>JASJUZ010000035.1:0-600000 GCA_037159825.1 Tupiocoris notatus | reverse complement strand
ATACGTGTTAAGGTGGAATTGCTTATTAAGAGGTGAAAATACTGTTAGACAATTTCGTACGAAGGAATATCAGACATCGATTTTCACTCTATTCGGCGAATTCCAACTAACAAAATAAAATAATGAAAATAAAGTGTCCTAGCAGTGCTTCAATGCTGCTAAAAATAAAATAGGTAAATAAAACAGAATATTGTTCTAGAGAGACGATAGTTTATTGTCAATAGTCCTACCTAAACGAAAAACGGAAATGTCCTCTGTCCAACTGTAGGAAATGACACGTCGTGACCTCGGCAACCTATGTGGAACCTATGGCTCCACGTCGCCCTGAAGATGGCCGAATGGGCGAAAGTGCTCGGCCAGCTAATAAAGAATAGGAGAATTAGTCGCCTGGTTTTTCTCCCCATCAAAAAATGCAACGAGGAGGAAAAGAAATATAGTTTTTAGGTGTTGACTTGTGCTTCGTAACCAAATTTTAATGTTCCCATTAATTTAATTTTCCTGTTGTTTTCTGGTTTCTAACATGTTCGACGGTGGTCATACAATGATGATCTCCAAGCTCAGCGAATCAGGCTTTGCTTTGACAATCCTGATCAATGGCAACACTCGTTTGAAATTTGAGAAAATAAAGAAATGTTCAGCTCTGCGCTAGAGACAGCTGACAAAAATGATTGGCTGCGAGTTTGTCTCGATTTTCGTGTATTCGAAGGCAAACTACAAACGGATCTTTCTTGTTCCATTCAAACTAAATATTTTGGTTTCAAACGGAATGTCGCCATTTTAATATTTCAAGTCCTCCGGCGGGCGCCGGTTTTGTTGAATAGGCTTTAGAAATTCAAAAGAACCATCTGGCGAGAAGGACGTTGGTTTTTAATTCAGAGCGAAATTATTCCACGACACCGGAGGATGAAATATGAACGTCGCCTTGCAACCGAAAATCGCTCGATGTCGACTGTCATAATTTATTAACTTTTGTTAATGGAATACACCATTTAACAGTCGTTGTCTCAGTGACGTACCCTCTTCCGTATTCTCTTCATCTCATCCGGGCAATAATTTAACGCTGGCTCACCTGAACACGGCAAAAGCTTCCACCCGACGGACGAGATGGAAAGAATTAGAACGCTGCGCTCAGAAGACGGCGAGGAGGAAGTGGAAATTTTTCTTGCGGCTGCTTCTCGGGTATTTAAACATTAAGAGAGATTAAGAGGGAATGAAACAGAGTCGCGCTCTGTTAAAAAATTCGTGCCTCTGCGGCGCTTTTAAAGTTATTAATCACGAGATAAGGAAAGATGAGACCCAGCGAGAGCTCGGAACGTTGAATACAGGCTGTACAGCGATGGAAGTTGTCAGGTGGCGAGGAAGAGTCGCTCGAGGGTATAACGTAACGAAAAGTTGTTTTTCGTTTTCTTCGGCAACCGTTCAGTCGGCGAGTTTTAACCCGCGTGCTCTGTCACCCAAAGTGAAAACGTCTCTGGAACACTAGATTACGTGACAAAAGAGAGGGAACGTTTGCAATAGATAACAGCGACGATCTTTCCTTCAGGTCTCGTTCGGTACCAGTTTAATTGTCGACTGTCACGATAACTAATTACTGACGGTTTGTCGCGTGGGAGCTGTACGAAAGGGTAGCTCGAGGGCATGTACAGGTTTAATCTGTAATCGAGCTCTGCTTCCAGTCCGAAAACGAAATGTTCCAACATGCGAATTTTACGTTTGGTCTCTGTTACGGAACACCGTAGAACTGTCCATTTTGGTTTATTATTCAATAATAGGATATTCGGATTCCACATGCCTTGAAACATAAAACGAGAATTTTTTAAGAAAGAATTTTTTTTTTTTTTTTGGCGATTACAATGGTTGGTTACAATAATATAATTAACCATTAATGTCGCCCGAAAATTTTTTTTTTCTAACCCTCATCAAAATTTGACGTTTTACGTTTCAAAGCATGTGGAATCCGAATATCCTATAAAAAAAAAATTCTATCCGTCCGCCCTGAGTCGTCAACACTTTTCCGGCCGAACTATAATAGCTAAATTCTTGAAATTTTCACCAAAAATCAATCTTGATCGGACAATGGCTCTATTCTTTAGCTACCTCAATTTTAATGGTATTTTTGAGGGGTTTTGAGGGGGAAGGAAATTCGTCTTTTCCAACGTGTTCCAGGAAAAAACGTGTATTTATTGGTATTAATACCTATAGATTTTTGGACGCTGAATCGAATGTCGAGACTCGATTTGGAAAAGTACCTCAAAAACTTGAAAAACAATTCAACATTTCACTTTTCAGTCTTTTGCAAAAAATATGAAAAGCTCGAGTGAAACTTTTTAAAAAAATCACCGACACCGTTCTCTGCACTTTTCAGCTATTCCACGTTTGACACTCCACTTCTCAATGGCCCGGCGGCAAAAAACACGAACGAGCAGTGAAAATGCCTAGTGAAAAACTTAAGAAGTAGGTAGTATAAAATAGGTTCCTGGTTTATTTATAATTATCATTTTTGTTATTTCTTCCATAAGTAACAAACAAATACAATGAATACACGAGTCTATCGAAATTTTTCACATCGTTAAACCTTTTTACAGCGGTTCATCAATCTGTTGAAACAATTTCGGCCGCCATCGCTCACATTTCGAAAAGCAATGCTTCGATAAATTATTAAAAATGTATAAATATAAAAAATGTATAATAATTCTCTTCCTCAGGTATCGCAAGTATATACGTCACCAGTTGCTATTGTTGGTAAAATCTTGGAATCTCGGCGCGTTGAAACTGTTCTGAATCGGATTAGCCGCCAGTGAGATGCACTCGAGGACGCGTATGGAATAGCTAACGCCTAATTAATCCGAGTTAAGTATTTGTCGAGTCGCTATAGAGACACCACCTCGTTGGCTACATCTTCATACTCACACTAACATTCTCGAGTTCAGCCTCTTCATCTTGCGATCCACCGAGTCGCAGTCGAGGGATGGGAAATGTTAATTCAAAGCGTTTCTGCTGACTTGTGGGCTTAATACACGGCCCCTAAGCTGGCTAACATCATTAACGCGACTGAACATCAACACCTTCTCAAAACAAACGCTTCACCGAACAGAAACACCCTCCGTTGACCGCCGATTTGCTAATTAATGTTAACAGCGCCGCTCGTTTTCGAAGCGAAAGCGAAAATTTCAACCGAATACGAGCGCAGACGGGATAGAATTTTACAATTGTTTCTACAGCGCTTTCGAATTCTTATAACTTTTAGTACGGAGAATATTGGTACCTAAATTAATTACGGTTCATTTCGATTTGCGAGGTGACCAATTTCCGTTATCGGATTTCAAAGGTACGCGTCGACATTTTTCCGAAAAACCTGTCAAATCGAATTCACCGCCCGTCGAAGGATGCAAATTTACGACAGCGTTTCTCCGCGAAAGGCGCTCTCGCAAAAATCCCGACGCTTCCCGTAACTCGCGAGTGTCGGATGCGAGTTACGTTTTACAGTCCAGATGCTTTCATGCATCTTTCAAACGCTGCATAATACATGGACAGGGCAGTAAAGACACTGTATATTGGAAGAGGTACGGTACAAGCTGTAGAAGTAGGAGCTTCCAGTTTGCCATCCTCATAACCATACAATGCGCCCTTCTCGGTTATACGAGCCCTTCATTCCACTCCAGTTCTACATTCATACTGAATGTCTATGGTTCGCCCTCATCGCCGTCTCATTCGAACATCCTCGTTCTGTCTCGTCTTTTTCTCTCTCGCACTCGTCGCAGCTCCCGAATCTCGTCCGACCGTAAAACTTTACCACCGAGAGAGAGGAGACGAGCGTTGAAGAGAGGTCTCGTCGAAATGAGCGCTCTCTGCAGGAAAATTTAACCGAACCGAAACTGCGGGGATGTGGAGTGGACCTTTATTGTTCGAGTGAGTTTTCTCAAGCGAAATCCTCTCTCGAGTTACGCCTTAACTGAAACCGACGTTGTCCTATTTAATTTTTTTCCTATTTCTCTTTGGAAGCTTTGTTCAAAGAATAAAATATTTTCCACTGTGAAACACCGTCGAATGGAGAACTAACCCAGTCCCGTCTATGCCAGTATAGAATCAACAGTGAATATTCTGCGCATTTCTTATTTAATTTGGATTGGAGTTTCCGTAGAGGCGCTGATCGATATGTTAATTTTTTTTCCAACAAATAGGCAAACGATTAAACAAAAAAAAAAAAAAAAAGAATAAAAGTTGCTAATGCTTGTACAGTGGTTTATTATTCCTTCGCTTCAATAATGATTTAAGAAGACTATCCGTTTCTGATAGTAATCATTTCAAACATGGTGTGAACGTTCCAACCGAAAAACAGATTGGTAACTTCCCGGGAAAACTCCGTAGCTAGTATCGTATTTTTAAATTGTGGTATTGTTGTCATTTTTATTTTTCTTAATTTCAAAATTAAAATCTGAATTTTTCGCCTTACGATATAGTTGAAGAAAGTGTTTGACGAGCATTCCAATAGGTACAGTACCATTTTTATAGCTCCAAGAACTCTCGAGATATACCCTCATGCCAAATTTCTGAAAATCTCCCAAATTCAACACAAAATTATCGCAACTTCTGTCTAGAATTTGGGAGATTTTCAGAAATTTTGCATGAGGGTATAACTCGAGAGCTATAAAAATCGTTTATACTCGTTGAATGCTCGTCAAACACTCTCCAGCTGTATCCTTAGGCAATAAGTTTAGATCTTAATAAGGAAATTAAGAAAAATAAAAATGATTAAAATTACCATAGTTGCTACGGAGTTTTCCCTTATAGTTACCATCTGTTTTTCGGTGGGAACGTTCACAAATGTTCGGAATAATTAAAATCACAAGTGGATAGTCTTCTTAAATCATTATTGAAGTGAAGGAATAACAAACCACTGTACAATCATTTGCAGCGTTTTTTTAATTGGATATTCGGATTCTACATGCTCTGAAAAACATCCAGTTTTTAGCGGGTTAGACATTTTTCAGAAAAATCAGGCAATATAAATGGAATTATGGAGTAAATTGGTTTTATTCGTTTCCTGGCGTTGATAAGTAGTAATTCTTTTCCAGCTTTCCGCTTCGCCATTTTTTCCCAATAGCCCCGCACTACCATTCAGTTTAAGTACATTTTTCTCTCTCTTAGCCGGCCTTACTTTTTATTTCCAAGTTGACAATTGTTCTCGGAAGGTCACTTAAAGGTAGACCTCTGCGAGCGCATCTTTTCAGATTGCACGCTTCCGATGGCCCGCGTCGCCGTTGTCACCGCCAACTCTCATCCCATCCGAAGTCGCCTTGTCTCTTTCCAATCTCGCTGACCTATCTCGTCTTGTTCTGCGTTCGAGTTTCTGAAAAGAAAACAACCTCAGTACAAGCCACTTTGACTCGGACGCAAAAAAGGAGTCACAACTTTGCAATTGGTTCAGCGCTGTGGTGATTTTCGCTGAACCGGTAATGGCTCGCTCGTAATTTGTCGTTCTCCTCGTTTTACCGGGAAAACAGACGCTAAGTCGAAGCCGTGACGAGCATAAGGTACGTACCTACCAGGCGGAAATTGCCTCTCTTGGATATTGGTTTCAGTCAATGAGAATACTGGCTCTGGGAATAGATACAGGCGTAACAGCGTTTGCTGCAGGTGTTCTCCGTTTTTCGCTGGGAAATCCATTCAAAAGTTCAACAGGAAGTCAGGTCGGTTTCGCTTGCGATGAATGAACGAGAAACAAGAAGCATCGTTGACAATGTTAACCGCTTCCGCGTACGGGAGGTCGCTGCCTTTTATTTAAAAACAAAATTGGGGAAAAAATCGACATTATTCTCAAACGGATTTCCTAAGAACTTACGAAATCTGAGATTTATGACCGGTTTTTAGGGTGCGGAGACGGAATTTTTGGACGATTGAATAAATAAAAATATTAATTCGTATATATGCCGTTAGATATTACAAGGAAGACAATGGAAGTTTTGGTTTATTATTCAATAATAATAGATGTAATCGCCCAAAAAAATGTTTTCTAATGACCTCAAAATTTGGTGTTTTACGTTTCAAGGCATGTAGAATCTGAATATCCAATAAAAAAAAATTCTGTCCGTCCGCCGTCAACACTTTTCCGGCCAAATTATAATTGCTAATACATTTTTGAGATTTTCATCAAAAATCTTTTCATCTTAAACCACTTTGCTAGCTCAGTTTTAAGGGTGTTTTGAGGAGTTTTGAGGGGAGAAAATTTATATTTTCCAAGGTTTTTCAGAAAAGGTTGTATTTGGTATCAACTTCTATAGATTCTATAGATTTATTAATTCTCGAGTTATCGCAGCTTATGTGTTCATTTTGGGAGATTTTCAGAAATTTCACATGAGGGTATAACTCGAGAGTTCTTGTAGCTATAAAAATCGTTCTATACTCGTTGGAATGCTCGTCGAACACTTTCTGTACCGTAAGGCGAAAATTTAGATTTCAATTTGGAAATTAAAAAAATATAAAATGATTAATTTTTTTCGAGTTTTCCCCTACAAGTTACCAATATGTTTTTCGGTGGGATCGTTTACAAAAAATGTTCGGAATAATTACTATCACTAATTCACTAATGGATAATCTTCTTAAAACATTATTGAAGCGAAGGAAAAATGAAAAGCCACGGTACAATTATTTCCTAGTTCTGACGTTGAAGGGACGTCGACGTCGGTTCTGCACTGGAAACAGAAGGCGACACGTAGAAACTTTTCGAAGGAGCAATTGTGAATTTACATATATGCAAACGATCCGAATACTTCCTAACCGGTTCGTCGCGTTTCATTTCGGCACGAGGAAACTTCCTCGCGCATAAATGCCTAAAAATTCACCGACGACCCTCCCATTTTTGAAAGCTTCACAATTCGAGTAATTTCGAAAGGGTTGGAAAACCTTGTTTGTAAGACTGTTTCCATCTTCGTCGTATCTCCTCTTTCTCGGAAGCGAGGGCCGTTTCTTCCCGATTTCTTCTTCTTCATTTAACTCCCTCTCGCTCTTTCCATTTCTTACTCTTATAGTTCTCTCTTTCATCTTCATTCGGGCCCGGTCCCCTACAGTTTTACATCATTAAGGGATCCTTCCTTTTAAAACCTTCCCTCGCTTATGCATGCGCAGCTACTGCTAATCCCGAGACATACACGTCTTGGGGAGAGTTCCCCTCGCAGCACCGAATCCACCACCGTACTTCTTGTTTCTCGAGAAAGAAAAAAGTTTCACCTCCACTTCACTCTCTCGCTTCGTTTTTAATTTCCTCTCTCCCTCAAGACCTTCGCCTCCCTTATTTCCCCACTCTGAGGAGTATAATCTTGATTAATTGCTTAATTAATATTTGTTAAAGTCCGGAGCTCTCGCAGTGCTCACATATATAACCATTAGGAACCGAGTGGAAAGAAAAGCTGAAAAAACCCTGGGTGGTAAAAAAATTTCACTCACCTACATTGTTTTTCGTGCGAAGTTTCTTCAGAAAAAGTTTCTCCAACTTCGTTTGAATATTTTAGACGAAAATCTTCTTCAGAGTCAAGATAGCTTATAACACTCAACGAGCCTTTGGATTTCATATTTAACACAGGAGGGGAATGCAGTGTAAAGAGGGATCGAATTTTTTCGAGCCTATTCACCTCGAGTGCGGTTTTTATTCGAAACATTGCGAAAATGGTTGGAAATAAAAATATAAAATCTTCCCAACTGCTCGTACGTCGCATCGCTTCATCGAAATTCCGTTCTCAATGCAAACGATCGGATAGATGAAGCTAATAAAACATTTCGACCCTCTGGAGCTAAATTATTCACAATATCTGTTTTCAAAGCTAGAACCACTCAACACTTGAACCCGATTCAAACGCACCATGCGTTACGTATTCCTGGATCACTTGAACAAGTGAATCTTACACGCGATTCTAACAATTAAGCAGCTGCAATTAATCTCGATTTTAATCGAAAGATTTCTTACTTCAAAAGCCATGCGAACTTCAGATGTCTCGTCTGCCGAGGAGTGCTTATGAATGAGAGGCTATTAGAAGTCTTTAGAGAGCAACCGAGATCCAGAGCGGTTTTGAAAGACGAACGGGAAATGAGACTTTGAGCTGCACTGCGAGGGAAGTGGACTTGCGGGTGTGCACAAGTGAAGTCCTCGGCAAAGCAAGTCAACCTACTCACTTCTTCGAGGATACGAGCTACCACTGCTGGAACAAAGGACAGCGACCCTTTGAAAGGAAAAGGAAAGACGTTTCTAAGAGGGAAGACGACGCATATTATTATCTCTTTCCAACTTTGGGGATTTATCTGTTATAGACTCCTTCCTCGCTGCTATGTAAGCGATGAAGATGGGGCGGCATTCGCTTCGTAAATTAAGAGAACTCTATAAATTGTCGAGGTTCCTCTCGCGGGCAGATAATGGCCGAAAAAGGCGTCGACAAAGAGAGCAACGTGTATATAGTAGAGAAGCGGCGAGAGAAGGTAAGATACGCCTCTGTGTATGGCGAGATCTGAAACGTGTGTGTGCGGGTTGCAGACTTCATTATAGTAATTCCCCCTCTCTCTTTCTTCCTCTCTTCATCTCTTTCACCAAAGTCGGAAGCGGGAGGCTGCAACGAGAAAGAGAACGATCGCTGTTGACTGAGACGGGGGTTGAGGTAAACTTTTCAAAAAAGAGACCGCTCTTTGTGTTTAGTACCACTTCTCTCCCTCCACTTCAATCTTAGCGCTCTCTCTTCAACTCTCGAATTTCGCCGACGTTCGGAGAAGGAGGGCCGAGCTGGAGAAACGGACAGAAGAGCGAAGGAACGTGCAATTAATTCGGTCTTGCTGTTGAGGAACGATGTAAATATTCTACGCCGTTTTTAAATACACCATCAACCTATCAAGAGTCCAAATACTGCCCAAATACGATAATAGTGGAATGTCACGTCTGGTCTCTCTGCTCTATGTAAAATACCTACGAATCCAACGAACAAAAAAAAGTGCGATTTAATTTCCATCATTGGAAAATTTAACAGATTGAATTTTTCTATTCAATATTCACCTTTGGAATCGCTCGCGTACAAATTGTTCCAACCCCCTCATAATTTGATGGTTTGCGTTTCAAGGTACGTCGAATACGAGTATCGAATATGAAATTTCTGTCCTTACGCCGTCAACACTTTTTTGACTAAACTATAATCGAGACTATCAGATAATTGCAAAAAAACTGTTTTCACAATCGAAGAAGTTTCGAGTTTTGTTCCCCTCCATGCGTTTAATTTCTCTTCCAATTTTTGATTTTCAGAGAAGAAACTCTCGCCTAGGATATCGTTTATGGCTGACGGATCAAAGAGGTCGAACGCCTCTTCTCGATGGCCATAAAGCTCCGAAGGTTTTTCCGTTAACACGGATACCACTCGCCCTGTTACACCGACTAACCGCACAAGACGAGGAAAGGGCGATGAACACGATGGGAAGGAGTGAAGGGGTAAATCTTCGCAGCGGAACACCTGACCTTAGCTGAGGACCGTCGCCCTCCGATAGATGCCAAGTCGAAACTCAACCCATTGTTCCATGATCTTTCTCTCATCGCTCCGGCTATCACTTGCCTTTTCTCTCATTGCTCGATGAATGTTACAGAAGCGAGACCGAACGTGACCCTTTTCCGCTTTACAGATGTTTATTTGCCTCTGCACTCGTGCAAGTTGTAAATTTAAATGTCTTCGTGAGTCAGAAAAATTACATATTCCAGTCGGACCGGTTTTAACGCGGTGAATGGAGTAAGCGTTTCGAATATTTCAATTCTCGCATTTTTCTCATGATATTTTTCTGAAAACATCCGTTGGAAAAGAGTCGAGCACATTTATTTGAGGCTATTTCTCTCTGAAAGGAAAAAGGAAATCTCGTCTGTAATCAATACCTAGACAATGTAGTTTAATTTTAATTTTAATGAAAGTTGTATTATTTTGTAAGTTTGTACACGCCTGGTGACAAAGTAAAATTTTTATTTAAGAATATTTCTGTGTTAAAAGGAAAAGATGACCGTACGGTCCTATTTTGTACACAGATTTTTAATAAACTTATCGTCCATCGTCTATCTATCATTGGTCCTTGGTAACTTGAGGAATCGGTTTCACAGCGGAGGAGCGATGAGAATTTCCCTACCTTCAGCGATGTTAGCCGTCAATATTGAAGCTCTCCGAAGAATGTATTTAATCAAACGAAAAAGGAAATCTCGTCAGTAATCAATGCCGGAGAAATAAACGTATTGACAGTTGATAAATCTCTTTCGGAACCGGTCGAGGTTCCGAGTCGATTTTATCGTTGACGTTTTTGCTCGGAACGGCGACGAGTTTTCACGTGGAAATCCACCCAGTTGGAGGTCTGCTTCGTAGGGGAGGAAAATGAAGAAGACGGACGAGAAGGGATGTGTAAAAACGCGGAAAAGAGAAGGAGACAGACGAAGAAGGGGAGTAAAGGGCGAAGACCTTCCTTCGAAAGGGACGGAACGAGAAAGTAAGCGAGAGAAATCGAGAGGAGGAGTGTTTCGCTAATTATTGAGCATCTTAATTAGAAAAGTGCGCCGGAGGGGAGGGAACGAGGGAAACTGGAGAGAAAAAGCGGAGAGCGAGGGAATTCGAAAGAGCGAAAGAAGGAGAAAAGAGCGAGGAAAAACGGATAAAAGAAGACGAACGGATGAAAACGGGAAGAACTGGAAAACGGAGGAAAAAATGGGCTACGCGCAGGTCCTTTTTCGTCTCCTTCCTTCCCGATACTTTCATCACGAAATGGGTGGGGGGTTAAGATAAGAAAAACCTCTCCCATTTCACCCCGATCCTCCTTCCTTTATACTCCTCCATACGACTTTCAGTCGTCCTTTCGCTTTCCTTCTCACATCTCCTCTTTCTTTCTCCCGTTCGATTCCTCTCCATTCTTTTCTCCCAATCAGCGGTTCCCATCTTGTACATCCGTTGACAGGGTTTTAATTCTTCCTGAAAGAGTACAAAACCTCTCGTCGCCCGGCGATCCGATTAAATGTGTCGGTATTCAATTCAATATTCAGTACGTCGTTTGAGTTTTATCGAAATAAATATATTATTGAAAAGTAAACAGTTCTTTCACCGGAAGGGGTAACTACTTAAGTAACTGTGGATACAGTTTTTGAAAAAAAAATACAATTTTTGGTTTATTATTCAATAATAAACCATTGTAATCGCCCAAGAAAATTTTTTTCTAATTACCCCCTCAAAATTTAAATCATTTTCTTAAATCATTATTGAAGCGATGGAATAATAAACCACTGTACAATCATTTGCAGCGTTTTTCCCTCTTCTAGAGCCGCAGAGAAATCTCCGAGCAATAATAAAATACTATGCGTCACGTTGGCTGTTTACGTTCTCTTAACAATACCTGCTTCTCGATGTTTTCCTCGCTTCAAGGACCCGCCACGTCACAATTTACTGAGTAATTACAAATGCGAGATTAGGGTGAGGCGAACGACGAATTGCGACGGCTGTACGCGCTCGTTAAATAATTCATTAGGGGTTGACAGGAAAGTAAAAACAGTCGAGCTAACTCGCGACGTATCCGTGGAATAGACAGTATAACATCTGTCTCTTCTGCCCCGGTGAACATTCGAGCTTCATTTCGTTCCGAGTATGCGCGTTTGCACGGAATTATCTATACAATTTATTTTTGATGGATTGAATTTATATAAACATGAAATTAAAAACCCTGCGATCTTAAATCAATATTGAAGTGAAGGAATAATCAAACCACTGTAGAATCATTTGCAGCGGTTTTTATCGGATATTCGGATTCTACATGCCTTGAAAAGTAAAACATTACATTTTGAGGAGGGTTAGAAATTGTTTTTTCTTGGGCGATTACAATGGTTTATTATTGAATAATAATCAAAAAAAAAAAAAAAAAATAGACTAAACAGGAAAATAGAGCTCCTGATACAATTCAATGTAGCGCTTGGAACACAACCTCAATCAATTCAATTTTACTCTACTTAGTAGCGGGGTTTTCAACTTGACTAAAACCAGATATTAAGTTGCTACCCCCGGCATGCCCTGTGACTGATTACCGCTTCAGTAAGCAAGCGATTGTTGGTCTGTCAGTTTGCAGTTCGGCCGTCGACCGATTGCGAAAGAGACAAGACAGGAATCCGTCGAAACTCCCAAGATGCTAGCAACTTGCGACGGTAAAATTGGTGGTGCTGGGGGCGAGAAGGTGAAACTGGCTTGTTGAAGTGTAGGTAGATAAGAGATTAGACGGATGGACGAGTGAGCAGGAGCGGAGGCGGTTATAAGGAGGCCCTGGTGGAGCTTCTGAGCCCTGGCCCGGGTGGTAGTAATAGGTATTTCCTAGCAGGATTACATTCGGCCAGATCCGAACAGGTATATCTTAGAGACTGGAGGAGCAGGAGACATTAGTTTGCAAGACCGAAGCTTACCTTGCCTATTCCCTTCGGAGCCGCCAGCCAGTTGAAATTCAAATTCCCTCTACTCCTCCGTCCAACTTTAATCCGAAGTAGCTATGGGACGATTTGAAGGTGCGGTGGGTGGGCGATTGCAGGAAAGGATGGATTCTCTCGGCTTATCCTCCTGGGTCGGTCAAATGACAACTTAATCCAGGCCGAAGGAAGGGAGACGACTCTGGTACCTTAAGATGTCCCGGAATTAGTCAGTTGTTTGCGGTCGTCTTTTGAGCTGCCAGCGATTTTCTCCAGCCCCGTCCGTCGACGTTCCCGAGGGGATATTTTCAGCCAAGACAATCGCCGGGGAAAAGTTGTGAAACGATACCGTTGAGGATTCTTTCGAAGAAATTCAAAGTAATGCAAAGCGTTCAATTGTAAATAAATAATTAAATGCTCCAAAACAGTGTTCGAATAATATTTTACCTCCGATTTGCAACTCAATTCGGTAATCAATATTAACAGCGCTAGATAACAAGATGCCACGTTCGAACGTGGGAACATTATTGATTCAACGATTTCACCGAATAATACACAGTCTCTCTCGAATGGGATAGAAGCGAGTAGAATGATTGACCACTTCACTTACGTTGCGAAGTGGATTATGCATGCCGGAGTCGACGGTTTAATGCATATCTTAACCTTAAGACTAAGACCGGGGATCTTCTTCCCCCTTCAGTTTCGATGCATATTAATCTTCTTTGTGACGCTTGCCAAGTCCATTACCGGACTCTCGAGCGAAGCAGGTAGCGCTTTCCTTATCCAACGCCTTTGACTTGGCTTCGGTAAGTTCTCCGTCCTTCTCTCTCCTTTGCGATGTGGACTCGTCAATATAATTACTGGCAAAACATCCTCCGACAGGGAAGGAATCGCGCTTTTCAGCCCGTAACATCTTAATACGACTCGAACGTTTGCCGAGGGAGTGCGCAAATATTCACCATATGCGAACCCTTCCCCGAACTTGGCACCACCTGATCCCACGCACACCGCAAAGTGGCCTCCTGCTGAAATATGCTCGCCAACTTGCTAATGTATGGGCAATAATTAAGTCCGCAGGTGCCAGATTCTCCGACATAATGGATGAGTAGAAGTTCCTCGGTCTTGGAAACAGCTCGAACTCAAATGCTCTCTACTTGCGGTTGAGTTGACATTTTAGAGCCGTCTCTCAAACGTGTCAGCTTTGAACGAGGAATTCTCCAGTGCACGTTGGAATATTAATCGAAAATCCAATTTTTCAATATTGATAGAATATTAATCTTAGCTTAGAGTATAATAATTCTGATAGTATGAAAATTCACTATTAAAATCATTGTTCATTCCAGTTTGAGCTTCTAGGATGTAAGATGTGACGAAGATTGCACTTTCAGACATCCCCAAGCTATTCATTTCAGCTTCAGCCCAATGACCATCAGATGTAGCCGTGACGTGATCCAAAGCCTAATTGTAAGTATCACGAGCTCACGTTCTCGACATAATTTCTAGAGTATCTTCTATATAGGTTTCTACTCTTCCCTTCTTCTTTAGTGGAAGCAGTTTCTTCAGGTGTTCAGAAATTAATATCCGTTACAAACCTAGTACGACAGCTATGCGGCTATCGTTCGTTTGCGTCCATTGTTTCGATCAGATGTAATTTTTGGACACCTAACGGTGACAGGAACGCCTTCCAGCAAGAGCTTATCTTCCAGTTCTATTATTGACTGAACGGTTCAGGCATGAGGAATCGATAGTCAAAGAATGATATCCTATATTTATTAATGATATCCTATATTTATTAATGATATCCTATATAATATCCTATAGTCCCTTTTGTATCCTATATTTTCAATGCTCTATGAATTGTTACGTTATTGCAGTCATTTTCATGTTTTAATGTTGAATTCTCCCCTTTCTAGTCACCCCTGCATTTGAATCTAGTCCTCCTAATTATTTTAATTTATTTGACTCTAGGTTCAAAAAGCGGACGTGTTTTAGAAATTTCCTATTCATGAGAATCCCAGCCTTGTAGAGCTACTTGTAAGACCTATTAAAAAAAAATTATAAAAAAGTTGTTTTCTGAAGAGATAACATCGCTGATTACGTCTCAACCCCATCCCACGTTGTGTTCTATGAATTGTTCGATAATAATCACTAAGAAACGCAATTTTAATAACGTTTTTACATTTCGATGGTCAAAAACGGAAATATTTTTGCTTTCTCTATCTCCGTGAAACAAATTGTAATTTAATTAGTTTTCGCAAGAGCGTTTAAAGTGGGAAATTCTAATTATGGCTAGCTAAACGTTAGCGAACAAAAACTTATTTTCAATCTCAAGATTTTCACTCGGCCGAAGACCACCGCCGACGGTTTCTCTAATAACAGGAAACGAGCGTCCGGAAAACAGTTATCGGTTTACAGTTCCGAGAAATGGAAAAAATCGCGTAATCTACCTAATGGTAAGTACTTTGGGAACGTTATGATTTCAACAATACACCCTGACCAACCGCAGGTCGTTCAAGTTTTTTATTACTACTGTCCAGCTGAAAGAAATTAGCACTTACCAGCCTAAAAAAAAAAAAAAAAAAAAAAAAAAAAACATGATTCTGATTAAAAAAATTTTTTTTTTGACAATGGACTATATCTACGTTTGAACTACGTTGACGAGAAAAAATATTCTTTATACACTGCGGTCTAGCGGTCTATCAATCTTGACCCAGTGACAACATTTCCCTCTCCTACTTTGTCGACAGCCGTGGCCGAATCTGCGGCCGGAAAAAATCACAATTCAGCCTCTGTTCGGTCTAATTGGATATCATATCACGCGAGGAGCGGCATATTCCAGTAAGGGAAATATGTAGAGCCGATAAAATGGAATGCTCGGCATAAGCACTGACAGAGACGTAATCGTTAAGATAACTAACCGACAGCCTTAGAGCGGTGTCACCAGTCGCCATCAAATGGATGGCGTCCACTTCAGATGCTTGTTAGATACTCGTTCGACGAAATGGGAGATGAAAAATATCGGCGCTCCTCGGCGTTTCTTGGAAAACCAGAGATGAGAAAGACTCGTGCTTTAGCTCGTCCAAGTTTCTCATCAAACACTCTCAAATTACTTCGGATCTTCTCTTGTTTTCTTTACTTTAAGATTCTGTCCTTTCAGATGGAAAATATCTTACAGGAACTTTGATATCTCCGGTATTATTTTTCGCAAAAGCTGTTAAGATCTTGGTGGAAAAACATTTGTCGGGCGTTCGTTCGAATTCTCGGAAGAATGCGCGAGCGCGTGTAAAAAGTTTTGAAAGTTTTTAAAAAGAAGGATAAGAAAATAAATCTTGATAAAATGCAAGCCATTGGAAAAAAATGTATTCCTATAAAATACGTATACGAGCCAAGTCTGAAAGGAAATTCAGCCTTCGGTAGAGAGCAGCTTTCATTCGTATGGATTAAATTAATTCTATAAATTAACCGGTTTTGGAAAAATAATAAAATTATCGCACATCGGCGAATTTTTCATCAATTTCGGTCGGTGCTAAGTATCGTTTAGGTGTACTATCATTCGATTATAAACCATTGTAATCGCCCAAGAGAGAAAATTTCTAACCCTCCTCAAAATTTGATGTTTTACGTTTCAAGGCATGTAGAATCCGAATATCCAATACGCCGTACGCTGTCAACAATATTTTGACGAAATTATAAAAGCTAAATTCGTAAAATTTTCACCAAAAATCAATCTTGCTCTGACAATCGCTCGATTCTTAAGCCTAATCGCTACCTCAATTTTAAGGGTATTTTTGAGGGGTTTTGAGGGGGGAAAATTCGTATTTTCCAATGTTTTTCAGAAAAGGGGTATTCGGTATCCATTTCTATAGATTTTTGGACGCTGAATCGAATGAGACCATTGCGGGGTCGATAGCTTTATTGGTTCTCGAGTTATTGCAGCTTTTGTGTTGAATTTAGGAGATTTTCAGAAATTTGACATGAGGGTATAACTAGAGAATTCTTGGAACTATAAAAATCGTTCTATACTCATTGGAATGGTCGTCAAACATTCTCTTCAATTGCACTGTTAGGCGAAAAATTCAGATTTTAATTTAGAAATTAAGAAAAATAAATTGATTAAAATTACAATAGCTGCTACGGACTTGTCCCCTACAGTTACCAATCTGTTTTTCGGTTGCAACGTTCACACATGTTCGGAATGATGTGTGTGTCATCTTAAATCATTATTGAAGCGAAATAATAATAAACCACTGTACAATCATCAGCAGCGTTTTTACAGTTCGAGTTGAACAGATCGGTTCGAGATCTTTTGTGAAACGATGCATGTGACATTTCAAGGATACCCGCAGGTTTTCATCGTCGAAACGCTAGCCAAGAAGCAGAGATAGCCCGTACGGTGACGTGGAGGATAAGGCGCTCGACGGAACCGGAGGACAAGGGTCCCGACTGAGAACGCTTCGACTGCGAAGTTGATAGCTGAATTTCCTTCGCCTCCCTTCGGCTTTGTCTTGTCCGAAACTTCCCCGATGGGCCGATCTCCTCTTCTCCATCAGATCCTTCAGAATTCGCCAGAATGCTCGTCCGAAGAGGTCGCATCCGAGCTGATAAGATACGACCTCTCTCATCTGTCTCGCTCAGGTCCGCAATTCAAGCGGCCGTTTCAACTTGACAGTCTTCCTCGCAAATGCTCGATTGTTGAGTTGATGTTCTCGCACGATTGTCGACCCTCATTAGCGCGAGGCTTTGCGTAGCAAGGACGGTTTCCTATATTCTAAACGTGGCAGCATCGAATACACGAGGTGAAAGGGATTTTTGAGTTTACACGTTAATTACGGCGGTTCATAAGATTTTGCGGTAAATATAGAAAATGGTTTTCTTCCATTCCTGCTAACCGTTCCCGCATGATCCTCTTTCCTTAAGTTACATATTACTCCCTACTCAGCATAGCTAACAACTCACAACAAGTTCTCGCTTCATTCAACGACTCGCATTTCTCCCTCACCTTTTCACAGTTGACGCTGAAGAGGCCTTTCTTCGCATTCGCATTGAATGAAGCGAGTAATCAAAACGACGTGTTTACAAACTGCGCTTAAATCTGAAACGCTTGAATATTCACGTATTTGCGTCTCGACTCCGAAGAAGAGTCGGCCTTATTTACATTTTGTCTCTCTTCTCGTCTCAAGTTGCGGAAGTTGGAAAGGCTCGGTCGGGAGTGGAGATTATTTGGAGAATTGTGGTATGATCAAAGAAACGTGAGCTCAGGTATGTTGCCGGAAAACTTTGTCCTCGTATGAATCGGCAAATCGATTAAAAACATCTCGCTTCTTTCACACTCCATACAGCCCTTGGGTCATATATTTTTTCTGTGTCTTGCATAAAATAAGAAAGACTGAGCAAGTAAAAACTTTTTTGCAACTTGCAGAAAACGAGGAAAACTTAAAATACGCTTTAATACGCAGTAATACATTTTTTATTAGTTTTTTTTTTGGGGTAAATAAAATTAGAAACACTTTAAATGCACCCATATAAAAGATAATAAATTATTTTTTGTGGCTTGCAGAAAACGAGAAAAACTTGAAATACGCTTTAATACGAAGTAATACATTTTTCGTTAGTTTTGTGGCGTCCATAATATGAGAAAAAATTCAAATTCACCCATTGAACCAATGGGTAAATTCTTTTTTGAGGCTTGCAGAAAAAGAGAAAAGTTTAAAATACGCTTTAATATGCAGTAACACGTTTTTTAACATAGTTTTTGTGGTATTAATAATATTAGAAAAACTTCAAATTAATGTACCTAAATGATATACTATTTTTTGTGGCTTGCACCAAACAAGAAAAATGTCAAATGCGCTCATATTGTTGAGACAATAACCCGCTTAATTTATCTCTTCTCCGACCATTTCATAGACTCAGATAGTAATTCACTAATCGAACAGCGTTTACTATTTCTCGGTTAAATCCGCGTCGTATGCCCAACGGACGAAGTAGGATCGAAATAGCGTAGGAAATTCGCTCGCTCTTCGCTCACGACGAATTATCTCTTGAGAATCTCAGAGGCGTCGAATTAGGCGGCGTAAAATTCATCAACACCTCATAACTTTACACAATGCGCAATAAATTCGTTACTGTTTCCCTTCTATGGACAATGGGCTCGAGTGAGTATCGTTAAAAAGATAGAAATCATGATTCCTGCCGCTGAGATGAGATATACACCAAGTACACACTTCCGTAGTGAATCAACCGAGAATAACTGAAAGCTCGAGTTTCTCGAATGGTTTAATTAAGGCTGTACCTCGTTTTGCCTTCGCTCGCTTTCCTCCTCATGCCTTACTCGATTAACGTCGTGTTAATGCTCTCGTTTTATCGCGATGATAGCGGCCCTTCCGAGTCGTCTTGTGTCTAAGCTGAAGTCGTTAGTGTAATGCATGTTCGTGTGGGAGATTTCACACACCTAAAACTGTTAATCGTGAAACTGCTCTTAAGGGTCAGTTAAGAAATCAAAGCGTGCGAACTCTAATCGAGCCGAGATGATCTCCATTAAACTAATACGAATGTGGAGCGAACTGGAATCATTTTCTTAATATGAGTTTTCATTGTCGGTCCTAATTTGAGATTTCCTATCGCCAGTTTATGGCCCATCGTTGAGTTGATCGTTTTCGTAGAAAGTTACACTTAATCGTGAAACGTTTCTCTTGGCACTGGATTGGTGGCAGAGCGAAATTACAATAGCCAATCCA
The DNA here is from genome assembly GCA_037159825.1 of Tupiocoris notatus. NCBI lineage: Eukaryota > Metazoa > Arthropoda > Insecta > Hemiptera > Miridae > Tupiocoris > Tupiocoris notatus. The sequence continues at coordinate 580,833 of JASJUZ010000035.1, read as the reverse complement.
ATTCGTAATGCAAAGGATGATAATTTTCCCGCGATATACCATCAAACTATCGCAGAATATTATTCAATTATGCGCACAAGTTTTCCAACCGAACGTAGATTTTTCCAAAGAAAAATTGATCCTCTCGTAGAAAATCTTTGTCTTAAATTTTTTTGCACCTAGTGAAGAGAAAATTCAATTTTCCAAAATAGCGTTTCATTCACAGCAGGTACATGGGTAAGTAAATAGATTATAATAATATTATTGACTATTGGTGTTGATTATGACGTTTTCCAATTTTACAAACATCAAAAATCGCTTGTTTAAAAATTAAAAATGTTATCAAAATTACGAACAGCCTATTTTGAGAAATTAAGAAAACGGCCTGTTTTCGGCTCTTAAGTCGACGGTATTGAATTTAAAACAAAGCAATCTTGTACAGATCTGCGGCCTCTCGTTTGAGCGGGGAAAACCTAATTTAGCCGCGATGTATAATTACGCTGTTATTTGTTGTAATAGCTTACCTCAACAATTTCCTCGAGTTTTGCCTATAATTTTTCTTTTGCCAATGCGAATTTTTATAACATCCGCATCCCACGAACGGTGCAAAAAGCTGCCGAAGCTGGTTGCAATTGTGATGTAATTGCGAGGTAGGGCCTTGTAATTGATGGTTGTTCGTGTTGTTTTCCCTCCCCGTATCGTTGGGAATGTAAATGAATCACAAGAAGGGCTTCTCTAGCTGGTGCAAGATTTATCGGGATGCTTTTAAAACACAAACGTAAAATACCGGATAACTGCAAGGTAGTGTATGCAGAACGGGCGAGGAGGAGTTTGGCGAGGTTCTGCTCCGAGGCTTTCTGTTACAACGTGCTATAATTAGGTTTTGTAAACATTCGACCCGTGCGGTGCCAAAGGGAGTAATTCCAGGTGCCTTGTAATCACGGGCGTCGGGGTTTAAAAAGAGTGCTAATATGCTTTCCGAGCTCGAGAAACTGTCGGTTCACACGCGAACAGAGCGAAGGACCGAGGTCCGAAAAAAATGGATAAAATCCGACCCGCTTGTACTTTTCATCGGACAGGCAAACTGAATGCTCGATGACCGCGTCACGAATTCTCATCATCCTCGAACTTCGCTAATCGCACTTGGTTCCCTTATGATCACGTCTTACAACCTATGCTACCAAGTGTAATGTCGCTCGGGTATGAAGAAAGCTGATGAACATTTTGAAAAACCGAATCTCTGTCACGACGGGCTAAAAAAGGCTTGCGAGATTCGGGAGCGTTAATTGCTATAGCTGCTAATTATTTAGGAAGCTCGAGAGGACCAAGTCGATTTTGGGTCGAGAAGGAAATGCGGTGGAAAATAAGGGGTATAAAAACTTGGACAAAAACAGACCTTTATAGCGACTGTGATAAATTTTTAAAAGAAAAAAGGATCACTTTGTAGGTCGATAGTTTTATCAGATATTCGAGCGTTTTCAATTTATTCATGAAATTCTGATCATTTATTAAAAATTATTGGCAGCGTTTCTAATTTATTGAGAGATTATTCAATTTTTCCCATCCTCAATTGTCTACTGAGATATAAAGTTGGCTAGTCTGTATTTTGCGTTATCTGATTGAGCGAGGAGACAAATTTTCGTCGGTTCCATCGAGCGATTATTTTCTTAATTAATATCTTAATTTGAAAATTAATGTCTAAATCTACGAATATATTAATAAATATATCAGATATTAATGTATAAGAAATTGAATATATATATATATAAGATATTAAATTAATACTTTATATATTAAAAATATTAATTGAAATTTTAAGAAGTTAAACTAATAATAATAATAAATATAATTACCAAAATAATGTCTTATATATTAAAGATAATAAAGAAAAATAATATAGATAAACAAATAAATTATTAGCTAAAGAATTAATGTCTTTCTGTAAGCAATAATAATACTACTGTTTCAACATTCTACAACTCGTAATTAGTATTGTGAAAAATCCCTTCTCTAACAACGTTTGTTTTTCTTCTCCTTAAAAAAATTCAGTCTTTTCCAAGAGTCAGAAAAAACCCAATTAATTCGAGGTATCAAAGGAAAAATTTGCCAACGTCTTGTGATTTAATGAAGACCTTAGGCTACCGTTTTTGTGCCTCCCTTCCCTCTCGCCTCCGGAAAGTGGACGTGTGCGCCAAATTGGTGGCTTTCCGTGACCAGTCGCGGAAACCCGGCTTGGCGATCGCGTGCTTGTGCTCCAACACATGTGAGCCTTATCTACACAACAGAATACACGATAGCTTTACATTGTGTTGTGTATGAGAGCTGATTATTATCTGACTTCTGTCACTAATGAGCCGCCGCTATAGGCGACATTCGTGACACCCTTTTTCCACTGAATAGTTTTCCATTTTCATAACAACCGGGCTGCGGATAATTAAAATTTCTTCTCTCCCTACAGCTTCAGGGCGATTGTTTTTTCGTTGGAAAATTCTAATTTTGAAATCGCAGGTCACCGGAACTGAGGATTCTTTAGTTTATCGTAATACTCTATTATCTCTGTTTCGCAATTTTTTATTCCTTATTGAGAAAACACCTGAATAATTATACTGTACTGGTTTCCAGTCAGGCTAGCGCTGGTCACCTCAAACGACCTCTCACGCCAAAAAGTATCGAGGTAAATGGTCGAGATATTTATTACCGAAGACGCCTTGATTACCACTTAAGCTAAGCAAACTCGTGTAAGTCGATTACTCCAGAAAACGTGACTCTCACATGAAGCGAAGAGCGTTTAAATTAAATGTAGAGCTCCCACCAGAATCTGCTCCGGAGGTGAATGGCAACGATGAGAGGTGAGCCCAAGGGCTCTATCCGTCCGAGAAACTGGTTCACACGGTCGCCTTTGGTCCGGCAGGATAAACCTGGTATAATTGAAACCGGTGGAGTGCATAGATCACACAGTACTTCCATGTTTGACTCGGAAACAGGAATAAACTATTATAAAATCAAGACGCCAAGGGCGCTACGTAATTACTCTACAACTGTTATTGAAAAATTAGCTAGGAGAATCCAAAAATAGAAAAGCGCACCAATCAGGTTAATAATGCGGAAGTGCAGTATGTGAGCCCAAAATATTTTAAAATAATCTTTATGAACCTCCAGCATCAAAGATGGTGATTTTTCGCGGCCTGTAAATATCGAAAGAGTCAATACACCGCATCAGGCTGAGTGCGGCGTGTGATCCAATCGATAGAAAACTAGTTTTGTGAAATGGAGCCATTTTTAAAGCAAGGAGACCCAAATATACAAGAGTACACTAATAAAATAACTGAAAATGCGAATTTCGAGGAAGTACGGTGTGTGACACCAATAATAAAAACCAAACGATATTCAGCTGACATAAAGAAACACTTTTAAACGCCTAAACCAGGCGATCCATTCTCCGATTTTTTATTCGCTGGCCGAGCACTTTCGCCCGTTCGCGCATCCTCAGAGTAGGTTGAGGGTCACGTCCTTCTACCCAAGTGCCAGATCAATCATTATATTCCTACTTGATCAACTGAATGTATTGTAAATATTGTACAAATCAAGTTATTCATTTTAATTGAAAAAAGAACATGAGGATTACACTAGCAAAACAATAAATACATTTAAGAATATCGGTAAATAATATAGAAGCATATCAAATCTCCTTATCAAATATGGTAAGAAATCATAGAAGAAATATTTTTTCCCCAAAAATAATATGCATTCGCGAAATAGGAGGCGCTCGAAACAATGGTGAAGTAGTGCACATAGAAATCCGTGGTTCTTTCCAAACAGTTGAACCTGGAGAATTATTGACTCGTACCTTTTCCCCGAAAGATATAAATAAAGAGCTGCACCAGGGGAAAAACTGGTAAAGGGTAAATGAAAATGTTGTCAAAATTGCACCTCAAACCTCAAATAATTAAAAGAAATAATAATTAAGAAAATAAATAAAGAAAATATAATTATTAAAATAATTAAATTAAATAACCTCAAAATTAAAAGAATCTACCGCTTTCCAAATTATCCACAACGATAAATAGACGTTCGGCATTCCTTTCATCTAAGCAACCCATGGCGTTCAGTTCGTACTTGTAATCGGCTCGTGACGCGGATTGCCTCATGTGTTGCTTTAACTTAACTTGGGACGGACGAGCTGGGCCACCCAACATCCACGACGGATAACTACGAGTCTTCAGTGAAAATCACGATTCTCTCAGCGGTCCTGTTACCGTTGTTCTCGTACTGTTCTTGCAAGCTTTCGGCTGATCCGATTGTGAGCATCGCCCTTTTCTATCGTTCTGACTCACACGATCTGAGACATGACTCGTGACGTGACGCGACGCGGTCAAGATATGAACAGTAAGAGAGCCGGACGGAGTTCCTTGATCGCCGATCTATTCATTTCCCTTTTTTGGAGAGGATCCGATAATTGAAATTGAGTTTGCCTACGTAATATCGCATCTGCGCTGATGGGAATATTTTTTCGAGTTGTAGAAGGTTTAGATTTCTATTTTACATCCTTGTAGCTACAACGATATATTGGTAGTCATTTGCAAAGACAACAATAGTCGTACATGTAAGAATTGTAAACTTTTTAGGAGAGGTAGTCGTTTGAGGGAAAAATTATTTTCAAACATTTTGTAGAGCAAGATGCTGTCGAAAAAGTGACAATTATTTGGTGATTTTTTTTTGGAAACTAATTTTTTATATTGTGCCCTGATCTGTTGTTTTAGCTATTTATCCCCAATTTCAAGGATTCGCAGTGTTTCCAGACTTGGTGTTCTTGAGCTACTTTTCTGCGGAGGTTTTCCGAATTGAAGTGTGCGGCTGAAAAATTTGCGTGCGCGACGCAATAACTCAGGAAGGCAATCCCTCTCGATTGCTTCCGCCAAAAGATCCGCTGTCTGATGGATAATCCCCGGTATAAATTCTTCCTCCTCGCCTTTGACTGTATAAAGACGGATGAACACCATGCTAAAGGAAATTCGGCAGCCCCGAGTAAAAAGCCGACGAACCTAACAGATTACCAATATCCGCATGATTCGCATGCAAATTAGATCAACTTCCTAAGTAATCATGTGTGAAAAATTCAGTCAATTCCTCGGATAAAAGCGGCTGGGGTCGCCTTGCTACCGTCTTCCTATCCTTTTCGAAACGTGGCTCCTGTTTATTGGATCAACGCACCCTCTTCTTTTGGCGTTTGCTTCGACGAAGCGCTTTCCATCTTTTCCCTTCTTTCCTACCTTGCTAAGCTAAGGAGCTAAAGTCGTTTCTAATACCCGTTTACATTATCTATTCCTCCACATCCTGCCGAGTGGAAATCCTGTTGTCGATTTAGTGGAACGCAATTATCCAACGCGACAGATACGTGACTCAGCATGTATGACGTGCGGTTCGATTGAAACGCGTCGATAGCTACACCTAATAATTGTGAAAAGGGTTATCCGAAATGACCCGTAAGGTTCGGTTGCGCTAAAATGTTCAAAATTGATTTACAAATAAGTAAATAATTATTTACAAAAATAAAAAATTGTAAATAATTTACAAAAATAAAAAATCGACAAAATTAATTAAAATTGTTTTTTTTGTAAAATGCTCAACAAAATCCAGATAATAACAATACATTTATGGATTTTAAATAATTGAATTAATTTTACTTACTAAAGTTTTTATATTCTTTTTTTGCTTTTTCAATTGACCAATATGTGCAAACATATTTGAGATTTGGCTTTGAAAACTATTTTTCAAATTAATATTGTAGGACAACAATTTAAAAAGTAGTTAACTAATGAATTTAAACAGTTTGAATAAATGTTTCTTACGATGGTTTTAATTTTTTCATTTACTTGATCAATTTTTTCTTCGCTTAATAAATATGTGCAAAAAATTTCGACCTCATGATTGGTGAACGATTTTCAAAACTTTTAAAATTCTTGGTAAAACGTCCAAGTATTGAATAATCGTGGTCGTCGACTATTCAGGATTAATAGGTTTCGATAACTTGAAATCGCTGGTGGACCATATTATGGTCTTAAAAGCTTGTACCACCGCATGTCGAATTATTTTAAAATTCGCGTTCTGACAGCTGTCTTATGAGGAGAAATTGTATTCTATGGGTCAGCATAACAGCGTTACTCGACTAGCCGCCAGGTCGCTCCTCCCTCGCCGCCCATCCTCTTGCAACAGCCCGTCAATGCAGCCAACTCCTAGCGAGCACCTTGTGCTCACCATACTATGCTTATAAGGCCTCCCATCACCGCTACCACCCCGTATCGGTGAGCCGGGCTACGCCGCGTTGCTGAGCTATTGATTAGTGCAGTGGATTCTGCGAAGGATGATGTAGATCTGAGAGGCGGCCGCACGGGGGTATTGTGGCCATGCGGATGTCCGTCTAGTTGGAAATGCTGCGCATAAAAATGATTTATTATAGCCTAGGATAAAACATACGGTCTGAAAAATGTCTTATTTCAAAGCGAAGCACGTACTCTTGAATCACCGGAGAAAATTGAATGCTTTGTTATACAGAAAAAATAAAAAATAATGATAATAAATTAATAAAATAATAATAAAATCTCTGCACTATTCTTTTGATTCTGTTAATATACGAAATTTTTAAAAAAATATGAATTGTATTCTCAACCCGGCAAGATATAAAGTTTATTAGTAAAGGCGAATAAAAGCCCTTACAGTGAATTAAAAAAAAAAAAAAAAAATTATCAATATCCTAACAAATATTTTCAACTAGGGAGCAACCTAAATATACTTACCTATGAATAATAATTTTTATCTTTTCAATACATAATAATTCCTTGTTACACTTTTAGACAGGGATCCCTCACTTGAATTCCCCCTGCTATTCAAACCGGCCCACGGATCGCTCTCGCCTCAACCCACTCGTTCTCATGGCCTCAAGTAGAGTATCCTATTTACCCCCGACGCTCAACCGAAATGAAACAACTTCGGCAATACTAATTGTCGGACATTTGTAACATCCCTGTAGGTGTATACCTACGACTTAACCAAAGATATAAACCTACCCACTCCAATGAACCACCTCCCGAGTTAACAAACTGAATCTAATTTCAGAAGGACGGCTCTGGGTTCGCGCCTAATGGCCAATATCACTCGACGTCGAATGGCGTTGCGGAATTGCGGGCAAGGAATGAAAAACCTTTCAATTACTAAAGCAGCGAGAGCTCTTTATGGTTTCATTTCGTTAGGAATAAAATATCACTATAGCACCACCGATCGCAATTTTTCGGTTTATCCCCTCAACCGCAGATGGACGAAATATTGACAACAGCAACGTCTCAAGGTAAACATTTCTGTCCATTATTTATGTCGGACTTTTGGAACGCCGAAGTTCGAAATTCTCCACGGAGCGTGAAAAGCTTCTTTCGGAGTTTCGCCAACTTTTTCATCGGCTGCGCCTCGAATTTTTGTCCGCAAAATGCCTTCCACGGTCGGCAATAGATGGGAAGAATGCGGAGGAAATTGAACGGAGACATGTTCGAAACTCGGAGGGAAACCATCTAAATTTAAATGAAAAGCCGTCTTGAGGGCCTTCGGACCCGAGGCGGTTAGGAGTGAGATGCTTGAGAAATGAAGGAGGTAACTGCGAGACGAAGGTGGCTGTGCTGGTGGTATACATATCGATTGAGAACCTGGAGGAGGCCTTCTTCACCACCTCCTTGTATCTTGAAATGGGTGGGGCATCTCGCGAAATATATTAATTGGTCGAGCAGCCTTTACAAGGCGAAACTCGAACTTGGAGATCCGGTCAAATGACACCGAAAGATTTTACATTTCAGTACATGCGAAATCCGAATAAACGAGAGACTAAAAAATCTTAAAATTAGAGTCAGTTGACATTATTTCTTATAATAATTGAGAACATTTGTTTAGAATTTTTTCGACGTTACGCAATTTGCTGTTTTCCATCTAGTAAAGTTGGCTTTCCTGCCCGTTCTGCCAATGGACATGCAAAACTAGCAATTACTGGACCTAAATTAACGCACAGTACTTCCTTATAAAAGATTCAAATATTTTTAACCGACTTCATTTGCTGTCATTTTGATTTCTACAGTCCGCAAGAGTAAAATTCGAACGTTTTTGAAATTTGTATTATTGCAGATTTATATAACCACGCGCATTTTTCGCACATTTTCCACCTCGCGTTTTCATATTTTCGGATCTTCTCCTCAAGGCCACTTGAGCAGAAAAACTTGCAAAAAATGAAAGAAGAAAAGCTTTGAAAAACTTGCTTTATGAACTCATCGCTGTCAGTATTTCAGGGGCGATTTCGCCGAAAGCAAGAGACGTGGATTGAAGGTGTATCGAGGGGAAGTATACGGGCTCAGATTCAGTTGCCGATAGAGGCTCTATCCTGCTCTTGTGCTTAAGGTAAAGGTGTTCGGCCGGTATTGTGCTTTGCTAATGGATATGTCGAGCCGGATGAGTGTATAGCTGGCTAAAGAGCATGCCGATCGATCAAGACAAGACCTCCGCTTTCTCCCCTCCACGTGTCCCAATTATCATCCCTTTCCAACCCAATGCTCTCTCTCTCATCTCCATCTTCGCCCTTTTACCGTCTAAGTTCAACGCGCAACCTCTCCAGTTCGGACATCCATTATTTGTCGTATAATTCAATTTGAGCCTTGACAAGTTGAAACGTTAATTACTGACGCTAACAACAACAAAATAACCCCTTTCCGTATTCCCTCTCCGCCTTCCCTTAGGCCTGATCAGGCCGAGTGGGCGACTACACTAGCGAAAGTGTGGAAGAAGTGTTCGGAAGGGGATTCTCCACTTGGCCCTTCGAGGCTGATGTGGCCTCCAAGTTGACGGTAAGAGTCTGCGAAGAAGACGCTTGCCAAAAATGGGATTTGGAGTTTATCGGAGGTTAAATAAAAGAACCTTTGGTTGAGAAAATCACTTCCGGGCTGGACGATAAGGTGCGATTCCTTCGCCTCAATTGATTTAAGAAGACCATCCATTTGTGATAATAATTATTCCAATTTCCAATATTTGCCTGGTTTTTTTATTGGATATTCGGATCCTACATGCCATGAATCGTAAAATTTCAAATGTTGAGGTTGGTTTATGGTAAGCGATTAAAAATGTACATTATTGAATAACCAACCAAAATAATTCATGCAAATCCAAACTGTGGGCAAAAATGTTCATTCGTTGCATCACTTCTGTTTATCAATGTCAAGAATAGAAAGAAAAAAAGATTTTCCCTTGCAGAAGAAATGAGTAAGAGTAGAGGAACTGAATGGGGAATCGAGGGATAATATACCTACTGAGATAGTGCTACCGTCGCTTCATCAAATATTCCGTCCTTCGTCCGCCTCTTACATCATCTTAGGAACACTTTTACGAACTTCGGGGTCTAAGACAAACACGACATAGACAACACGACACTTAAGAAAAGGAATGCAAGAGGAGTCGCATACGGAAAAGAGAAATTTTAATTTATAAACTTGTTTGTGGTGATGTTCAGTCAGTGTTCTTAGTTATCTGCGATTTATGCGAGTTATCTTCGTCTTATAATAACTCTATCTCTTGCTACAAGATAAATATGCACAGATGTAACCTATGGCTTCCTACACAATCCTGACACTCACTAGATATCTGACATTACGTATTAATTTTAACAGAGCAAATTATCTACAGGAGTGAATCTATTCCCTCACCACCGAGTTCCGACGAATTAGATTTTTGTCTAATGCTAAAATCTCTTCAATCTGTCTTATATCCTGCGAGACAAAAATTTCCCATTGTGATTCGACCTTTGAAATCTATCGCCGCTTTCTTCTTTCTATCTTGTTCTTCCTCTTTTTTCTAAGGTAAGCCGGGTGGGGCGGATCGATGAAGACGAGAAGACGCAATCAAGCCATTCATTACATCGCATGCATCCGTTTAATTTGTCTGCTCGTTGGGTCTGAGAAAAGCACGTGTGGCTATTAGAGGTTGTTTGGGACACGCAGACCCCCCTCGCTTGTATCACAACTGTTCCATCCCCCTTCTTCTTTCCTGTCGTTCCGTTTTCTACTGCAACCCCTCCCATCGGTTCCACATATTCAATATTCATCTGAAAACAAACCGAAAACGCTCAACGGATAATTCGTTCGGCTCGGTGGTTTTTCTAATGAACCGAACTTCAACCCACGGCATGCGATTGTCTCGAAGTTTGATCAAAGTTCAAGAAACAAATACGTACGAGCGTGCGCGAGTTTAGAGATCTGTCGTCCAACGTTTAAACCGCTGCATAATTAATTGATGACAAGAACAGGATAACGGCGAGCACCTGGGCTTGAAGCATCAATTAACCGTTAAACTTTGCTATAAATTTACCCCTTTGCATGATAGAGAAAGTTCTGTCTCATTCGTACCAATATCAGATATGTTACAGTCACGTATATTCCTGTAATGGTTTTTTTTTTTTTGTCTGACAATAGCTCATTTCTATAGTCAAATCGCTTCCTCAATATTTTTGGCGGTTTCGAGAGGGGAATTCGCAAGTCTAATGTTTTTGAAACGAAGGTATGTGTTTGATATCTATTTCTGTTTGAATGTTTTGAAGCTAAATTTAATGAGACCATAACGGGGTCATAAAACACTCTCTTAAGCTGTATCGTTTGAAAATTAATTTAAATTTAAATTAAGCGGTTAAGAAAAATAAAAATATTTACAAAAATATGGTTTTTGCGTAGAAGTTCGCCCTCATTTTACTAAGATGTTGTTTGGTTGAAACTTTCATAAGATTTTGGGTTACCTACTAGAGACCATGATAGAAGCGAAGGAATAAAAAACCGCTGTACTGCCATTTGTGCGTTTTTATTGAATATTCGGATTCTACATGCCTTGAAAATTAAAATCGAATTTCGTTCGTGGGCAATCAGGATTCAAAGTTCATTATTTAAAATGATTCGCTGTCCATAATTGCGCACAAAATATTTATAACGGTCGACAAACGTTGTTCTCCCGACTTTCTTCTCTCGCAAGATTTTAACCTTCGTTGAGCGCATGTTTTACCATACCACACTTAGTACATCGATGCGGTTCCGTCTTTGTTATGCAACGTTAGACGAGTAGCGGGAAAAAAGCGGTTCGGGGAAAGAGACCCTTAAAAATTCCGATATGGATCAGTGTGTTACGGAAGCGAAGGAAGTAAGGAAAAAAGAATACCGCGGACCCGAAGGGAAGTCCAATTTGGGAAGGCTTCACCTGTACTAGACTCGGCCGACCCCTTGTCGCTGTTTTCGGGAAAAGAAAGAAATAAGGGCGAGAGAAGGTACTGGCTTCAACACTAACTCACGCTACCCCTCGCTCCATCAACTTTGCCATTCATGTGAAACTGCAATGGGGCGCTAGATAGGGGTCCCTCGAATCTGCATATAAATGTCCCTCGCAGCTACGTTAGCTAGAACTTTGAAGCACATTTGATTTTACCTTTGCATCATTAGGTGTCTCGGATTGTTACTGGCGATCCGGTTCACATGCGAATAAACTAAAACTTGCGCTTGGGCAAAACGCTGTACTCGAATGTTGAATAGATAGCGGAAGGTTGAATACGCTTATCGTTTCGCAATATACATAGCGAATTATTGCGTCGAGAAGTACGATGAAATTTTCGAAAATATTTTCCACATCTAAGTCAATTCAAATCAATGTTAATGCAGTTGCAATGATCGCCCACAAGTTGTCTTTGTGATCTATTGGCAAGCCCTTGAGGGAATTACCGCCTGCAAATGGGAGCTGGAAGGATTTCGACGAGGTAATCGTCAGAGGGAACACTTGCATGGAACGGTGGTTTGACTCGAATCAAGCACTACATCCTGCTCCTTCAAGACGGCTTCCTCGTGTTAAGATCCGTTCAAGCCCTCGTTGATACCAGCCCTGCCAACCTAGTGCTCCTCTCGCTAATGATGATCCAATCAAAGACCGCTGAAATCCTGCCGTCTCGTCATTGGCAGTTTCTCCTTGCAAGCTTCGCTCATCTTGTCACCTCAGCTCGCTAACGAGGTATCACAAACCGTCCGCAGATCCGCTAAGCTGCGGTCTCGATGAGCATCGCTTAAATGCTTAGTGGTTCGTCATCATTTGTCGAGCTCCTCGAGCTTCCTCTTGTCGCCGAGTGAAATGCAATCGACGTTAGGGAGGAATGTTTCGGATCATTGAATGACACCTATTGTTATTAGAGAGAAAGTGGCACATTAATGGTCGAGAGGTAATCTTGGGCGAATTTATGAAATGCAATAGGTTTAAAAAGAGGTTTAAGAATGGTTTAAAAATGCTACTAATATTCTTGATTTATTTTCATACATCGTCATGATTATATCTAATAATTTTATCATCTTGGCATAAAGTAGAAAATATAAATACACATCGAACATGGGCTATTTTATGGTTGTGATAAATTAAACTCAGTCGACTATATTTTTTGTATCGCCAAAAAGTTCAAAAAAATTAATGAAATTATTCTGTCGACAGTTCTTTGGATAATGACATATTTTTCATGAGCGTATGAATAAATAAATAATTTGAAAAAAATCAAGAAAATATTATTTTTCAATTACTCCGTGTTATTTATTTCGCTCTTCAAATACTGTCCATCACTCTCGATGCCAAACGAATTCCCTCGCGGCTGGTACGAGTAAAACTCGCGCTGGGATTAGATGAGTGTTAATTGATAGCGCAAAAATTTCAACGGAAAGGAATATCTCAACTTCACTAATAGACAAACCTCTTTTCTAAACATTAATAAACATAAACTTGATAATATTTTAATTTTTATTTAACCTTTCAGCCTTGAAGTACTTTTTTATCAAGCGCTTAAACAGAATCAAATCAATTTTCACTCTTTCTCGTAACGAGTTATAAATTATTACTCCATAATACAAATAAAACCTCTGTACTACTGACGTATTCATTCGAGGTTCCATTAACGTAACGCTATTACCATTTCAGTATTTGACCCCGTCTTGTGAATTTTATTCGCCAAGTTCATTTCGTTTCTTATTAAGATTTTGCTGAAGAATCTTCGCCGTCTCGACTCTCGTCGAAAAGCAATTTGTCGTAATGCGGAGCGAAAACAAAACGATTCTCATGAGTGCTAGCTAGAAAAGGTGCGGACTTGTGTGTGAACTTTCGAGAATGAGAAAGGAATCGCCTTAAACCCACATCCGAAACCATTGTTTGAGCTTTCGGCAATAGGTAATGAGTAACAAGATGTTAACAAGGCGGAAGGTTTTATTACGAAGAACACACCAAATAACCCGACCACTTATCACCGAGCAGGTCGTCAAGGGCTATCTCCTGCGAGTTTCTATCTTCGAAAGAAAACAACGGACAGATGTTCGGAACATGTGAACAAGTTTTCCCACACGGCTGCCAGTAGAATCACATCATTTCCTCGCGCTTATTTCTCCTTTGAAATTCCGTTTCGACTCGAAACGTCAGATCGTCCAGATAGCGTTTCCTTAACGAAATTACAAAATAAATTGCTCTTTCCAAGAGAGAACATGCTCAACGTCTGTCGTCTACTGTATTCATTTCAATTATCGGCCAGCGATTGCTGAAGATTCAATTCTGAGAGTATTACATTTAATGGAACGCTTGTAAAGTGGATTATTATGCCTTTAGTTGAGTAAATTATGATTCAAGGAGAGCACCAAATTGCAATAGTAGCCATCTCAAATTTGTGAATGTTTCCACCCAATTGATGAGGGATTAATTCCTAATTTGGAGTCAATTTATTCGTCTAAAGATACAGCTTGTGAGTGTTAACGAGCATTCCAATGAATATAGATATATTGGAGAATATAACCACGAAAAATACGAATTCTTTCTTCCAAAAATATCCTCAACATCAAGACAGCGATTTGGGTAGAGTTTAATAGTTTGGATTGAGCCTCTCTCGACGGAAAATAATGTCGCGGAGAAATAATGTCAGGGATTGGTAGGTACTTAGCTGTTTGAAATATGTGAGATTGAGAAAGCACGAGTGAAGGCAAAAGGAAGACTGAATTTTATTGAACAAACTCGTAACCATGAAAAAATGAATTTGGATACCAGATGTTCGAAAATTAAAATGATGAAACTGTAACGAAGCGATCGGTAAATAATAATTTTGACTCCAAAGTAAAAATGAAAATAATATTGAAAATAAAATTAAAGAAGGTATCCACATACTCCCTCCCCAGTGACTTCGGAAGTCACGAAACGTTCAGGAAATTTAACTCTTCGCCCGGACCTAGTGATCTTCTCATTGGTGTCGTCAGCCCTGAGATTGCTCGACGTCGAAGAAGTCGCTGAATTTTCCACGTCTTTGAGGACGAAGGCGGGCTTCAGTCTGTCGATTGAAATTTTGTCTGGTCCGGTTCGTGTTTCTACGGTGAAAGTCTTTGGTGTCCGTTTGAGTACCTTGAACGGCCCGTCGTAGACTGGTTGCAGAGGCTTCCGAACGGCGTCATGCCGAATGAAAACGTGAGAGGTGTCGTGGAGATGTGGGTGCGTGTAGATGTTTTTCTTTGAGTGATGTTCGTGTGGTACAGGTCGAAGTGTTTGCATGTATCGTCGAAGCTGGTGTACAATCGTCGATTCGTCGTGATGTGACTGATGTTCAATAAAGAAATCTGCCGGAATCCTAATAGTTGAACCATACGTTAGTTCTGCTGCTGATGCTTCGACCTTGGGAATGATGTAGGATCGAAGTCCTAAAAGAACGATTGGCAGCTTTTCAACCCAGTTGTCGCTCATTTGAGCCTTGAGCGCAGCTTTCAAAACGCGGTGCCATCTCTCGATCTTGCCGTTGGCTTGGGGATGGTAAGCCGTAGTCATCAAATGTTTGATTCCCAAAACCTTAGAAAGTTCTCGAAACAGTGAACTATCGAACTGTCGACCTCTATCCGATGTGATAGTGTGCGGAACACCAAACCGAGAAATCCAGTGGTAGACCAAGGAACGAACGACGCTTTCGGCAGTGATGTCGACTAACGGAATTGCTTCTGGCCAGCGTGTGAAGCGGTCAATGATCGTTAGCAAATACCGATATCCTTGCGAAGGGGGTAAGGGTCCTACTAGGTCGATGTTGATGTGCGAGAATCTTGATGAAACGATTGGATAAGAGGATGGCTCGGTAACCGTGTGTTTCCATGTTTTGACTCGTTGACAAGGAATACACGAATTAACCCAAGTTTGAATGTCCTTTTTGAGTGAAGGCCAGACACAACGCTTCCTGACGAGATCTACTGTCGCTTTGATCCCCGGATGAGAAAGATTGTGAATCGAATTGTAGAGTTCCCTACGAAACTTCTCCGGAAGATAAGGACGGAGAGTGCCGGTAGATGCATCACAAATCAGAGATTCATTGCTAGGAAGTTTGACAGTTTCGAATTTTAAAGAGGTGTCAGCTGCGTTTAACAATTGTTGCAGCTCTGCGTCCGTCTTTTGAGAAATAGCAATATCCTCTACTGAAATTTGCGAGGGAATTTCGATGGAGTTGATTCTCGAGAAAAAATCGGCTGGGATGTTATCTTTTCCGTTGACAAACTGAATCTGAGTCGTGAACTGACTAATAAAATCCAATTGTCGAAGTTGTCTAGGCGACGCTTTTTCAGAACGCTGTAGGAATGCATACGTGAGCGGTTTGTGGTCCGTTACCAAAGTGAATTGATGACCTTCCAACATGTAACGAAAGTATTTAACGGCGGAGTATGCAGCAAGTAATTCACGGTCATACGTGCTGTACCGTTGTTGTGCGGAACTGAGGCACTTAGAAAAAAATCCTATTGGTTCAGGAACGTCGTTTCTAAGCTGATGAAGGGATGCTCCTACTGCAGTGTCCGATGCGTCAACGAAAAGAAACAATTGCGAATCTGGACTGGGATGAGCTAGAAGAGTGACATCAGAAAGATGACGTTTCAAGTTTTCAAATGACCCTTCGGCTTCCGGTGTCCATTCGACTGGGCGTTTGTCTTTCTTCCTAACCTCTTTAGTCAATTTGAAAAGAACGCGTTGAAGTTCTGCTGCTCTAGGGAGTGAACGTCTGTAGAAATTGATGAGCCCTAAAAATCGACGTAGCTCTGCGATAGTTTTAGGCTGCGGAAAATCGCGTAGAGCCTGAATTCGATGAGGTAAAGGCTGGATACCTTTCTGGGAAACTAAATATCCTAAAAAAGGCACCTCAGTTTCACCAAACATGCACTTAGACAGATTGACGTTCAAATGAAAATCATTGAGACGATTGAGAAGTTGGTGCAGATGAATTTCATGTTCCTCTTCTGATGAAGAAGCTACCAAAACGTCATCTATGTACGTGTAACAGAAATCAAAGTCACGCGTGATGGAGTGCATGAAGCGCTGAAATGACTGGGCG
This sequence comes from Tupiocoris notatus, assembly GCA_037159825.1. Classification (NCBI taxonomy): domain Eukaryota; kingdom Metazoa; phylum Arthropoda; class Insecta; order Hemiptera; family Miridae; genus Tupiocoris; species Tupiocoris notatus. Next base: position 564,443 of record JASJUZ010000035.1, on the reverse strand, counting down.
GCGTTCCTAAGTCCGAATGGAAGACGAACGAATTCGAAGAGACCAAACGGTGTAGTGACCGCAGTTTTTGGTACATCTTCTGGTGCGACTGGAATGTGATGATAGCCACGAACTAGATCGATTTTCGAAAAAATCTTCCGACCCGAGAGTTGACTATTGAAATCATACACGTGCGGAATAGGATATCTATCTGGAATTGTAACGGCGTTTAGCGAGCGATAGTCGCCACATGGACGCCACGACCCGTCCTTCTTAGGCACCATGTGAAGTGGGCTAGACCAACAACTGTTTGAAGGACGACAAATTCCTAGATCGATCATGTGCTGAAATTCTAGTTTCGCCTGAACGAGTTTTTCAGGGGCCAGTCGTCTCGGCTTCGCTGTCACTGGAGGTCCTGTCGTGCTAATGGTGTGATAAAATTTTGAATCTGTGTCTGCGAAATAAGGACTGTCTTTGAAAAGGTTCGGAAATTTGCGGAGGATTTGAAAATACTTCTGTTCTGGAGCTAGGGTGTGAATCCGTGGTGGACTTTTCGTTCCTACGTAGCCAATCGTGAAAATCTGAGTAGTGTTGTCTACGATACGCTTATTCTTTAAGTCGACAATCAAACCGAAATGGCTCAAGAAATCCGCGCCGAGAATAGGAACAGAAACATCAGCGATGATGAACGGCCATCGAAACGAACGTCTGAGTCCTAAGTCCAACTGTAGAAGTTTTTCTCCATACGTCCTAATAACAGCTCCGTTAGCAGCGAATAATTGTTTTTGACTAACGTGTTTTTTGTCGAGTGGTTTAGGTGGAAGTACGGACACATCTGCGCCGGAATCTACGAGAAATTTAATGTTCAAATTCCGATCTGAAATAAACAAGCGACGAGATGCTGCGCCGTCGTCACTGTCTGTCGCGTTTAGTGACTGGCGTTGAAGTTTTCCGAATTTGCACGGAAATGGCATGGTTGCACGCACTGACGAGCTCTCTCCTTATAATTACGATGGTACCAACAAATTTCGTGATGTGCTTCATTCGTACCTGACTGTTTTCTGAAGCGAGAGTTAGATTTTGAACGAGATCGAGAATGTGATCTTATTTGCGAACGTGTGCGTAACTCATGAATGGAATTAGTCAAATCGGAAATGTGTTTTTCAAGTTGTGATAGACGCTCCGTAAACATATTAGGTGCCGAATCAACATGACACAAATTCGAAATTGGTGCTGAAATTTCGACGATTTTGTCGGCCATGAGTGCTAATGAATCCAGATCATCTTTACTAGTGGCTAGTATAGACCGTGCATTTTGTGGCAGCCGTTGAAGAAACATGGTACCTAAAAATTCTTCCGATACCTGAGAATTGGCCAAATCACGCATCTCTCGCAAAAGTGCTGAAGGCTTTCGATCGCCGAGTTCTACTTCGTTCAGCAGTTTTTTGATTTTACGCGATTCCGAATCTTCAAACTCTTTCAATAAACGCGCTTTCAAATCGGTGTAAGGTGTTTGTGACATCGGCTTCGAAATAAAATCCGATATTTGATCGGCTACTTCGCAATCTAAAGAACCGAGTACTTTGTGGTACCTAGTACGCTCGTTTGTGATGTCGGCGTCAATAAATTGTGATTCGACTTGCAACAGCCATACCTTGACATTCTTGCGCCAAAAAGGTGGCAGCTTTACCGCAATTCTGTGGACGTTCGGCAAAGGTTCTGCTCTTGATCCGTTGTCCGTCATGATGAGATCGAGAACGGCTTAAAAATTCTCTGAATCACGTCGATAGTTACCAATTTGGATTGAGCCTCTCTCGACGGAAAATAATGTCGCGGAGAAATAATGTCAGGGATTGGTAGGTACTTAGCTGTTTGAAATATGTGAGATTGAGAAAGCACGAGTGAAGGCAAAAGGAAGACTGAATTTTATTGAACAAACTCGTAACCATGAAAAAATGAATTTGGATACCAGATGTTCGAAAATTAAAATGATGAAACTGTAACGAAGCGATCGGTAAATAATAATTTTGACTCCAAAGTAAAAATGAAAATAATATTGAAAATAAAATTAAAGAAGGTATCCACAATAGCAACTGTGGAACCAACATTGATTGTTGGTGAACATTTCAGGAATTTAGCTTTTATGGTTTTTGGTAAAGTTTTGACAAATGTTGTCAAGTAATGTGAATTTTCATTCACTTAAACTCTCTAAAAAAATTCCCCGAGCTATCCGATTCTATATTTATATTTTCACCTTTATCCCACACACACAACTGCACAGGTTAGAGTCAAGAGGTCGATAATGAAGGAGAGAAACCCAAGGGTCAAGGTGTGCGTACCAGTTTGCCGTCTTCATGCCGTCTGCACTGACACTCGCCTTGTTAATTAATATTCTGTTAAGCGCCTACCATCAACAGAAGGACGAAGGAAGGATGATACTCAGCCGCAGGATCTCTCGCCGTCTGTACATGTCCAAACCTGCACCCGGGTATCCCAAACTTGAGCGAGCTCTTGGGCTGTGTCCTTTAATAACTTCGCTCCCAACATGCTCGCTGGCTTCAGCGTGCTACACAGTTATCCCTCGGAAATTGAATTCCGTTAATCCGCACAACGAAAGGCACCAGTTTTCCACCTGGGCGAATAATATTTTCTGCAACAGCTATCACGACAACTCACTTATTATAGCACTTACAGCAACATCGCAAAAACATGATAATATATGCGAATGAAAAGAGTGATTTCGTTTTCCAATAATAAACCATTGAATCGCCATAGGAATTTTCTAATCCCCTCCAAATTTGATGTTTTACGATCCAAGGCATGCCAAATCCAAATATCCAATAAAAAACGCGTCCAAAAATCTGAAACTAAAAACATTTTTTGTTTTAGTTAAAAAACATTTTTTGCAAAACGTTGGGAAAATTGGAATTTTCTCCCTCTCAAAACTCTTTCCAAAAATGCCTTTGAAATTTTCATTATTTTTCATTCCAACTTCTTTTTTTCGCTGATTCTTTTCTTCTGCTGTACGTTTGTACATATAAGACATTTAGGTGAATGAAATTGGACCACAGCCTATTTAGATCAATAATAAGTTGAAATTTTAGATTTTTTCGTCCAGTTGAAATTGTTTAGGTCTCAAGAGGTTAACGTACCGATGGTTGGAAAAGGTTTTAATTTTCTTGTGCTCTGAACTGATTTCTTTGCGGCCGTGAAATTATTCGGCTGCAAACGCCATCGTACGTGTTCTACGACGGGTGAAAATCGATCGCTATCACGGCCGCTAGGTTGGAACGCATCTTATCGCGATGTCAAAGCGTGCAGCATGTGCTCCGTCCTCTCGCGCCCACTCCACTTCCTATTTTCTATAGCTTCTAATGGGTGCTCGTAGAAGCAGTTCGTTCCACTACCTCAACCTCTCCCATTACCTGTCGATTCTTGTCAGAACTGCGGATCTTTTTCGGACTTTTACGATCATTTTCTCGGAATTCTCCACTTCTGTCGGCACTGACGGGAAGAATTTCCAGTTTTCGAGCGCAAAAACGTTGAACAGATAGTAAGACCGAATCGGCGAAATAGCTGCCTGGCGAGGGGGCCTTAATTTGAGTCGAAACTGCTGCAGTGGAATTCTACTTTTTTTCCTCGTATGTGGTTATTACAAAAAAAAAAATAAATAATAATAATAATAATAATAATAAAAATAAAATAAATAAATAATTGTACAGTGGTTAATTATTTATTAGCGCAATTATTAAGAAGATAAACGGATTTAAGAAGAGCATCCACATGCGAAAGTAACTATCGCGAACAAGTATCAAAATTTTAATCATTTTTATTTTTGTCGTATTATCTAATTAAATGGTAAATTAGTCGTCTATCGATACATACACCTTCTATTTTTGTTATACGGTTGTTTAACTATACCGCACCTATTATCGACTCAGTTTTTATCCTCAGGGGACTGGAGGGTATATAAAGTGTAAACGTTTACTCAGTTTTAGTTTTCACAATATAAATATTAGGTTTAAAGTGAACCGTTATTTAGTCAGGTTGGCTGGAATTTTTCTGATCAGCGGTCCGCAGTGAATGTGTTGGCAAGCATTCCAACGAGTATAGAACGATTTTATGGTTCAAAAAGTTCTCGAGTTATCCTCTCGCGCCAATTTTTCAAAATCAAAATTTCACACAAAAACAGCAATGAAAAACATGAATCATTAATTTTTTTAGCAGCGATAAATAGAAAACGATAAATACAAACCCTAAATAATGACAGCTGGAACTAATTTGTAAGAGTATGAGAATGTTGATCGTGTGTGATTTCAGTTGAGTGATTGAAAAATCTCCACCCATCAGGACGACAATTCTTAGAATAAAAATATACAGCGAAGGAAGTTAGAGGAGTAAGGTTCCGTAGATCTAATATCGAAGAAGGCATTTGCTTAGTTTCTACCTTCAGTATTCGGCAGTTAATTAATCATTTATCCTTGCTCGCAATAGAGTTTCTTCTGAAGCGAAAAGCGCCTCCATTCAAACGAATCTTTTTACAATAAGATCCCTTCCGTTCCTTTTCAATGTCCAAAAGAAGGAACTTTCCTTCGAGATCAGAAACGGAGTACAACAGGAGAATAAGGAGCGAGGATCGCCCGCATGAATGAACTCGTCCAAAGGCGTAATTGGCATTCTCCTTGATTTTCGAAATCTCTAATTGGCAAGTTGTACAAGGCCGAAAACATTCCATGTTCCCTTTTCTTTTCTTTTGGTCTTCTTCGCCGAGAACCCGTGGGCTTGCTTAGTAACTCCTCAACTCAGCCGATGCTCGGCCCGTTCACGGTTCACGAAATTCATTTCACGCTTCTACTCGTTTCGTACTGTTCGAAACGCAAACCTTCAAAAGACCCCTTCCCCAGCAGAGGACGAAAAGCGTTTCACGCAAAGAATATGGCATTCTTTGAAGAGGGCATTGCTTCTCAAAAATAATAAGTCATTCCAAATGTGCCAAGTGATCGAGTCGGGCGAAATTTGCTATGTGCTATTTCCTCGCGTAGATTCCTCGTCCAATCTTGTTCAGAATTACCGGAAATAATGGAATTCGAGGGAACGTGTGAAAAAATACGAGAGAAGACCGTGGAAAATAATTTTTTTACAAAACAAAAAAAGACAATAATTTTTGATGAATTTCTATAACTAAAAAATAAGCATTTTTGATCGTTTTTATCCAACAACGAGAAAAATTGTTGATGTTTTTTTTCAACGGAAAAAAATGTTTTTGATAATATTTTTTCAACCGCAAAAAAAAACATAATTTTTGATGATTTTTTTCGCTATTTATGATTCGTTATTCAACAATAAACCGAAAGTATAAGTGGGCTGTATTCTATAAGACTTTTCTTAGGTTGTAGGTAAATATTGATGGGAGAAGACGATTCATCATAGCCTCGCCCTTCCGGTTCTCCTTTCGATGGCGACCACGAGGCACGAAACACTTAACTGATTGTAGATTCAGATATACGGCCTCTTCTCTCCACTTTTCTATTCTCGATTGCTCGCGTTCGATAGTGGCGCAGATTCGAATGGAACCGTCTCGGGCTAAGAGACAACGCAGACAATCGCTCGTTGGGCGCAGATAAATATTTAAGCGTATGCCATCTGACATTTTCTGCGGTTCTATGGCGGCTTTCATTGTTGAAATTCCGGTCTTGCAATCGCGAGCGCATTGAGTCGAATTGATTCTCCCTCATAGTTTTCACGTTATGGTCCGTTACTTGAGAATTGCGGTTCGTACGTTATATTCGAGTCATCGCAAAGACGTTGAGTATATCTTCGAATCGCTGGCCGTTTTGAAGATGAGATGGCCGAAAGCGAATAAAATCGGCCGTTCGCATCGGTTTCGAAGTTTATCAGTGACCATCGGAAGTTGAACGGAGCTGAGTTTTCACGGAGCTGCAGAACGGTGATTATGGAAATGCAAAATCCCTACTTGGAATGGAAAACGTTCAACGTAGCATCACAAAGCCAGCACACGTATGACCCGAATTGCCACCGAAGGTTTCTCGATGGTTATCAGTTATTGTGGAACAATGGTTTTCTTACGCGCCAAGTTCACCACGACAACGGGAAAACTGAGGCGGACGAAAGGGAACCGAAAACAATGGTCATTGATAGGAGCCCATTAACCAGATCATTTCACAAGAAGGCGAAGCGAAGATAGAAAGACGAACAACAACATATCCCACGAACCGCGGCCGTTCTTTTTGGCTTGTGAGCACCGGCCGGACTCGAGTCCGAGAGATTCGATACTCATCTGGGACGTGACTCGAGTCTTCGGACAAATCGCAGGAATTACCTACCTTTCTTTGTCATTAGATAAGGCGGACTCATTTAAGTGGAGTCGTGGGGGCTCGTGGGTACCTCACTTCCATCTCCACGTTCCGATCTAGTGGGCATGTGTCGACGGTCTCTTCGCTGCAATATCAGCTCAAGTTCGACAGTGAGAAAAATTAGAGGAATATAGAAATAGGACCGAAGTGCTACTTAGGTAATGGTTGGTTAAAGAATTGAACCGTTGTGAGGCCAAGATTGATTTTTTGTGGAAAATTTAGCTTCTGAAGTTTCGTCGGAAAAGTGTTGACGGAATGAGCGTAAAAAATAAACACCCGTTCAGGACGTGATTTTGAACTCGAAAAATGTTTTACCTGCATTTCGAATATGACTTTTATTTCGTTCACAATACATCGTCCTATTAGGAAATGAAATATTGAATGAGATATTGAAAATTCGCATTGTTTCCACCGTTACGAAAGCGTAAGCAATTGACTGTGCGTCAATGGAGACAAAACCGCAGAGCACGCACACTAGAGCGTCTTACGTAAATATACAAACGCATACGAGCAAGCTAAGTACGAGGAGAATATGAGTCGGTAGTTAAAAGTGAAGTGCTACACCGAACCAAAAGCCACCAAGAGCCGTGTGTTCATTAAAACTTTCTGCTCATGTTAAGTTTACCCGCGGCTCTCAACTCCGCTAGTTTTTCGTCCTTTTCACTCTCCCTCGCACTTCCAGGGGTTTTTTCGCTCCCCTTTTTTCATCCCATTTCTAAAGAGAAAGAAGAGAAAAGAGGCTGTGTAGTCAGTTCGGAGATGTGCAGGGCTAAGAAGAGGGCGGGTTTTTAAAATCCGTGTTTGAGCTTCAAGAGGACTCCCACCACTAGCTCACGCATCTCCCCGTCCGTTCGCTCTGTGTAAGTTCAGCCCCCGGGATAAGGGTGCGGATGGAGCGGGGGTCGGTGGTAGAGTCTCAAGTGGCAACGTAAAGATCAATAACGGAGCCGTCACTCAGAGCTCACACCTTATGAAGGGCCTGGCAAGGGTCTGCGTACTTCGAGGACGATATTAAATGAATTGTTTAATCGACCGGTTTGCTGTTAAATAATTAACAATCGCAATTGCCCGAGCGGAAACAAAATTCCCTCTCCTCAAAATTTGAAGTGATACATTTTAAAGCGTGTGGCACAAAATATAGTTACTCACAATGCTCGCTCGATATTTTCGCAATTCAAGTACCTACCTAATTGTACCTAATTTAGTACATACGTTTTGGTTTATTATTCAATAATAAACCATCGTAATCGTCCAGGATATTTTTTTGGTTTATTATTCAATAATAAACCATTGTAATCGCCCAAGAAAAAAATTGTATAACCCCCCTCAAAATTTGATGTTTTACGTTTCAAGGCATGTAGAATCCGAATATCCAATAAAAAAAATTCTGTCTGTCCGCCGTACGCCGTACGCCGTCAACACTTTTCCGGCCAAACCATAATAGCTATAAATTTTTGAAATTTTCACCAAAAATCAATCTCGGTCCTACGACGGCCCAATTCTTGAACCAACTTGCTAGCTCAATTTTAAGGGTATTTTTGGGGGGTTTTGAGAGGGAGAAAATTCATATTTTCCAAGGTTTTTCAGAAAAATGTGTACGTTGTCTCAAATTTTATAGATTTTGGGACGCTGAATCGAATGAGACCATTGCGGGGTCGATAGCTTCATTGGTTCTCGAGTTATCGCAGCTTTTGTGCCGAATTTGGGAGATTTTCAGAAATTTGACATGAGGGTATAACTCGAGAGTTCTTGGAGCTATAAAAATCGTTCTATACTCATTGGAATGGTCGTCAAACACTCTCTCAAGCTGATTCATTAGGCGAATAACTAAAATTTTAATTCGATAAGTAAGAAAAAGAAAATTAATTAAATTTACAATAGTTGCTAAGGAATTTTCCCCGATAGATAGCAATCTGCTGTTATGTGGAAACGATCACAAATGTTCGGAATAATGAGTATCACAAAAGGATGGCCTTAGTAAATATTAATTTTGAGCAAAGGAATAATAAACCATTGAACAATAATTTGCAGCGTTTTTTCTAAAATTTGATTCTTTGGTTTTGGAAACAGATTTTGTTATGTGTTTATGGGTCGAAATTCGATGGTAGATTTTCCTGAACGAGCCAAATAGCATTATTTTCTGCAAAAATTTGCTACTACCTCTTGCTTATGGAATGCAGCTGAATAATCATGCTATCGTTAGCCCAAAATGATTTTACGGTGAAAATCAGAAAAACAAGTGGCACTCAAAGTTGCCTCGGAATATTTCTAATAGATTTCGGATTTTACGTGCCTTGAAACGAATAAAATCTCATTATAAAGGAGGTTATATATTATTTTCAATCATAGAACAATAAAAAAATATTACTTACTATAGGTAATCGAACCAGAATTGTAATACATATTATTTCCAGCTGAACGATATTAATTCGCCTTTTATTTAAATTTTTACCGCACTGTTTTCCGCTACATTCATTGAAAAACGCTCTTGAAAACATCGCCCTCGAACTATTAAGCGTCACTAGGTCACGTGTCTGTCGGAAATTCCGCTCGAGTCGAGGCTGCTCTCGAGATCGAATTAGGTCTCGTGAAGCAACACGTGAATCTGAAGCGGAATGCGAGGCGCGGTCGGTATGTGAATCCTTCGTATCGTGGGAAACTGCGTTCCGTTTTGGGGTAGTTTCTCCGTGAATGGGGTTGAAAACTCGGCTCAAAGTGCGTACGCATGTATGGAAGGGTGAGGCGAATTGAAAAGCCCGTGCAGCCCTTACTCAAGTAACGTGAGGCGGCTGACGGAGTTGCGGCTCGTCGAGAGGAGCTAGGCGATATGTCGGGAAGTTGAGGCAGCCTAACGAGAGGGTGCGAGAGAGATGAAAGAGTGCGTAAACGGTTTATCAGATGCGGGGAGCGGCTCGAAGGCCGTATCGGGTTGAGTTTTGTAGGTCAGTGGTTGCAAGGGCGGTGCAAAAATGTCTCCTGCTGCACTTACGAATCTATGATCCTTTTCCTTGTCGTCGCATTTTTTGATGCCCGAGAGGAGTGTGAGGGGGAGAAAAAAACAAGGCGACTCATTCTACGATACTTTATTGGATGGCCGAGCACTTTCGCCCGTTGGGGCATTCTCGGGGCGACGTGGAGCCTAGGCCTCTATGCTTTTGGGGTTCTATTATTATTTTAATTTAGGTAGAATGAATTAATGAGGCGCATTGCTATTGAAAGTAGATTTAGCTGCGACTCGTCTTTGTTCGTATTCATGAATTTACGCCTCCTCGGGCCTCTTCAGTGGTCCTTCGGATTGCGGTTAAACGAGGTGACGAGTTTAATTAAAGTACATATTTGATCGATGAAAAGAAAGACAGAGCTTCGTTACTACCCATTTTTTGACGTAAATGGAAAACCACAATTCACGCAGGAAGGCCATGAGAACTCCACCGTATTCGCGCAACGTCCATATTTGGCCCAACATCCGATTTTGCTCGTTCTCAGACTCCTAACTAGGGCAGATCGTTTATCGACATTCTCGACGTAAAATTATAAGCGGATTCGTTTAACGGAGCGATTTACTTTCGAGGGAGATGATAATGATATTTTTACGAATTCCGATCCGTACAGGAAATGAATTTTTACACAAAATGTTCGTTATGTGGTCATGGTTCGCGTGCAGTTCGGTTGTCAGGTAACCTACACCAGCCGACCTAATGAATTGATGATGAGCGTTGATGGACGGCCTCCTAAAGTATAGGGTACTTTCCAGTCGCAGAAGACTAGTGTGAGTTGTGTGGCGTGTTTCTGTGCGAGTTTTCTACAGAAAACCGGACTAATTGCGGTAGAACGAAAAGGATCCGCTATTTCTCGTTTTGTGAGAACAATTACGTTTAATGAAGCGCGTTATGCGATGGGACATTGGTGATGAAAACGCTTTTTTGTCTGAATGATTAAAAACTGCAATTTCGAGGGGTCGCAGTTTTCATTCTGGAAATTCCCCGCCGTTTTTTTTATTGATTAGGGCGTCAGACTTGGATTTCCATGTTGGGATTTTATACGGATAATTTCACTGCGTGATTTCTCTCGTCTCGATGGCAAACGGGATCAAATAATAAATATATATAGATGGTTCGGAGGTTTTCGACTTGTAATACATAATAACATCAATTACACTGACTGCAGAGAAACGTTTCTGACACAATCATTTTTTGATACTTCTCAACGAGACCTAAACTCACAGATGTGAGAAAATAGACGTCTCGGTTTCATCTCGATTTCCTCACTTGTCTCAGAAGCCTAGCTTGAGACATATCAGGAATGTTTCGTCAGAGAAGTATTAATTTAAGATGTGATGAGTCTGTAGTGAAACCTCCAATGAGAGAGATATATGGCACATCTCTAGTGGAAAGACATGTCTGAGACACCTCCAGTTGGACAGTACTGAGACACTTAGTGTAGGACGGAGGCATATCCTGTGAGACGTCTACGAGACATTTGCGAGAGCCGTCTCTGAGACGTTTCCAGCGAGACAAAACTGAGACATTTCCTCTGACACTCCTGTGACACTTTAAATAAGACGTCTCTCATGCAGACGTGTCTAATGAGATGTCTATGAAACATTTTACGTGAGCGTCTATGAGACGTCTCTAGTTCGACACATTGAGACATCTGAGACGTGTGAGACCTCTCCTGTGAGACGTTTTTGGCGTGATAGAGATAGTTGTATCGGATACATCTCAAAAGCTACTATCTCCAATGTGACGCCTCAGAGACGTCTCGGTAAGACGTTGAGACTTGCTTTATACGTCTCGGTGAGACGTTGAAACCTGTTTTAGACGTCTCGGTGAGACGTTGAGACCTGCTTTAGACGTCTCTGAGACCTTCTCTATTATGCTAGTATGGATTTCCATTACTGCGGGTTTTTAAGGGAAATTCGTCTGACTATTTTGACGCAGGACAATTAGCGTAAAATTTGTACGCTTTTCGTCGTCCGGAGGCAAGTTTTGGCAAACGGAGTGAACTTATAGCGAAAAATCAGACGTGCATAATTTAAATAACGAGCGACGGGCTCGAGCATGGACATGCTAGCTTCGATAAACATTCCATCATATTTTTACGTCGGAATCTCCTCAAGTCGTCAGTCAAGATAAACAAAACTTCTCGTCTCACGTCAGTAATTGATGATATTTAAGCGAACACGAGGCGCTATCGAATTTGCCAGTGCTGGATGGAGTCTTTTGTTCGGTAAATATGTATTTAGACGAGCTTTTCTCCGTCCGAAGCCTTCAGAAACGGCTGAATGTGAATTACGTGGAACGTTTGTTTTCAGGAATATGAATTGACATATTTCGATATAATAAGGCGATTCGGAACACGCTACGTTGTTAGCTATACGCTCACCCTAGTTGTTTCCTCGCCCTCAGCCCTCACAGCGAACCGAAACTTTCCTTTCTCGGTTATATTGACACGAAATCTGCCCTTTCTTACAATCGATTGTCGACGTTTAACCTGAGGAACGGCGGATATTTATAACATTTATGCATTGCCTTTACTCATGCAAAATGCAAGGGAAGTTTATCGTTACACGATGTGCCACTTTGCGAAAAACGCCCGCAGCTACGTAACCGTGATAAATATTCGATCCGAATACACTGCGATTGAGGGAAAATGTATTCGATTCGATGATAAATCGGTCCGTGGGTAAATTTCAGATAATCCGTTCGATTTAGGAAATCTATTGTGTGAAAATTTCACACACGTATCATTAATTTGTTTTGGGAATGAAATTTTTCCCGAGCCTACCAATTCGAATTACAAAGAGTGCAAAGGCTAGCTCAGTCGGTTGGGGGAAGTAGAGAAAAAATTATGATTGCAGTTGGCGACATTCGTCGGCGACACAGTTCGAAGAAGGCCGGTAACCTGTGCGTCGTTATCTCCTCACCTGGACGAAGGATAACGATGTGAAATTGTCGGCTGCGGGACGAGCAAAAACGGTCAGAAAATTGGAAAAGAAGGCCGTCTCCCAAACAATTCAACGGAGGCCTCAACCGTATAGGTAGGTAAATATTATCCATAAGTGGCGGTAATAGCTCGGGCTCAACTGAGAATTACTACTTTGCACGCAGGCACGATGAGCGTCGAGGGTAGACCGTCGTCATAGAACATTCAGTGGGCTAAATTTACGTGAATTCTTAAAACATGGAGATTGGCTACGTGAAATATTGAACGCCTGTTATTTCGACGTAACGGAGGAATAAGTTTGGACAGAAACACACCTCACATGTGACGACGTCCATATAAATTGCAACTCTCATTATTCGTTAAATAATTCGACCGATTACCGCTTAATTCACCTTCGCATTCGTTTCACACGACAGGGGAGCGGTTATTTAGAAGAAAAGAGCAAGAAGGTGATTTCATGAAATTTAATAACGATCAATGTCCCGCGTAATTGTTTCAGTGCGGCCAGAAATGATTGAAATTTTATGCTCAGTTCAAATTCAACGGAAGTTTCGCACGTTAACTGCTCAACTTTTGTGAGAATCGGAACGCGTTTTTGGAGACACAAAAGTGCGAGCATATACGAAAGCGTTACGGCATATGCGAATATCGCGGAAGTGCGGTGTGTGATCTATATTATTAGGCTAAAATTCAGCTTTTTATTTGGAAATTAGAAAAAATAAAAATGATGAAAATTACAAAAAATAATCTTTTTAAATCATCATGAGTGAAGGAATAATAAACCGCTGTACAATCATTTTTGCAGAATTTTTTCGTACTATGACTCTACGTGCTTTGGAACTTAAAATAATCAAATTTTCTTCAGTAACCTTTTTTCTCGGGCGATTACAAATGTTTGTTCTTGACAAATAAATTAAAACGTCCAACGCTCATATAGAATAATTATTTTGCAGCCATTTAAAGCTATGAGACGAGCTACGTCTCATATGGAAGATTATTCCTTTGAAATTATTAATATTCCTTTGAGATTATGCCTTTGTTAGCGGTGTTTAACGCCCAATTCAACATAATAATACATGTTGAATTGGGCGTTAAACATCTTTAAACACCTTTTACATATTATGTAAAACATTTTTTTTTCGTATGGAAATAAATAAATTCTATTCTATTCTATTAATTCAACCGCTTCGACTGGTGTGGAAGTTTCATGGCGACCGTGGAACTGTGAAAGGTGGAGCCGTTTTCGAAAGCGTCACGCAAAGTTTGGCCGTTTTTCGGCGCGGAAAAACGATAAAGTAGGAGGGGGTCGTTTGAAGGAAAAGCGTCAGGTTTTGTTCTTGCGAAAAGCGCTACGCGAAAGGGACGGAGAAGCCAGGAATCGAAAGAAGGTGACGCGGGGTAAGTAGAGAACTGGATGGTTAGAGCGTTGGCGGAAGGCTCATTTCCTTGCTTTAAAAATGAAAGCTTCTCTCTCTCAGCTTCCACCCCGAGGAGCTCACCCCTTTCAACCGCTTTTCAACCTCCTTGTACATCTTATACTTTCTGGAAACGCAGCTCCGCCGTCTTTCGAGGGCGAAAACTCGGGACGAAAAATACGCTCGTTAGCCGGTTAGACAATGACGGATTTCGGTTCTCGAATGAAGGAGCTTCGCGCTGAACAGCCGAGTAAGTCGGCCGAGAAAATGGATACGTCAGGGGGAGGGGGAAAGCGAAAAGGCAACTGCGCTTAAAATCGATTTCGACGTCAGTTTATTTTCGCAGTCATTCCGAGGGGTACAGACGATCTGCTACTTATTTTCGGAAGCGAACTTACCCCCGACGATAATTTTCAAAGTTCGTTACAAATTATTTTTTTTTTTGAGAAAAACGAGGCGACCTCTTCTCCATTCTTTTTTATTATCCAGCCGAGTACTTTCGCCCGTTCGGGCTTCTTCAGGGCATTATAGGACCAAGGGTACCTATGGCCTACCCCCTTTTACAAATTATTGTAAAATGTTGATTTTCACCCTCTTGAAACCTGTGAAAAAACCTTAATACTTAGTGAGGTGGCGATTCGCGAGAACGATTGTGCCAAAATTGAGTCAAGCGATGAATTTTCGAAGAAAAGCGAATAATTAATTTGGTTGACAACTTCCACGTATTAAATTTATATTGCTTCTTCAGTAAAGTGTCGACAATAGAAGGCGTGCTGAATTTTGTTTTCATTACAAATATGGTGTCCGGTACAGTTGTTTAAACTAAACTCAATCTCAACTTCAGCGAATGCATCCGAGTGTAATATTTTATACACGAATTCCCCGATATTTTACAACATATTCCCTGGAAAAAAATTACGTTTTACCATTAGTCAGTTGTATTCCATTGTCTTTCCATTTGTAAGAGTTCGTCTTCGCGGTCTCACTATTTGACAACGTCTCGGAGAGAAGACAACGTTGCCATGAGGAGGTCTTATTAAACATTCATGTATGCAAATTAATTCAAAGAACTCCCCAAGAGGTAATCTAATTGGGGATGGGCAGAGTTTCGCTTTTGCCGAGGGAAAAGAAAGAGGAAAATGACAAATGCCGGAACTGAGCGGCGATCATGTCGTGAAATTCTGCTAAACTACTACGCAATAGAATAAGAAATACGATTAATAAATAGATTTTTTTTTGACAAATATGAAAATGAAATGAATGCGCAGAAAAACACAGGAATAAAATTGAAAAAGTATGAAAAAATGAATAAAAGAAAACCACAAATAACAAAATATAAAAAAAAATATTAAAAATTAAAAGAAAAAGTTATTAAATAAAGAAGGCAATAAAAAAATACAATCAGTTCATAAAATAAATGCAAAAATACTTCCTTTTGAGCATTGTATATTTTTTATAGTTTTAAGGGCTTCTTTTCAATTCTTACCAATTGGTGTTCAGTTTATTGAAAACGCAATAGATTTGAATGTTTTCAGTTCGAATACAAATAACCTGACCAAGTACAAAGAAACCGAGTCTACTCAAATTTAACCTTGGTATCATACTTTAAAATTGAATAATTAATGTTACAGTTTACAATTAAATAATAAACCTTTGTATTCGCTCACGAAAATTTTGTTTAGCTCCCCCCAAAATGTAATGTTTTTTTCAATTCCTTCTTCACTTATCGTAAAGGGCACTCCCCTTGCTTACGAGAGTATTTGAAAGAAATTCATCTTTACGCTCTGTTTTGATCGATTCGGTTTTCGGAAGGATTAGGTACATTTCTTCAAAAACCATTTAGAACCAGTAAATTTTTTTTCTTTTTTTTTTTTTGAGCGAAAAACGTGTCTGTTTGTGGCTCTATTGCGAGTTATAACGAGGTATTTTTTGCGTCAAGTTAAAATGTTTTAAAGCGTCGTTTTCCTTGGAAGTATCGATTTTTCAAACTAACACAGTTACACTGCCTATTCCGTTGGCGGGAAAAGACGCGGGGGGTAGTTAGGGGTCGGGAAAACGCTCGGGAAATGTGAGAGGGGGAATTTCCCGGGCACCGAGGGGTAGTAGCGTGTGAAAGTGGGATGTACAGAGGAGAACATATATGAAGAGAAAAGGGCGGGACCTGGGTCCTAAAACTTTATTGGCAGAGGCCCCACCCAATCCCACATAAGTGATCCTGTATCTTTTATTCGCCCCTCCACCGGTGGGGAACACACCCTCGGGGAGGAGGTGAGGGCGTATGAGCGGGCGCAATGTATCCGATCGATACTCGCTTCACTGTAGGAGGTGGAAGCTGGCTCCACACGAACACAGAGTCCTCCGCATCCTCCCCCCACACGTCGGAGCCCCCACCGCGAAGCTCCACCTCACACACCCCCCTCATGGGCGGGTGATGTTCCACACTCGCGCGCGCACCTCATGTATTTCTATCCCGCCGCGGTGCGCGGTCCCCTAGGCGGGGGGTCCTTCCACCGCTCGTCCCACCGACGGTGGATCTTCTCCTAACGTCCGGGTCGAATCGGTGACCTCTACAGCTCAAGCCCCGGATGAGCTCAGCTCGAGCTGCGCAGCCGATACGGAAAAGCGATCGTTTAATAAACAATATTAACCCGTATTTCATTGATGAAACGAAACTCTACAGGGAGGGAGCAACTACGATGTAAAGAATTTCAGATACCGGGCGATATTGAGTTCATACAGAATTATAAGTAGCGTTTTCTACCAATTGAAGCCAGGCTATTGTTAAAACAGCGGGGAAAAGATTATAAATAGCAGATTTACACATATATATACTGCGTATGTTGATTTTGGTTTATTATTCAATAATAACCACTGTAATCGCTCAAGAAATAAATTTTCTAGCCCCCTCAAAATTTGATGTTTTACGTTTCAAGGCGTGTAGAATCCGAGTATCCAATAAAACAAATTCTGTCAACACTTTTCTGACGAAACTATAATTATAGGCTACATTTTTGAGATGTTCACAAAAAATTAATCTTGGCCTTACAGCGGCACAATTCTTTAATTAAATCGCTACCTCAATTTTAAACGTATTTTTGGGGGGTTTTGAGGGGTTGAAAATTTGTATTTTCCAACGTTTATCAGAAAAAGGTGTATTTAGTATCAATTTCTATAGGTTTTTGAACGCTGAATCGAATGAGACCGTGAACAAAAACGCACTTTCACAACCGAAACGCAACAGAAGACGGAAGACGCTCGAATGAAATTACTACTCGTATGAAAGTCTCCGAGAGCGGTAGAGCACTAAACATTTTCATGCACGGACAGAAGAGAGCAGGAATACGCATGTTCACTCGTGACTGGGGACGCTCGGAGACATGATCGGACATGTCGCCGATACTGCTCTCGGGTCACGTCCATTTGTGAGTCTCGTGACTGCTCGTGACTCGTGACTGCTCTTGAGACTGTTTTGTCTAGGGCGGACTTGATACAAAATGCCACTAATTCAATGCGCTTACTAGAAATGGAATAATAAATAGGGTTACCATATTATTTAGCTTTTTCTTCTCCAGGTGGTCTTCTCCTTTTTATTTATGTCTAAATAAATTACTTCTTTCTGTAGGTTGAGGGGGAGAAAAACGAGGCGACCTCTTCTCCATTTTTTTTATTCAGCCGAGTACTTTCGCCCGTTCGGGATTCTACCTATGGCCATAGTTACCCTTGGTCCTATAATGCCCTGAAGAAGATGTTCTCCCCCTCAACCTACAGAAAAAAAAATTATTTAGCTGCTAAATCAGGACTCTGGGGGTATGGAATATATAAAGAAGTGTATTTTTTTCTTGAACTTTTTCTTCAAGTGCCATGATAGGTACCCTTGGTCCTATAATGCCCTGAAGAAGCCCGAACGGGCGTAAGTACTCGGCGTAATAAAAAGAAGGAAAATGGAGAAGAGGTCGTCTTTTTATTCTCCCTTTCAACCTGCAGAAAATCTGTTTTTCGGTGTAACGTTTAGAAATGTTCGGAATAATCACTATCACAAATGGATAGTCTTTTTAAGCTGTATCGGCAAATAGTTTGACTACAAGTTTGGTAATCGAGAAAATAAAATAAAATGACCACATAGTTGTTAGGTGGAAACGTTTAGAAATATTCGGAACAGTTACCATTACAAGTTTACGGTCTTCTTAAATCATGATTGAAGCAAAGGAATTATAAGCCATTCTTTGGCGGGGTTCTGTTATAGATGTAATGATGTTCCAATATTTATTCCCCATCGTTTCTATACGTGGAGAGAATATTTTTGAATAAACTTAAGTTATGGAGAGATAATTGCACGGAATCACTCGCGAATCGAATGTATCATATTCAAGATCGAACAAAATATAATCAAGAGGATTCATTTCTGTAAAATTACTAATATGAACGTCCTATGGATTCGTCTAAGCTTTCGCCGTTTGGTTATCCCTAAAAGTTTCGCGCTGGTTATATTTGTTCAGAAGAGCGAAGTTTCCCGTTAGCAAAACAATCGGTGGGAACCGGTTCGCGATCGAGTTTGATGTGTAACCTCATGTAAACATAAGCGGATAGTTGGGACTTGAGTCCCTTCATCGATTCACCTGCCCGTATTGACTGTGTTCCCTCAGTCCGGCGAATTCCCCCGGGCGGATTTCCAACAGTAGTCCGGGTATAGACCAACAAACCTCGGCATCCTGTTTCACATCTTGTTCCCGAAGGTTCTTGCGGCCGCTTGTTCTCCCCGGTTTCCACCGTTTTCTCCGTCTGTTTCTCCATCTGGCTCGATATTTCAATCTTGAGGGCCAAAGAGGTTCGGCAACCTCGGAACTCGGCGGGCAATAACCGTACCGGAGTTCCCCGAGGGTTGAACAGTGCAACCCTTGTTACCTTCTATTGACAGATCTTTCTATTGCTTCCCCCTCTTCGAGCTGACCGCGATTCGGCAATTATTTAATCAGGTATATTAATCAGCCGAATCGGAAGAGCCGATAACTTTGCGTTTCGATCCGATCGCGACTAGCTTTATGATGTGAAATATTTAGTAGCCATGGAAATTTAGTTTTGAGAATTTACTGATTTATGTTTATTATCCAGTAATAAACCATTGTAATCGCCCAAAAAAAATTACGTTTCAAGGCATGTAGAATCCGAATATCCAATAAAAAAAATTCTGTCTGTCCGCTGTACGCCGTACGCCGTTAGCAGTTTTCCGGTATGAAATTACCGCGTGAATTTAAGTCATTTTTTTTTATTGTGGCTTGCGCTTGGAAAAGGCGTTTATGCTTCGACGTTGAGATGGATTGTAACGGATCCCATAAGACGGAAAACTGACGTTACCGATTCTTCCCTTATGGGGAAAATGGGTGGGAAATGTGGAGTTTTCACCCACCCACATGCGAGGGCGGTTTATCGTCGAGAGGGCTGGAAAAGGCGGATGGGCGGATGGGCGTGGTTAGTATGAGCATGTGTGTAAGCATCTTCGCTCCGGGAGCATGTGTGTTGTAGGCTTTCCGCACACGATACACAAGCTCAACCACACCCCGGAAAGGAAACTCACACGATTGGCCTGCCGACCGCTCAGGGTGGGATCTTTCCCTAAACGAAAAGGCTTGACCTGCAGCAAATCGCCCCAAAGTCGACTTATCCAAGTCGTCTCACGAGCCAACGGAAAAAGGGCGTCTCGCCATTTCTTCTGTATACAGAAGAACATCTGGAGCCATTTTATGAGCGAATTTCCTTGTTTTATGGCGCAACGCGTGTGCAATATGATTATGGAAGGGATATGGTCGTAGAAGGCCCTGAGGACGGCCGAAAGTGGACATCCGGGGTGGGATAGACCCTGGAGAAAAGCTTGTCTTGTTTTTCTTCCTAATTAAACAAAAGAATTGTTGGGATATTTGCCTCAGCTTGTGCTACAGTTTCTTGAAACCTTAATTTCTGTGAACTCGGCCAGTCGAAATATTTTTCATCAAATTTCATATAAAAACGACCACTAATTCACGAACCGATTACAAAAAATATTACCGACGAACATTTCTCCCCAATTTTGACGTTTTCCCCGAATTTCATTTCATTGTCCCCAATTTTTTCGACCTTCGATTATTCTACGCACCAGTATCGCTATACAATTTTCTACTCGCAGTCTTACGTCACAAATTCCGCGCCACCTGAGTCACTGCGTGCGGTAGACGCTTTAACAGCGGCGATTTGTCCTGCGACCGGCTATCACCGACCAACACCGCAGCAATAAACTGCTCCATGGCAACGCAATTTTTTCCCTTCCCGTCATGAACGGTCGCTTATGGAAGCCTGGATTGCCTTCACGTTAATTATTTCTCTCATCGGTTCAATTGGCGAGTTCGAGGAACCGCACGGGTGCTCTGACGTTATTACCGTAACTTTCAGCTTGGACGATAGAAAAAAGGAAAAACCAACGAGACGCAGTTTGAGACAAAAAGATGTAGAAAGCAGGAAGTGGGTAATAACTTTGGGAATCGCGAGTAGCCTCCGAGTTTCTCAGGTCAGTTATACGTTATGGTGGGATTTATTTTTCCAATTACTGCTCACCCGAGTCGACTATTGGATGAGTTAACAAGGGGACGCTAAATATTTTTGCTCTTAATGATTATATAGTTTTTCCTTGGCGCTAGATTCTACTGGCTTGGGATTGGTAGGCCATTCAGTTTGTTCGACTTTATTATAATTTTGATCATGATTTTGGGGGATATTTTAGATGAGAAATGTTCCCCAAATATTCTTCGCTTCTATTTCATTGTATTCAAATAGTCTTGGTTTTCTTGACGATGCCAGAAGAGACAAAAGTGCTCGGCCGGTTGAAAAAATATCGGAGAGCGAAACATCCAACTTTTCAACTAATAAACGCAATGAACTCTTGTACGTTCTATAATAATTTCATCGACAGAAATTCATTTCAAATAATAATGAAATCGAGTCGCGTGAAAATTGGAAAATACAAAAAAAAGCTTTCCGCTCAACTTTGTTTCATTGGAAGTGGTATAGTTTGTTGTTCTTTCGAGCGGAAGGAGATTCCGGAGGACGGTGCATAATTGATATAGAGGCTCGGGAAAAAGCCCGAGATGAATAGGGAATATTGATTTAGAGGGTGTGGGCACGTTTAGCCGAGGAGTCACAGTTTAACCGAGAGTGATCGACCGCCTCCCACTTCTCGTAATTTGGGAGCTGTATGGGAGTTGGGAGTTCTCGATCTTCAAGACATTGAAGGACACGTGGATGCCCTAATGGTAAGAAAATACTTGGCTGAAGGCGATTCAGCGAAACGACGTGCGTTTGCGGTTTTTACATTTAAATATATATTCGGATACGAATATCGAAACGATACGTAATAATGACAATTTTTAATAGGTACTTATAGAGAGCAAAATAAATGTATAAAGTAAAGTTGTAAAGTGTAAAGTTGGTGGACTTTTTTGGATTTATTTATTATTTCTCAAGTTTGGTGTTTTTGAGATTAAAACGAGAACATTTCAGTCGAATTTCCATAGCTGTACAAACGGTACGAAAACCGTTTTAATAGAAACTATTCCGCGTTTTAAATATTTTTAGGCTTTTGATTTTTTTTTCTTCAGAATTCTAGATTATCTCTTTATTATTCTTTTTAATATCAGATTATTGTTATTTTATAATATCAGATTTTTTTAGAATTCCCGATTTTTTGTTGAATTCAAGATTATTTTAATTTTTTTTTATTGTCGATCATTTTTTTCCAAATCATTTTTTCGGTAGAAATTTGGATTATTTTAACATTTTTAGGTCGCCCCATTTATCTCATAGAACGTATCGACAGTAGAAATGATGCGACGAGAAGACAGGTTCGAACTGTGGAATGTGCACAGTAGCAAGAACGGGACGAAATAATTATGCGAGTGCGGAGAGCGCGCACGTGTTGCGGGTTATGCTCGTACTTTATTTGCTCGTGAGGGTATATTGGAGTAATTTTCGAATAAATGTTCAGACAAGTAATTAGCGAACCAGGTGTACAGACTTAAAGAAATATAGGTAATACTGTGATTTTATATTAAAAAAGAAGCTAATTTTTCAACTCCGATTTTCGATTGTTCAGCTTCTTAGCCATAGATTGAATGTTTTTACTTTTTTTTATTAAGCGCCTACCAACGCAATTATAATTCTCGTAAATCTTCCAACTTGAAAATAAAAACGCGAAAAAACTATCGGCTATTGCGCCTTTATATTCTCAGTTGCATTGTTGACGGATGAAAAGCGACGCGAAACGATAAAGCTAGCATCACCGGCGGATCACGTTTTGTCACTAACGTACGAAGTATTTTCAGACTTGTGCTGCGAGTCTCACCTCAGACACGCACGACTCTTCATAGGTATTCCATACGAACAGGCTCGCGCCTTCAAGTCTCACGTCTTCAACTCGCAGTTTCACTCATCGAAAAAAATGATGAGTTCAATTCTCCTATTTCCCTACGGCGCTGAAATGACTATATTCAAGGATACAAGACGAAATACGATAGAAAACCTCAGAAAATATATAGAAACCTATAGCAAAAAAGACAATTTATTCAAATTTGAAGGTTTTTTCACGACGTTTTTTATACACCCTTTCAGTTTCTCAATCAATTAAGTAAGGATTTTATTGCTTCTCTATTTTCAGTTTGAAAAATTCCTACAGAAGTTAATTAAAGCTAGTTGAAACGTTGAAAAATGCAAGAGACGTGGGAAATACTAAAAGCGCACTAAGGTCCTCCGAAAAAATCCGCGAGTATTTCCAAGTTTCTGAAATATTCCAGAATTCCGAAGAATCAAAATAGCTACCTACCTAAAAACAAAATAATAAGAGAATAATTAGTTACGATTATTTAAAGTATTTGAATTTTTTTCAAACGTTAAGCGCAACGTAGCTGTCTGAGATCCATTTGTATCGTACATAGATAATAATCATGACCGTCCGTACAATACAATGAAACTTTCTATTTTTACGAAAGCTAGCAATTTACTAGCTCACAGGTCATGACAGAATCGTGAGCGCTTTTCATGTTAAAGACGCGCATTCGATGAATACGCGATTTAGTGGTTTTTGTCGTGTGCTTCCAAAAGGCGAGATTCACGTACGAACGTGTGGGCTGTGCAGGTGTTGATTGTGAATTCTCATCACTTGGAAGACGGAACGAATATTCATGAGGACCGAAGTAATGACTGAGGTGTTGAGTCTGAGTGCTCGTGAGCCATCATGCGCACGCTTTCGTGTTAAGGCGTGAAGTTGGCGGCACACGACAAGAGTCGACGCCAAGAGACCAGAACATCAACATACACGACCGAAATGTCAATAGAGCGAATTTGTAGTTGCCGGACGACCATAAGCCGTTTATTATCGTAGATGATTATTGCAACCTTGAAAACGCGCATCGGGCGATTGTAGAATTGACACTAACTTCGTTTCGGCGAATTAGCTATTTTTTCCTCGTTTTTCCTTTCTTGAGTCCGGCTTTAGAGGAGTTGAATTGAAATAAATTCTTCGAAAATACGGCGGTTTATTATTCCTTCGCTTCAATTATGATTAAAGAAGACTATCCATTTGTGATTGGTTATTCCGAACATGTGTCAACGTACGAACTGAAAAACAGATTGGTAACTACGAGTATAAGGGAAAACTCCTTTGAAACTATAATCAAAACAAAAACTAAACAAAAATAAAATAATCATTTGTATATCACTTGTCAAAATAAAAGTTACATTAAAATTCCGTAGCAAATTCTATTTTTCTTAATTTTCGAATTAAAAGCTAATTTTTTTGCCGAACGGTACAGCTGGAGAGAGTGTTTGGCGACCGTTCCAATGAGTATAGAACGATTTTTATAGCTTCAAGAACTCTCCAGTTATACCCTCATGTAAAATTTCTAAAAATCTCCATAATTTGACACAAAAGCTGCGATAACTCGAGAACCAATAAAGCTATCGACCCCGTGATGGTCTCATTCGATTCAGCGTTCAAGAATCTATATAATTTGATACCAAATACACATTTTTCTGAAAAACCCTGGAAAATATGAATTTTCTTCCCCTCTAAACCCCCCAAAAATACCTTTAAATTAAGGTAGCGATTTGGCTAAAGAATTAAGCCATTGTCAGGCGAAGATTGATTTTTGGTGAACATTTCAAGAATTTAGCTTTTGTAGTTTCGTCAGAAAAGTGTTGAAGGCGGACGGACAGAATTTTTTCTATTGGATATTCGGATACAACATGCCTTGAAACGGTTTATTATGGAATAATAAACCAAAATATTATTATGCTCGCATGTTTTAACTAATTTATTTTAATGGTTTTTAAACGTTTTATTCCAGACGTCATTCTTCTAAAAATGCTTAAAATGATCGTACAGAGTTTGCACATCAATCAATTTATTTTTGGGGAAATTTCAAAGATTATGGATTACATAACCCAAATCAAATTTCGAGACGGGCTTAGAAACGAATCGAACCGAATAACCGTTCAACCGCTCGAAAATCCGATTGGTTTGAAAATTATAAATAAACGAAGCAAAGATACGCGTTTATTGCATTATTATTAGAACGGTGAACTAGTCTGAAGACGATCAGCGGTTAATTCGATTGGCACAGCGAATTGAGAAGGCGTCCTTCGCTGCGGTTAGTAACAGCAATAAACGACGATTTTAATCAAGGTTACTAACGCACAATACGATGACCGTCGCCTCTGTCGGTATCTTGCGACATATCCTGCCTTTCTTTACTTCGAAGGCTCGGAGGGTAGATGAGGAGCAAGTTGTTCACCTCCAAAGTATAACAAACGACCAATGACCGTAAACGGGGACTCGTAACTTTGTTTCACCAACATTTGCCGACGGTTCATTGATGAAAACGAACGAACAAAGGAGCGAGACCGCGTTTGTGTACTATGCGTAGTCTTTTTTTCGAGATCTCGGCGTTTTCCATTCATAAACTGCGACCGGAAACGGAAAGAAAGCGAAAGCAACTAAGCCCAAAAGCAGATAGAATTCAGTCAAATTACATATACGTAGGTTTTTGAACTCAAGGGACGAAACGCGACCATAAATCTTTCGTTCGCTGCTCTTATCGAATTTTAGCAGAATTATGTTCGTTTCGTTCCAAAAAAATGAACTTCGAATTTCAACACGAAAACTCGTACGAAATACGTGTCATGCATCAGAGAATCGACTTCTGAAATTTTGACATTTTTATGTCTTTGCTATGGCGCACAAACTCAAAAAGCGTTATAAAAAAGAGTAGGAAAAAACGCTGCAAATGATTTTACAGTGGTTTATAATTCCTTCGCTTCAATAATTATTTAAAAAGGTTATCCATTAGTGATATTAATTATTCCGAACATTTGTGAACGTTCCCACCGGAAAACATAATGGTAACGAAAACTCCGTAGCAACTGTTGTAATTTTCATCATTTTTATTCTTCTTAGTTTCCAAATTAAAAACTAAATTTTTGGCTTAAGGTACAACTGAGTGTTTGACGATCGTTCCAACGAGTATAGAACGATTTTTATAGCTCGAAGAACTCTCTAGTTATACCCTCATGTCAAATTTCTAAAAATCTCCATAATTCGACACAAAAGCTGCAATAACTCGAGAACCAATAAACCTATCAACCACACGATTGTCTCACCGATTCAGCGTCCAAAAATTTATAGAAATTGATACCGAATTATACCTTTATCTGAAAAACGTTGGAAAATACGAATTTTCTCCTCCTCAAACCCGTGCATTAACGAGCTAATATAAAAATCTCTCTACATCAGTAACATTATTTTCCATAAAGTCCTCTCTATTCTTCGAAAATTCGCTCGTGAAAGCGATGCGTTTCACAAAATTTCACCCTCCCATTCAACGGTTAATTCCTGTAGTATCAGGAATGACATCCTTCGCTTCTGGAGTATTTCCCTCGTCGCGCAGGCGCGTCACTTCTGCTCGGTGAGGCGCACTGGAAGTTTTTGAGGTCGAACTCATTCGTTGATTAGCTCGGGTGTTCTGCCCGTGTGAAGAGAACTGTGACACCTTTACAGGACACGGACATAGGACACGGGAAGGAAGTTAGGCCGTGAAGGTTGGCGTACCGCAGCCCAACTCCCACAACTCCGTGCTACGCTTGATCAGCTCGTTGTCGTCGCTCGAACCGTTCATTCGCTTCCCCTTCGAAAACCAACTCCTTGAAGCCGATCCTCACCATCACCTCCAATGTCGAACCTCCATATCCGGCCCTGTTTTGCCTTTTCTCGACTAATTGCTTCGCTCGCTAGTCATCGAACGCAGGTTTTACTGAAAACGGAGCTCGATTCGGGAGTTTTTCTTAGCCCGCAATACCGACTAAGGATTCCGTTAATTGCTCGCATTTGAAGTCATTTCGAGTCGTCTAGGTATCAATATTTTTTAACGGGAGCCCAGCGATATATAGATGAAGACTTAACAGAAAATTGACGACTGCAAATTAAATCGAATCTGATTGTTTTTTTCACGAAATGAGAAGGCTTAGGCTGTTTCTTGACGACAGAAGCTCAGACGTTAGAAAAATGTTTTTTTTTTTTGACAAATATTGTAACGAGTATAGATTGATTTTTATGGATAGTAAATGTTAATGTATTATCATAATTATATGTGCCGTCTTTTTAGCAAGGTTGGAAACGTGCCAACGAAGCTCTGATAACTCGAGGACCGATGAAGCTTTCGCGCGCGTTTCGGTCTCGTTTAACTCGCCGGAAAAATACATCGATTTTCAGTCCTTCGACATACATGTGCGGTTTTGTGGAAGAGAAAATTCGTATTTTCCAACGATTTTTAGGAAAAAGTAAATTCGATATCAATTTCTATCGATGTTTGGCCGCTGAATCGAATGAGGCCATTGCGGGGTCGATGACATTATTGGTTCTCGAGTTATCGCAGCTTTTGTGCCGAATTTGGGAGATTTTCAGAAATTTGACGTGAGGGTATAAGTAGAAAGTTCTTGGAGCTATAAAAATCGTTCTATACTCGTTGGAATGGTCATTGAACTCTCTCTTCAGCTATACCGTAAAGCGAAATATTCAGATTTTAATCTGGAAATTAAGAAAAATAAAAATGATTATATATTACAATAGTTGCTACGGAGTTTCCTCATATAGTTACCAATCTCTTCTTCGGTGGCAACGTTCACAAATGTTCGGAATAATAATTACTATCACAAATAAATTGTCTTCTTAAATCATTATTGAAGCGAAAGAATAATAAACCACAGTACAATCATTGGCAGCGTTTTTTCGCCCCAATTTTCCAATTTTTTTTTCCCCCCAATTTGATCGCAAAATCAACACATCGCGGGAGGCGATTTTTGTGCCGATTCTTCCGTGTGGGTAAATGAAAATATAGTGATCGAAGGCGCTAATGGTTTTCGTGAGGTATTCCCTCTTCTCTATGAGAGTGTGCTCTCGGCTCTATCGACATCCCTGATCTGGGAAGGTGTCGTGAGCAAAAAGCGAGATGAACTCGTCGCGATAGCCGAACCGAGGGTCCCGATTTTATAATTATTAATAGAAACGGCCGCAAGAAAGTCGGAAGAAGTTGGTGCGATGCCAGGAGAAGCGAAAAGATGGATCTGTCGGATCGACGATATTGGCTTTGTTTGACATGCGAGTAAAAGGAGAAAATGGAGATAAGCTAGAGCGAGGTTCACCTTTCGAAGCAAAGAGCCGCGCGCGATATTTATGTGATTCTATTTGCGAGATTAGAACAATTAGGTGATCCCCCCACGGAGAAGAAGGTGAGCTCTCAAACGGGGAAAAATGGATGAAGCCGATCTGCGCTCCGTGTTGATTTATGAGTCCCGATCACATGTTCATGGGCTTAATGACCCTCACGGTACGTCCTTACCATCTGATCCGACGAACATGTTTCGTGCCAGACGTTGCTCTCCCTCTTCTCCTCTTTTGGTTCCCATATTCTCCTTGTATGTGTGCTCGTCGAAGATTTTTTGGCGTCAGATATTTACCGGGTGAAGAGATGGGATACAATTTTACGAGGCGCAAAGACCGTTATATTCGAACGTACGAGATGTTAAAATGTGAAAGACTTGAAATGTTTGTTATGGCATGATTTTGGTTTTTATTAATGACAAACCGTTGTAATTGGCCGAGAAAAATTTTCTTACCTTCCTCAAGGATTTGATGTTGTACTTTCAAGATATGTATCAGAAAGAAAAACAAAAACAAAAAACAAAACGCTGCAATGATTTAAAATTGGTTTATAATTCCTTTGTATCAATAATGATTTAACAAGACCATCCATAACTATTCCGAATATTTTGGAACGTTCTCAATCAAAAACAAATTTGTTACCTACTGTAAAGGATGAACTTCGTAGCAACATTATTCAGATTCAACATGCCTTGATACGTAAAACATCCAGTTTTGAGGGGACTTAAGACATTTTTTTCGGGCAATTACAATGGTACGCCGTACAATAAAATCTAACTATAAAAGCAAATTTCTAGAAATTTTCACCAAAAATCAATCGTTTCCTGACAATGGCTATTTTTTTTTTTTTTTTTTTTTTAACGAAATTGCTACCTCATTGTTATAGTACTATGGGGGTTTTAAGTGGGATAAAATTCAAATTTCCCAACTTTTTTTTAGAAAAATGTGAATTTGGTATCAATCTCTATAGATTTTTGGATGGTTGTTTTTGGAGTTCCTTTGCGAGAAAAGCGGTCTAATATTCGCGTCATTTGCGCTATAAAATTATACGATTATTTTGTACACGGAAGGATAACATTATGAGCGTGTTTCCAATAATTTTATCTCACTGTCCAACAATGTCTAATGAAAAAGTTGAATATTATAGTTAACTATACTCGATATTCAAATAATATTTAACCAACGTTGCCTAAGTGCAAGAGCAAATTTTCAGTTTCTTGCTCCGGAAAATCACAATGGCAAACAAGTTTTAACAAGTGTCATTTTTCTTTGGAATGCTTTATCGAGATATCCGCCCACTTACAGTCATACGTCTCGAATTCGCATCGTCCGAGATCTCAAACTGTCCAAAAGTCGCCCAGGCTGATCCACGAGTTCACGAACGCCAATAAGAGATATGAGCGACCGTTGCGGACTGTAATCAGTTCGCTCCCCGAAACGAGACTATGACCTGCGACCGGGAAACTCACGATCTTGTACATCAGTCATCTCTTGTCGAGTGTGAGTGCATCGAATGGTCCGCGTGAACGTAAGCTGGACCACGACTTGATTTCTCAAGGCTCAGCAAGCCACCACAGTTCCAAGGAGAGTAAAAATTTCACAATATCTAGACATCAACAGCTTGACATTTGTCATTTAATAATTTTGCCAGTAGATAATTGGCAAATTTAATCAATAGAATTTCGACTGTGCGATGAGGAAATGTAAAAAAAAATAATAATTCGGCGTATTTTTCTTTCAGTTTTACGTCGCTAATTTATTCGAACTTATTGACCTCTATACTGTACAGAAAATATAGATATTGGAAAGTTTCTTTGAAATGTTTATATTGCGAAAAAATGTTAAGTCTTCCAGGCATTTTTACTACGGCCATATTATCATGCGTTGCGACGTCGAACTGCAAGACCGTTAAGTGACGCGGAAAACGGCGTCCCCGACCTTTCAGACGCCATCGGCTGCGAACGGCCGCCAAATGGCTCAGTCAACGTTTCTAGCGCTCACTCGCCATCTTTTTCCATTGCTAACAACACGGTACATGGTCATTGTCGTAAAAACCCTTGCCTACTAAAAATCCTTCGCGCAGGATAATTAGGTGAAACGTAGCGTAGCTTCAATCATACGTAAGATCGAGTCTGTCGAGTCGCAACTTGAGAGTACTGAAGCTTTGAATCGAATTAAAGCCCACTGTTCCAAGGTTTGCATTTATTGCGAAACAAAAACAAGATTGGAAATTTTTTGAAAGCTGTTCATATGTGTAAGACGAGGTAAGATTTTTTAAACTGGTGTGTATAGATCAAGCGCTTTCATTTCCGGGTTAACAAAAAGTTAAGTATGAACAATAATAAAATAATCGAATTTTTATTATTGACACAATCAACGTGGTAGAGTAATATTGTTGACGAATTAACAGTCAAAAATGTTGTTCCAAATGTTGTTACCAAACAATGAAAAGAAAGTAATGTTTTTAATCCTTATATAATTCAGTCTTACATAAGAAAGTCTATAATATGTGTTTATAAGCATACAATTTGTCGTTAAAATCAATGTAAAAGTAAAATAAAGTCTGAATAAAAAGTCGGCATGAAAAAACCCTATATAATCCATATAATTATACTGGAATATAATCGTAACAAAATAGAAATATGAAATATATAGAAAAAATAAATAAAAATATCGAGTCTACAAAAATCTCTATATAAAAGACCGAAATTTTTTTATTATGTTTATACAAACATAAAATTGGTCACTATCATCAATCTAAAAACTTCCTGTAAAGTCTATAATGTAAAAGTATAATAAAGTCTGAAAAAACCTACCTGAAAAAATCTAATTAATCTATATAGAAAAGTATTTAAATCTATAATAAAACATCTAAACTTCAAAAATTTTATTGGAAAAATCGAATGACATCCACATAAGACGTTTTATGGAGTCTACCTGAAAAGTCTAATGAAGTCTAATACAAAGTCTGATAAAGTTTATATAAAAACGTAGGTATAGTCTATATTTGAAAAAAAAAAATCTGATCAAATCCATATCATGATGTTCAATAAATTTTATATAATAAGTCCTATAAATTCTGTACAAAAGTTTAATATATTTTATACAAAAGGTTCAAGAGGAAATCTACATTTATATTAATTCAATATTTTAAAAAAGTCAAACAGTCTACGTCTACATAATAAGTCAAATAAATGTGACATAATAGAATCCAAATAAGTAAATGAGAAAAGTCTATAATTGTGATGTTTCTCAGGACTTATTATTAGTTCGTTATATTTTCTGTGTTTTCCTTCAATTATTTTTTTTCTATATAAAATAGATTTTTATAGAGAATTTTCTGTATAAAATCTGTTTTGTAAAAAATACAATTTATCAGTGGTTAACGGAATTCCATAGGTTCATTCCTTAGCTGGTAATCGTATTTAAGTTGTTTACTTAGTGACTCGTAGTTGCACCGAATCGAATAGTGATTTGTGTCTACAGAGGGGCCTTTAGTAGAGCGCGGAGGAGCTGTCTTAGAGCATTGCGGGCCTATGCGAGAGGAGATCTCCGCCGAGGCAATTCCACGCGTCGTGAAGCGGAAGGCCATCGAGTGATTTAAGTAGGCGAACGGGGTTTACGAGTCAGCGCGAGAAACGTACTTTCGGACCGTGGCTAGCCTCTATTGTTCTCTAGTACCACACTTACGTACTACATGGGGTACTCGACGTTCGCAAGTACCGCCGAAAGTACTTGGGCACTCTACTTTGCAAGCATTATACGACAGGACGAATATCGCTAGACGCATGTGCGGGGACGTGTGGAAACGGCTTTCGAAGTTTTCAAATGTTTGCATTCGTCGGGTCGTTCTTCGGCCTCGCATAAAACGGAAATTCGCCTTCGCCGGCGAAACGGCTGTTAAGGGAAGAGTGGGGGAAGTTTGAAGGTTCTAAAAACGTCGTGAAACAGCTGTACTATTGTTGCGTACGATATACGAGCAAAGCGAACGGAGAACAATACGGAGAGGAGAGCGTTTCATGGAAGAGAACGTTCGCCGGTAAGGGGGAAATTTGCGAATCGGAACGCTTTTCAGACGTTTAGCGAGGAAAACAGTCGTGTGCATGGATCACACAGTACTTCCATGTATGAGTCGGTAGTAGGTATAACTAATTACATACTCGAGATACTCATACAATGGCCGCAATTCAACTGTTATTGGAAAACTAGGAAGGAGAATAAAAAACCCGCTCGAATCAGAGTAATAATAATAGTATGTGAGCCAAACTATACAAGCCAAGTTCTTGTGAAACGGGATCATTTTTATAGCAACGACCACCAAAAAAGTACAAACAGCTCTGAAGGGAGACTCGAGCGTCATTCGGTAATGACGTAAAAATCGAAATAGTGAAGAAATAATCGCATAACACAGAAGTAATGCGTGTGATCCGAATTAAAACAAGTTTTGAGAAAGTGGGTCATTTTTATGGCACGGAGACCCAAAAATTCTCAAAAAAAGCTCAAATAAAATAATTGAAAACGCGCTTTACGACGAAGTAATGAGTGTGACACAAATAATAAAAAACAAGCGACGTAAAGCTCAATACCTGACATATAGACGAATTCGCACTCGCCCAGGGCTGAAACATATTGAAATTTGAGGTCTGTAAAATCAAAATATTGTCTATATGCGAATAACGAGGATGTACGGTATGTGACCCACGTGTTAAAAATCAGTCATCTTTCAGTCGCCCTCCTATACATTTCAAGACCTTCAGCGTTCAAATATATTGAGTTTTACAGCCTGTTATAATCAAAATACAAAATAGGTACTAGTGGAATAGCGAAAAAATCTCATAACGTAGAATTGCTGCGTGTTTTGAAATCACCAACGTTCAGAAAATATTAACTTTTATAGCCTGTGAAAATCAAAATAGAAAAAACTTTGAACGGTTATATCTCGGAAGTACGCGGTGTTTTATCCTAAACCTGGAAACCCTCAATTTAGAACATTTACTGGGAGGCCATTTACTTAAAATTTCATCGAGCTACATACAATCAGGGTACATAGCTCGGCTATAGTAAATACTCAGGGAGATATGGCGGTTTATCTAATTTTTTGACCAAAGACACACGGACACACAGACACTAGCCCAGAAAGCATTTCCGAGTATAGTACTATAATGATTTCTTCTGAATTCACCTCCGTTCCGAATTTGACTTCTCGGACGATCAAAATACTTCCATTCACTACGTAAACATAGAAATAAAAAGACCTAGGTTCTTGGGATTATAATTATTCTCTAAATTTCATAAATTTTCTTTCAATTCAGAAATTTCATAAATGTATAATGGGGAATCGCACTTATAGTCAAATTTAGAAAAAAGGTGAATTTGAGGAGAATCCTCATAGTAGAATAGTCAGATACACCTTCGGAAAAATTGCTCAAAAGTCGTAATATCTTCGTGAAAAACCAATGAATTTTCAAAAGTGTAGGCGACCTGATAAAAATTGTAGCGTATGGCGCCTATATACAAAATTCTGTAATTATTGGTTTTTGGATGACACACATATCAGCGAGAATTTGTTCCCGCAATTGCTGCACTTTATCAGACATTCAATCAACGATAGTGT
The DNA here is from genome assembly GCA_037159825.1 of Tupiocoris notatus. Taxonomy (NCBI): domain Eukaryota; kingdom Metazoa; phylum Arthropoda; class Insecta; order Hemiptera; family Miridae; genus Tupiocoris; species Tupiocoris notatus. The sequence continues at coordinate 531,383 of JASJUZ010000035.1, read as the reverse complement.
TCTCGCATTGACAGTGAAGAGACATTATCGATGACAAGTTGACGACCGAGCCCGAATACGCGAGGGTTCAGCAGCTCACCGGGCTTATGGGCAAGTAGGTTACTCGTAGCAGTCGCCTCTCCTCCGCCCATACTCTTCCCGATGCGATGTACAAGACGAGCGATCAATATTCTCTCTCTCATCCTTCCTCAGGGCACACGAGAGAGAAGCGCTTAACAAACCCGTACGGCCGAGCCTCTTGGCTCGGGCAGATACCCAAGCTAAGCTCCCGCAATATAGTCTACTCGATCCGCTTATACCTCCGCCCACTATACAGAGCTACAAACGCGATTCATCTGATTCTTGGAACGACGATTCAGCTATTTCCAGTGCCATTTTCCGCAAAATTAGCTTCAATGCTTTGAGGGGGAAAAATTGCGGATATTGTTTACGTAACAGAGTTACCTGACTGAGGAAATAGCTAAGCGAAACAAAAACTATTAATAACTTCTAATTATAACTTCTTTTTTTGTCACCGCGTGATTAATTACAATATTGGCATGTGAATTACAAAATGAAATAGGTGATAAAGCATTTCAAAACTGGCTTTCTGAATATGAAAAAGGTAACAAGACTACGATTTTTTTGTTCAAGTAGGTGATCGATATTTTTCATAATTTTTAACGCTGAATCGACCTCCTCTCCAGAGAAAATTCGAGTTTTCAATACGAGTGGGCAAGAGTCTGAATTGCGAAAACACCCAACGAACAAATAGTGATGACCAACATTCGAATCGTAAATTTGCGTAAAATTACTAAATAGTTGCCCGTTATGAATATAACACGTTCTATCGACGTTCCTACACGAAATAGTCGGCCGAGCAATTATGTCGATTTTCTATTTTAAAGTAGGCCCAGTCAGTCAACCCTCGGCAGTCAGTCACATTAGTTGAAACTTATGGGGAGATGTTGAGTTGGTCACGACTCGGCCACGCATGGCCATACGAGATAATGACTGAGAGCGTAGCAGATCCGTGATCTCGGCAGATGGAAACGCGCTCTGTGCTCTCCTTGGCCTGTCCGTTGTTGTACCTACCAATGTGTAGCAAGCAACTAACATACGTCGTGACTCGTTCTTCTTGGTCCGTTCCTATTTTTTTCTTTCCGTTCCTTCAGTGCCGGACCGCCTTTTGAGTGATGCGGATCGGTTCATCCAATAATTGGCGTTTTTCTTTCGACGAAAGAGACCCCCCTCATTCGCTTTCACGAAACGATATTCCTTCCCCGAGGACGCAATAGCGGTCCGTCTTGTCTGGGTGTCCCGACTATCACGATTATGCCTTCACGATATTGTTTCTATTATGCAAACAATTATGCGATTGGTGATCGACGAAAAATCGGTCATCAATAGGACCGTCGTGATGTTAATTCTTTTAAAATACCCGCCCGAAGAGTCTGCGCAGCTGCGGTATTTGGAATATTTCGACGTGAACCGGTCGAAATTTGGCGATAAATTGGCGAGGAATGGATCGAAAGAAAAATAGAAATTTATTATCGTTTGAAGGGATTAGCTGTTGATTTGAAATGGAAACATGTTCTGTGACTAGAATTACCAAAAATATCTGATCCAGGGACAAATAATCGAATAGTTGCGTTGATTCCTTATCTTGACCTTGAACACAGTCTCTGTTTTTACATAACTTGGAAAAGTTACTGAATTATAATTTAATATGTGTAAAGAATGTTTTCAGAAAGAAAGAAAGAATTCACATCGCGAAGGCCCCCTGGGAGCGAAATAAGATGATTGGGTTTTCAGTGAATAAACATCACCACGAGTGTTGGTACCTACCTTAATAATTATTTGGAAAAAACTGACATAAGGGCTTTAAATGGTTTTTTTTCAGGTAAGTGAGTCCTTCAGTTGACAATAATTGATAATCATCTTTCATGGATTTCATAATTCTTTCATTAAAACGTTTATTTACAGAGAAACGCAATATTGTCCTTATTTCATCCTGAACCCCCCCCCACGTTGAAGAACACATTTATGCTTGTTACATGATGAGGGTATTATTATCAATGGTTCGCCATTTCCCAACGAACTTAATAAATCATAAATTCTGCCAGAAAAAAAAAAAAAGAAAACGGGAAAGAGAAAGCGCGCTGCAAGTTGCCACTTTTGCGGACTGCAGCTGTGATCCGATTAATCCAAGGGAGATCACAATTGACGCTCGGCGAATCCAGGGCTGCGGAAAAGTAAGAGCTACGGGTAGTGTTTAATGTTGAATTGCTCGTGTGTAGTGTTGTTGTGACATGATAGGTCGTGATCTTAGTGGGCGGCCGACGGGCAATTAGCCGAGACACGAGCGGTCTGGATCTGTTGTTGGTTTGTCACGAGCCTAGGCCGCCCAGGGCCTGCATCTCTCACTCGCTTGCAGCTTACTGTAGATAGTTCGTAGTTTCAACACTCACGCAGCTGCCGACTGAAGAACTACGGAATTTTCGTGCGTAATGTGCGTCGAAATATCGATTTAATTTCTCTCTCGGCGAATAAGAGTGAAAAATTCATTAATTCAATAATATAACACACTAAGGGCAAATAAGTAAGCGTTTGCCCCTAGCATCGCAGAAATTTAAGCCGAGGACGAGATGCGTGTAATAGGCGAGTCGCGTTTCACAATACTTATCTCGTTACTCTGCTACCAAACCGTATGAAAAATGCATCTGGTCGCGTAATTTGAAAATCTTCCACTGTTGTGTCGTCGGGTTTCTTAGGGGCACGAACCTTCACCTCATGAGAAACGAGAATATGAGAGCTCCGCAAGAATAACAGACTGCCTATGTCAGTCGTGTGTCGGTCAACGCCTCCTGGCCGAGTATTATGGAAACCGTCGCACATATTTACATTCAGCTACTGACTGCAGCAGAGAAAAAAGGCTCCGTTATTTCCAGGGGAATTTCTATTGATTTTTTAAAATTAAAATTATAATCAGTTTTGGAAAAAATTAACATAAGATAATAATAAACCAGTAGTGTGCATAGAACACACAGAACTTTTATGTTGAGAAGGTAGACCAGTATAACGAATTATAAAATCGAGAAATTCATTCAAAGGCCACATGGTTAGTGCAATACAATATTTTGCTGCTGAAAAACTAGCAAGAAGACCCAATAACCGGAAAAGTCTAGTTGATTGAAAACTGATAACCACGGGGTGTGAGCCTCACTGATGCAAAACAAGATGGTGAAATAGCATCATTTGTAAGGTTGGAAAAAAGTTAATAATATAAATTTTCACGGTCTGTAAAAATCAAATCACCATAAATATGCGAATAAAGCGGAAGTGCGGAGTGTGACCCAGGCGATGTGGCTTGAAATGGCGAAAAGAGCTCATACCGTAAAAAAAATGGCGAAGAGCCAAACGAGAGAAATCTGCTTGTCTGGACAATTTTTCGACCTTAACCGTTCAAAAATATTGACACAAAAGCAGTGTGCCTGTAAAAATCAAAGCAGAAAAAACGCCGAACGCGGAAGTACTGTGTGTTGTTCGACATCCGGAAAAGGCTAATTTTGGATATTCACGTGGAAAACATTTTCTGAAAATTGTCTCGAATTTCATTCATTTTTCACAGAGGTATGTCGACGTTTGTCACTTTTTGAAGTTCAGAGAGTGTTTCTGAGTATAGTACTATGACACCAACTACCAAATATCTCTTTCATCGTCCTCTACTTCGTCTCCCCCGGCAAGTGAACCTTCTTTTGAGTACGTATCCGGAAATTGACCTTTTCTGTAGTGCTGTTGGCACCATCAAGTACGCAGTGCTCCGCTCATGACGCGCTACCTTTCTCCGGCAATATATTTCTTGACCAAGAGAACTTTTAATTTTTTTTTACACGGTGTTTACGCTTCTAATAAACGTGATCTGATTGATTGATTGATTTTTTTTTTTTTTTTTTTTGTAAATTAGAATGAGCTTCGCTCGTATTGAATAAATAAATAAAATTTCCTTCAAAATCGACTTTCCGACGATCACAACACGTTCCATTACTACCTTAACATGTAAGTAATAAATAACGGGTAATATGCGAGCAGGACCGAGGACTCGCTGACGTTGGCGCTTTGTACAAATTTTCGTTCACCTTTTTCTCTATGGCAGTTTTTAAATGTCGTAACTAGATTCGACAGGAAACGTGACCCTAGAAATTACCTACTAGGTACCTAATCTGTTGACTTACGGTAAATTTCCATGATCGTAGCCGATGTGAACTGAACTTCAATTGGCCGTGCGATGTGTGAAAACACCGTTTCACGTCTGAGGCAATGCAGCGGAATGCAGTAAGCGCAGAGCTTGTTGAAATGCGAGAAGGCGCACGACACTGCATCTTCTCATTTCAAACCTCGTTATTCCATAGTCGTAGCGAAAAATTGCTCGTTAGTTGTTAACGTGATGCAACTTGCATCTGATCTGCAAGAGTTGAATTACACTCGAATGCAACGGAAACCGTAAGATCTTTCACGAAAATCGCACGAGCTAATTGCTTTCTACGATGGAATGAAGGCGATTTTATTTAATGACGAAGTTGATTATGCGTTACTTTTGACTTTCCAGTTCTATCGATATTTAGTGCAATTCGTTATGAACTCAGCAATATCTCGCCACTCGCACCATTTTATTTGAAAATAAAATTATAGTTTCGTATTATATCAAGAAAATTTTTTTTTTACTCCGGAAAGACAAACTGCGTTTTAAGTTTCTAATCAAATGTCATATACTACCAACACTCGGTTATTTATTCCGTCCCAAATGCAATAGTTGAATCGGTACATTCGAAACTTCGAACAATGGAGAGTTTTAGTTGATTTCGCGTTTTTTGGAAACTCAAACGTGGGAGTTTTGGTTACTTTGGTAAATCATATGTCTCTAATGGTCGCAAAAATCCGCCATCGACAAGGCGGTAACCATAAGAAACGTACGATTTAATGAAGTAACCAAAACACCTACGTTTCAGTTTTCAAAAAATGCGAAATTCACTAAAACCCTCCAATAAGTTTCAGCAATATTATTGGTTTAATTTTCTTTCATCTTCTTCATGCCGTCGTTCTCATATTTACCGACACATTGAAATATAATCTCGAGGATTCCTCGCTATGAAACCGGCGCTTCTGCAGTCTGCAAGTCAGATTGAACAGCATCCCCTTAAAGCGACCTTCTTCGTATATTACGGCCGTATACCACTTGACTTTTGTCGAGAGATCCAATTAATGCAATTGCTTAGGGTTACTGTAGAACCTAAACGGCACCGCAAGGGTTGGAGGGTCAGCTCACATCCTTGCTGAATAAATCTGAGTTAGTCTGATTATCGATTAAAAGCGGAATTCGCAAACTAACAAACAACATTCGTATTTTGCAGTCGAACGTCGAAGTTTCAACTACTACATAACTACCCCTTGCCTTAATAAACAATAATCAAATTGAAGAAAAAAAATAATAATTTTTTGCTTTGTAATTTTATAATCTCTATTCTTGCGAAGGTTAACAAGTGAAAACAATAGAACGTAGTTTCACTACTTAAACTCAGTAGCTTCAAGAGAGGAAATCTTGCGAGTTAATTAATTTTCGCCTCATCATAGGCCCAAAAAGTGTTCCATTGTTCTTGGAGTAAAATGCGACCATTGTCATCAACCTCGATGATGCGAAGAAAGACTAAGGCCCTTTCTTCGGCGTTCTCTTTTCTACAAACAGCTCCGCAGACCAGTCGGACGGTTTAGTTTCACACGGACACGGAAAAGATTTTGAGTCATTTCAATTCTTTTGGAAAATGCGCCTGGCCAAAATACTTATCGGAATTCTGGGAGAACACGACCGTAAACGCTGCAAATGATTGTACAGTGCATCATCATTTTTTCGCTTCAATAATGATTTCAGAAGACTATCCATTTATGAGAATAATAATATTGGTAACTTAAGGGAACACTTCGTAGCAACTATTGTAATTTTAATCATTTTTATTTTTCTTAATTTCCAAATTGAAAGCTAAATTTTTCGCCAAACGCCGAAGAGAGTGAGTGGGAGTGTTTGACAAGCATTCCAACGAATATAGAAAGGTTTTTATAGCTCCGAGAATTCTCGTTTTATCAAATATCCCAATTTCAGAAAATCTCTCAAATTCAACACAAAAGCTGCGATTACTCGAGAACTATTAAACCTCTCAACCTCGCGATGGTCTCATTCGATTCAAGGTCCAAAAATCTGTGGAAATTGATACTAAATACGTACACCTTTTTCTGAAAAACGTTGGAAAATTCAAATTCCCCCTTCAAAATCCCCCTTCAATTTTCAAGTATAATTATATTTGCAATTCGAAATTTCCTCACAAAGCCGAACTATATTTAACACGGATTCCGGATCATTGTAAACCGACAGGAAGGGCTTCCAAGGATCCGTCGAGAGGTGGCTCAGCGTAGCACGCTTCGTAGAACATATTCTCTTCGGATGTTTTTCCGTAAAGAAACCCCGCTCGGTCTTTCGATCGTAGCGTGGGAGACAATGGACGGATATGATGTTCTTAATATCTGACCAAGCGGGATGTGGAATCAGACTAATCGGGTGAAGCCTAGAGTAGGTGCTATGCTGAGATTTCACACTTCTACGCTTCACTTGAAACCAGACGGACGCCGGTCCTCTCGCAGTACGTGATATGGAAGAAAAATATAAAGAAAAACGATTTCCGAATAGAAGAGGAAACGGACGGTAGAAAGAAATAGTGCGCCTCAAGTTACAATGGCGGAGATGTAGAATTCTCTCGGCTCCTTTTTGAAAAAAGGAGAATACTCGAGGAAGACGCGTGGGCGGAAATGACGCAACCGTTTTTGATCCGAGTTACATGAATCATCTCACCTGTCACTGAGTTTTGTGTCCTCGCATAATCGTCGACTCGTTGTGGCCGTTGAATTATTACAAGCGTATTCAATTGTGAATTTTGCGTTCTTTTGGTTTATTATTCAGCAGTAAACCTATTGGTAGACCTCGAGAAATTATAGCTTTACTAATCGTTCTAGGCCGCTAACAGTGGCAGCGTTTTTTCCAAACACAATACGAATGTTTGCGTTGAAAAAACGATGTCAATGCCAATTTCCACTCGCTATCATCACTTTTATGACGACAGTCGGCGATAACACGGTCAAATAGATTAGCGACCGAAAGCAAAGGGTTATTGGCAAGTGCTTGAGTGTCTTGAATGAGGAATGAAGAGGAGAAATGCGGAAGGGGCCTCTCAGACCTCAGCATTACCTTTACTCCTCTTCACTCGGCTTAGTCCGGCCGATCTCAAAGCGAGTTAAACTCAACGAATCGGAATTGGAATTTCCATCGAGTAAACTCGTTACTTGCTCGTCTGCTCCTAGGATATAAGCTTTTAAAGGGTTGCAGGAAAACCCTCAACTTCTTCGCTTTGCCCATACCGTCTACTTGAGAACTCTTCGATCTTCCTTTGGCGAATATAAATACATTTTATAAAGCAATCTTCTTTCAACAGTTTTCGAAGACGGACCTTCAAGTATCCCTTTATTTGATTTATTTTTTCGACCGAATTTCACCGCCGGTTCACCGCTTAGGAAACGGGAGTGAAGTGGCGAAAATGAAGCGAAAAGGAGTCGAAACGACTAGCGGGAAGTTATGAAGAGAAGGGCAATGATCGAGTAGAGAGATATTTGATTATTATGTTCGATTCTGGAAGGAAAAACTGGGCTAATTTTCAAATCGCCATCAACATAATATACTTTGGTTGCATATAGCCCAAAAGATCGTCTGGTAGGAGAGAAAAAACGCGAGCTCTTGCGTTCATTATAATATTGCAAGCGGTTTCGCTCGTCATGGCTTCTTCACTTGGTACTGTCTATCCATATTTGTACAAAGATAATAAGTTGTTTTTGGTTTATTATTTAATAATAAACCATTGTAATCGACCAAGAAAAAGATTTCCTAACCTCCTCAAAATTTGATGTTTTTCGTTTCAAGGGATGTAGAATCCGAATATTCAATTTAAAAAAAATACTGTCCGTCTCCCGTACGCGGTCAACACTTTTTTGACGAAACTATAAAAGCTAAATATTTGCAATTTTCACCAAAAATTAATTTAGGCCTGGCAACGGCTCAATTATTTAACTAAATCGCTACCTCAATTTTAAGGGTATTTTCGGGCGGTTTTGAGGGGGAGAAAATGAGTGTTTTACAACGTTTTGCGGAAAATGTAGTATTTGTATAAATTTCTATAGTTTCGAAATTTTCACCAAAAATCAATCTCGATCCTACGACGGCCCAATCCTTGAACCAACTTGCTAGCTTAATTGTAAGGGTATTTTTGGGGGGTTTTGAGGGGGAGAAAATTCATATTTTCCAGGGTTTTTCAGAAAAATGTGTATTTACTATCAAACTGTATAGATTTATGAACGCTGAATCGAATGAGACCATCGCGGGGTCGATAGCTTTATTGGTTCTCGAGTTATCGCAGCTTTTGTGTCGAATTTGGGAGATTTTCAAAAATTTGACATGTGGGTATAACTCGAGAGTTCTTCGAGCTATAAAAATCGTTCTATACTCATTGGAATGGTCGTCAAACACTCTCTCCAGCTGTACGGTAGGGCAAAAAATTTAGCTTTTAATTAGGAAATTAAGAAAAATAAAAATGATAAAAATTACAATAGTCGCTACGGAGTTTTCCCTCATAGTTACCAATCTGTTGTCCGGTTGGAACGTTGACACGTGGTCGGAATAATTACTATCAGAATTGTATAGTCTTCTTAAATCATTATTGAAGCGAAGGAATAATAAACCACTGTACAATCATTTGCAGCGTTTTTTTTTTTTTTTTTTTTTTTTTTTAATATAATGGAAATTGCCAGCAGCTTTAAGCATCTGTGCGCTTATGTTAATTCGTTTAGTGACTACAGTTAAAACTAGTTGATAGTTAACTAATGCACGAATCCTGATAGCTTCAATTTAGCGGAAACATCCTTCATTACAACATAACATCGAAGCATTGCGTAACGCGCGAAGGAGATGAAAGGCGTTTGACTAAGCGTTTACCAAGAACCAATGTACAACTAAGTTAATACGGAACAAGAAATAGCTCCATAGCCTACAATGGCTCTATTGATTAACTCGATTTGACGAGAGTAGTTCTCGATTGTTAAAACCGTTCGTCTGACAAGTTCGGAATGAAACACGTCACATTTCCACCGTTAAATGCACCCGTTACGCGGTCGATGCTCATTTAGCAACCGATCGTTTACCCTTGTAGAACGAGAACTCTTCAACTTCTCTGCAAGTTTGATTTAAATGCGTGCGAGAACCGTCGACGACGAACTGTGGAAATTGTCGGGAGAAGTTTGGATTTCAGTTAGAGAGAGCCAAGTTTCACGTATCCTTAAAGTTTTCCTACAGCCATCAGCTATGTGCCGACTTCGAGTCTAAAATGGACGTTAGTTTCGAAAACAATACAAACCGTAGAGGGAAAGTGGGGAGACTCCGGTGCAGGCTGAAGGGCTTGGCCAAGTTTAAAACAAGGTTGGCAACAAGTAAGGACGGGTTGTGTGGTCAGCGAGATGACCAGAGGGGCAGATGTGCTGCAACTCAAGGAAAGACCGTCCCTGCTGAGGACTTGTGTGCGGAGGGATTCGCTCGGATAGGGAGAGCCGAGAGAGGCTAACGTGAGGCGGGATGACGTGGAAGGAGGCGCAAACAAATCGTCTTGTGCTGACCCTAGAACAGCCCCTGAGGCCTCCTCTTCCTTACAGCGTTCTACACCACCTCGTTCTCTTAGCTAACAACTACCCTTGCGAAGCAACCGATCTCCAGTAGCGTATCGAGGCGGGGGCTCAGACCCCAAGCGGGTAAGAAGGGTGATGCGGGATATTGCGGACAAGTGTAGCTTGCAGACGCCGGAGGAAAAGCTCGCAGGACCGGACAGGAGCGGCCAGCGCGAGGGTTGCGAGAAGGGCGAATCGTTAGCAAGGTTCCCTTGAGCGACGTCTTAGCTCCTTCTTCACTCCCTTCTATAATAAACAGCGCGTACGCTTTGCTCAGCCTGAAACCCTCTCCTTCCTCTCATCTAGTCAGATAGAACACTAACCACCTCCGAGAGCAGCTTTCCCTATGCTGGAAAACGGATCGCCGCTCTGCTGAAAATCAGAGTTTCCTAGAGGCCGAAGTCTTGAAAGAGCTGCCATAAACGGGTTTCTCTCGAGAACTTTCAGTAGCCATGAACATTTACTGTTAATGACAACTGAACGGAACAGTTTAGCGAACCCCCCTTCTAACTTTATACTTGAACCGATCTCATCAAGTCCTATCTACCGTTCAATGTTTTCTAATCGCCCTATCCAACTTGGCGCGGGTTTTCTTTCGCTTGTCTTCATTTTCGAACTAGAAAAAAGAACTTTTGTCGACTTTCTTAAAAATGCCACAATAAGAAAGCGATTAAATAAGACGACATGGAAATTCATAGAAGTTTGAATAGTTTTTCCTAAATAACCGTAATTTTATTGAAAAATTTCATTCGAGAATTGAATATTCTTCTTATTTAGAATTATATTTTGCGGGGCGATGAGATGATAATTTTTTTGCTTTAATTATTTCTTATTGACTCATACGGAGGTTTTATGTGTGAAGTTGATTTTGACATTTTTATGTATTTGCTTTGGCGCACAAACTCGAAAAAGCGTTATAAAAAGCGTCATAATAGAAAAAAAAATCTGATGATTTCCGCTTACAACTTGTCGTTGCTAAGGAAAATTAACTTCCTCATTTTCCATGCTACAAAATTCGTTTACCATTTATTCGATAGCCCTGAATTAACTAAAAAAATGTATTCACCTCAGCAATAACTATCACGGATTTAAATGTATATAAACAATATAGTGATTCATTTCGCATTCGTGTTGCTATAAAGTTGAAATAAACGTTAGAAAAAAGCATTACATATAATTCAAAACATTCAATTCAAATTATTAAGGAGTTTAATATTAACATTTATCCTTCTATTAACCACTTACTGGTTTTCAAAAAAATTGTACATTACAGAATAAATACAAATATAAGCTATTCTTTTATTTGACAATTAATTTTTTTTTGTTTCTTTTTACTTAATGGCAACGCTCAACCGTGACGAGCTCGTATTAAAGCTACCCAGAAAAAACGTTGAAAATACATAAAAATGTCCGAGCTTCGGACTTTTTGAATTTTGAACGAGGTTTTCTCGTAAAAATTTAGTTTTGCCCGAGTAAGCAGTTTTCAGGACGTTGAAACTGATTCTTGGGTGAATTCTTCGAATGGCTCAAATTTAAATTTCTTTTATGAGGAAAACCTTTGATTTTTCCGGCTTTTGTAAGATTAACCGTTTTACTGAGTTGAGTTTGTTAAAAAAGTATTACCCATCATCAAATATTACTTGCCACTATACATAATTTAATAGGCTCATTTCAAAACTGACTTGTACTTCCAGTATTAATTATATAATGAGACCTTGAATTTCATGAACCTCTAATGACTCGATATTCACCCCGATGAACTAGCCAATTAATCGATTCGGGATACGAATATTACAGAACTGCTATAACTGTCTACCCATGAGCGAAATTAATCTCGTGGAAAATATTGAGTCACAGACGTCTGACGTCGGTAGTTACACTGGACAACAGACTCTATGCGACGGTCCAATGACTGCATCCTCTTTCCTCGCACCTTCTTCAATCTGTCTCCCTCTTGCTCGAAATCATCATACTTCTCTTTCGCTCGGGCTGAGAAGCTCGAGCGGTCCTGTCCTTTCAGCGCACGGTCGACCGACGGGCGGGTCATTGGCGGGTCGTGAGAGCCGAAGATGAGCCAACCACCTCAGCATCATTCTGCCTGCTGGCCATCCTCACAATGGGCCGGAAGAACTTTCCATTAGACCGATCTGGTGCTACACTTTCTTGGCGGCTCCAGCGGCCACTAGCGTATTAAACCGTCATAACAGTTTCCGGCCCTGCACTGGTTTTTCCAGTCCCCATCGTACAACTCATCTCGTTGTTTTCCCATCACCAGCGGAAGCGGAATAGTCGGAAACTCAATATCTAGCGAGATTGCGGGCCTTGAATTTGAGCAATTTCACAAGAAAATACATTTCAAGGGTTTTTTGAAATTTTTTTCAAATATGAGATCTACCTATTGTACTAAAATTTTATTAAATTTTCAATGAAATGTATTCATTCGTTCAACCATTAGTAGTGCTGTTCTCGCGTTTTTGAAAAATGTGGCAATATTTGAAGAAATTCAATTGCATTATTTTCCTTGAAGGTGTTGTATTATTATTGAGAGTTAGTGACCTCGTCAATTCAACTCATAGAGGTAAGAAATAAATAAGGGACTGAGTTTCATAAGCTTAAGAGTTCAATCTCCAGTTTACGCCTTCCAAGTTCGATCACGATTATCTTGAACACTATGTTCACTGATGTTTAGTCATTTCCTGAATTCGTATTTTGCTGCAGTGAATCTTTGCGGTTGCCAACATCGCACGAAAATGAAAAAAAAAAAAAAAACGGGTCGAAATATTGTTAGGAAGAACCATTCTCCTAATTCCAACAATTAATCGCCATTCTTACACACTTCATGCACTCGTATCCACTTAGTGGGACGGATGAAAAATGCATCTTGTTCGGAATAAAAAGCATCGCACTAAGATGAGCTTTTATGGTCGAGTTGGCATAAAACCAAGCCCAAACTGTTCCTGGCTTAAAGTCTCAGTGTTAAATTTTAATGAAAGTAGTTAAAATAAACGTAAAAAGGGAAGAATCTTCAGCGAAATGAACGCTTTATATTTCCTTCATAACCACTTTTACCAGCCGTATCTCGGCGAATTTAGGGCACCGTTAAAAAACCTCATCGAGTCTAAATGTTTAAGGAGGAAGTTGAGGCATATGCTTTATTATTCGAGGTGAACTTTGAAGGTGTATTAGCATTTTATCACTTTTGTAGATGTGCACCTCGCCGTGATACTGAAGGTGTACGACGTTTTCTACCCTCGGCTTTTATTACGCAGTCGTCCAGTCTACGACTCGGATAGATGGGCTTTGCTCAGATTTTTGAAAAAGGCGTAAAGCCGCTCTGTAGGTATCTGCTTGAACCTTTGCCGCCAGAGAATTTCGTTAGGTAGTAACAACAGTCATTAAAATGTTTAATTAATTGATTGAATTTCTGAAACATGATTCAGTAAACAAAAGAAACATTGAATGTAGGATAATTTCGGGGTAGTAAATGAAGTTTTAAATAATATTGTGTCAAATGATAGAATTTAGTAACTACTTGAATTGTTACGTTTTGGTCAACTATAATTAGCAGCATTATCAGCATAATCATTTGCAGCATTTTTCACTGGATAATCGGAATCTATTTTTTTTTTAATTATTATTATTATTATTTTCTTTTTTACGATAATTAGTCGAGGATAGTTAAGCATCACGCTCTGCCACCATTTTTTACTAATACTCTATTGAAGCTTCGTCACCCTTCGGCAAAAAATTCTAGACTTTCGCATTTTTTCTATAGTTTTATATTTGAATCATCAGTCGGCAGTAGGCTAATTTTCTTATGTCTACGAATTACGAATGCTGTCAGTTGATTTTTCAACTATCTAAAATATTTCTGCGGTTTGAGAATATCTGAGAATATTCCGGCGATTTGATTTTCTCCCTGTACTTTGGTTGAAAATGTACGGATCGTGATTACGACTGTTGATCTTCATAGCTCGAGAAAAGCCTTGAAGGCTGCATGATGTCATTCATTCAACAACGCGGATATCAGGAAACATAGCGGGATCCGAGCTGAATACGAAAAAGATTGCGCACTGGCGAATTACGAGATATTTTCGAAGAACTAGTTGCGTTGTTTTCCCATCGGCAAACGAGGAAACACCTACGGCGGCATGACAATGATATGAATCGCCCTGGGTCTGGTTTATTAGATTGCTCGACCGATCAACAGACTACAAGCAATGCAGAAGTTGTTCACATACCGAAGGGATCTTTTACTGCTCTTGCGACAGTGGCCCCTGAGAAGGAGGAAGGCCATCGGCGTCTCTTATGAGCAAACGTCTCTCATAACACACTTCATTACCGTCCTCGAGGTCGCCTCAGTCTCTCGGTTGATATTCCGGTTTCGTACACACGAGCTACAAGATGCCAAGTAAGTACTAACGCCGAGGTACTTACTCGGTGATGAGGCACGCGATAGAAATGTTCACCACTCACTCGTTCCATGTGTGACCCTCAGCGAGAGAACAGCCTCCGATTGACAAGGGAGGAGAGGAATAATGAAACTAATTCTTGGTCTGAAATTGGTGAATCGCGTACATTATTTTGATAGGTAGTCTCATATAATGTACTTCGTTTTAATCTAGCAAAAATCTAATTTTTATTTATTATTGGCAAGAACGCGTTTTATTGCCGAACACACGCTTTATCGCAAGAATACGTGTTCCAATTGTACAGCAACGGCCGACCGGTTTTCTCTCTCAGGGTTCATTTATCAATCGAAGATAAAGCCGAGATAGACTAGCGTTAGTGCACTCAGATGTTCATATGTAGGGAAATTATAGAACATTATCGCCAACGAAGGCAATTTTTGGCAATTATTCTGTCTACAATATTCATCGTAAGCCATCATCTCGTGAGAAAAATTTTTGTGTCGTTTCGAACGAAAATTCAAGTTTCGGATGAGGTGTTTTTATTTTCTCGTTTCGCCTACGTCACCGCGAAAAGTGGAAACTTGTCGACGTAAATGTTGAATTTCAAGTTGGCAATGACGAGGAAACGGAAGAGTGGGAAACTTGGGTGTAGGAACGAGTTGAGTCGAGTTGAGTAATTCATGGGAGAGTGAAATTTCACGTAGCTGGGAAAATGAGGAAGCGGCCTTCGCGGCTGGAAGGGAGGGGGGAGTTTTTAATCACTCGGGCGAAGGAAGTAAAGGAAAGAAGATAAGACGAGATGGGGACACGCTGCGTGAAAGAGTGGGAAAAGAAGCGGAGAAGGCACCAGTGTATGAGAAGCTGGAGCGAATGAGCGGGTGAACGGGATTGGTGAAAGTGGTAAAGTAAAAGGGGATAAAGTGAGGTTGCCAGGGTTAACGGAGAGAGAGTGAGCGAGTGGGGAAGAGGAAGAGCGAGAGACAAGAGGCGAAATAAGGAAAGTGTGTTGAGAAAGTAAAAAGAGGTAGATGAGAAAGTGCGCTCGGAAATGGTGCGCGAGGGTGGAAGCGGTTGGAGTGATGCGAGGAATTAAGAATTAGCTCCTAAGATGGAAAGAGGAGCTCCCGACCAACGCCCTCTGCAAGATGACAGGGAGGATTGGGGTGGCCCGCTCACATTCTCCACCTACCCACGATTTTCCTTTCTTTTCTCATCTAGTATTAAAAGTTATGCACGAGAAGGAAGAAGAACTGCACAGCACACACAACCCTTTCGTTAGGGCAAAGGGTTGACTGCTATGCGAGAAAAACTTCTTGCCTGCAGGGGTTGGAAAAGCGTTTCCACTGACGATGCGGCCCTTCTTATGTACAAGGACGTCACTGTGTGTGGAGAATAAGGCGGGAGGGAACGTAAAAAGGGGCGACTGCTCACCCTTCGGTCCTTTTCTCTGTAGAATTTTAATTTCGCTTCAGATTGAAGCGAAAACATTTTAAGGAAGAGAGAAGAGGCGAGTCGTGAAACTGCGAGCTAGAGCGAGATGGAAGACGCGAGTTGAGTGCGGAAACGGTCGTTGGGATGGTCGACGTTGAAATTAGACTGAAAACGCTATAAGGGAAATAGCGTAAGATGAAGAAATTCAACATCATAAGTCGTCTTCCTTTTCACCTTAGGCTTGTCTCTTTTTATTTCTCTTTTCTAGCGCCCACCGTCATCCGACTGACGAGAAAATACATTAATTTATAATTTCCTTTCGAGCAAAACTACTATTAGCCCAAAGTAATGGTATTTTATGGGTTTGCAAATTGATTCGGTTAGAAAAATGTTGGATTTCAGATGAATCACGTAGACTATAAGTTCCTGGTCGTCGATTTTCGGTTCGAAACACATTCATATCTGGCCTTTTGAAATATTCCTTCGAGCTCATTATTATTTCAATTGTTCATTGCGCCAAGGAGCGTTCCCGATTCGAGAAATGTTGCTACTCGGGAGCGTTAAGATTAGCCGTTGTTCATCTTCGCGCGAATCCCCCCGGGATTATTTTCACGGATGCGAGAAAGCGGATCTGGAAGGAAAAGTTGGAGGAAGAATTGCACCGGAGGAAAAGGGAATAATATAACGAAGATTTCCGTTTCTTTTGTTTCCCTGGAACAGTGCAAGTAGACTTGCATCTTCTGAAGGGTCTCGTCGAGACTTCAGTTCAACTTCTTGGCTTCCCTCGCGTGGCCCATTAACTCTCATGAGCTTTTCACGGAATCTGTTACGTTGCGATATTCCACTTTAGCCCCTTCAACTCCTCATCGTTTCTTTCCTTTTCATTCTCGCAATCGAAGCTTCCGTTACTTCCCTCGGGCTAAATTGGAAACGTGGCCGGAGGGAAGGAAATATCTTTTTCGCTTCTCCAATTTATGATGGGATCTCTTTTGTTTCCACACATCTCGCCCGCAAGGCGTACGTGTGCTAGTGTTTGTGAGTCTTACCAGTCTCCGACAACATAACTAAGACCCTTAGTTCCGAAGCAACATCCCTTCCATCGTCCCCGCACTCAATCTCTCAGACATGCTCACCCATCGAACTGAGCAGTTTTTCTTCCCTCTCACGATTCCTCGACGGCGTTGGAAAATCTTTTTGAGTTAAAACCATCCTTTAATGCGATTGCCTTCTTTTCGCAAAATATTCTCCGTTCGACGTGGATTCGAGTGAAAATATGTCTTTGTTGCCGCGCCTAAGGGCTCTCTTTTGAAAACAAATGCATAACTCGCGTATTTCTGTCGCCGGAAAGCTGATTGGTTGGCAATTTCGAGAAATGAGTGTCTACTGGGAGTTCCCTTCGACCCGCCTTATTATTACTTATTGTTGCAGAAGCAGTTAGACATGTCTCTGGCTTTCCTATTAACTTCTCGACCTTTCGCAGACCTAGGAAGCATCTTATATGACCCGTTATTAAAATGTGAGGTGAATCCAGCGTAAATTTTCAAAGAATCCCATTTTTGTCGAGAATCTCGAAATTAGTTGCTGACCTCGACTTTGTGAAGGGATGCTAATGTCCTACACCTAATCTGTCAAACTGTTTAATTACTTCGTTGTCGTGTTGTCACCAAAAACCTCAGATGACATGGTGAAAGGTGAGTAGGCGTGCCACCGACCAGGTATGCATTCAACGATACATTTCTATTTAAATTACTTACCTTTTTTAACACACTTATTTCCCTCACTTTTTTGGTAAAATTTTTTTTCTCATAATTTAGACGTTTGATTCTGCGTTGAAATTTACGTAGACTTCGACACGATCCGTATGAGGGTATAACACGACAATTCTTGGAGCTATAAAAATCGTTTTGGAGTGCTGGTCGAATACTCTCAGCAATGGTATCGTTACGCGAAAAATTTAGCGATTAATTTGAAAATTAAGAACAACAAAAATGGATTAAAATCACAATAGTTGCAAAGGAGTTTTCCCTCATACGAGTTGAATCTGTTCCCCTCGTAGTTGAATCTGTTGTTAGTTCAAATGGATGGTCTTAATAAGCCTTTGTACAATCATTTGCTGCGTTTTCTATTATCGAACCTTAAAAAAAACGTGGTCTTTTTCATTAGAAAATGGGTTATATACCGCTCTTTCCATCATTCTAATAACATTTAAATTTACTTTCATAATTATGGGAGTTTTCAGTTAATGTCTGAAACATGAAAAAGTCCTTGAAAGAAAAAAATGTTAAGAAGCGGATATTCAAACCTAGACAGTGGCACGTCTGTTTTCCTTACTCTCTATATATGGCACAGTGGTATTGTTTTCCATCATCAGAGACCGTGGGGTTTTGGCTCAGATAGTTTTGGCGATCATCTGGGCGAAATCTCGTGTCCGATTGTCATTTAATCATATTTTATGAGTACCGTCGAATGGTCACGTTGTATGAAGCGAGGTTCAGAATTTACATTACGATAATTACAAACCGGCCTGACGGAGTTTAAATTAGCTTCAGCATTAGACGTCAGAAAAGTAATTGTCAAAACTACAGTTGATTGGGAACGATCGGTAGCTTCTCTCCGCCCTCCGATATCGCGAGTCGGCATGAGAATCAAACTCACGAGCATTAACTTTAGATAATAGCTGGTAAATTGGATTTCGAAACGTACCCGATTTTACCGCCCGCCCCGACGGTCGGTTAACTTTCACACAAAACGCACGAGAGCTGGCGAAATTTTCATTTGTTCTAGCGGCGATTGAACAAAACCGCCGGGGAAGGGGAAGGACGCAGATGCAGATGAAAGCGCGACTGGGTGCAGGGGAATAGGAACTGCAGATATGCACTTTGTTCATTTCCCGCCCATGTGGAAGCGGGAAACACTATCTGAACGTCATCCTTTGAAACCTGGTGACTATGCGATGTCAGATAGAAACTCTCGCTCACACCATATTCAACTTTAAATTTGAGAAAGCTCCACTGCGGCGCGAAAGAGGAGGAGAACGTGAGAGAGATGCGACTACCGTGACGTCATCATATGTATCCGGGAAACGCAGAAACGAACGTCGGTTGGTGCCGGGGCATAGCCCTCCATTCTTCTCTTTCCTCAGATACAATTATCCTCTCTTTCCAATGAAGAGACGTCCGATAAAACATGCCAAGTTCTATCGCTCCCTCCGTTCCCCATCCATCCTTCGGCGTAGCTCTTTCTCTTTCCCCGTCTCTTATTGTTCCGCTCGTTTCGAACCCCCGCGCCCCAATACCACGACCCACTAAACACACGCGAAAGAAATTTTCCCTTCGGTCGGCTTTTGTGCATTGTTTTCAAGTCTGGCACAAGTCCAGTTGCATATCTACACCTCCACAACGGTGCACTTTGCTAACAATGAACATCGAACCGTGCGGTCTCTCAGCACTCGGCATATCAGGGCCGCTCATCATCTGCAGAGCTCCCCCCGGCCGACGTAGCATAAAATGCTGACTTATTGAAAACCTGCCAATCGTCGCTGTTTCGAGCTTGCGTTAAAATTGTTCAATCTTTCTCCGCACGTCCGAGCAGCGATGTTTGTTACTGTTTGGGATAGGACGGCGACGCTTTTCCATGCGGACCATTTGAAGGTTCAGTGTTCTGAAATGCGAGCCCATTGTATCGACGTTGGCGACATTTGCCCGTCTGATTACGAGCGGAATATTTGAACAGAGGATCCGTCGATGAATGAACGCGAACGGTCGGTATCGTCGACGGAATTGCCGTATTGGAATCGTCGAAAAATATCATACTGTAACGCCGAAAAGGGTGGAATCGTGAAGACTACGTCTACACAATCTTGACCGAAGTTTCAAGACACTGATTACTCGGACGACCAAATTCCAGGTGTTATTCGCCCAAACCAGACACTTTACGAACCAAAATAATCTAAGAATGCGATGCACGTCACAAAAAATTCAAGGATCGAGACGACGCTTCAAATAATTTATTTAGAGGCGCGAAATTTAACCGGCCTAATTTTCAGATGAAAAATACTTGAAAATTCCGCGGGAGATGCGGTAAATGTCACAAATTTGGTGCGAAATGGCCCAACCGCCTAACTTCGTGTCCAGGTGCTGCAGATAGTTGATGAATTAACCAGTTTTACTTTAACGTTAACATATTTATCATTCAGCACGATAGATCCGAGTGCTCCAAACGGAAAACCGAGTCTGGAATTAATGGGGTGTGCGGATTGATCCGCTACGTGAACAGACGGGGGGGAGAAAAGAATTGAAATGAAAAAGGAAGAAAAAATTTTCTACGCTAGACGAGAGAAGCGGGACGAACCGAGCTTCGACTAAACACTTGATGAATTAGAGAAAAGATGCTTGCACGTTTTGCTAAGATGAATCCCGGCTACCCCAGGGGCTCGCGGGGGAGGGCTGTGGAGGTGGGGGAATTAAAAACGCTCTCAAAGATGAGTCTGAGGCCCTCGTGTCAATATTATTACAAAGAGAAAGAGCGAAGATGACGATCGGGACTGGCTAGAGGAAAAGGGCGAGCGAATGTAAAACGAGCCAGACCGAGAAGGAATATAGAGGCTTGGAAGATGCTGCGGAGTGAAGGTTTGGTTGGTTAAGGGTTGCATGGGGTGTACACTTTGAGTTTAATTGCTGCTCCCGCTGCGAAAGAAGGGAAAAGACTCGGGGAGCTTTAAAACTGCTTTTTCGTATTCCAGTCAATACAATTCTAATACAGGATGAGATAGGAAGGCGGATCGGAGGGAGAAAGAGTAATTACGAAAGACGTTCGAACGAGTGTAGGCTGCGGGGTGAAGGGTGAGTTTCTTAATGAGCGAAGGCTCCTAGGCTGGCTCCTTGGCTCCGTAGTTGGGACGAGATGAGCCAAGAGCGACCGGAGCCACCCCAATTCACCGACGAACGATGCTCCTGTTTATTATTCGTATGTCCCGAAAATCCGAGAAATGAGTATGCACGAAGAACAGGTATGAGATGGGGAATATTTAGGAAGGGATGGTGACTGCTTTTTAGAGCAATAGGGTCTTACTTGGTTGAACGGACTACGAAATTCCCCTTCGTTTTCGCAGGAACTTGAAATTTTCCATCGTTAAATCGATTTTTTCCGTGAGGAAAAATTGAAGGCGAAATTCTTTTTTCTATAAATGCATTTATTTAGAGAGAAAAAACTGGCTACGGCTCTTGGGAGTAAAAACATTTACACGTTTTAGGAGTCGGAGTCAACCTCTGTCAGAACCAAACTATCAAACATGAATCAAAAATAATTCTTCTATCGAATACAAATGTACATGTATAAATTCTTTATCGTAATCCGTAATTTTATATATTCTTAATAATAAAAAAAAAAAAAAAAAAAAAAAAAAAAAAAAAAAAAAAACTGAAATGATCTACTGATGTCGTACTTATCATTTGGCAGGGGAAAATACCTAATCAAAATAACACTATTCAAATTCTAAGTACTAATTTAATGCAGAACAGTTTCCGGCGAGCGTTCTAGACATTTCTTTTCTATTTTTGCAGTTATAAATTTTTGTGGATTTTCGTGCAGAATTTCCCAAATTTTGCAGAATTGCTCACTGTCGTTTTATTTGGTCTAAAGTCCGACAATCTACTACAATCGAACACACTTTTCCTTCTCAAAACACAGTAAAATCGCTGCAAATGGTTACACAGTTATTATTCGTTTGCTCCAATTATGATTTAAGAAGAGAAGAATCAACGGTTCAGGGAAGTTCAAACGGTTCCAGAAGCCGTTGACACGTGACGGTAGAAAAATCATTATTCACCATAATTTCAGAGGTTAGAAGGGTTTCGACAAGAATGTACATCCTTTCTGCGACTCATGTTGGCGAGGAGCTAGGGGCAGTTAAAATAACAGTCACAAGCTACGCATAATTAAGAGCGTCAACAATAAAAGAGAAAACAGAGTTGGGTTGGTTTGAAAAAATATTTTAACCGCCCACGTTTCGAGACATTCCACCGTATATAACTTTGATAAGAACTAATGAGGGCTTTTAGTGGATGTTTGATCAATAAAGAGTGGAGGGCTGAAGTATAGGTGCTACAGTGGAAAAGCACGTGATGAAGCCAGAATCGAAAGGTGGTGAGCACTCAGCGGTTGGTGAAACGCCTTACTAACCACGCACACGCATTCTCGTATTCAAAATTGAGCTTCCATAACGATCAAGATCTTTAATATTAGTCGAACGTATTATTTAAAATAATCACTTTTGCCTAGGGAACATACAGGTCACAGTAGAAATAAGACATCAGTTATTTGTTATTTGCTTTCATTAATTGGTAGCAGAGAACTTTTTCACTCTTCGATCATTTTCTCGAACTCTTTTTTATTACTCTAGTTTTCCGTATTACTCTAGTTCAGCTCAAAGCCAACATCACTATCCGAAAGCACCCTCGCTCACTTCAGATCTCCTTTTCGCGATAGCGGTTGTTCCACTCGACGGAGGTTAGGTTCAAAGTTAAGGTGCACCTTGAAATCAAGTCGAAACTGAAGGCTTCCCCTTTCCTCATAGTGATTGTGTAGAAGGTAACTACAATTTACACTGGCCCAGCTACGTTCGCATGCCGCCCGAAATTAACTAGCTAACTATTTTCTAGGGGTTGGTCGATAGCGACGATCGGTGCACGCCACCACACACGAACGTTAACGTATTGGTAAACGCAGGGCTATGATTCAGCAACGCAATTCGACCTACGCACACTAATCGTACGATCGATCGTTAGAATCAACTCCTCGGAAAACGCTGCAAATGAGTCTACAGTGGATTATTATTCCATTGCTTCAATTATTATTTAAGAAGACCATCCATTTCTGGTCGCAACTATTCCGAACATTTGGGAACGTTTCAAAAAACAACCGACTGATAACTATAAGGGAAAACTCCTTAGCAACGATAGTATTTTTAATTATTTTTCTTTTTCTTAATTTTCTCATTAAAATTTGCATTATTCGCGTAACGGTATAGCTGGAGATAATGTTTGGCAGCCGTTCTTCGAGTATAGAGCGATTTTTGAAGCTCCGAAAATTCTCGAGTTGTAGCAAATTTTTGAAAATGCCGAAAATACCACAGAAAAGCTTGGAAGAACTCGGGAACCACTAAAGCTATTGAAGACGCTATTTTAAGAAAGAAATTATGAACTTTTTTCCGATTCGAAATTTTCCGACAAAACTATAAAAGCTAAATGTTTGAAATTTTCTCCAAAAATTTTTCTTGGCCTCACAACGGCTCGAATCGCTAGCCCAATTTTAAGGGTTTTGAAACGGAGAAAATTCATACTGGCCAACGTTTTTCAGAAAAAAGGCGCAATTTGGCGTCATAACTCGAAATTTCTTGGAGCTATAAAAATCGTTCCATACTCCTTTGAATGTCTTGAATCTTTAACTATACCGTAAGGCCAAAAGTTTAGCTTCTAATTTGGAAATTAAGACAAATAAAAATGATTAAAATTACGATAGTTGCAACGGAGTTTTCCCCTATAGTTTACCAATCTGTTTTTCGGTTGGCGCATTCACACATGGTCGGAACAATTACAATTACTAATGGATAATCTTCTTAAATCATTGTTGAAGCGAAGGAATAATAAACCATTGTAAAATTATTTGCAGAGTTTTTCGAGGGCGATTACGATGGCTTATTATTGAATAATAAATAAAAAGCGCCTGACTATCATTCTCACAGTAATATTTTTAATTTCTAAATTAAATTCGGTAAGTTGTTGGTCCAACAATACAGCCTTGGCGTAAAGTTGGGCAATATAATTTAAGTGTATTTTTATTTGATACCTTTTGTAATGGCATGTAAATAAAAATATATATCCTATGATTATACCCGAAATCGTGGAATCATCATGGTCTCCAGTTTGGATCCATGAGAACGGGTAATCCTTCTCACTTTCCCTAGAAACGTATCTCTGTCGCTTTGTCGAATTTGGACTATCCTCGATCTGCTTCGAATGTTAATTAAAGGAATGGCAAATATCAAAAATATACAGTACAGCAACTTCCCAGCGGGTATTCATTTACTGCGATAATTCTTTCTTTAAAGCATTCATGGCTGAACAAAAATATTCTGACAGTCCGAACCTGCAAAACAATCTATCCGACTGAAAAAACAATCCTTTTCGAATCGGTACGCGATGTCGAAGCGTTTAGACGTTGTCCGACCTCTCGGAGCAAGAAAAAGATTGGTTGTAAATTACAAGTCGTAAAAACCACGAGTACTTCCTCGTGTGCTGCTCGGGTGTTGCGTCACCGGCTAGTCTTCAGCACGCAATCTTCGCCTCCCCCTTGTGCATTGTGCATGAGAGCCGTCCGTTTGAAACTCAACTCGCGTCCCTACCTTTTCTCGATTGAAACGCCTTCCTTAAATAAACCGACCGTTCATACCGTTGACATGAACCGTTTCCAGGACCTCCGCTTCATCTAAGTCAGATGAATTGTGTAACTGAAGGCCTCGAATGAAATGTCATGCGTTCGAGTGTAGGTTAATCGTTCTCGGAGCGATGGCTTGATCCTAGATAGCGTGCGATTCGTCATTGAAGGTTGTGCAAAGCGGTTCTATGAAGACGACTTGAGAAAAATCCTGGCCGGAATTTGCCCGTAGGAAAGTTCTCCAAGAAGAATTAATTTCGTGATCCGACCATGAGCCAATTTTCGATCTTCATCGGCTTCAGAAACTATGGAATTCGATCGTTAATACGTTTTACTAAGTATTATTTTGGCCTAATTCGGACTCAGAATTGGGATCTAACTCTCGAGCCAACTTCGTTTCACATACGAGTGCTTAACGATTTTCATTCCACTAGAGGGCTAGAGTTAATTGTTATCATATCCGTGGAATACCGTAGAGCCGTTTGCAGGGATTTTATATAGGTCAGATTGAAGTTGAGCTGATCACTTCGGTATATTATCACCTATATGTCCTTCATCAGTCTAAAACCAAGGCCGGTTCCGTGGCTTCGGTCGATCAAGATCCGTGGTCGTCAATCGTTACGACGCTACGCTTTATAAAACCATAATATTCTCGTTCGGCGTTCCCATAAAAGCGCATCCTTGACTCACGTTTGTTTCAGATCAAGGGGTGAATCGTAATCACTCTTTTTAATGATGCGGCTTAATATTTTAATGATTGTCCCAGTTTCCTTAAACAGCAATGCTCACTCATCATCCGTATTGTTTTTATGAGGATATTTTAATTGTGAAAAAATCGCCGAGCGGAAAAAAAATAGCGTTCCGTTGATTTTTCGGGTCATTAACTTCTCGTGGATTGATCGGATGAAAAACAGAATCGCAATAAGAATCATCACGGTCGTATTTAGTTTCGGATTCTGAACATCGATACTCCTTAACGTTATATCGATTTAAGACACAATTGCTCTTGTTGCGGATTGAATTTTAATAAAAGGGGAATAAAAGATAATATCAGTTTCCTCTCCGTCAATCATCACGACATAGAAATATTGACGTTCAAAATTATGGCGCCCAAGTATAAATTAGGTTTTATATTACCCATTTCAAGTACTGTTATACTTATTTTAACGGATCTGGAGTGTAGAGAATTTTGAAAAGAAAGGCTGAGCATTTTTCCCGATACTCCCTAATACGAGTCGTCAACGCCACTCAATAAGCTTTCCGTATTGCCTTGTAACATTCAGTTACATTCGGTGCATGTCAAGCGATAGCGAGGGTTGTTGAAAAAAGCATCCGAGCGAAAAAATCTTGGGAGCGAAGAGGTCGGAAAAGGAAATAAACGTTAGCTCTGCGGGAGCGATGGATTGGAGCCACATTTGCACCTTCTGCCTCTAGGGAGATGACATTTTTCGGTTTTTATTCGACGAGTAAATATGTGGTTAAGCGTGGAGATCTGATCTGAATACTTACTCGCTCTCTGTGTGACAGAATTTCCCTTATTTCAGCCCCTGAGAAATGATCCGCATATTGTGAACGGGAAAAGGGACCTAATTTCTTCACACTGGCGTCCCTGTAGACCCAAATTTGAAAAAAAATAAAATAATAAATTATTTACGCTGCAAATGATTGTACCGTGGTTTATTATTTCATTGCCTCAATTATGATTTCCGATGACTATCCATTTGTAATAGTAACTTTTCCGATCATTTGTGAACGTTTCCAACAACTATTTTTCGGTCGAAATTTTTTGAAACAAACCGTTTTTAAGACGATAATTTTCTCCAAAATTAATGACAAATGGCTTGTTACGAAAATCTTGAAAATCAATTCGAGCTCCAAATATACGAAAAAAATTTTTTTTTTTACAGTAAGTAAAACAAAGCTTTGCATTCTCGTTTGTTGCCCCGGTTTGTTGTCAGGCGACCCTGCATATGTCGAGGGAGGACTAGCAATCGAGAAAATGAAATAGTTCAAAACGTGCGTCTCTTCAAATCTCAAACGATTGTGATTTTGATCTTGCGCTTTCGCCCGCTGCGGGGCCAGGGTGAATCCCCATCGGGTTGTTCTCAGTTTCAATTCAACAAACCGGCACCTAGCGAGGCAACTTACTATTCAATGCGTCTTCCGGAGGCGACCCCGGAAATATGATTGGCTTTTGAATCCAAACGTTTCAAGGTCTCACGTTTGCAAAGCTAGAGCCGATAATAGACTCCCGCTAGGGTAGATCGAAATCGGCTGCGGAATTTCGACAATACTCAGTCGGCACGTGAGCTACACGAACTGAGGACACGTCAGCTCCCTCAGCCTATTCCGTACGGTTAATTTCGCTCGAATTTAGACGAAAATAGTGCGTGTAAGTGAGAATTCGCATTGAATAAAACGAGGACATCAGTCGGATCGATCGGCAGATAGCGCCGATTCGCTAAGTTCATCTCACGTGTATGAAGTTAGTATCGCATGTTCGTGGAAAATAACAACGAAATTAGATGGCGGATAAAAATGTTCTATTACGCCAGTACAGCTTTGCGTTGCTTTTCTCGGAAATGTATTTTGTCTCACCGTATTTTAGTATGAAAAAATATCTGCTCGGTTGCTACAAAATATTTTCGCTATTTTCTACTATTTTTACTGCTTGGAAAAATTGGAAGTTTCTAATTCCAACTTTCATTATTCATTAATAAACCATTGTAATCGCCCAAGAATTTGTTTTACCCCCTGAAAATGTAACGTTTGACGTTTCAAGGCATGTAGAATTCGAATATCCAATTTAAAAAAATCTGCCCGTCCGCTGTACGCCGTCAACACCTTTCTGACAAAAAGCTAAATTTTTGACAATTTCACCAAAAATCAATCTCTGCCAGAAAATGGCTCAAAACTTTAACCAAATCGCTACCTCAATGTTAAAGTTGTTTTTAGAGGGCTTTGACGGGAAGAAAATTCGTATTTTTCAACGTTTTTCAGAAAAAAAGTGTAGTATTTGGTATCAATTTCTATCGATTTTCGGACGCTTATATAAGGCCATCGCGGTGTCGATAGCTTTATTGGTTCTCGAGTTATCGCAGCTTTCCTGTTGAATTTGGGAGCTTTTCAGAAATTTGGCATGAGGGTATAACTTGAGAGCTTCTGGAGCTATAAAAATCGTTCTATACTCGTCGAACACTCTCTTCAACCATACCGTAAGGCGAAAAATTTAGCTTTTAATTAGAAAATGAAGAATAATAAAAATTATTAAAATGACAATAGTTGCTACGGAGTTTTCGCCTATAGTTTCCAATCTGTTTTTCTGTGGGAACGTTCACTAATGTTCGAAATCATTACTATCGCAAATAAGTAGTTTTCTTGAATCATTATTGAAGCGAAGTAATATATTGATTATACTTATATAATATTATGAAAATGTTGAAACCACACTACAATCTTTTGCAGTTTTTTCCTCTAACTCTTCCCGATATTCAATGAAATCCTAACTCGTTGGCTTCGTTTCACTACTTTTGGTCATCGTAGGCCTATGAATAATCTATAACACAAATTAAATGAATAAAAGTATCATTTTCTATCCGCAGTCCATTTATCATAAATATAATATTTTTTAAATTTTATTTTTCTATTGTTTTTCTTTTGTTAGATTATATTGACTTCTTTGACGTCAACCCGCTCATAGCGGCGCCTCATTTTTCTCTCATGTTCACCAACAGTGAAGAAGGAACGTATCCGAGCATATCAATTTCGCTTCTGTTCCAGCAGTTCGCATGCCGATGGAGGGAGTGGGCAGTAAAAGCACGCAGTGTTGCATGTCATTCGATGAAAGCCAGATAAACAAGAAAGTGTAGCTCGGAATGAAACTCTATCCCTGCGACTAGTAGCATTGACGCATACAAGGAACCTTTTTGCTCCTTTAATGTGTTCCCTCTCGCAACACGAATGAGATATCTGGTTAGGAATTCATAGTTAGAAATATACGAGAGAAAATACCAGGATAATTATACTTAACATTGAGTTGGATTGTTTGAAGAGGATATTTAAATATCACATTTACAAGAGATCGAGACTAAAATTGTCGTAAAATTTCAGGCTTTGCCTTTTAAAAAGAGAGAATTAGATTTCGGTTTTATTTTATTCGTGGCAACACTGCGTCGGAAATATTGATTTTTAATAACTAATATTTGATATACAACGCCCTAACAGTTTAAAAACGAATTGCTTCAAATCTGGCAAATCTGATACACACAAAATTAACACACACAAACTGAGTATAATAAATTCCCTTCTTCTCTCAGTTGGGAAGAAAAATATAACAAATTCCTCTTTCTCTTGTCGTCGCATTTTTTATGTCCATGGGTTGTGAGAGGGAGAAAAACCAGGCGATTCTGAATCATTATTGGTTGAAACAATTCCGATGCTCGACATGGCAACACGCGGCCAGGGTAGAGAAAATGGAAGACACACACGAATTGATTTTCTATATAAAATGATAACCTTATCAAATTACCATCTGCTAGCTTTAAAACACCGTTGTCAAAAAAAAAAAAAAAAAAAAAAATCGAAATAGGTTTCTGATGGATCTCCTGTTTTTACAAGTACCTGAGAAATTACCTGCTGTAATAATAGCTAGTTATCCGAGGAATTCACATACAGGATCCCCGTGTACTTATATATAATGGTTGAATATTTCGACCCTGGTATCCCAAACCGTTGAATCTCATTACGGCTAATTACTGACGTACCGTTAAACGCGAAGAACGTCTCCAACTCTCAAATCATCGGTGAAAAGTGAGGCCGTTTACGATACCGTTGGCAAAAAATCCGATAGCAGCCGAGTCGACTACATGCTAATCGCACTTTGAGTCAAACGATTTCCAATCGTTGACAACCTTGCAAAAACTTTTAACTGACGCTGAATTTTTACGATATTATGATTGGATTTGCGTTAAAACAGTAAATTAGAAATCTTCCTTGCCTTTCTTCTGCTTGCTAGGTGGTCAACCGTTTATCGGAAACTGTTTCAATATTAACGATCCGCCTATCGAAGATTTCCCCTTATACTTCACGCTTGCGCTTCGTTTTGTAAAAAAATTCGAGCTCATTCAAAATCCGATCACACAGCAGCGATTCGAGAAACAACGAGAGAACCATTGTCTTCCTGCGATGTCCATATAAGCGCATTACCGGACTTCTCGCCTTACCCGAAAGGAAATCGTTACCTGTATTGTCTTTTCCCTCGCCGACCGTCATTTTTTTCTCTTATTTTCACCTCTCGAAACAAAATAGCCTATTTACGGTTCGTGAAAAAATGTCTCGGATCGCGATTTCAGCTGTCGATTGTTCATTTTTCCCTCGGCTAAAATGGTACGTAACAACGGTGGATATTTTCAGCCCATATCAGGCGAAGGGTGCGACGAATTGCGCTATGTGCAAGCGTCGAGTGTTACGGTCAACCTACTTCTTTATACGGTCATAAGAGAACAGTTACCATACAATAAGAGACAATTGGAAACCTCATACTGGACAAAAACGCCTTTCCATAAATGGTTTTTTTGCGCGAATGTGTCCGTCTGGAGGAAAATAAGTATTTGCGTCAAATAAACTTATTTTCTGAAATGGTTCAAGGCAGATAGGTTCCTCGAGATTGAGAAAATAAATCAAAATCGGCACCATCTCTATTTGGTATAAGCAACAACAAAAACTGTTTATTTTTCAACTACACATTTTTCAAACTGAAATCTTTATTTATTTTTCAAATATAATTATATTTTCTAAAACCTAATCGTAATTACCACTGCGATAACTTTATTATTATTATTATTTTTTGTATTAAAACTAATATTATGTCACCCCTAGTCAATATACCAAATTTGCTTTTGTAATTGTAGTTTGCCTGGAATATAGAACCGACATAACTGAATGTACTTATCAGGTAACCTTTCTAATCAATTTCTAGTCAACCCATGTGCCTATTTTAAATCACAATCTTTTTTTTATATTATATATTTTTTTAAATCCTCTTATGTAAACTGTGATATTCTTTCCTTCGACTATTGACCCCCCAACTTATGTAAGTAGAATATAGTTACCATTATCAACAAATTTTATATTACTTCAACGAAATAACATTTCAGAACACAGGAAAACCAGAACAAAATGTGATTTAATAAAACTTTGTGACTGAGCCGACTGGGCTGTGGACCCTACGGCTCCACGTAAGTAGCTTAAGAATTTTGTAACTTTTATTATTGTCCTGTGCCTCCATGATTACAAATATTAAACGATGTATACTTAGGTCGCCCTGAAGATGCCCGAACGGGCGAAAGTGTTCGGCCAGCCAATAAAGAATTGGAGAATGAGTCGCCTGGTTGTTCTCCCCCTCACAACCCCTGTAAAAAAAATTTATGATAATAATCAGTGATAATAAACTTCGATTCATTTTGCGTCCCAGCCTCTGGTGTAATTATATTTCCTTTCCAGCTCCCGCTTAGCGCGTAGTATTTGATAAAATGTATTAACTTATCACAAAAATGATTAGTAAACGATACAATCTCAGTCAAAGACCAGCTATCTCATCCATAAATATCTACTCATTCTGCACTTATCTCCTTAGCTTCTTCACATCATTGAACTTCACCTCATCACACAAAAGCATCGAATTAACTCCGTTAATTTTGGTTCATACATTTGTTCGCGCTCTAAATATCGCTGCCTGTAAAACCGACTATCTCTCACGTTTCGTTGTTGATCATCTTCACGCGAACAGGAAATGACATGAGGTTTAAATAAGCGACCGAAACGGTATTTATCCGACTCTCAAAAGAGAGCAGAAGTGATAAAACGGAACCGTAGGCAGATGACATGCTTTCAGCCGTCCTAAATGAACGCCATATATTAGACGCTTTTCGCCTAGAGATATTTTCAAGAGCTCTGATGTTCTCTTTTAATCGACCCCTTTCGTAATTGTAACCATCTACATTCGAGTCAAGGAGTCAAACCATACTGCGAAACATTGTTTTGCTTACAGATGCTTTCAAGAGGAAGAGGGAGTGCACGGATTTTCTTCTTTCTTGAAATGACCTTGGATTCTAGGTTAATTATTCAACAACAACCATTGTAATTGCTCAAGAAAAAAACATTTAAACCCCCGTCACATTTTACGGGTTTCAAGGCATCTAGAAACCGAACGTACAATAAAAAAAAAAAAAAAATGCTCTCCGTCCGCCAAAAACATTTCTCTGAAAAACCTACAACAGACATTCTTGGAATGGCTCAATTCTTTAGCCGACTCGCTACCAAAATGTTAAGGTTTTTTGGGGGAATTAATTGAATATTTTTGAACCCCAGGTGTGCGCAATATCAATTTATATGGATTTTTGACGCTGAAACGAATGCGACCGTAACAGAGTGTATAGCTTTAATAGTTCTCAAGTTATCGCCGCTTTTTTTTTTAAATTTTCAAGTCGTTGAAAACTTTGCCAGATGGTTTTGTATGTGAATTTATAGAGTTATAAAAGTCGTTCTACGCATAACGAATGCTTGTCCAATACTCTCTTAGAGCGAAAGAACAATAAACCACTGCAAAATCATTTATAGCGTTTTTTATTCGTTATCTACATTTTGCATACCGTGAAAAAATCAAATTTTGAGAGAGGGTTTGAAATATTTTCCTGGGGCAATTACAATAATTTATTATTGATTAAGAAACCTAAATACATCTGATCAACTTCCCGGTTCGCATAAATTATTCGTGTTGAAATATTCTACTTTAGGTATATTACGTGAACGCATCTTTTCCCGTCTTTCTCAATCATAATATGGAGCAAAGGAATAATAAACTATCGTACATTCATTTGCAGCGGTTTATTGAACGCCGCTATTGATCTGAGTTTCGGCTGGTGTTCTAATTCAATATAAACTAGAAAAAGATTTTGTCAGTTTGTAGAGGAAATGGTGCTCGAAATACACGTGAGAGCTCATTTCATTTAAATTTTTTATTCCTATTTTTCTAATTGTTTTCCTAATTCGCACGGGAGATCTCATTTTCTTCTTTTTTTAAATTGATTTATTTTTCAACATTTTGTTATTATTCTGTATTTTTTATTTCAATTGTCACTTGTACTTTTACTGTTCCAATGCTCTGATATGTACATGTTCATTTGTAGCTTCATATTCAATATTCACCGGTTGAAAACGGAAGAGTTTTTCAACTCGTAATGCGATAGTCTTCGCCCTCGTCAGCGATGGGTTAGCGAATTGCAAATGTATAACAGCTATGTTCGCGTCTTCCTATCTACTCAAACTTCAGCCAATGCGCAATGCGAGGCGTGAGCCAGGTAAAGACAGGAGGTTGTGGATTATTAAGTAGTTATTATTAACAACCGGTTGTTAACAGTAGTTCATTTCACCTTCATAAAGGGCAGCCGTGTGCTAATCGTTAGTCGCAACGTGACGTGAGCGTAGCAACTCGGCGACAGCTCCTGCGAACAGTAAATAATTGAGATCGTAATGAGAGCTTTGCAACTTTACCATCGCTATGCATACCCTTCCCACGATGGTAGTTCAATATTTATCTCATGCCAATTTGGAGCAGTAGTTACACATTTTCCAGAGTTTTGGCGTTCGATTTTTTTCCGTAGGTCTATATTCCGGTATTTGATTAGGCTTTCTCGTGAAAATACAGATTTTTTTACATACTGTAGAGCGGGGTTTTTTTCAGTGGTAGTCAGGGAGTAAATCAAAATAGATCCGAGATCTCACTACATTTCATCATGTCATTACATCTTCCGCGAGAGTTCTCCGGAATTCAAACTCTCGAGAAAACAAAATGTCGGAAAACATAAAAAAAAATGGAGGAAATTTCTACTGAAAAATATACAGGAATTATTTTATCGCTCGAAAAGTCGCGTAATTTTTCGAGGTCGAATGCTATTGTTGTTTGTAAGGAATTTCCGATCAACTGCGGGTCTTCAAGCGCCTGAAAAAGAGCAAACGAAAGGAAACCCTACGAATATTCAGATTCTTGAAAAAAGACGCCCCAACGTAGATCGAAGTGTGTTATTAAAAACTGGGGAAAAAAGTTCCTTCTTTTCCCGCTAATAATGACCGCCCCGCTCTCACTTGTGCTGACAACATAAGAAGCACGTCTCTCCCATCAGCCTGTATCACATGCAAGGCTACGTTCATTAGAACCAGATCAGCCCCCTCATATCCCCCACGCACACATGGCCCTTTCCCTTTTTCTTCAGTTACGTCATAAGAACCCGAGCTACCGACTTCTTCGGAAAAGTGTTTAAAGGCCCTCGACTTTTTCCCTACTCGACGATCCCCTTTATTATTCTTCGACCCTCCCCCGTTTTTCCGTATTTTGCCTCTTTTTCACCGCACTTTAAGCGAACTTCGGTTCAATTTACGGTGAAAATCGCGCGAACGAAACAAAACCGCATTATGCCAACTACGAATCGAAAACGGCCTAAGAAAGGTTGAGAATTTCAGTTTTTAATTTTTTCCCCTTTATTGAAAATCTTCCAATTCTAGACTCAAGCTTCGCCAAGCTGTATATTTTTAACAAATAAATAAATAAATATTAGCTACTTCTATTTTGAAAAATTATCGTTATTTAACTTAAGTATATTAACTTTGCATCCTATCCATGTTTTATTAACCGACTGAATTTGGGTAGACTAATCATCTCATCCGTGGCAACATTTCTATCTCCATCTATTCCAACTCAAACCTTTAACTTCGCTTCTGTTCCCCAAATCCTTCCCGATTCCCCGCACGCTCAAATAGCCAAGCTATATCAGCCCTTTAGCTGTAGCCTATTCCTATAATAATCATCTTCGCTTCCCATTTGCACTTCCTTCACGACAAAGGGACGTCCCCTACGTTTATTCGTCGACCCTCTGTTCTAGCGAAGCTAGCCCTTGTCTCAATGATAACGTAATTACGCGCAGCAAAATCGGCGATAGATGTAACCTTTTCTTCCTCGTCGTATTGAACGAAATTTCGGAGTGAACGATCAATTTTGTTTATGATTTCGTAAAATGAGAATGTTGGGTCCATTTGGCTTCAGCTCCACTACGATTTATCTTCCACCCCACTCACTCTCCAAGTTGTCTCTGAATCCACTAAACTTCACCTTCATCTCTATTTCCACTTCACTCTCACTTCTCGTCCGCTTACATTTTACTCCTATTAACTTCATTTCTACTCCACTTCCACACTACCTCCAATTTTATTCTAATTCCACTTCATTATCAATGCATTCATACTCTTTTTTCAATCCTCATCTACTCCAATTTTGTTCCACTTGAAATTCAGTTCAACTCCACTCGTTTTACGCATCTCTTCACTCCAATTCCACCTTAATTCACTCCAAGTCAACTCCACTTCCCGTCTACACCAATCTCACCCCACTTACACTCAACTCTATCTCTACTCCACTTCTTCTAAATTTTCACGCCACTTCCTCTATACTCTAATCACTTCTCACTTCCACTTTATTGTAGCTTAACTTCTAATCTATTTCCACTTCATTTCTACT
The DNA here is from genome assembly GCA_037159825.1 of Tupiocoris notatus. Lineage (NCBI taxonomy): Eukaryota > Metazoa > Arthropoda > Insecta > Hemiptera > Miridae > Tupiocoris > Tupiocoris notatus. Next base: position 496,754 of record JASJUZ010000035.1, on the reverse strand, counting down.
CCACTTTCATTTCATTTCTACTTCACTTTCATACTACCTCCGCTCGACTCCACACGTATTTTAATTCCTCTTCATTATCACTCAACTTCTACTCCATTTCCACTCCACTTTTATTCGAATTTCACTCTGCTTCCCATCGAAATCTACTCCACTTCCGTTACAGTCAAACTCTATTCCCACTCGACTCACAGTTTACCTCCACTCCACTTCCACTCTACTCAATTTTCAAACTAATTTCACCCCGCTCTCACTCCACTTCTATCCTACTTCAACTCAATTTTTACTCCTAATCTACTTAACTTTTTGTCTACTTCCACCCTTATAAAGTCTGTTCTTCTTTCACTTCATTTCCGATCAAGCTCCACTCCACCTCTTTTCAATAACTTCCTCACTTACATAACTTCTATTGCGTTTTCTCTCATCGATTCCACTTCCACTCCAATTCTATACTTCAAACTAGGGGCTGAGCGCCCCTGGCGGCTGCCGCCGCCCAACCCCCTCAGAGGGGGGCTTCGCCCCCCTCAGCTATCGCGCACGGTCGGCCCGTCGGAGGGGCTCCGCCCCTCCTCTCGGGCCTTACATAAATAACTCGGGGTGTTGTCCTTGTCACTCCTATATATAGTATGATATGTATAGTATATAGTATACATATTATAGTATATAGTATAGTACATAGTATAGTATATATAGTATATGGTATATAGGTATAGGTAGGTAGGTATAGGTATAGGTATGGGTATGGGTAGGTAGTAGTAGTTTATTATTTGTGTATGGAGAGTGGGAAGCTATAGGTATTTTTATAGTAGAAAGTACTTGGTAGTAGTTGCTATAATTTGGTATGTTGGTGGTGGGGATTGTATCGTACTTATTATCATAAAGTATTGTGTTTTTCAACTGGAGCAAAGTAGGAGCAAAATTAGACATAGCAACTGTAAGTTTTCCAAGATTTGTAACTTGCACAGTGGATAACTCAAACAAAAAGTAGTCAATTCAGATGTTTGAATATACCAAAAGATAGGTAATTTAACTGTCCACATTTTCCCAATGTAATGTACCTATCAATTTTTCAACCGTTTTTGCGTTATTCTACAATATCTGTAGACGATACACGAAAAAATGACATTTTTCAACTTTAAACGTTCTTTTCATCTATTTAGTGCGAAAGAAACAAAGAATGAACCATATATTATTGATATACACATCATCAACTATCATTATGCTGAATTTGAGCGAAATCTATTTCAAAAAATTTTTCGCGAAAAATCCAAGGGGTACCCCTGCGATTTTTTTCAACCGAACAGTTATCGAATTTTTACTCCTCTCTCAATACAGATAAAAATCTGAAATTTTTAGGAAAGTTGTGTCTCACCATGATGTATTTTTGTGATTTTTTTTATTTCTCGGAAAAATCTGCAAGTTGTCCAAAAAAATCGGTTTTTGAAAGCTCAAAAATTGGACTTTAACGGTGATTTTCGGGGTCAAAATTAATGCGAATCAATTGTTTTATTATGCAGGAGTCTTCATTTGAACGCCCTACACACGTACATAGCAAAAAATTTGGTGAAAAAAATTTAAACAGAGCCAGAGAAATTATTTTCCGTAAATCGAGTTTTTCGCCGGCCGAAATTCCGAGCTCCGCTGGCATCGGTAATAGTGAAAAATTAAATTTTCTTTTTAAAGCGATTTTGAAAGCTATTCTTATAGGAAATTTAATGCTGAATCCGAATATGACGTCAAAACGGCGGAAATTTGTCGGCAACTATCAGTTTTTGCAGGTTTAATACACGCCACTCTTACGTTTTTCAACTTTGAAATTCCGTTGCAAATACTTACAGTACTGTTCGAATTTGATTAATTATCGGTTCCTACAGGAAATTGAACGTAGAATTCGAATTCATTGTGAAAAAAATCAAATTCCAACGATTAATAATATTTCTCGAATTTTTTTCGTTTTTCATACTTTTGAAGTTTCAACTTTGGGATTTTTTTTCATCACGTACCCGAAACGGGACAGATTAGCTGCTGTGGAAGAAAATGTAGGAAATTTAACGTAGAATCCAGTAAAAATACGAAAATGGCTAGCGTATATGATAGCTTTCGAGGAATATTCCACTTTATGTCAAAAAACGTGTTTTGACTTTTTTTCAAACGTTAATAGCTCCGCGGGGACATAACATAAAAATATATTTAAATACACCAAATTGTAGGATTTCGATAGTTCTTTCTCGCCTCTGAGTAATATACCTATGTAAAAGTAACCGGTTCAAAAGCTATTCGCGAAAAACAGGCAAAAAAACGCGAAAAACAGTGTCATAAAATTTCAAAGCGCAATAAAATTTGAACAAAGGCCTAATAAAAAAAAAGACGATTTTTTCACCCGATCAGTTTGTCTCAATTGAACGGCACTATGACCAAAATTTGATTACCATGCCCCAGTTTCTCAATCAATCGGATACCCACGGTTTTTCGACTTTCACTTCGAGCTTCTCTAGCTCCGACAAAACTCAACCGACGAACGAATTCCTGTACTTTTTCGTTTAAAGAATTTAATAATCTACAAATATCTGTAGTAAAATTTACAGCTCCAATGTAAATTTTTCGAGAAAATCGCGAATAACTGCGGAAAAACGTGTTTCCGAAACAGGTGAAATTTGCACATAAACCTCCCCCAAGAAAAATCCGAGGCTTAAATCGAAAATCGACTATTTTTTCGCCGTATCATTTTCGAAATGCTAAACGAATATAGTGCCAAATTAATTTTATCTTTCAAAATGCGGCGTCGAGTCGAGAGCGTTTTTTTGCATCGGATTTTTCAAGTTTCGACTTTGGATCGCTATAGCTCCGCGGAGGTGATAGCAAACCTAATATTTGTAATTACAAAAATGTTGGAAATTTAACTGGCTACAACTTTGCAATTCACTTGGTATATAGAAAACCGAATAGTTTGGGCGCTAGATCGCCCGATAGCCGGAAATCCGCGAAACCCGTTTTTCGCCAAAAACACGTTTTTCGATACATTTCGAATTTTAAAAAATTTTCAAGGTCGAAAATGGAAAATCGGCGATTTTTTCAGCCGATGGCCTTAAATTCTAAACATCCCCTATTTTTTTCATCGAAATTCTTCCAGCCATCTCCCCAATCAATCGTATCCCTCTCCTCCTGGTTGTGTAGTTTTATATATATAGATGAATATGTTTGTCTTTTTGTTCTACTTCTGTGTTTATCTTTTGTCTTGCGGTCAACTGCCAATGCAGTTTCAATATTGATTTCCCGCCTTCAAAATGAACCATCTTTGAAAAATAATGTTACATAGAAAACCTTTATGCTTACGTCGCCTCTAAATTACGACCATTTCGCGAGGGATCGAAAACCGTGAACGCATCTGGGAAAGCGTAAAAGAAACGATCCGCTCATTATCTGACGCCTATCGTGTATCACGGAATTATAACATTCCCTGCGCAGTCCTTAGGCGGTTTTGAGGATAGCTCTTGGTTAAAGGGTGTATCGAATTTCTTTTTCCAAGGGAAAAATTGAAATAAATGCCCGCGACTCGGTTGAGGCGTCAACTCGTCGAGATACAACGACTCGCAAGAGAATAAGGAAAGAAAAAATGCAAGAGAGAGATGAGAAACATAAAACTTAACGGTTGTCAACTTCCCTCTCCGCTCGTCGCCTCTTACTTATTTTCTTACCAATATTAATGGACGGTTATATTTTTAGGGGTTGGAAAAAAGGAAAAAAAAACACGCGCGTTAAGGGCAAGAAGAGGCGCTCCCACCCGCGTTTTCCTCTTCCTCAACTGCGATTAGACTCCGAAAGAAAGCACCAAAGTAGAATGGAAATGGCTGCGGGTGCGAAGCGGTGAAACAGTAGAAGTTGAGGGTATAGAAGTAGAAGGAAATGTGCTGCTCTGTGATATGGGCTCCTCCGCCCCAGCTCCCTTCATCCGCCTCCTTCCTCTTTAGACTCGGGTCGATAAACCATTATAAAGGGAAACGTAATGAGTGAGAAAGTTTCTTTTCATTGGGCCGTATCGAACGCCTTTTTATTGTCACAGTCGTCATTTTACTTTACTTTCTCGCGGTGGAACAAAACGTTTCAGAAAACTCCTGAGAAGCCCACGTGTAAACGGATCGGACAAAAGCCATCGCTGGAAACTATTCCAGTTTGGCGCACGATCTAGGACCGCTAAAAAGAATTTAAGTCAAATTGGATCAGGATTGAATATTTAGAGAATTTCTCGAAGAAAATAATGCTATTTTGCTCGAGTCGAAATTGCCGAAAGTTTTGCGGTATTAAGTTTGCATCAAATAGCTCCAAAAAAATGGTAGATTTTGTTTTTCTTATTGACATGATATACCTATAAATAAATATTTATGTTCTTTCAGACGTACGAGCTCTGTAACAGATCATGCTATTGTGCAAAATTGTTACTCAGAAATCGAAACAGTTCGGCCTGGCCAAATAGATCAGTAAAACGCTGCAAATTATTGCAGAGTGTTTTATTATTCCTTCGCTTCAATAATGATTTTAAAAGACAATCCATTTTCGATAATAACTTGTCGGAACATTTGTGAATGTTTCCACCTAACAACAGATTATTTGTAAGTAAAAGGGTGACTACAAGAGGTGCAATAGATTGGTAACTATGATTCCGTAGCAACTATTGTAATTTTGATCAATTTTATTTTTGCTTGATTTTCAAATTATAAGCTAAAATTTTCGCCTTCGGTACAGTTGAACAGAGTGTTTGACAACCATTCCAACGAATATAGAAAGGCTTTTATAGCTCCGAGAGTTCTCAAGTTATGCCAAATTTGTGAAAATCGTCCAAATGTTACACAAAAGCTGCGATAACTCGAGAACCATTAGAGTTATCGACTCGCCGATGGTCTCATTCGATTCAGCGTCCAAAAATCTATAGAATTTGATACCAAATACACATTCTCCTTAAAAAATTTGGAAAATACGAATTTTCTTCCCTTTAAGGTCCCTCAAAAATACTCTTAAAATTCAGTTAGCAATTTATTTAAAGAGTTGAACCATCGTCAGGTCAAGATTGATTTTTGGTGAAAATGTCGAGAATTTAGCTTGACAACTTACGGGGGCCGGAAAGATTTTTTTTCATATTCGGATTCTACGTGCGTAGCAACGAAAATATCAAATTTTCAGGGCAAACTTGAATAATCACCTAAATTACAAAATTATAAATTATTATCATTAGGTATTTATACAAAAAAAAAAAATAAAAATTGACGACTATGTGAAAATATGAATAAATACAATAACGAAATATTGTTTCTCTTCCTTTCTTCAATTTACATCAATTCGGAGCTCTGCTACCTTTAGTAATCAATCTTCCCGATTCTCGGAGCGGTTTCGGATTACCGTTTCCATTTCGTGCCGTAGATTTAGAAGGTGAGAGAGATGGAGAAAGAGAGCGAGAGAGGCCGAATTCCTCGAGTTGCATTGAATGGTTGAATATTGCGCACGGGCGTCAGCGCTAACCGGAACACGGATGCGAAGGGCCGAGATGATGTAAATTCCGTTTGTTAAGTCCGTGCAAGGGCGACGGTCGAAGACGGCGGAGGAAGCGGCGGAGGCGGCGAAGGTAGAGCCCTACGGCCGCCTCACGAAGGACCGGTAAGAAGAGGGTGAGATATGGATTATTATTAGTAAAAGGGGCTGAAATGGGCGGCCGAAGGTGGGCCCGAAAGAGGGAAGATCGGTGCGTCGAGTGCGAGACAAAGATGGAAGTTAGATTGGAGAAGACGCCGCTGCGTGCGAATGAGAGGAATAAGGAAAGTAGAAGGGCGGAGAAAGCTAGAACAATACCGAACGGCACCGTCCTTCACTAATACCAATACAACTAATACGTGCACGTACGTGTGCGTTCATCTCGCCCCTGGCCTTGCATGCATATGTCATTAATAAGGAGGGTTGAAGACCACGTGCTTTTCTTCACTCCCCGCGCGTCTTCCGAATTCGAAGCTCCCTCCCGAATAACCGCTTTCCTGTTTCGTATTCCTCTTCGGGACGGGTCCCTTCATCCCTTCGCCGTCGCTTCTTCGCCAATCAATATTCATTATAAACAGAAAGAGAAAACGCCCGCTGTGCTAGCCAAGGGAAGAAAGCGAGACGGAAGAGCTGACTAAATAAAAGTGCTCTCGGTGATAAGGAAATTCGATAAGATAGCTCGAGATAAGTTTGCGCAAATGTCAATTTCCATTGATTTCTGACAAACGTTTCGCATCGAATTTTAGGGAGTGTTGATCGAGCGGAATGCCTGTTAAATTTTATATTTCTTAAGATATTTTGTTTTGAGTGACTCCTAGACGCTCAATATTATTGTACATAAAATTTTTCGTTTGTGCAAAAAGTTTTACCGTGCTATTATTGTGCAGTGTCAAACGCAGACTTTAAACCAGATTGTGAAATCAGTGACCAACAGGATTCCATCAGGTGAACATGTCAGCGTTAAGTGAAAGTGAATAATGTTGAGCGATGATTGCTATGGCGGCAAGTGCTAAAAAAACGCTGCAAATGATTCTACAGTGGTTTATTATTCCTTCGCTTCAATAATGATTTTAGAAGATTGTCCATTTATGATAGTAATTATTCCAAACATTTGTGAACGTTCCCATTGAAAAACAGATTGGTCAATAGAGGAGCAACTATTGTAATATAATCATTTTTATTTTTCTTAATTTCCAGATTAAAATCTGAATTTTTTGCCTTACGGTATAGTTGAAGGGAGTGTTCGACAAGCATTCGAACGAATTCAGAACGATTTTTATAGCTCAAGAGCTCTCGAGTTATGCCAACTACTAAGGAGGACTTCGTTGTTTTACTGGCCGAATCCCGATCAAACCAAACCAAAAAAAAAAAAAAATAGTATAGTCCTAACATCAGATGACTTAGAAAATTAAGAGAATGCTGAGGGGAAACAAGAAATTCAATTTGAGTTGTGAACTTGGTTTTAATTTCAATTCCATGAAAGACAAAATTCTCGATCAGTTCAAAAACCAATCGAATTAATTATGGGCATCTCAATATTTGATTGAAGACAACTTTTGTAAGGTGGGACCATATTTTAGAATCCTCAAGAATTAAAGGCCAAAAAAAAAGATAAAACGGAAGTTCGAAGTGTGATCCTAAGATAAACATTCTTCACTTCTGTAACAGCTTGAGCAACAGCTCGTTCTCAGCTGTGTCGAGAACAGTTGAAGCGAAGTGAATTCGCTGTTCGTGGAAGTACGAACTTACAAACTGTGAACGCTACCAGTTATTTTTTAAACAGTTAAAATCGCCAGTTTTTGCTCTTCGACGAACGTTAGCCGTTTTTCCAATCAGCAGGAACGCCTTCCGCTGCCGCTTTGATTTCACTTCACTTGTACTCCATTTTTAACCGACTTCAAAAAGGAGGAGGTTACTATGGTCGTCATGCGGGTTTTTTTTTTTTTTTCGGTATGTGTTGTCCGTTGGCGTTCAGCTCCTGTACGTCCGATCGGGTTACTTTTTTTTTAGTTTGAAAGGGTTACTATCCAGGTAGGTCCCATAATTTTTTCAATTGATTCCATCCAGTAGTTACGTCCCCAGAAGCGGAGAAATGGCGGAAAACGTGATTTTCGCGAAAAGAGAAAGTTTTGACTATGCAAGCTTATAACTTCTAGAATACTACCTCGATTGTTTTGTTTCTGGTGTCATTTTGTTCATAATTTAACTGCCTACAAGGGCCTAGCTCCAATTTTTCGTTCGGCATTCTCATATGGCGTGTAGAGAAGAAAGTGTAAGAAAAAACGTGATGCCGATTTTCACTTTTTTGAGGTTTTTCGAGCACCGTTCCCAACCACGTCGAGAAAAAAAATATGAACACTACTGCACTTGAAAGCACTTAGCTAGAGCTTTCGAACGATGGTAAAAAATCAAGTTTAGGTGGCATAATAAGGGAGCAATCGATGTTTTAATGGACCTATGTTTGAGACCTCATAACTTCCAAACGAAAACTGTTTTTCCATAGTTTTTAAACTTAAATTGTTCAAATTTGAGTCTAGTTTATGTGATCCAAATTTGGTATTGATTGGACTAACATTAGATACTTTTTAGGCCGTATTTCTAAAAAAATTGTTTCAAAATCACGTTTTTTGGACTATTTATGTTTGTAGAAAAAAAACTACGTTAGTCATAGCATTGTCGTTAGAAGATTTGAATTCAGCGTTAAATTTTCAATACATTACATGGTTTTAAAGGCCAAATAACTCCATTTTAATGCACAAACGTTTGGCGAATTTCTGAAATTTGGTCCGGATTCTCTCATTCAGTGTGAATGCGGATACGCTTCAAGAAATCATCACTATTATCGTTAGAGAAATAAAGAACGAGTGAATTGGTGCAATTCAGTAACCAGCAATGGTGTAGACAATTATTTGAGTTTTGGAAGGTGTATCAAAGGGATCAAAGTATCCGGTATGTTGACCAAGAGACCCTAATCAGTGGATGGATTATTCCAAACGTTCAAACTCACTCTCAATCAACATAATAACATTGAAAATAGTTAGGTAATCATTATACTTTAGAACTTCAACGTTCAACTGACTTATGAATTGAGTTTGGACGGTTAGTAGTAAGTGACAAGAACACAATAATGAAAGCTTGGGAAAATTCTGTAAAGAGAGCTGTCCATAATTGTAAGTCACTAAAAAGAGAAAAATAAAAAAAACTTTTTAAAAAAAAAATAAAACCGACTTCAAAAACTTTGTCTATAAATACAATCTGAAAAGGAAAAAATAACAAAAATGTCCCAACTTCGCAGCAACTCATTCGCCAACTACACATTTTAAGGAATACTTTACTACTCGTATTGACCTGGCCACTTCCTGATTGATTGGATCACCTTCCCTAATAATATAAAAATTACTATTTCTCATTTCCCAAATGATTACAAGATTTTCCTTTCACCTCTGAATTGCCTCCAGATTGATCATCTTTTGGAGTCGGCGCCTCTCTGGCAAAATGACTACCCGATGGTTACAAATAAATATGAATTTACGATAAATTAGTAGGTGCCAGGTAATAAGTCTGGGTCTGGACGTGAGGATTCTTAGAGAAATCTGAAATGGTTTTTAGGAAAAGGCGTGAATCCCCCCCCCCCAACCTTCAAATCGATATTGTTAATAATCAGTTCTCATAAATGCTGATTTGCTCTGTTCAAGAATCGTGAAAACTCATGATATTTATATTCATACTACTGGTAATTCGGAATCTATAGGCTTCTCCAATACAATATAAGAGAGGCGCCGACTCCAAAAGATGATCAATCTGGAGGCAATTCAGAGGTGAAAGGAAAATCTTGTAATCATTTGGGAAATGAGAAATAGTAATTTTTATATTATTAGGGAAGGTGATCCAATCAATCAGGAAGTGGCCAGGTCAATACGAGTAGTAAAGTATTCCTTAAAATGTGTAGTTGGCGAATGAGTTGCTGCGAAGTTGGGACATTTTTGTTATTTTTTCCTTTTCAGATTGTATTTATAGACAAAGTTTTTGAAGTCGGTTTTATTTTTTTTTTTAAAAAGTTTTTTTTTTACCACTATATTTCATTTATTATTTTATTTTTATCTTAATATTTACTATTTTACTACTTTTCCACTCTGCTTCACTCTATTTCAACTTCGGTCTAGTTATGACCGTGTGTCCTTATGGCACTAAAGTTCCTGCTTGGTAATACTACGCGTTGAACTCGTTTTTAAAATTTTCGCGACATTTTCCACGACACGCAACATTTTGTCTCGCTATCAGTCGGATAAGCGGCGAGGAACACCGCGGGAACGTAGATACGAGGACGAGATTCGTAAGGCAGCTTACGTTGGAAAGAAAATTTCAAACAACTTTGGGAAGATTTCATCTTGATACGGTTACTCGGGTCGCCCGGAGAGAAGGGACATGGGAACCTGTTGACATCCGTTAAGAAAAGATAACGTGACGGACATTAGGACATGTGGACATTCCGCCTAATGACTGGGACTTCATGAACCCCACACCCTCCACCGGCTCATCAGACTCTCTCGACGATCTCAAATTAGGGCCATCAAGTTTCACACGATTAGTGATGCTGTGCGCTTGTGTTCACTTGAAGCGGTCACGACGAGTTACGAAGCTCCTTGCTACTTTTGGGCGTCGAACGCTGTCACAGCGGTCGCAATCGGCGACATTTCGCCGCACTTCGATACGGTCGGATTTTTCTGCGGAACTGTTGTTCGATTTATAAAAAAAGTTAGCCGATAATGAGTGAATTTATTAGGTGGTCGCTTTTGATCGATGTTCTATCCCGGAAGTTGTTAGGCAATCAACACATTCATTCACGCCCATTTAATTAGACTCCATCACTTCACTTTTACTCCATTTTTACAACTTTATTTTATTTACCATTTTATTTTAACTGTACTATTCACTATTTTACTACTTTTCTGCTCTACTTCACTCTATTTCAACTTCAGTCTAGTTATGACCGTGTGTCCTTATGGCACTAAATCTGGGCTCACGGTTTAGAAACTGTACAAAATTCTCTCCTTCCCCCGTCAACACTTTTCCGGCCAAACTATAATAGCTACTTGAAGATCATCATGGTGTCAATCTAGTATGGCCACCGTGACCGTCGAACTTGTTAGAGACTAGAAACCAGCAGGAACATTCGTTATAGGAACATCAAAATTTGGTAACTATTTATTTCAATGGTACTATAATTAATTTTCCTGCTGGTTTCTAGTCTCTAACATGTTCGACGGTGGTCATACTAGGTAATTTAATATATTAGGTTTGAGCCCTATGTTGTAGGTTATTAAATATCTTTCAAAATGGCCTGTTGAGTCCTAGCACATTGTTTGTAATTTTTGTAGGCTCTGAGGAAGAAAATAAATTATTTCGGCGAAGGAGATATCTGGCCTTGGTTTGACCTATATCCTGATCAATGACAACAATTAATTGCGATCTTTTTTTCAATAATAAGAGTCTTACCCGAAAAAATGAAACAACCCACTAATTTCTCCCGCTGATAGTGTGAGAAAAAAATATTTTCAAGGCTGATTGAGAAAGGAACGGTATCTTGTAAAGATTGATGTCGAGCATCATGGAAGTAATATTTTTGGTTCTTTGCTTCTTTTATATTCATTTAATATTTTACTATTCCTTTTTTTACACCGCATTTTCACGTAGTTAACGATGATCTGGGGGCTTCAAATTCCACCAAACCGCAGAAGACTCGGTTTGGGGTATATTCCATTCATTTTTAAAAGATTCGTACTTATTTGGTTTTATAATGGGATCACCTTTATATTCGTTCATTGTGAATATGAGCTATCAATTCTTTCATACTCAAGTCCAGTAAGTGAAATAGCTTTTCTGAGTATGTATAAAATATTTTCCAAATTCACCCCTCATCATCGAAGTAAGTGTAATCACAATACTTCCATCTACTAAGTAAACTCACTATTTGTCGTCTCATTCCAACATTCTCCCTTTCCTTCGCCTCGTTGTGCAACAGATTCAATGTAATTGCAGTAACTCATTCATAAACGCCGAGTCAAGAATTACGACTTGAAGGAAGTCCATTTTCCATCTTTCAGGTAATAATTACGCGCAGGAAAAATCCATTGTTTCCATCGCGAGATGACGGTACATTTGCGAGGAACAATCCCGCTCAATATGCAAGAGATTTATAGCCTGCAATTGTGCGGATATCGGAGGTTGGATGATAATTCGCTGTAGTTCTACTATACAATAACCGCAATAAAGACTAACTATAAGCAGTTGTGCATTTCTATAATAAAATTTACATTTTATTAAGTCTTGTCTTAAAAACGTGTATTACATGTTCCTCTCAATTTATTCCCCGCTCATCGTAAAATTATCGGTCTCACTGCAACACTGGCTAACTGATCTTCGTTGGCTTTCAACCCTTTAATAACCTACTAAACAAAATTTTATGATATCACCGTTGTTTTCTCCTTCAGTCTGTTAATTAATGGTCTAAAAACACGTAAAAATGTTTTAAAAAATTGACACGGTTTTATTTCGAATTGACATTCCTAAATATATTTATTCCAAAAATACAAGCTGAATATTAACTCTGCACACACGGGTAAACCTCGTTTATCCCTTCGTTCACTTCAGCGACCGGTAAGCAAGGGTGCACTGCAAGTAGGTGAACATCACTTTGTGAAGATTCGCGTAGACTGAATTCATTAAACTGTTTGCCGAATTCACTTAGTGGCTTTATTAAGTGTTGTAAACTGGAGGGGTTCGCGGCACAGTAACACTAGGGGAAGGCTAACCAGTAATTGCTCAATGAGGAAGTCGACGCTGGTAAAGTGCGGCGACTAAAGTTTGCGAACAAGTAAAGCGTTAGAAGTTCAGCGCGCACGATCTGAAACGCGGCGCAAGCGATGACGACTACCGAGAAGTTGCGGAGGACGAAGGTTGATGGGATTGAGCGTTTTACTTTGGCACCTGTAGGTAATTTTCCGACACGGGGGAATTCCGTGCGAGAACCGCGTAGGTTATCGTGTACATTAATAACAGGTCAACTGAGATTATGACTCCAGTAAATAAATGGACAAATTGTGACGATTGGAATGGAGTCGATTTAACGAGTAATATAGTTCGGTCGGAGTGGTTTTCATTTTTAGGCAGCCATATTTGCTAAGAATAGAGGTCAAACCAAATTTCCGGTTAGTTGTAAGAGTGCCTTTTGTAGCCAAAAGTTGCCAGATTTAGTAAATAAACCGAAAATCAATTAATCTCTCTCGTTCCCCCTTCACAACAACGGGCCATGATTTCCCTAAGAGCAACAATAACTTTTTATTCTTCTCCAGGTGGTCGCATTACTTTTTTCTGTAGGTTGAGAGGGAGAAAAACGAGGCGACCTCTCAGAAAAAAGTAATGCGACCACCTGGAGAAGAAAAAGAACTACTTGCGTAGAGGGACGCAAGAACGACGAGACTAACAACGTCTCCGAACTCATTCAACAATTCAAATCATCACCACACGCGACAACAATCTGCAAGTACATTAATTAGCATGTGGCCATAGGTACCCTTGGTCCTATAATGCCCTGAAGAAGCTCGAACGGGCGAAAGTACTCGGCTGAATAAAAAATGGAGAAGAGGTCGCCTCGTTTTTCTCCCCCTCAACCTACAGAAAAAAATAACTTTTTAACCGCACATACCCTCCCCGTTTTTTCTTTTGGAGGTATTCACTTCTCATCCGTGATTTCCCAGGGGAAAGAAGCAACTATGGTCAGCCAGCCAATAATATGCGTGAAATGATGAAAAGACAGCTGTCGACCAGAACTCATAGAAGTTTAGCAATTTTCGCGTCAAACGATTGCATTCGATTGATAATAGGAATTCAGGTACGAACCATATTGGATAGTTAGATTTGATAACGTTTGCGTTAGAACCGAATATTTTTGCGAATTACTGATATTTCAATAGCCTGATGTGCTAAGAAGAGGCCCATGGTAATGGAACCCGTTGTGAAATGAGCATTGTGTCGGTTTTATGCGCAAGAAGGAACGACGAAAGTGAACGTGAGGATTCCGATAGAGGTATGAAGGGTTGAAACATTAAAAGACAATGAGCGAAGCGGGTGTGTAAGGGTTGTTCCTTAGCTATGGTAGAATTATTGATGTACAGCGAGCGGCGGTAGCCTTCTTAAAGACGAGGGGCGGCTTTCTAGGGGCGGTGTTCACCCTAAGGGTGTGTTGGAAGTAGAATGTTGAAGAGAAGGCCAAGATGCCCTGTCCAAGATATCCAATACCCCAATCTCTAATTCTGCGTTTCACCCTTTCAAACCCTCCCGCCGGTCTTACGTCCAAAACACTCGCACACGTACGTTTCCAACGGCTTCTGGAATTAGCCCAACCCTAGTTTAATTGTATTGCTCAATACCTACAGCCTTCCGCCCTTGCTTGTGTTGGTCTTGGCCGTCTTCAACAACCCCTTCGCACAACGTCCAGCGCTAGTCTCGAGATTCAACCTCCTACCCCGATCTCGCCCTCTGCAGGCCTTACTTCAGCAGAAACCTACTATCAACTTCCACCAGTCAAAACCTACCTCGCTTTAAGCAGAATCACACGTACGTTGCGGGACAGAGGATCATTGACAAGTTTAATGAAACTGGAGATTTTCTAAAGAAATAATTTTAAAAGGCAGCTAAATGATTACACTCAGTCGATGAATAGTTAGGGTTTTATGTGAAGGCAATATTATTAACTAAGATAATATTTTATATATAATTAATTATTTATCTTAATTATTCTATTAATTATTAATTTAGGATTATTCCTAAGATATATATTTCATAGTATTGCATCCAGGCTTACACTAGGAGTAGTTCGTTATCGTCTGTAAATCAGCAAAAAACTTCAATCGATCAAAAATTCGTTTGGACTGCGTTGATCGTGCTCCTAAAAATTTGAATTTCTCTCGCCATGCGTCATTCCTCTTGTCTGCAATAGAGAAATCGGATTAACTGTGTATTATCAAAAAATCCAAAGACTCTGAAGATTTGAATCTTCTTCCTAGTCACCATTGAAGTTCCAAGGAATCTCTGATGCATTCAGACTGCTGAGAATGTTTCTTAGTTAAAGCAGGGCCGTGTATTTTCCCTGTAGCTGGGAAAGCCCAAGTTTCCTGCTCCAAAAAGTCCTAATGGAGTTCTTATCCTGCTGATAATTTCCCTGCTTGTTCTTTTTGGCCTAGGAATCGAGCGAGTTGAGTCTTCGCGAATTTAGGATTTCTGTGTCCTCGACTGAGAATATATTGGGAGAAAGGTGAAGCTTTCAACTTGTAGTTTATCTTATGGGACCGAATAGCGGTCAGTGTGAACCTGGCCTAACACTATACTTTACATTTACTGCCCCTCCTTGGCATGGAAGGACCACCGCCGCCTCTGCCGGTTTAACTAATAATTTCCTCCTCGTGGAGGCGGCCTTAAAGCAAACATCCTCCCATAAAACCAGTTTTCCTTATGGCTCATAACCAATTAGCTTTCGCTTGTTTCCGTCGGGGATATTTCCTCGCAAAACATTAATCCCTCGCTTTTCCGTTTGGCCGTAAAAGAGCAAGTTTCGCCGTCGTCAAATTGGTTCCACCGTTCAAAGGGAAAAGTTCTGGAAGAAATTAAAAATCGATTGACGACTTGCGCGGTGCGTTTCGCATGTTTATTACGTGGGATTATGGGTTGATTATTTTTTTCCAGTCACGTCCCATTGGGTGGCCGAATCTAACGCCAATTCGTGACCTCGTTTGATGATCTCTGGATTACTTACGAGCCTCCAAGGGATTCGCATGTGGAAACACGTTCCCAGAGATTCGCGCATTTCTGCTGTACCACGCGATTACTGGCGATCTGTAAAATGCTCCAACTTGCTGACCTGGATGGCATTAAAAAATAAAACTGAATCCCAAAGACCTTGTGTGGGCGATGCAACTGACCAGTGACCACGTTTGGTAGCTGTCGATTGACCCAGTTGAAGACGACTAAGACGAGAGAACCGAGCGAGCTACTATAATATATGCTTGATGATTCTAGGATTTATCGAGACTTTCTCGGAGGTCCTTTCTCCTTTTACAAAAGTAGATATGGACTTGGTCCACCTCTAGAAGCTAATGGTTGCAGATGGGCAGACCTAGCAGGGAGATGGCGCTGGTGGTAATAACCGAACTTGTCGAGAAGGTAGCGGTAGCGAATTTGAATCAATCCTAGTCATTTCTCAAGGAGATAGAGCGGGTATTCCCGCACCGTGTGCATAACATCCATTAGGAAATCTTGCTCAATCTGGCAGTGATGCGCGATTTCCTTTTTCACGAGTGCAAGCATCGACGAGAAGTTTTATGGGGTGCTTCCTTTTGTGCTTCTCGTAAGTTTCCATGAGGGTGGTGGATATGCAAATACAGTCTCTGCGCTGACGAGTAATTTTTCATCGCGCGTCTCTTGCGTTGTTGTTTCTTCAGAAAGCGAGTTCATTATTCATAGTGACTTCCATCCTGTCTTGTTTCTTTTCTGGCACCGCTCTCATTCCGTACCTACCTCGCTTAACATCACCCTCTCGATGAAAACTTTCAAGCTTCTTCAAGAGCCGTGTATCGCATAAAATTTGAGCTCATTTCTACCCCCTTTGCCTCTTGCTTGGTAAATAATACTTTTCTTTGTTCAAATATGGCTCCACTCCTGTATTACAGTGTCTTGAAAATCGTCGAAATTTTTATAATATTATCTTCTCATGCGTCTTTTGGGAATCATAGCTTCAGTGGAATTTTCGGAGAACCTCATCTTTGGAAGGTGTTATTGTTTCTATCATCCATTTCTGCATTTATTCCTTGAAGCGTATCTTCTCGTTTAGGCCCGCTAACCGATAACCGGAAACGACAATTTCTTCCGGTACAAAACAACTAACGTCTTCGATCTCTTATAGTTTACCATCTTAAGAAATAGAATCCTCGACTAAAAACGACTGCCACAATGGTGCTTTGTTTATTTCGACGGATAGCCGTAACGGTTCGCGTATTTCATCGGTGAAGAAAATTGGATAATGGCCCAATTTGCCATTTTGGTTCGAGAAAACTATCCTGAATTGAAACGTAGAAAAATCCTCGTCCCAATTAATATGCTATTCGACTGCGAGCTTGCGTTATAGTTGGTCGCAGAGTTGCTATAGCAAGCCGTTTCTGTCTTCAAAATGAACGAACAAATCTTATGTGAACCGTCATGGGCCGATTTTCCTAACGACTCCGTCTAAAGTCTAAATCTACATGTGGTCGGTAGAGAAGAAATCTGTTGTTATTAAAATTAAGTTAGCCTTCCGTACTGTTTTCTGTCGTCCAGCCTCCGTCATCTCTTCTAATGACTCACGATTTCGATGCTTTGAAGCTTGAGGAATTCGCCGTCGACGGACATGTTTCATGTTGGCCTATTTTCTCACGAATTAAACGCACCTTAAAAACTCAGAGGAAAGAACATTGGGACGAAAAGTGATTGAAATAGGGGAAAACATTTCGTAGAAACTTCTCAATCGTCGATAGAACAAATTGTATACAGTGTTCCTTATTTACAAATGTCGTACAGCGCTTTATTATTCCTTAGCTTCAATTATGATCGAAGATAATAATCCTCTTGTGTCCTGTCCATTTTCATGTCTTTACCCATCAGCATAATAGCAACTTTGAGAGCAAACTCGTACGTGAAAAATCGTCATTTTAAATAGTTTTACTTTTTTAATTGCTAAATTCAAAAGCGACTTTTTCGCCTAATGATACAGCATTAGAGAGTGTTTGATGAGTATAGTACTAATTTTATAGCTCCACAAAGTCTAAAGATTCACCGTCTTGCCAAGTTTCTCAGGATCTAGAAAATTCCACACAAAAGCTAGAGCTATAACTCGAGACGCAATCGACTCCGTTATATTCTCATTCGATTCAGCCTCGAAAAAGCGATATAATTTAATTTAGTGTATTATACACACCCATCTTTCAATAACTTTGGAAATTACGAATTCACCCCCAGGAAGCGTTTTGGTTTAATAATTGAGCCATTTCCTGGCTATGAATGATTATATCTGAATTATTTTAAGTAAGTAGGTCTTACAGTTTTCTCAAAAAATTGTCTACGGCGGACGGACAGACTTTTAGTTTATTATTCTAAATTTTTCATTTGATAATCGGATTCCTCACGCCTTGAAAAGTAACACATCAACGTTTGAGGGGAGAAGAATCCGAATTTTCTTACTCAGTCTTATAAGGATTTATTATCATAACAAAACCAAAATTTATTAATTAATGAAGAAAATTTAAAAAATAATCAACCTGTCAAAATATTGTCTGACATTAGAGTCGAAAGCAAACGGCTTCCATGATGCCTCAGTCGGAGCTATTTTCTTTTGGTCGCAATTTCCTTCCAATTAACGATCTGCAGGGTTTATTATTTAACGAATAATATTAAGGGCGACGTTGGTACATCATAAGCAATTATTTTTCTTCGCCTTCAAGATATCTATGTTCCTGTGTAAAGCTGTATTTTTGCGTACGCAGGTTCGGTCGCATTTTTATTATTTATTACCACTAATTAGCCGCGCTTTCACCGGCCCCTGCTTTTCTATTATCTTCTTTTCAAGCCGAATCTCCTTACCTTTCCGTCGTAAATCATTCCGACGAAGGAAAATCCGGTATTAATTCATTGCGATTCGTTTTCCGCGCGCGTTTGCCAAGGGACGAAAAATCTATGTAGAATATTTATTTTTCCCTTATTCAGGCACTACTTTTTTCCGAAGTTAATCGAAAACCAAACGATAATTATCATTATCGCGTGGAAAACCGAAGAGAAATGTTTAAAAAGTATAAAAATTTGATATATTTGAATTTCTGTTGGTTTATAAGAATGCGCGTCCTGAAAAAGCTATTTAAAGTCGAAAATTCAACTCGTTATTGGAGATAAAATAAGCCCAATCGATATAATTTGATAGCTTGACAGCGAATCCGGGCGCCGAGTGAAAATATTTTAGCCTCAATATCGAAAACTTCGCTAGATTAGATGATCTGTTCGCTGCTAATTCATGAATGAACTCATTGACATGGAGTGCGAAAACACGTTTGGAAATCGTTGGATAATTGAAGCTCTTCCTTTCCTTATCTCACCTTGTGATCATTCGAGACCTTGCTCGCAGCCGAAAATAAGCTCGCTAATAAACAGATGAAAAGCGAAACCCGTACGATAAGACAGTACAGTTAGGTGAGCACGTACATCTAACGAAATACGAGACACAAACACCTTCGGGCAGTTGTTGTGAAGAGCTCGTTTCCATCTGTTGTCTCGTAGTGTGTTTTACTTCAACAAATTATTATCCAAGAACTAGGTAGAAACGGAAACGCCTATCGAGTAAACAGCTTGAGTTGATATTTATCGATAGAGATTTTCATTTCAACCTGTAATCAACGTCGAAGTCTGGTATTTGACGTTGCAGAGCATAATGCTACATTCGAGTTGCTCATGGAATTGGTAGCAGAAAATGATACTGTTTTCAAACTTCTCAAATTGCACGGCAGCTTTTCTACCCATGCAGTAGTACCTATGCTGGCTCCCACAGCAGTGAATTTTCAATTTTTTCAAAAATTTTATCAATTTTTTCAAGATTTTTTTTCAATTTTTTTGAAGGTTTTTCGAATTTTTTAAAACAATTTTCAGTATTTTAAACTTTACTTTAAATTTTTTCTGTTTTTTTTTTTTTTTTTTTTTAATTTTTTCAATTCAAATGTTTCAAAACCAATTTGTTAAGAACTAGAAGCCCGATTTTTCTATTCATATTATTCATTTGTTCAAAACCAATTTTTCAAGAACAAAAAATCTCTCTAGAACTATGATGATCCCGAAAATGGGTCGATTGTGATTCACGAATTGCCGAATTTCTGTAAGCTAACGAAGGAACGTTATTTCTAGCTTAGCATCTTGGAGATAATCCGATTAAATACAGATGTCTGATTAAACACACAGATTTTCAACGTTATTTTTTTCGAAGCGATTTTCACCTTTCTTATCTGCGAGTTCGAACGAGCAAAATAACTGAACAATAGAACCGAGGAAGAAAGATGGATTTAAAAATAATGATTATAAGATAGAAAAAAAAACCCTAAGATAATCGTAGGTAAGGCGCATGAAGATAAGTTACTCAAAAAAATATAAGTATGATCATAAAGATGGCTCAATGTTTTCATTCAACTCAGATCTAAAAAAAAATGCGTTAATTAAATTTTATTCAGAAGGAAACCTGATTTGGGCTAAAAAAAAAGTGTCATCAGGAAAATCAAGGGCGTTTTTAGTGCTTGTATCTGGAGCATGTTTTTGCAGTTATCCATGCTGCAAGAGCAGTAATTGGCAGGTTCTGAATGCGGGTCCGTATTGGAAGTCATTTTAATTCATCATGGTTATGTTGAATGCATTTCATTTATTATAGAGAAAGCGTTCTATACTTCTTGTTGCTCGTAACCGTACTTGCCCCAAGATCGTACTTTCGCCTATTTCTGCTTCCACCAAATAATATCGAAGCAAGAGACACAGTTTTGTTAGCGCCCGCCAACTCTCGCCTGATGAGTTTATGGCGAACGAATGGAGAGAGCGTGTAGGTAAGTTATGCGAGAGTAACTTGGCAACGATTCTCCAGCTCGGCTTCCTGAGACAAACCGACCCTCCCGAACGAGCATTTCTCATCTCACGCACAACCGAAACGGGCTTCCTTCCTTCCTGTCTTACGCTGTTATCCTCGGACTCGGAAGATGCAGAATGGCGAGGTACGGTCTTCCAAAGTGGCTAAGGGGTACTTATTGATCCAAGTTGGGGAAAGGTGTTGAGACATCAGAGTCCGAATGTGCATAGGTTCCAAGTTTGCGTAATTAATGTTGATGGCGGTGCGCTGAGGGAGGAAGGGTTGTGCGGTTGCTCTTCTGCAAGAACAAGGATAGGGAGGACTCTGGTCGGAGATGCTGGCGACTCGATGCTCGAATCACAAGTACGACGTTGGCATGGAACAAGCAGCAGCTGAATGCGAAGTCGGCAAAGAGGAAAACCCTTTGAATCTCCTGAATTTGTCGCCGTATAAGTGTAATCGTGGTGGAAGAAAAATGTGGAAATATGTGATGAATGGGATTGTAAAATAATTGAAAAGCAGTCGACTCATTTGGCAGTCGAATTTCAGCTCGATTTCGGTTTAACGAGGTTTCACATCCCTCGCTATGTTCCTGGAAAATTAACATACCATCAATGAAAAGAAATCCTCAAAACCATCCTCAAGATTTTCCATCAGTTTCATACATCATACGGGATCGCCTTCTTGTTCGTCAACGCGCAGATAGAGCTAAACAGCTTAATTGGACTTTCTTGAAAAAAGCCTACGTTTCTCCATTCTTTTGACTTTTTACCCTCTATCGCTCGCTTCCGTTTTGTAATATGAACGAGGAAACTTCGTACGTCTGATTCAGCATCAAGGGATGAAGGGAGTTCTCTCTTAGGACTTATACGAAGACTGACCCCGCTACCTTCCTCCTTCATTTTCTTGTCCTTATAACGTCTCAGGCCCAAAGCTCCTTAGACAAAGCGGCCACCGAAATTACGCACACACAGTTCGAAGTCACGTACACGCCGGAGAAATCCCCCGCTCACTGGATCTTTATGCATACGTACGCACATATAGAACCAGACAGACACAGAAACACCGAAGGGCTGATGAAAATGGAGATGAAGCAGGGGAGTGTTACAAGTAGTCGCCAAGATAAATCACTCGAATAAACCAACGTTAGAGAAGTTCTCGTCCTTCCTCGGACTCGGAAACTCCCTCAGCACAGCCTCTACACATTGCTGAATAGTGCAACGTTCGATCTCGATTCACCAACGCACAATTGTTATTCGAGCTTGTCTTGGAATATGAGTAAATTACGTAAACAAATCGTCACTGCTACAGTGACGCTTGGGAGTGAAAAATATCATTTTATTTATCATCTTTTTATTTTTATTATTATTTCTTTAGTTATATGACTTTCTATCACGTTCCGTATCACACGCTGTGAAAAAAATACACTACAAGGATTGAGTTTGAAGTTGCGTTCTAAAACCATAAAAATGTTTTTATTGGCAAATTGCGAAAAACGTAGAAAATATGACAATAGTTTATTGTTGTCTACGCAATCATTGGTTAGTGGAGTTAGTGTACTGTTATGTAAATGGAAGGGAAGAAGGAGAGATGGGAAAGATATGTAATGTCCTAATGCGTTGCAGACTTGTATGCAAGCCTAACGGAACTGGTACCGGAACGGAACTGGTTCCGGAACTGGTTCCGGAGCGGAACTGGTTCCGGAGCGGAACTGGTTCCGGAGCGGAACTGGTTCCGGTATGGAACTGGTTCCGGAACCAGTTCCGTTCCGGAACCAGTTCCGTTCCGAAACCAGTTCCGGAACCAGTTCCGGAACCAGTTCCCTTGCGGAACCCGTTCCGTTGCGGAACCAGTTCCGTTCTGGAACCAGTTCGAGAACCAGTTCCGTTCCGGAACCAGTTCCGTTGCAGAACCAGTTCCGGAACCAGTTCCGTTGCGGAACCAGTTCCGGAACCAGTTCCGTTCCGGAACCAGTTCCGTTCCGGAACCAGTTCCGTTCCGGTACCAGTTCCGTTAGGCTTGCATACAAGTCTGCAACGCATTAGGACATTTCATATCTTTCCCATCTCTCCTTCTTCCCTTCCATTTACATAACAGTACACTAACTCCACTAACCAATGATTGCGTAGACAACAATAAACTATTGTCATATTTTGATGATTGGGAAACATTGATTACGTAGGTAACACTCAACTATTTTCAAATTTGGATGCATGAGTGCATGCAGCTTACTACGGTTGATAGGAAAGAATTTAGCGTCAGGAGCCAATCAGCTGATCACAACCCTGTGCACCTTATTGTTCACGTCGTAAGGAGGCTACCAGCCAAAGTTCAGCTTACTACGGTTGATAGGAAAGAAGTTAGCTTCAGGAGCCAATCAGCTGATCCCAACACTGTGCACCTTATTGTTCACGTCGTAAGGAGGCTACCAGCCAAATTTCTGCTTACTACGGTTGATAGGAAAGATTTTAGCTTCAGGAGCCAATCAGCTGATCAAAACCCTGTGCACCTTATTGTTCACGTCGTAAGGAGGCTACCAGCCAAATTTCAGCTTCCTACGGTTGATAGGAAAGAATTTAGCTTCAGGAGGCAATCAGCTGATCAAAACCCTGTGCACCTTATTGTTCACGTCGTAAGGAGGCTACCAGCCAAATTTCAGCTTCCTACGGTTGATAGGAAAGAAGTTAGCTTCAGGAGGCACTCAGCTGATCAAAACCCTGTGAACCTTATTGTTCACGTCATAAGGAGGCTATCAGCCAAATTTCAGCTTCCTACGGTTGATAGGAAAGAATTTAGCTTCAGGAGGCAATCAGCTGATCAAAACCCTGTGCACCTTATTGTTCACGTCGTAAGGAGGCTACCAGCCAAATTTCAGCTTACTACAGTTGATAGGAAAGAAGTTAGTTTCAGGAGCAGCTATAATCATAAATATATATCTATAGGTAGGTAGATACCTCACTTCTAAGAATCATAATAATCATTGAGCATATTTCGTTACGTAACGTGACATAACGAAAATTTGGTTGTGTGCCATAGCAAAGACATGAAATGTCAAAAAACTTACCAAAGTGTGGAAAAAAAACTGTCGCAAGTTTCATCAACATTTATCCTTGAGCGAGCGGTAAACGCAAGCGATTGAAATATCGTTTTATAATTAACAATTGGAAAGAGCAAAGTTGAACGTGAAATTAAAAATAGTCGATAGTAATGTGAAGGCTTCGAGTACGTCACTTGACATTGTCGTTTCTCCGTGAGATAACTTCCCTGAGAGTATGTTTCAAATGTTTTAAGGAGCTCCGCACCGCAGCATAAAACGGTGATTTATAGCCAATAATTTTCGAAACTTATGAGTAGTTTCACATTGTCAGTCTTGCGCGGTCGGCTCAAGGTCTCGCGTTAATTTTATTTGCATAACAGCGAAGAAGAGATCGCGGCACTGAATTGTGCGAAATATTGGACTGCAAGTGAATTGTGAAGGGCACGGAAATCTTTCGTACCTCTGGTATACAAATCGTTATTCGTTAAGCTAAAATGAAAATTATAAAACACAAAGCCTATTAAGTCTTGACAGACCGTCTAGCGCGAGAGAAAAAATAGAGAAAAAATTGAAGGGTAGAATTCCTATTGATGTTCGGTAAAACATCGAACTTGGAGCGCTTGTAATTATTTTTTCTACTTCCGTATCGTTGAATAATAAACCAAAAGTCGTCATATATTGTTTGGCAATGATGCTAATGTCTCACGAACTTTGATTTTAGATTAGCTGACAATCAACTTGCTCAACTTGCTAATCAAATCTCGGCCCGGTTATGGCTTCATCGCATCCGAATCTGGCGAATCACCCTCCCGAGTCTCCACATTCAAATCAGCCTAATGCCACTTCAATGTTCTCAAGCGCTCTCGACCAAGTGTGCTTCCCTCGGTTTCCCGACACAATTTCAAAATGAATTACGAACCTCTAGACTGTTATCCTCCTACGTCAACCGCTGTTTACATAATTTGCAACGGCGACGTTAGCGAGAACCGGGAAGAGGCCTATTTGTTATTTTCGTTCCTATAATGGCCTGAATTCTGCTATTTGGTGTCAGCCGAAGAGGGAATGACCAATTCTTCATGAAAATTGTGAGTTTCCGCGGAGAAAATCGCTAAGGAAAATCAGCGGTTTGAATAAACCCGGAGATAGTAGAGGGGTTGTGAGGGGGAGAATAACCAGGCGACTTATTCTCCAAATTTTTAATGGCTGGTCGAGCACTTGTGGCGGGCTGTGGACCTCATGGTTCCACGTCGCCCTGAAGATGCCCGAATGGGCGAAAGTGCTCGGCCAGCCATTAAAAATCTGGAGAATAAGTCGCCTGGTTTTTCTCCCCCTCACAACCCCTCTACTACAATAAATGCGACGACAACCAAACGAAAACCTGGAGATGTAACTCCAACCGATTGAAGTAACTCCCTAGAGCGCTCTGCAGTCGGCTGAAAGACAGACAACAACAACAAGACGGTCTTAAAGACTGGAGTCATGCTAATTCGAGTAAGTGATGCTAACTTCACTGCTACTTGTTATGTTTTTTAATCGTCGAGTTAGTACCGCCCGAAATGCCTCGTAAAGCAAATCAATATTGCTCTTTGGTAATCTCACAGCAACCTCAAATCATTGCTCCCAATGTTAGTTTGTTCTTCCGAAAATACAAGCGCTAGTATCGATATACACGTTCAACGGACAAGTTATGACGTAATAACTATTCATTTTTCGTTCAAAAAAATCGGTTTTCATTAGCGATTTTCTCCGCGGAAACTCACAATTTTCATGAAAAATTGGTCATTCCGTCTTCAGCTGACACCAAATAGCAAAATTCAGGACATTAGGAACGAAAATTTAAAATAGGCGTCTTCCCCATTGCATTGCTGCCCTTTCCACATTGACTACTCCTCCTATCGATAAAATACCACGAGATTCTCATCGACAGGTGAGTAATGATCGGTAAAGATCAAAACTAACGTAACTTTACCTGTGATATCCTATTCCATTCACAGTTGCCGCATTTCTAGACTAATTAGTATAAATTGAGACAGCAAGTGAGCGTGGTGGCCTAATAACATCCATCTATTCAATTGTGCGAAAGAGCTCTTTCGATTTTCATACCAGGGGTGCAATGCAGTGACTTCTGTGATGACCCCTGACTAAAGGGTTAAGCGGACTTCTCGTCAGTTTCTGTTCCGTCCAAGATAAATTTGACGCCTCCGAGCTCCTGTTGGCCGCTTCGATTATCATCAACCCGTGCACCCGACCTGAACCCTGAAGCTTTCCTTCCCATCTCCATTTCCATTGTAACTACTGGTTCCATACCGTCTCGTACTGGATTTCTTTGAAAGGCCCGAAAAGACATAACAATACGACCGTCGTGTACCGTCACCAAATCCCTTGTTCTTCCCATTCATTCCGCTTCCGTTTCGAATGCCGTAACCTCCACGTCCGTTTTAGTATTTTTATGGCCTTGGTGTACTCGCTAGGTATCAAGTCGTGCCTCAAGTAGATCCAGTAGATGAGCTCTGTATGACAGCATTTCGTGCGTGATGACGCGCGAATAATATAGCTACTATTTGCCAATTTTTAGACCTTTCGAGCTAGAAAAAAAATCGAGCCCCCAATCATAGTATTTCTCACGGAGCAGAAACACGTCGTAGCTACAAGCCGTCTCAGATACTTCCTGATAGCAGGAAGATAGCTCATCAGGATCAGATACCTATCTGAAATGAGTTATATGAGACGTTGCAGAGCTGTGTCATCTGAGACGTTAAAGAGATCTTTAACGTCATAATGCGTTCGCTTGAGAAATAAGTGCCAACTTTCCACATAAGAAGTCACATACAGTGTGCTCTAAGACATCTCCAGTGAGATATTTCTTAGTTCTTCTTCAATAATCGCCCATCCACTTTCGGATTTTCTATTGATCGAAATGCGAACGACTATTTTACAATAAAACATAAACGAATCCGGCTGAGATAGCTTTCCTATTTTACTGTTCCTTCATCTAAAAACTGTAACTGTGCTGTTCAATTTGTTCATGTTCTTCGCCTAATAGATCGTAATTTATTACCGGGATTTCGAAATAGTTTCATACGGCGTTGTTCATCAAAGTCCGCACATTTATTGAAGTAATTCCGTTCGCGTCAGTTTTTTTCAAGTTTGTACGATTAGCCAAGTATTCTTATAGTTTTTTCAAGTTCGATATTCTCACTCTACGTGCCTAGAAGTATCGAATTTTGATACCCTTTTTAATGAGATCGCAATAGTTTATAAATGAATAAACAACCAAAAACCCTGCGAAAAGATATTTCGTCGCCTCTCGCTCTCGGTTCGCATCCGTCGAAACTGGGGAACGTTTCTCTCCCATTTCCACGTTGTTCCGCTCAGAGGGGCCCGGGGGTCAGGCCTCGTCTAGGAGCCCAAGGGGTCCCCTGAAGATCGAACAGCGGGGGCGTCTTACGGCGAGCGCCTTGGCCGATTAGTCACGGCCCTTTCCACTACCACCTTTCCTCTCCCACGACCGAAAGCAAGGACAATATTCCCTTCTCCGAAAACGAGGAGATGTGCATAATTTAACACCATCATCACGCCTTCTCTTCATTTGTGATTTACCGCGCGGCCACCGCGATCCACGCAACTACCACCGATTCATTCACAAGGCGAGGATCCTAAAACTGAACACCCACCGAACCGTTTCACTTCCTTCCCAGTTTACAGCCGAGCTATAATTCCTCGTAGCCTTTCTTACGTCGCTCTGTGCTCCCTTTTCTCGAACAGGAAGATCTCATCTTCCCCTTCGTTACTCCCTTGTCTTATGCGGTGGCAACACACGCGTATACGCAAGGGGAATCGCTATAAAATTCTGATTAGCGTGTTTTACGCCGAAACTCGACACCGACGTCGTAACGCGTTCGCCAAAGTTCGACCTCAAGCAGGTGCGCTTTAAGTTGAAGAAGAGATGCAGCAATTAGAATCCAGTTCCGAAGACATTTGCTGCAAGATTTAACCTGAGGAAGAAAATGGCGAAATTTTATCGAAGAACACACAAGATTTTTGGTGAAATTTTCAAGAATTTTGCTCTTATAGTTTCGTCAGTGTTGACGGCGTACGACGTCCGGCGGACGGACAGAATTTTTTAAATTGGATATTCGGATTTTACATGCCTTGAAACGTAAAACATCAAATTTTGAGGGGGTTAGAAAATATTTTTTCTTGGGTGTTTACAATGGTTTATTATTAAAGAATAAACCGAAACAAGATGAAATCGCAAAAAATAATCAATTGCAGCAAGACAATTGCTTCGAAAACTCTAAACCTTGGCGACTTATATAAATATGGGAACGTGATGAAAAAAATCCCAAAGTTGAAACTTCAAAAGTACGAAAAACGAAAAAAATTCGAAAAATATTATTAATCGTTCGAATTTGATTTTTTTCACTTTAAATTCGAATTCTACGTCTAATTTCCTGTAGGAATCATTAATTAACCCAGATTATCCTGAATTATTTTTCGTAAATTTTTTTCTAATTTTCTTCAAAAACTAGTCAATGGGAGTCTATAGAGCCCAATCAAAATATTTACACGGAATTTCAGGTTTTCTATTGGCTGAAATCGGCGGTCCTTGTGCAAGGACTTCAGGATAATCGGATATCAAAAGATCATTAGCTCAAAAAGGAATGTAATTAGCAAAATCTCCCCGAAAATGGGTTTCCAACCACGTAACCGAAATAATAATATCAAATGGTAGTGAATATTGTGAAATAATGTTGAAAAATCGTAAAATAGTGAGAAATCAATAGTCAAAATATAGAAAAATAGTCAAAATAAAGAAAAACGGTCAAAATGTAGGACAAAAATATTGAACGTTCCATGAAATTTTTTAGGTATTTACGCTTTACGATTGGGTGTGAAGTGCGATGGAGCAATCAACATGTAGCCCAACGATGATTTTTCGCATTTAGTGATGGTTTTTTTGGAGCAGTGACGACACTTGATCTTCATCAGACGAGAGGAGGTCTTCTTTGCTCCAGTCAAAATCGAAGTTCCGTCGGATCCTTTTCAAGAATGACGGTTTTGTGGGAGGAGATGGAGATCTAATTCGATTTCTTTTTTTGCGACTGATCGAGGTGGTTGAGGAAGTTGTTGGTCGAGGATCATCCGCATCAGATTGAAGTTTATGAGCTTCATTGTCAGTTACATCTCCGGGTTTATTCAAACCGCTGATTTTCCTTAGCGATTTTCTCCGCGGAAACTCACAATTTTCATGAAAAGTTGGTCATTCCGTCTTCAGCTGACACCAAATAACATAATTCAGGCTATTAGGAACGAAAATAAAAAATAGGTGTCTTCCCCATCGCTGCCTCAGCTCTTAGCTGGCTGCCTGGGAGGTTGTTGTCAGTTCGATCATCTTCGTCACCTGAGTTCTTGTCAGTAACGTCGTCATTACAATTGGTGGGGGGCAAAACTTCCACGTCATAGCCTCCCTCTGGATGCTGAGAATCTTCTGCCGTTTCAATAAAATCGAGTAATTCGGCCAAACACCATTGTCCCCAAAAAGATGGGAAAAATGACTGCCGATATCACTGGATAAATTTTCAAAATATTATGTGCTAAATAAAATATTTTTTACCATGAAAAAAAAACTATTAATTTATTTGAACTAAGTCATATAATGTGAAATTTACTACAAAATCTCAATGGAAACAGTAGAAAAATGAGCGAAAGTGTTTTCTTCAGGAAATTAGGCAAATGTTCAAATTGATGTCACATTTCCCTGACGTCCTTGTGTAAGGACCGTCGAGTTTGTGGTCTTGCTGATGGCTGCTATACCAAGGTAGAAATTTTAACGACGCTTGTAAACTCGAGATAAACTAGCTGACAAACGATTTTAACAAAAAAACTGTCGATTTTCCTGAAGTAGAATTTATAAAAATTACCCATCCACGGTAAAGTCGAGCAGCTCGTCCATCTCGAGCTGATTGGTTTTGCCAACCATTGAAACGAAGTCTTTGAAAAAAAAAACTGAGTACACCAACACATGAACTTTGTACATAAGGTCCCAATGAAGAGTTTTGAAGGTGCTTCAATCGACCAGGACCCCCTGGTACCTCGGAGGATGTCATTTTTGAACCGCGGTCACGCGTCCTTGTGCAAGGACGTTAGGATAATCTGAAACAAATTTGAACAGTACTGTAAGTATTTGCAACGGATTTTCAAAGTTGAAAAACGTAGGAGTGGGGTAGTATTAAACCTGGAAAAACTTATAGTTGCCGACTAATTTCCGCCGTTTTGACGTCATATTCGGATTCAGCGTTAAATTTCCCATAAGAATAGCTTTCAAAATCGCTTTAAAACGAAAATTTAATTTTTTACTATTACCGATGCCAGCGGAGCTCGAAAATTCGGGCGGCGAAAAAGTCGATTTACGGAAAATAATTTCTCTGGCTCTGTTTTAATTTTTTTCACCAAATTTTTTGCTATGTACGTGTGTAAGGCGTTCAAATGAAGACTCCTGCATAATAAAACAATTGATTCGCATTTATTTTGACCCCAAAAATCACTGTTAAAGTCCAATTTTTGAGCTTTCAAAACCCGATTTTTTTGGACCACTTGCAGATTTATTCGAGAAATAAAAAAAAATTACAAAAATACATCATCGTAAGACACAAGTTTCCTAAAAATTGCAGATTTTTATCTGTTTTGAAAGACGAGTAAAAATTCGTTAACTGTTCGGTTGAACAAAATCGCAGGGGTACCCCTGGGATTTTTTGCGAAAAATTTTTTGAAATGGATTTTGCTCAAATTCAGCATAATGATAGTTGATGATGTGTACATCAATAATATATGGTTCATTCTTTGTTTCTTTCGCACTAAATAGATGAAAAGAACGTTTAAAGTTGAAAAATGTCATTTTTTTGTGTATAGTCTACTAATATTGTT
The DNA here is from genome assembly GCA_037159825.1 of Tupiocoris notatus. Classification (NCBI taxonomy): domain Eukaryota; kingdom Metazoa; phylum Arthropoda; class Insecta; order Hemiptera; family Miridae; genus Tupiocoris; species Tupiocoris notatus. The sequence continues at coordinate 466,599 of JASJUZ010000035.1, read as the reverse complement.
GAATAACGCAAAAACGGTTAAAAAATTGATAGGTACATTACATTGGGAAAATGTGGACAGTTAAATTACCTATCTTTTGGTATATTCAAACATCTGAATTGACGACTTTTTGTTTGATTTATCTACTGTGCAAGTTACAAATCTTGGAAAAATTACAGTTGTTACGTCTAATTCTGCTATAACTTTGCTCCAGTTGAAAAACACAATACTTTATGATACAAAGTACATCCAAACGCCTCCACCTACATACCAAATTATAGCAACTACTACTAAGTACTACCCACTATAATAACAACTATAGCTTCCCACTCTCCATACACAAATAATAAACTACTACTACCTACCTATGCCCATACCTATACCCATACCATAGAGCGAGATACGCGCTTCCGTAAACGTTGTTGCCTATCGTTTCGTTCGGCGGGGGATGATTGATTTTGACCTTCTTCTAAAAACGAGCGAATCGCTCTATTCAGAGGAAAAATCTCTAGTCTCATAACGACAATACTTCGGCGTAGCTGTCATGTTTTTCATCTACTGCTCATTGCACAGTCGACCGTGCGGAGCTGTCATAAAAACGTTTCTTTACTGGTAGGTAAGCTATACCTACGAACGGCGTTTAAGTAGCTAATCACAGGCTGTAAACGCTATCTCGTCCTTGAGTCTAGAACGTTTCTACCCATATCCTTGATGGACGGCTACGATTTTTCTGCTCGGTTTTCGCGTTTTCTGCGATTGAAAAATCCAACCGTCGAACGTAACAGTTCTATAGATTATATCTATGATAAACAAGGAAAGAAAAGATATTCTATTCGAATCCCGATTCTCTAAATGAACCTGTTTCCGGTTTCCTGCTGCATTTGGCATGACAGTGATTAATAAAACTGAAACGGCCGGAAATAGTTGAGTGAGTGGGTTTCTATTATTGCGTAATGAAGTTACTCCGGTATAAGAAAGGACGCGAAGCATTTTATGGAGATAGGTGAAGCGCTCGGAGAAAAGGGATTTCCGTCGACAGCAGACCTGCGATGACGAGATGATTGAAGTCTATTGCTTCACGTGGAAGAGACGTAGAGCTCACGTGTGTATAAGAAGACAGCATAATATTAGATCGACTGGTTTAACAGTGAAAAACGCTGCAAATAATTGTACATTATTATTCCTTCGCTTCAATAATGATTTAAGAAGACTGTCCATTTGTGATTGTAATTATTCCGAACATTTGTGAACGTTCCCGCCGAAAAACAGATTGGTAACTATAGGGGAAAACTCCGTAGCGACTATTGTAATTTTAATCATTTTTATTTTTCTTAATTTCCAAATAAAAATCTGAATTTTTCGCGTTACGGTATAGTTGAAGGAGTGTTCGACGAGCACTCCAACGATAGAACGATTTTATAGCTCCAAGAACTCTCGAGTTATACCCTCATCTCAAATTTCTGAAAATCTTCCAAATTCGACACAAAAGCTGCGATAACTCGATAACCAATATAGTTATCGAACCAGCGATGGTCTCATTCGATTCAGCGTCCAAAAATCTATAGAAATAGACACCAAAAATACACCTTTTTCTGAAAAGCCTTGAAAAATAGGAATTTTATCTTCCTCGAAATCCCACAAAAATACCCATAAAATTGAGCTAGCTATGTGGTTCAAGAATTGGGCCGTTGTGAGACTGAGATTGATTTCTGTTGACTATTTCAAGAATGTAGCTATTATAGTTTGGCCGGAAAAGTGTTGATGGCGTAAAGACAGAATTTTTTTATTGGATATTCGGATTCTACATGCCTTGAAAAAATCATCAAATTTTGAGGGGCATTAAAAAAAATTTTCTTGGGCAAGTATATAATAATAATATAAAATAGGTTTATTATAATATTAAATGAAAGATTACTGTTTAAATTACTTAAAAGATATCACGACCTACAGAGTCATATTTGAATTCGACAGCCTCGCGGTGAAATTCGTATATTCTTAAGTATTATCGCATTCGATTTATTAACAGATTTAGATAGATTGCGCAAAAACGAATGAAAATCAGGATAATTAATATACCAACGCGGTATTAATTTTTTCTTCTTCAGACCTGTCGTCACCTCTTCCAGCGAGAAAACCGCTTCCCTTTTCGTTTACCGATTCTTTTCAGCTTCCGCCGAAGGTTTCTCGCCGACCTGCGCTCGCAAGGGCCGGCTACAGGATTGTCGCTCGCTCTGAATATTGTAACGGTGTAAACATCTCGACTGAATGGCTGTCCCTAATGTATTCCTTTGCCTTGCTGCCTCCCTTTCACTAACTCTCTCACTCGGCCGTCGACCATCTCAAACTCGCAATTTAGGCCCTGGACGAATCACATGTACGAAAAATTGACGAATTTCGGGCGATAAATGAAAAGGTGAGCGGATAAGATGATTCGACTATGTTTGAAACGCGAGTGACATTTTACAGTGTTTTTTTTTTTCTTCTATAATTATTGGTTGCAATAAAAGAAAATTCTCTAACCGCCAATCGATTTTAAACCCACTATTCAATCAGCTTAATTTATTCTCTCGTACTCGTTCTATTCATGTCATATTTATTTTCCATTTTTTCTATTTTTCTAATTTTCTATTTTTTCTATTTTTCTAATTTTCCATTTTTCTATTTTTCTAATTTTCTATTTTTTTTCTCTATTTGTAATTACAGTAAAATGATGTGAAAATTTAGTGAATGTGTTAGCGCATTATTTTCACGTGTTAACTATTCAAAGAAAACGCAGTATTGTTCTCAATGCCCTATTAAAATATTACAGATTTAACCAAAAACTAAACTTATCACATTCGTATTATTCTTAGGTAACGCTTAGGCTCCTCAGCTAGTACTTGACCAATTTCAATCTACGGTTCCTCAGGATAACGCAAATAAACTGATGAAATAAGTTGAAATATAAGCGAAAATGTTTTCTTTAAATCTTCGCTTTTATTTCAGTAGGCGGCAGAAAGGTATTTATTCCATCTCCACTTGGCGTAATTTGTCTACAGCTCGCAAGACCGAACGTTTCGTGCATGTGATTCAACTTTTCATGCCTCCTTCATTCGCCTTCGTCTCCTTAGCACAAGTCTTGAAAACCGCCTCACTCGTCCTTCGCCTCGCCCTTGTCTTACGTTATTGGGAATTAATGGAAATTTACAGCGGCCGGCTCCTTAGAATAGGAAACTAGATAGATTGACCCGAATATTAATTTGCGAACGGGGCCCCTTTAGCCCTTCCCATTTGATTTAATCCTTTTGCACATGCTCAGAAACGTGATCAATAACTCGAGGGCCGAGTTGAGCGTTCGGATGTTTCATCGGATATTTGGTAAACAATTAACGGCCGATTATAAATAGGAATTTTCGCGTCTGTATGAAGAACGCGATTAATTTCAATTATCTGGTTCGTTGGTGGTTGCAAAGCATCGAATTTCGAGGCGGATAAATATTTTTATATTGAAGTAAATATTGCTATATATAGTTGGTTATGAAATCACGAAAAAATCATTCGAGCGTGAAACTTCTTGTGTTGTCAACAATGTCGCCTCCTTGTGATCTTGCTTCGTATGTCGTCAACTAATGTTTTGCTTACTTAGGCTGATGAGAGCTTTTTGTTAGAGGCCCGTGAACCGGCATCTAACTACTTACTCGAGGAAGGAGCTTCTACGTTGGATGCTGAGGCGATTAAAAAAGCCACGGGCATATATCACACGGCGACAGAAGTCAGAAGATCCTGTGAGGTCTTTTGTGTTCCGTGACGGTCCTCGGTTCCTCAGTCCTCGGCGACATTTTCATAAATCAGCTGACCGGAGTGACATCATGGGAACACAAAATCGGATGACTTCTTTGTGATGTGCTCCGAACTGAGAAAATTGCCCGTGGGACATCTTCGCTTTCCTGTGTTCCAAGACCTCTCAACTATTTGCCGCCAAGTAGCTTATGTCATTATCATTTTCCATTAGAGGCCACCGCGCATGTCTGAACTTCCGTTCCAAGTTCGAAGCCGAATTTCCACGATCTTCTGGGCGATTATGGCTTTTGTTTGGCTTTGTGCTCGCCCCTGGAACGTGATTAGTCAGCGATGTCACCCGAGGACACCGTTGATCTCCGTTAACCGCTTGAAGATGTATGAAAACCGGTGGTGTGCATAGATCACACAGTACTTCCATGTTTGAGTCGGTAATTGGAACGACCAATTATAAAATCAAGAAAGCTCCTATTAAGGGTGCAACTTTATTACTCTAGAACTGTTACTGAAAAACTAGCTATGAGAACTCAAAAATAGCAAAAAATTCACCAATAAGGTTATGTGAGCCTAGCATAACGATTCAAGCCAATTTTTGTAAAAGGGATAATTTCTATGTACCTCCAGCGGCAAAAATATTGATTTTTTCACGGCCTTTAAAAATCTAAATACTCAATAAACCGCATAAGGCGGAAGTACGGTGTGTGATGCAATCGATACATAACAATTTTTGTGCAATGGAGTCATTTTTAAGGCAAGAAGACCCAATTGTACAAAAGTGCACAAATAAAATAGCTGAAAATGCGAATAACGAGGAAGTACGGTGTGGGTCATTAATAATAGAAATCAATCGACATTCAGCTGACATAAAGAAACATTTCTGGTCCCCCAACATTTAAATATAACCATTTTTGCAGTCTGGAAAAATAAAAAATAGGCAATATGCGTATAATAAGGAAGTACTGTATGTGATCCACTTGATAAAAATCAGGCGTCATTCAATCGCCGACCCCAAAATTTTAAGACCTTGAGGAGTCAAATACATTGAGTTCTGCGGCCTGTAAAAATCAAAATACAAAATAGGCACTTGCGAATTCGTGAAAAGGGCTCATAACGTGGAGGTACGGTGTGTGACCCAATATCCGAATCAAGCGGCATCTGCTCGCCATAACCAACATTTTAAGCAAAAAATATTGAAAATATTGACTTTAATAGCCTGTAAAAATCGTAATAGAAAAAACGTTGAGCGCTTATATCTCAGAAATACTGTGTGTTATCCAAAATCCGGAAAAGCGAATTTTTCACAATTACTGGGAGAACATTCCCATAAAATTTCAAGAGTTTCATCCCTTTTTCACGGAGATATGACGATTTATGTAATTTTTTGACCACGAACACCTGTTCAGAAAGTGTTTCTGAGTATTGTAGTATAAAAATGTCTTCCAAATTCACCTCCGTTCCGAATTCGACTTTTCGGACGATCACAATGCTTCCATTTCTACGTAAACATGTAAGTAAAAAAATGTTTAGGGCTTGTTAGCTGGTATATACTATCTCTTGTTAAAATTATTCACATAGGTCATAAATCAGGTCATAGGTCATAGCCAAAATTCGTAGGCAGTCGTTTTAAGGTTATTTCCGTACCTTTAAGGGCAAATCGATTCATTTCATTAAGAATCACCAGAGATAAAAGGGTGCGAAAAGGGAGCTTTCGACGGTCACGAGAGATCGTGAATGAAACGATGGACCCTTCGGCTAGTAGTCGGCTCGTCGAGGCTTTTCCCCCACATCTGAAAGTTATTCTTACTCAACGGACTCCACTGACCTTAGAGGGAATGCGGCACAAAAACTACACCACTCGATACACGGATTTCGGAAGGGAAAAATAGGGAGCGTAGTTTACGTCGGGAAAAGGAATAGGGCTTGGGGAAGAGGAAGGCTAAAAGTTCCCTCTTGATGGTCCCGTTTCCTTTCATTCATATACTCGGACCACGTACCTTTTTCATTCATGATTTTCCACCAGCCAAGCGGTACGTGCCTCTGTTAGGGACTATCTCGCACACACTGTCAAGCTATCATGCATTAGGTAAATGTCTGTGTATGCGTGAGGTGTAAAAAAGAAGCTCCGTCCACATCATAACATGCGACGGTTGGTTAACTCCGTGAAGGCTTTTCAATCTAACAACCCACTTGCGGACTCTTTCTTGTCACACGGTCGAATTTTTTTCCCAGACTTGGAAAAAATCACTTAGGAATATTCTACGATCTATACAGGAATCACGGATCAGATGAGCCTGTTCAGGCATGCGAAACCGAAGATTCGTTTTCACGTGGTTTTTATTACACTCGGATATGAGAAGTTGGTAAATAATGAAATCGGATTCTACCGTTCAAATTATGCGACGCCGAAGCAATTGCTTGATGACAATAACACACGTTATAGAACCGAAAATGGTTTATCTGCCTGAAATTGGAGGAACTCTGGATGTTATGGAGGGGCTTTTCGAGACGAGACATTGAACACAAGCGTAACTCGCACTTGGAAGGGAACTCGAGGTCGATGAGGACCTTGAGGTAAGGGCGACAGGGTGGGGGTAACTCGAGGCAATCAAATGCCCTGAAATGATTAGAATTACGCGGCCAAGACCAGAGCGAAGGGCTCTGGCGTTTAATTGAGCTAAAGTACAAAGCCAATAGGAGTTCAAAGTTGAGACGAAGCGGTGGAAGGGCAGGACAATCGTCTTAGAGGATTCGAACAATGGTTTGGCCTAAGGAAACACAATATTCCTCTCTTACCACTCGACTGAAGGTCTCCTTGCTCAGCTGAGGCTTCAGTTCTCCTTTGGTCTCCTTCAAGGGGAGACTTTCATGAGGGAGATGGCCTCAGCAGTCTACGAGATGGAGCGAGAGATGGCTAGAACGCAGGAACGAGGGAAACGGGCGAAGACTAACCCAGGAAGTGCTGCATATGAAATGACCGCACTGTTTCCCCAGCTCGAAGCTCAACAATGCAACAACTTTGCCAAAGGTAGCTCACGGGCTCCGGGTGCCGGGGGCAGGAGTCCCCAGCCGCTCTTCACCCCTTCCGATACAGGGTTATTCTCTATAGCCGTTCGCCAACATCATTTATATTCCCCTTTTATCCATTCCTTGGAAGTCCGGGTTATAATTCGAATTCATGATTGTTTTGTACAAACGACACGTTACCCTGGTTTGAACAGTGGAAGATCTTCAATAGGTAATTTCGAGAAGACAAAATCACAAATCAGTTCAAGACGATATGATTTCTGTAGAAGCCATTCGAACAACTATACGAGCTATATCCGTACCCGGGTACGAAATTTCAGATAAATTTATGCTGAATTTTGAGAATTTACAGCTCGCAGTGGACATCTATCGAATATATGCGGAGGAGAGGGAGTAATAGTACATTTTTATTGAGCTCAATAATTTCTTGCTTTGGTTAGGGCTGGTTAGCGCCCTGAACAGCCGAAATATTTAGTTTTCGAAGTCTGGCCAACATTAGGAATTCGTTCATTTATCGAGCAACGCGAAAAAAAACCTACTGCATCGCCTACGTATAGATTCTGTTGCATGTTCATAGGGGCAATTATTATCCCGAATTTCTCGACATAGTCGAACACTTGTTCGATGAGGAATATTAAATATCACGGTGGCACAAGATCGAAATCTTCCGAGAGGAATTCTTCCTTTAAAAGCTCCCTGTTTTCTCCAACAGTCCCCTCCGGTCTTATCTCATTCCTTGAGCATAGCATGCTCATCTTCCGGGCGCACACCTCGTCTCCTCCAAGTTCCCACATCAGAGCGTAAGAACGTTCCTTCGGCCCATCGCATAGGAGAGGTTCAATAATTAAATAATACGGCCGAGGGTGAAGAGCTCGGATTCGAGCCTCCCCAAGTTCAACGGGCTCGACCTTTTTTGCCCTGACTCTTGTTCTTTATAATTTCACTCCGAAGGAAAACTTTTCCCGCAAGCGAAACTGATGAGCAGGGAGGAAGGTGGATCAAGGACTTGAGAAAAAGGATATACGATTTCACCAGTTCCCCTTATACATTATTATTTCCGACCTAAGGAGCTGTCCGTACGAAATATTATTAAGCTATGATCAAAAGGCTGCCATCAAACGTGAGGCCGTTCGGAAGATTTTCCATTACGAGTATTCTGAAGACTGTGTGCTTCGAAAAACTAAGATTAAAATCGTAGTGAATATGCTTGATAATTATGTTAAAAAATTAATCAAAGGTCTGGGACTATTAGATTGAAATAATCACGCTTTGAAGATTCGTTTTTGTTTTATTAGGCAATAAACAATTATTGTAATCGCGGAAGAAAAAATTCTTATTCAGCTTCGAAAATTTGATGTTCTACGTTTCAAGGCATGTATAACCCGAATACCCAATAAAAACGCTGTAAAGTATTGTACAGTAGTGTGTAGACAATCCACGCCGTACACAGTCAACGTATTATTGACGTGTTATTCGGATTCTGCATGACAAAAACATCAAATTTTGAGGAAGGATTAGAAATTTTTTCCTCAAGCGATTACAATTGTTTGTTATTAATTAATAATCCAAAATGTATTTTTCATGTTGTTATAAATTATTCGCGTTGAAATATTCTACTTTAGGTACCTACATTACGTAAACGCATCTTCACCTCCGGACCTGGCAAATATGAAGTGATTACAGTCGCTTCTAATGTTCAGAGTAGTCGGAAAGGTCTTCGCGAGCAAGATGAATTTCTCATTTGTACGGAGAACGAGCAACGTAGGGAAAATACGGGCGAAAAGAGACAGGTCCGCTAAAAAGCATGCGAAGTTGACACCTCATATAGTAATGGAATGGGAAGCCTTGGTACTTCTGAAGGCACGACAACTCACTCATACACTCACAATGTCCTTGTGTGTCGCGTAGTCGCAGTCGCAATAGTCATCTTCATCTCGGCGTCATCATCGTGTGGCTCTTTTTCTTCACTGTCGTCCTAAGAGTTTTTTCCGCCTCCGCGTTCTCTTACGTGTATGACTGCGATCGTTTTTATTTACGTCATAACGAGCTTTTGTGAGGGAAGGACGAATAAACGAGAGATGGAAGAGCCCTTCACGAGATGGCCCTGCGCCTGCAGTTGTCAAGTGCATCAAGTTAATTGCCTCGTACACGTTTCATGCGGACATCACACGACGAATAATACTAACGACAATCGTGTTTTTACTCTTAGCCGTAAAGTACGAAAATGCCATCGCGATTGGTGGGGTATAATTTCGAGGGATGTGGAATCGTTATTTTTGATACGTCTTCGAGAATCTTTTACGCAGGAGTTTAGATTTATCTCGCTGAGTTCTCGCGAAGCCAGCGAAATATGCGAGATGTTTCCGGAGCTGTACGGATCCAGAATCCAAGGGAAAAAAGGGCTTTCTACATTTTTTCAGTGTTGAGTTCAGAGTAAGCTGAATTTAGTGCACAAAAAAAAAAAAAAAAAAAAAAAAATGGAATAAAGTAGAATTCGACGAAATTTTTGGTCAAGTTTGAATTAAAGTATTGACAGTAAGCCTCTTCATTCTCAGGACTCCTCATGGGAAGGATTGTTGATGTGCCTTAATGAACATTAGAGAAAACAAAGTCTCAGCTTTCCCAGTCATATGAAAGTAGAGCGTATTTATAACACACAGCTTAGATTTTAAGAGGAGGTACTTTTGGTCTATTACGCAATAATAAATCAATGTAATTGCTCACGAGGAAGAATAACCCGCTTAATATTTGTTGTATTAGGGATTAAAACACCTAAAACTCAAATGTTACAAAAAAAAAAAAAAAAAAACCCTGTCCGATTACCTAGCTACACACGGGAATTCCACCTAAAATAAATGTTGCCTGACAATGGCTCGACTCCTAACCCAAATCGCTAATTAAATTTCGATGGTGTTTTTCTTTGGGTTTTGAGGTGCAAAATTTGATTTTCCAATGTTTTTGTTGTATTATTCAAAAATAAACCATTCTAATCGCTCAAGGAAAAAAATTGTCTACCCCCCTCAAAATTTGATGTTTTACGTTTCAAGGCATGTAGAATCCAAATATCCAATAAAAAAAATAAAATAAATATAAAAAATAATAAAATAAATAAATAAAAAAACTTCCGCCCAAACTATACTTAATAGCTACATTCATGAAATTTTTGCCAAAAATCAATCTCAGTCTCAAAACAGCCCGATTCTTGAACAACATTGCTAGCTCAATTTTAAGGGTATTTTTGGGGGGTTTTGAGGGGGAGGAAATTCATATTTTCCAACGTTTTTCAGAAAAATGTGTATTTGGTATCAAATTATATAGATTTTTGGACGCTGAATCGAATAAGACCATCGCGGGGTCGATAGCTTTATTGGTTCTCGAGTTATCACAGATTTTGTGTTGAGTTTGGGAGATTTTCAGAAATTTGACATGAGGGTATAACTCACTGACTCAATCGTGTTGAATATATAAATATACAAAATACATAGCTCCCCTTCCCCCATTAATGACAAAATTTTCCCGATTGTGCCAATTACAAAATTCGCACGTTTTCCTCGCTAACGCGTATCATTTTGTTTATCTTTCCTCGCGTCATTATGAAGAAGGTCCTATCGATCCGAAAGCTTACGATTATGCTAAGGAGAGCGAATCTTTCTGAGAAAGAGACGGGAAGTACACGCACTTGCCGAATATTTAGAAACGAAGAGGCGGGGAAAGCGTAGAAGTGGGGACGAGGGGCACACACGCCACTATCGCCGTCTCGCTTCCGCTTACCAACGTTTGCCTTCTCTTTCTCGCTTCATCTCTTTTCCTTCGATTCTAATGAGCGCGTTCATTAAAGATACGAAAAGAAGAGCCGGAGGAGGAGGCGTGTGGGCAGAAAGCGACCGAGAGGCCGCCCCCCACCTTCGCACGAGACGCTGGTGGGAGGCGGCCTGCGCTTGGAGGGGGGCGGCCTGCGCTTGGCGCCCGCCCCGCCGCCACCGCGGCTTCATCTCGCGCCGCGGTCGTCAGTATCCATCCTGGCCCCTTCATTCGCACACGCATTACTTTACACGGATCAACTTTTTTTGTCCCCCTCCTAACCCTTGAGAAAATTTTGATGCCAATCGAAATTTGAATTTTTTGTTGGCTATATGTAAAGATTACGAAGTTGCATTCGTCGAAGTTTTTTTTTTGGCGAGAAAAAAATCGTCATTTTTGAAGAAAAAAAAGTTGGATATTTTTTTGGCCGTGACAATATATTTTTTTTTGTCGGGAAACGCGCTCGTGTCAAGTGTTATGTGCCCGACGAAATCGGTTCCGATTCCTCGCACCGTCTTCTGATCTACCTCAAGTTTTCTCTCGACACAATTGAACTCGAGAAGGCAACATTTTCTGAAAGTAAGTTAAACATACTCAACGGAACATTTATTAGATTTTTGTCAAAAATAGCGATTCCCTCTCAGCGCCTTGTCATTCGTCGAATATCGGTCAATTCGGTTCCGAAAGACGATCGGAGAATTATTCGTTTTCGATTTGCAATTCAATAAACCGCTATCATCGCTCAGAAAAAACCCCTTCGCAATATAATTTTCAAGGCATTTTGAAAACCTGGAGGAAACAATTCTGTTCATCCTGAAAACGACGAGAGCTAAATCAAACATTTTACCGGTAATGTAGACCAACGATGGCTCAATTCTTCGGCCGAATATCTCGATATTAATCTCTCAGTAAAATAAGAAAAACGACGAAACACTAATTGGCATAAAAGCCGTGATTTAAATAGGTATCACTACTCTTAATTTTTTTAATCAATAGCTAACATTTTCCCTAACGGTACAGCTGAACTGTGTTCGAAGAGCATTCCAACTAGTACAGAAACGATTAAATGCCAAATCTCTGAAAATTTCGAAAATTTTACGACACAGCTGCGATAATTCGAGAACCAATAAAGCTATCCTCCCGCGATGGTCTCATCCAAAATCAGCGTCCAAAAATCAATAGAAATTGAAACCAAATACACCTTTTTTTAAAAGTCGAAAAAATCGTTTTCCTCCTCAAAAACATCATAAAGAAACCTTTAAAACTGAAGTAGCATTTCGTTTAAAAAAAAACGAGCAATTTGTTGTCAGATCAAGATTGATTTTCGGTCAACATTTCAAGAATTTAGCCAGCTTATGGCGGACGGAATTAAATTTTTATACTGGATATTCGGATTCCATGCATGTCTTGAAAAGTAAAAAATCAAATTTTGATATGAGATAGGAAATTGTTTTTCTTCGGCGATTATAATGGTACCTATATTATTATAATAAACCAAGAATTGAAACAGTCGCTATAAGGAGCGATGCTAAAAGTGCGAATTAATAATTCCGAAATTCTACTTCTTCAATTATTCTCTTTCACCTCCTGTTCTCTTCTGAGGTAGTTCAGAATCAAGTTGTTAGTGATTTTAATCGAGCAATCAATCGTTTTCCGCTGTCATTGATGTGTGGACCGGTTCGCTAAAAACCGACGGCCGGCGAGTGGCCTAGGCGATTTAATCTCGGTACGATAGGATATTAGTCGTTCTACACGAGAGTAGAAATATTGAATACCACTGTGACGATAAGAGTTTTCAATCAAACTAAATCTTATCATTAACTTTAGCGTTCTATAATTGAAAGAATATTCATCGTACGTGTGAAATATGAGCGTAATAAGAACTAATACCAGTGAAAAAAGCCAATGATTTTAATTAGATTACAAAAATTTGACCCTAAGAATAGAAAACTTCTGCCACTTTTTCATTCATCGGCAAATTCGATTTCGCAAAATGCTAATTTTTAGCCGATAAACCAACTCTAGGATGTTTGACATTTTGGCGTATGGAAGTACAATGTTTTGTGGCAATGGGGAAAAGCCATTATTGAGAAAACTTTGTATCGGCAAAGTCTCAAGTTGACGAATTCCAAAACATTGCCATCTCATTAACTGCAGCATTAACAACTGATTTCATCATAATATACTACACCTACACACTAGTTGGTATGCTATTGCGAAATATGAATCGATCTGTACAAACCATATTTTTATATTCTTTCTCCAAACCGAAGGAATTTTAATTCTTGAATTTGAAATCTCGGAATAGTAAACATTACCTTCGTCCGATCGGAGCTCTTCCCTCGATTTTTTACTTGTTCTCTTGGGCATTGGCACCTCGGTGAGTGACGGTGATCACGTCGGAGTTACCAATGTGCCTGTGTTTAACAGTTGAACAATATAAAATTGTCAATTATCGGGATGGAAGACATAAAAATCCAGATTACTCCTTCGCCGAGCTTTCGGAAAAATGTATTTCCTTCATCAGGGCTAGGAGATCATCATGGTGTCAACATTAATTATAGGAACATTTTCTCGGGAGTAAATGTACTGAAAACTACTTAGTAACGCTAACTCTAGTATATCTCGCATTTATCAAAAATTGATACTGTGGCTGGTTGATAGAAAGCGAGCAAACTTCAGTGGACGATATAGATATAGATACTTAATTAGCATCCGTTGAATTCTCTCTCTGATATTGTCGTTCCCGTCTTCATTTTCTTTAAAGTAGTCATTAAAAAACCCTTTGAGCCACCATATTGTTTGATAGATGTATTGAAAAAGGAAGATCGACCCTCAGCATTTAAAGTTGTCAATTATCTGGATGGAGGTCATACACATCCAGATTACTCCTTCGCCGAGCTTTCGGAAAAATTTATTTCCTTCATCAGGGCTTGGAGTTCATCACGGTGTCAACATTAATTATAGGAATATTAAAATTTGGTAACTGTGTCAAAAAACTATGAAACGAAAACAAGCAGATATCTGATATCTGCTTTGATAGCTCGGCGAAGGAGTAATCTGATGTGTATGACCTCCATCGCGATAATTGACAACTTGACTTAAATGCTGAGGGTTGATCTTCCTTTTTCAATACATCTGTAGAACAATATGTTGGCTCAAATGATTTTTAATAACTAGACAAAGAATCAGAAGACGAGACAAATAACTAGACAAAGAATCAGAATTATCAGAGAGAAAATTCAACTAAGTTACTCAAAAACCGTTCTCTCAGCAACGGATGCTAAGTATCTATATCGTCCACTGAAGTTTGCTCACTTCCTTCAACCAGCCACAGTATCAATTTTTGATAAATCCGAGATTATACCAAGTAGTTTTCAGTATATTTACTCTCGAGAAAATTTCTATAATTAGCGCTAACTCTAGGATAGCTCAGCTTTATCTACGATTAATAAACAGTCCCTTAGCTTTTTGCTAAAAAAATCCTCTACGTTATTATTTGTCGCATATCCATTTGATTCGACGTGAGAATGAGGTTGAGACATAATCTCGTTCTGAATTGTCATACTTCTAGCGCTTTCACCATTCAAGGCCTCTTCAAGAAACATCTTTATAATTTTTTTTTTTTTTAAATAGGTCCTGTAAGCAGCTCTACGAGGCTGGGGTTGTCATAAATAGGAAATTTCTAAAACGTCCGCTTTTTGAACCTAGAGTCTAATAAAATCGGACAAAAATACTTTGGCAGATGACTATTTTAATTCTGGTTTTTTGCTCTTTTCCTACCGTAGTACTGAAACTATTTGGAGTCTAATGCTTTTGTTGAAGCAACTCCAAGCTCTGTCTGCCAATAGAAGTCCTCTCAAATGGCCTTATTTCTCTTCGATTTAATTATTTCCCTCGCCAAAATTTTTACATCTCCAAGTTCGTACAACCGCGGTTAAAAAATAAATGAATAAAATAAAATAAATTTTGAAAAAACCCACTCCAATACTATCTGCGCAGAGCTTGACGATAATTTAACCGCAACGCCTTAACTACCTGTTGTTTGGATGACGTGCGTGATTTCTCTGTAATTACCGAAAAAAGGACTACGTACTAATCGTCCAGTTGAATTCGCGAGGCGAAGGATTTTACAAAGCAACCGGTTGCTTGGCAATAATTAATCGTCCATTTTATTAAATCGTGATCTCCAATCGTACATTTATAGACGGGCGCGTTTTAACTTTGGACGCCTTCGTTCTCCAAAACGCAAAAGAGTAAAAACTACAGACAACGGTTCCAAAAACGTGAAACAACCCGAAATTCCATTGGACGCTGGTAAAATATTGAAGAGCCGCTAATCTATGGAAAAAATTAGCACTGCTCGAATGAAAGACATTCGTGCGCCGTAAATAAATTTTTAATTCGCCTGATTTATCAGTTATTTTTCAATTCGCACGTCAACGAGGTAAGAAAACATTTCCAATGACGTTTAAATAATAACTCGAATTTTGAAAATATCCGGCTTTCAATAGAACCGAATAGCGTGGAACCTGATTTCGATTCGGCTTTTAATCCGACTCCGGACGTCGAACGGTTTTTCTGTGCCACAAAACGCTGCTTACCTCAGTTCGACGGCAGGAAGTAAAATTCGCACATTTAGCCGAAAGGCGAGGAAGCTGAAAGACGGTAGATGGAGGCTTTTCGAAAGGAAACGGATCGGTGTTATGGTGGTGTCATCAAAATACGGGCGAGTGCGAAATCGCCTCTTATATTGAAATACGATCACCGGCATTGACGGTTTTTGAAGTCGACTTGCAAATTTGACTGCTGACCGCTTCCGAGAGTAATTGAACCGGCGATACAATTAAGATAAACATTTGAGGATATTCTTCAATGGGTGTATGTATTAATTAGGTTTTTATTTATATAGGGGAAACGTATAGTAAATTTTTTATCCGCTTTTCTATAGCTGGGCCATTGATTTTCTCTCAGAAAATAGCGGCATCGGATCGTTTCCATTCGAAAATAATTTGCGATATTGAACCTCACCGCTAATTCATGATCGGCAAAGGGTTCGGAGTGCTTTCACTGTGTTTAGACCAAGTGATCGCCCGCAAGGAAAGAGTAACTGGTTAGCTAGGGGATATTTATGATTTATTTGTAATACTTTGCCACAATTATTCAGGCGTAACGAAGAACACTTTACCTGGTCTCTTGGATTTCCGCCGATATTCTTCAAATTTCAAGCATGACAATGAGCCAAACGAGAAGATGGTTTAAATGAACGTTTTTCACTTAGTGCCATCGCTAGTCAAATCTTATCTGGCAACTGCTTTAACTATTTTTCCTTAATATTTTATCTACTCGCGAATCCTCTTCCGTTTTCACGTTCCTTATTTTTATTTTTATTCGACTTTGATTTTTCAAAGGAAAACCAAAACTTTTTTCAGCTCACTTTGCTACCAAGATAGTATTCTCGGTTTCTTCACACGCGCCGTTATTTTCCACTGGTATAACCAGTTATGAAACGGCCATGCTCATTCAATTCGAATAATTAAGTTCAATAACATCAACGTCACCAGAATCAGGGCAACTTGTTGAGGACGTTTCTAGACAATTAGACGAGTTCAATTTAATTACGCAAGAAGGCCCTAATAATGTTTTATCTAAAAGTGGATTCACATTAAGTTGCCAGACGCGTGGATTCCGACGACTGCGGTTTTGCGGCTTAAATAAACGGTCGATCATCGAGTTTGTACAGCTCGATCTGGTTATGTTGAGGAAGTGAAGAAGGATGTCCGTAGATCGCGAGCAGGTTTGAGCGGGAGACTGAAGCAGAGGGCGGAAGGAACTTCCCACGTAGTGCGTTCAAGTCTTTCCCGGTCCTTAAATCTTTCCTTTTCCATATTCGATAAAAAAGGTTTTCCGATTGGATCGAAAGTCAAAAAAAGAATATTTCAAGAGGACGAGATTTAAATTAGTATCTTCTCGCTAAAGATGACACTTTTGAGCTTGAATCAAAGCGTAATTTATTTTCGACTTTTCAGCTATTTCGCTGGTTGGCAACAATATTTCCTCCTGAAGCGTAAATTTTTCCACGTTCTGTACTGCGATCTTTTGCTGGTCGCACACGCGCACTCCTTCCATTTATTTGCTCAAAATGTAATAAATTTTTTCAATAATAACTTCATAAATAATAAATTCCTCAAATTTTTTCTTTTTCCTAAATTCCTTCGGTAGCGGAAAACGGACGCTCAATGTCTGGGTCTTCTTTCGATGAAAAAAATGGTCGAAAACTCGGCTGTTGTGAGCGTCGGAGCTGAGGCAAGGAATTTTTCAATGCCCTAATCTTCGAGGCTTGCTGATACCTCACATCCGGACTTTGGTTTCCTCCAGGAAAAGTAAAATGTCGGGAAAAAATAGAACGTTTTGTGTTCAAATGAAATGACAAGGCAAATCTGCTGTTTTTTTCCTTTTCGAATCTCGGTCACGTACTGTTACTATTTTCGGCCATAATAAATGAGTAGGTATACATTTCTGCCTGAATAGTTGGTCTATATTAAGTATTTTTTAATGGTTGTCATCAGTCCTGCTGTGAAATAATAAAATACTGCTGAAACCTAAATTATTACCGAACCAAAATTTTTCAAGTGCCATTGCTTTGTTGCGGGTAGTTCAGGCCATCGAAAATTCTCCAGGGGACCGCTTTCGATATACCTTGGGATTTTCAAAAACTTTCCACTAATTTTGACCATATATATTTTTTAACGCTCTATTAAACCCCTTACTTATTCAAACGTGCCTAATAAATTTAATGATTTAATGCCGTCCACAGTATGGTAGTATATGCTAGTTTATCTAGTAGCTATTATTCAAATTTAAATATAAGTACTATAATAAATATAATTGCAACGCAAAAGCATACAGTAGAGAACAATAGAAGTATTAAGTAAGAAACTGTATTTATTCATTAAATTATTAGGTACTTTCCAATAAATAGGGTGGTTTATTAAAGTAGAGCGTCCAACCAAAAAAAAAAAAAAATTATCAAAATGAGTGAAAACTGAAAATTTTCCAAAATTTCCAAGTATCTTAACCTTGAGGTTTTCGAAGTTTTCCATGTAAGGTAATTAATAATAAATTATCTTTCTTCAGTTCCAATATACGTGGAAGTGAGCTATTATCTCCAGGTTATAATCGAGGAGTATAATCCCGTTCCTTCCAGTTTATACTATAGGAAGGAATGTATTTGTAACCGACCCCAGAAGATGGTGGTTACTCATGTTGACCTACAGTTTTTTTTTTAAACTTAATTTTTACATTTTTAATTTCTATTTTTCTTATTATAATTTTTTGTTTTCAAAACTTTTATATATTTTTCAATTTTTTTCCTTCAATGTTTGACTTTTTGGGCTTCTCAATTAATGTTCAGAAGATTTCACTTCCCTTCGTCCGTCTTACCATGTAAAATTGATACGATGGAGATAACTCGAAAGCTAACGCTCACTGAGTCGGTTTCTCTATTGATGAGCACTCGCTGTCCGAAGATGACCAGCTTAGCGTGTGACTATCTTGCGATCTGGATCCTTGACAGATCTTAATCCGTCCGTATTTAACGAGGTCGTTCCTGTTAGCTCGTGCCGTTGCTCGTTTATCGAAGGTATTTGCCTCTAAGAATGTGACAACTTGCATTTATTATGTTTGCCCTTTCCACATTATGGTATTTTTTTAAACGTATCTTTAAATCAATTACGTTTTAATGGTAACTAAAGCCGAAAACTTACCGTATTATACGTATTATTAAATATATCTGTTATATTATTCGATTATTCAACGTTGGGATGCGTAAGCGGCGAAGTAAACGGTGCAAAATCCTTTGAAATCAGTCTTAGAAAAAAATAAAAGAATAAAAAAAGGTCTGCGAATTGTGCATTTAAATGACTGAGCGTATAAAAATAGCGTTCATTGGATTTAAAAAATACAATTCATAAACAGCCGATGTTTGATCGCTTTTCGTGATCTCTATCGCTAAAAATTCACGTCTTACGAATGGGAAATGATTCGCTGTTGTTCATGATTATGTTTTCTGTTTTGTCCGGACGCGATTTCGATTGCTCAACAGCGGCTGTCGTTGTAGGAATGTGGGTGTAATCAAAACAATTCCGCATACAAACCTTGTACTCTTTTCGAGCCCCATAAACATGGAAGGAAAACATGAACTCATAAGTGGCAACATTCAACCGCCCACGATCGCGAGCTATTATCGAGCAGTTGAATTAGAAAATCGGCCATAAGATGCAAATTTCGGTTGGACTTTTTTTCGCCAGAATTATTAGATTTCTTGTTGAATTGATTCGGTAAGGAAAATATTAGGAAAATCGTATGTACGTGATAGCGAAAGAGTTGAATTGGCCGGTTTCTCTTGATACAACCTTTATAAACGTGCTATATCAGGACAGCCGTAAACGAGGTCATCATTTTCCTACCCGAAATCGAAGATAATCGAGCGAATCGTGAGGAAATTTCCGCACCTACTGAATTCAGCATTCAATGCGCAAACCGGATGAAAATGCTACCGTTCATTCGACTGTTACTTCCATTCTTGGAGCGGTGGCTTTTCAGAGACAGAGAAAGACGTGTAATTTTGAATCTTGAAGTCTTTAATGGACGTCTTCGGATAGCGTGTTCCGGAGCGATTCAAACGTCGACTGACAAATGAGGCCTTGAGTTCCGTGCATGTATTCCCTCCGCCGTCGCACCCTCTGACGACATTTCATTAGCGATATATCCGGCGTGGAATCGTCGACACAGAACGAGAAGTTGAGAAACGGTTCTCTAGACGAAAAACTGATCGTATACCAACGTATCTTTCGAAATCGTCTTGACGAGGGGAAATACAAATTTTTCATAGACTTCCTAGAGCGGCCGACTGACGAAGGAAACGAGTCCGATTCAAATGGCGCCCGAAACTTGGAAGGGGAGAAAAGTTTTGACGATCGATCCTAAAGTTGAAAACGGACGGACGGTGAAATCGTGCCAAACTCGTGGCATTTGTTGTCAAGCGTGCTACAAAAACCGGTTACTAGGTAATAAAAATAAATTAAAAAGAAAAAACTCAAAATTGCTCTTTTATCGTTGGAAAAAAACTGCAATCGATTGTACAGTGGTTTTTTATTCCTTAGCTTCAATTATTATCAAGGTTTATTATGTATATTGGTAACTATAATATAACTATAATTACTAACTATAGTAGCTTTTTTTATTCCTTAGCTTCAAGGATTATCGTGTATATTGGTAACTTTAATATAACTATAGTAACTATGATAATGCCTAACTCCCAGGTGAAAATCGTAGGTTGAAATACCTATTTTTCTTTTTCTTATTTCAAGTCAAATTTATCGCTCAACTATTCAGTTTGAGAGAATGTTTGAGGGACGTTCGAACGATTATATTTATATTGCTTCTTTTTAGCTTCACAAATTATGACTAACATCTTGCAAAACGTTTATATCGCGGAAATTCCTCACGAAACCTGTGATGGCTCGAAACCCGTTAAAGCTATTGTCCCTGTTACGGTCTCATTTGATTCAGCGTCTGAAAATCAATATTAATTGACATAAAACATCTGTATACTTTAAAAAAAAAATTGGAAAATATGAATTCCCCCCTCAAAGTCCACAAATACACCCTAACAACTGAGCTAGTGGTTTACGAGTATTTATAGCAGTTGTCAAATCATGAATAAGTTTTTGATTTTTTTTTTTTTTTTTTGGCTTAACAACGAATTTTTTCCCTGTTCTGGTTTTGATGTTTTTTCAGAATGCGTTGACGGCTGACGGATAGAATTTCGTTTTAATGGGTATTCGGATTCTACATGCCTTGAAACGTTGAACATAATATTTTATCCGGAGGTTAGAAATTATTTTCGTTGGGCGATTACAAAGAAATATTATTGAGTAATAAACAGCAAAAAAAATAACGATAATTAAGTCTAAAATCTATTTATACTCGGAAAAGTATTGATACTCGAATTCGGGACTGTTCGATGCCGGTATAAGGATATCAACATTTACGAATAATTGATATCATTAGCGTGCTCTTCTTCGCTCTTGGAATAATGCTTATTCGAGATGTTTTCCCACATTTGAGCAAAATTGGGTAAAAATCAGTTCGCGAAAGTCGCTGCCGGAAATCCAATTTTCACTTATGTCGTTTCATCTTTAGCGCGGCCTGAGATTTTATCTCGCTTGACGTGACATTCGGAGCGTATCTGTGTGGGTCAACTGTTCCCCGAACTGACGATCGATGACACAATTCCGGGAGCTAAGTTTTCACCAGTCATAAAGCGGAGAAAGAGGGCGTTGAAGAGTCTTCTCGGTAGCTCGAAAGGGGGATGTTTATTTACGCTTTGGATAATTACGAGTTTATAGTTCACCCTTCCATTTCGAGGGACCCTAACGTCTTCTTGGGTTTAGTAAAATCAATCGCTGACATGGAAGGGACAAAGAAGGGCCTTCATATCGATCCATCTTCGTAACCCTCGCTAATTGCAGCTGAGCTATTCTACAACTTCTCTCCGAAGGAGACACCAAGATGACGCGGGGAACACTGCGGAAACAATGAAGAAAACTCGGGCAAAGCTTCTAAAAGGGATGACCATTGGAGCGTGAGCCGACTTCTCCGTCACATCCGCATCCCCGTCTACTTTTCCCTTTTTTTCTCATTTTTTTTTCTCCATTTTCTCTCTCGCTCCCTTCCACTGTCGAGGTTTTTTCCTACGGTCGGATATTATCGTCCTTTTTCCTCACCTTGTGTGACAAACTCCCGATCTTCGCCGCTCCCAATTCCGGTTTTTCACTTCGAACCCTTCTCCTTTTTCTTTTCCAAGGTAAACGCAGGAAGTTCACAACGCCTCCACATCCTTTGTCACGGATTCCTAGAGATGCCGACCGCACAAATCATCCGAGGAGCTCCCGTCTTCCATAGTATCCTGGGATGCGACTATCTTCACTCCCAAGGGATCGAAAATGCTTCGATCGGCGCATTATGAGAACAAAAGACAAATAGTGTGTACACAAAATGGTAAAAGATCGCGTATTTGCAGAACAAGTTAAACAGTGTCCAGAAAGTGGGAAAACTTTGTGGCTGAAAAATGATATTTAGTTTTTTTTACTCGTACGATTACTGGTTTGGGAATAATTGCTGGTCGAGTATGTTCTATCTTTTGGAAAACCACGGTTTGTAGAAACGTGAGAGGAAAGTGTCAAGGAAAAACGCGGAGGGAAAGTGTGGTTGAAAACCGTCTTCGGATGATCGTCCCATACGTCCCCGAAGAAGTACGCCCAAAGTTGCCAAGCGACATTCTAGAAAACTCCTTAAACCGAGTTGAAAAATATCCTGAAATAGCCTAAATTGAAGGTAAAATCCCCTGAAAATTCCCCTAATTTTATTCTATGGCAGCCATAGCGCTATGTTGTAACAAAATAAAACTGAAATTCCTTATGAAAAAGGGAACATTTTTTTCAAAAACCCTCTAAAATTATGCCAGTTGTAAAAATATAGTACCCGAAAAATCCCATAAATATTTCATCCCCTTAAGTTTTCCCAATCGGAAAAGTCCCCTGGATTTAGAAAAAATCTTTGACATGGCAACATTGAGTGGACCAGACATTGCAACCTCGATAAAGGAGCGTAGAAGCTGTAGTTCTGAAGGTCGGAAGCAGTTTTCCCAAATCGTTCACCGGTTTTCACGGGGTTTGATATCGTCCACCGATGCAAATTATTTTGGTTTATTATTCAATAAAAAGCAATTGTGATCGCCCAAGAATATAATATATGTTCCAACTCCATCGGAATTCGATGTTTTAGGTTTCAAGGCTGGTAGAATCCGAATATACAATAAGTTATATTTAGTTTATAATATTAGTTGTTTTGGAATAACGAGGAGCGGCGAGTCCGAGTCGTTTGTATATTTTCAATGAAAAATCGTCGGTTGTCTAGATGGAAAATATCTAAAAACGACCGAAGACAATAATATCTTCGGTCGTTTTTAGACTTTTTCGATCTAGACAACCGACGATTTTCCATTAAAAATATACAAATGACTCGTATTCGCCGCTCCTCGTTATTCTAAAGCACAATTAAAAACTGTATTTTACCGAGAATGGCGAAATGTTAGTATGAGCGCGCTTATTCTCAAATGATCTATTTCGGTTGGTGTTTTTGAGAAAACTGCCGTAATCTCACGATGTTGATGAATATCTCGATATTTTTCTCTTCCACAGCTTTATTAACGTACATTCTCGAATCTGCCCAACAGAGAAATTCTTTGCAGATTCTGACAATGGGCGACCGTCGAAAAAAGAGGATCCCGTTGGACGATACATCTGGAGGGGACGCGAAAAGAGGGAGTCGGTCCTCGGACTGGATACATGGAGGGGTTGGAAAGTTGGAGCGGGAGAGAGAGAGATGGATATATTTCATGTGTTCGACTGAGATAGATGAGATATCTCCGAGTAGGCGGAGCCGACGTGGTTTTCGGAACTAATTTCAGCCTCGACAATCGCTATAGTATTCGCGTCGCAATATTTTATTCAACGAACGTGTTGCAACGTCTTATACATTCAAACTCAAATTATTCCCTTGATCATATTATAGCGAATCGCAATGAAAGCTAACGCGTCTCTCAGTGTTCGCAGATTTCAAGAGGAGATTTGGGGGAAACCTTGACTAGAAAAGGGGGAAATTACTTAGGTTTTTT
This sequence comes from Tupiocoris notatus, assembly GCA_037159825.1. Classification (NCBI taxonomy): domain Eukaryota; kingdom Metazoa; phylum Arthropoda; class Insecta; order Hemiptera; family Miridae; genus Tupiocoris; species Tupiocoris notatus. The sequence goes on along the minus strand of JASJUZ010000035.1, from coordinate 443,276 downwards.
TAAACAAAAAAAGGGTAGAAATATACAGGGCTCTGTATTCCTGTGTTTTTATTTATTTATTTTTTTTAACACATCGCCATGAATTGGCGTAAACGTGGACTTCAAATATTTAATAGAACATTTTGGTTCCTTGAAAAAACGAATTTATTATTCTGATCGCGCAAACCGAATGAAATCAGAGTTATAATAAAAAATTATCTTCTCGCATTCTTATTACTGCTTATCTTATGTTACTTTTGTGTCCACCCGACGATCAAGAGAAGTTCGGGTAGTCAAATAGCATACATGAAAATTATCGCTAAACTTGTCAGCATGTTTACTATTGAAAATCACTTATTTTCCTAATTTTTATTTTTTCCTACTTTATGCGAGAAATGAAGAGAAAAAAGGAAGAGATTGGGGGAGGAAAAAAGTTATTTTTCTTGGTTTTAGGAGAGTTTTTCCCCAAAAAGGGGATACTCGCTTCTCTGTATTTACAATATTGGATTAATTTATTTTCGTTTTTGTTCCAGGCCGTCAATCATGGTGCTACAACGGTTGCCGTTTGCTGTGAAGAAACATCATGAGTGATGTAGACTACCTACAATTGGATATCCAATAGCCTGGTATGAGGAACTGAATACCACTGACTAGTATTTTTATTTACAAAAAATATTTTAGCTTCAGACGAATTAATTTTCCGGCCTAACCTCTCATCAATAATCAATCAAATACGAACTATTAAGTTTGTTTTTTCGTATACTGCTAAATTTTATTTCACTCTGTTTCGCGGCAGTTGTATCAAGATGAATCGGAATAATCTCGCGCGAATGGGAAAGCGAGAAGTTTCGCTCTTGCTATTTTCAACGGAGAAACAATTTTCTTCGTACGTTCGATTCTCAACTGTTCGAATGTGAGGTTTCACTCACAACCTTCACGGCTCGATAGTTCCCGGCGGTTTGCGTCCTCTCGTAACGTTGAATTTCATTGCTTTTCGAGACGGCGAGGCCTTGCAGGAGGACCTTCTCTTTCCTCAGCTGAAATAACGAGCTCGAGTCCTTCGCCTAGCCAACCATAGGCGCACAATATTATGGTACCCAATTTTTCGCATATCCTGAGAAATAAAATATCCTGAGCGCAGCAGAAACGAACCGTATTATTATTCTTTTGCACTGCTGAGGTGAAATAGACCTGCTCATTCTCGCATATTTACTCGCCAGCCGAGCTTTCGCCAGTTCGAGCATCTTCTGGGCGTTTTTGAAACATGATTTCCCATCCTGGAATCTCTTTCGTGTTCTTTCCTGCTGTGGCAGCTATTTCTCAGATTCGCCTGATTTTGCGACTACCGCGCAGCCTCACAAACTAGTCGGTCCATATATTTCTGAACAATCGCACCTCTGTATTCGCTCAAAGCCCTTAATTTAGCAGCCTTAATGAGCAAACCTTACCAGTATAAAAAGTTCGGTCGCTACGACGGTAATACAGTCGAAAGAATTCGGTTTCCAAGTTCTAAAAATAATCTAAAATCTTTTTCAATGGTGACTGATTTCTCGAGTAATTTTAAACTATTATTTCAATTTACCACTATTTTATATTGAAGGGTTCAATTTACCCTTTACAATTTATTCTTGGTTGAGTCGTCGCATCTCTCATTGTATTGGGTAGGTGAGGGGGAGAAGAACCAGGCGACATATTCTCCGATTTTTTATTTTCCGGCCGAGCACTTTCGCCCCTTCGGGCATCCTCAGGGCGATGTGGAACCATAGGTTACCACAGCCCCGGCCAGGGCTGTGGTAACCTATGGTTCCACATCGCCCTGAGGATGCCCGAAGGGGCGAAAGTGCTCGGCCGGAAAATAAAAAATCGGAGAATATGTCGCCTGGTTCTTCTCCCCCTCACCTACCCAATACAACTTTACAATTTATCTTACCTTAATCTTGGTTCTGATATTGGTACTTTTTGGTTCCATAGGAGCTCGTTTATTTATTTTTAATTTGCTTCAACTATGATTTAAGAGGACCATCTTCTTGTGACAGTAACTATCACAAACATTCATGAACGTTTCCACCTGGCTACAGACTGCATATGGGAAAACTCCTAAGCAAATATCGTAATTTTTATATTTTTTTCTATAATAGTCCAACAGTAAAATCATTCACCCAACGATACAGATTGAGAGATTTTTTTATCTGCATTCCATCAAGTACAGAACAATTTTTATGGCTCCATACATTCTCGAGTTATACCATCAGGACAAATTTCTAAAAATCTCGAATATTCCACACAATAGCTGCGATAGATCGAGCGTACCATGAAGCTATTAAATCTGTTATTGCCTCGATCGATTTAGCGTCAAATAAATTGATATTTAATTATGTTTCGAAAAGATAGGATATCACGCTTTTCCAACATAACCTTAAAATTATATTCGCGTTTAAAAATTTAGCCATTGCCAGGCCAGGATTGATTTTTGGGGAAAATATGAAGAATTTAGCAATTATTCGGATTTTTCATGCCTCACAAATTAAAACACCAGATTTTGAAGATACGAGTTAGAATCGTAGTTAGAAAAAAAAAATGTTCTTGGGCCGATACGATGGTTTATTTTTTAACAATTGACCGATATCATATCGAAATCGTTTTATCGTTTTTGCGATCATATCAACGAAAATCCGACCCCGTGTATAGAACACATCACTCGCGTGACGCGTCGCTTTGATCGCGGCCGGCGATTCGTCAAGCGCCGTGTGTGATCCGTTGGTCGATCTTAGGTGAAAATTGCCGCTCAACCGAGTCGCCCATTCATCTTTTCGTAGGGCGAGCCGCCGTAAACAAGAGTAACTGGTCGTTCTTTCGAGAAAATGCGAAATAAAAAACGCTGGTGTTTCTCTTTCGCGCGATGATCGGCTGTCGGCGGTAAAGAGACAAACGGTGCCGCGAGGGAACCGGCGTATCTCTCCTACACTCGTACGACCGCGTTGACAGCTGATGACAGCAGCTCCAATTCCGTCCTCTTCCTACACGTTCTCTTTGACGTCCGACGAAACGAGGGGAACATACGAGACTCGATCGCGACAGTTTTCAAGTTTTCTCCGCCGCAAAATACCAGATAGCATGTTCTTTGAGACGAGCCGCTTCATCTGCCCTTCGGCGATCTAGTGCCGATCGTTTTCTCTCGATTCTGAATACTCCGAAAAATTATTATATCGCCAGAGAATCGAGTTATCTATTCCTTATTTATTCGATTCAACGTTGAAAAAACAATTTACATTGCAATACCAACGTACGTATGGAAATATTAAAACGATGCATTTTCCCCTTTTAAAAACCAATAAAAATACTCTACTTAAAAAAAAACTTTTTAAAACAAAAAAAAAACTTTTTAAAACAAAAAAAAAAGCTTTTCAAAACCAAATAAAATGGGTTTAGCAATTAGGCTAAATGAGTAAGCAATATTTCACGAAAAATGACTTTTTTTTTACAAAAATTGTAATTATTTCATCACGAATTTCCATTCAACTTTTCGCTTTACAAAGTTCACTTATTTTCTTGGCGAAAATTCAAGCACATTTCCTTTCGAATTTCTCTCCTCGTTTTCACTTCAGAAATTCCCTCAGAAAAGCTTACAGAATTTTACCAATTCAATTTGAATTCCTCGTGCGTTTTGAGGTTGTTGGAATTTTTCCCGAGCGATTACAGCGCTTTACTATCGAGTAATAGACCTAAATCGAATTATTGTTTGCCGGCTATCGCTGGTTTGAGAATGTCTTTTGACTGAAATAATTGTAGGGCCAACTCACTGGACCCCCTCCCCTTCAACCCTTTAGGCCCTTAAGGTCGATTCATTAGGAGCTGCTCGAGGATCGATATCTCAGTCTAAGCTGGCTCATGAAGGTGAAGGTTGCGGGTGTCTTAAGGTGGTAGAGTTGAACGGGAGTGAGTCCGAGTCTTCTGAACCGTAAGACGTCGAATAGGGGCGAGAAAATAGGGTTGGAAAGGGAGGGAGAACGATGGACTTTAAATACCTCTACAGACGCAGTTCGACCGTCTCGGAGCCACTTTATGGAGAGGGAAGCTTATTGGGCTCGTTGAGAAACCAGCCGGAGGGAAAGATCGTCAGCAGCATTCGTCGGCTTAGCTCAGCTTTCGACCGTCTTTCTGAAACGGAATGACCGCGGAATTAATTCCAGTTCCGTCGCCTTTCGTCTCAATATCAACGCTTTGTGTTCGGTTCGAGATTTGAAAAAAAGCCGCAAATTTTTCAGTTTCCACCTAACAAAAGATTGGTAACTATAACGGAAAACTCCGTGGCAACTATTGTAATTTTAATCATTTTTATTTCTCTTAATCTCCTAATTAAAAGCTAAACTTATTGCCTAACTATACAGCTGGAGAGAGTGTTTACGGAGCATTCCAACGGGTATAGAACGATTTTTATAGAAAATTCTTTAGTCATACCAATCTCGTAAATGTTACACAGAAGCTGCGATAACTCAAGAACCAATAAAGCTATCGTTGAGTATAGAGCTAAAGCTAGTGTTAACGGCGGACTGAGAGAATTTTTTAATTATTGGATATTCGGATTTTACATGCATTGAACGTAAAACATTAACTTGGGCATTTAAAAAAATTCTTGAGCGATTACAATGGTTTTATATTGAATAATAAACTAAAATCTATCATCTCCTTTTGAGTTTGATATATTTTTTTTCGGCATTTCGGTTTAAAAATGTCATCCCTTAGGTCTTAAAAAAGCGTCCATGTTTTTTTTCATGAAACTGTAAGAACTGGGTTAGGGAAATTATCTCTAAAAATCATTTTCGAACCCAAAACGGCTCAATTTATTGCCTCATCGCTACAAGGGTATTTTTATATAATAAGTATAAGTGATATAATATACCAAATTAATAATTTGGTATGTTGGTGGAGGTGTTTGAATGTACTTTGTATCATAAAATATTGGGTTTTTCAACTAGAGCAAAGTTGTAGCAGAGGTAGACGTTTCAACTTTTAGGTTTTCCAAGATTTGTAACTTGCACAGTGGATAACTCAAACAAAAAGTCGTCAATTCAGATGTTTGAATATACCAAAAGATAGGTAATTTATCTGCCCACATTTTCCTAATGTAATGTACCTATCCATTTTTCAGCCGTTTTTGCGTTATTCATCAAAAATAGTGGACTATACACGAAAACATGACATTTTTCATCTTCAAACGTTCTTTTCATCTATTTAGTGCGAAAGAAACAAAGAATGAACCATATATTATTGATATACACATCATCAACTATCATTATGCTGAATTTGAGCGAAATCCATTTCAAAAAATTTTTCGCAAAAAATCCAAGGGGTCCCCCTGCGATTTTTTTCAACCGACCATTTAACGAATTTTTACTCGTCTTTCAAAACAGATAAAAATCTGAAATTTTCAGGAAAGTTGTGTCTTACCACGATGTATTTTTGTGATTTTTTTTATTTCTCGGAAAAATCTGCAAGTGGTCCAAAAAAATCGGTTTTTGAAAGCTCAAAAATCGGACTTTAACAGTGATTTTCGGGGACAAAATTCATGTGAATCAATTGTTTTATTATGCAGGAGTCTTCATATGAACGCCTTACATACGTACATAGCAAAAAATTTGGTGAAAAAAATTTAAACAGAGCCAGAGAAATTATTTTCCGTAAATCGAGTTTTTCGCCGGCCGGAATTCCGAGCTCGATGATAGTGAAAAATTAAATTTTCGTTTTAAAGCGATTTTGAAAGCTATTCTTATAGGAAATTTAACGCTGAATCCGAATATGACGTCGAAACGGCGGAAATTTGACGACCAACATTAGTTTTTCCCAGTTTTAGTACCAGGCGGTTTCATGTAACTTTGAAAATCCGTTGCAAATACTTACAGTACGGATCAAATTTGATTAATTAATGATCCTTACAGGAAATTAGACGTAGAATTCAAATTCAAAGTGGAAACAATCAAATTCGAACGATTAATAATATTTTTCGAATTTTTTTCGTTTTTCATACTTTTGAAGTTTCAACTTTGGAATTTTTTTTCGTCACGTTTGCGAAATGGGAACAATTAGGTGCTGTGGAAGAAAATGAAGGAAATTTAATGTAGAATCGATTAAAAATAAGAAAATGGCTCGCGTATATAATAGCTCTCGAGATATATTCCACTTTATGTCAAAAAACGTGTTTTGACTTTTCTTTGATCGCGAATAGCTCCGCGGGGACATAACATAAAAATATAATTAACTACACTAAATTGTAGGATTTTGATAGCTCTTTCTCGCCTCTGAGTAATATACCTATGTAAAAGTGGTCGGTTCAAAAGTTATTCGCGAAAAACAGGCAAGAAAACGCAAAAAACAGGGTCATAAAATTTCAAAGTGCAATAAAATTTGAACAGAGACCTAATTTAAAAAAATAAGACTTTTCCAGCCGATGAAGTTCTCTCAATTGAACGGCACTACGACCAAAATTTTATTACCTATTCTCAGTTTCTCAATCAATCGTACACCCAAGGATTTTCGACTTTCACTTCGGGCCGCTCTAGCTCCGGCAAAAATCTACCAACGAACGAATTCATGTACTTTTTCGTTTAAAGAAGTTTGTTTGATATATATTTTTTCGGCATTTCGGTTTAAAATATTCGGTGAAATCTCATCGCTTAGGCCTTAAAAAAGCGTCCATGTTTTTTTTTTTTTGTTTTTTCATGAAACTGTAAGAACTGGGTTAGGGAAATTGTCTCTAAAAATCATTTTGAACCCAAAACGGCTCATTTTATTGCCTCATCGCTAGATGAATTTCAAGGGTATTTTTATATAAACTAAATAACTATACCAACTCGTCGCCATATTTTGTTTTTAGGGATAAAGATTTACCAGAAGTTGTCAAATTTTAACGTATGATGACCGATTTTGACTTCGCTGAAGTAAATACCGCGTCATAAACGCTCGCATTAACTTACTACATTATAAGACAGGGTCATTATCACATCCTGCGCAAGGGATCACGAAGCACATGGGCAAAGGCTTTACTTATTCAGAACTCCCATTGAGGAATTAAGGGATGGAAGCGGGAACGTTGCTGTAACCAAGCGGTCCTATTAAATAATGAGCTGTTGGGGGAAGATAGCGATCATCGCTTGGCTCCTTGCAAGTGAGTGGGGCGAAACCGAGTCCTTAGTAAAGTTTGAGGAGTTCATGAATCATGCAACGTTTCAAAGTTTATAAATTATGTGACAACAGATCACATGAGGCGAGGAAATGTTGCGAGAATATAATCGTGGTGCGGAGGAGTGTGACAGGTCCTGTATTGGCCGTGAATTCGTGAAATTATAGCGATGATAGCATTTCAATAAAAAATGCTGTCCGAATGATGTGCAGTAAACCATAAAGAATAATTTGCATTAAGGTGCAGGTGATTGCTCTGAGGATAGAGAAAATTGAGAGTTTTAGAGTTTTTTTAAAAATTATCCAATACCTAATAAACCATTGTAATTACCCAAGAAAAAATGTTTTTAACCCCCTCAAAATTTGATGTTTTTTGTTTCAAGGCATGAAGAATCTGAATATCCAATATAAAACGCTGCAAATGATTGTACAGTGGTTTATTATTCCTTCGCTTCAATATTGATTTAAGAAGATTATCCATTTTTTATTATAATTATTCCGAACATTTGTGAACGTTTCCACTGAAAAACAGATTGGTAACTATCGGGGAAAAATCCGTAGCAACTATAGTAATTTTAATTATTTTTATCTTTCTTAATTTCCTAATTAAAAGCTAAACTAATAGCCTAACGATACAGCTGGAGAGAGTGTTTGACGACCGTTCCAATTAGAATAGAACGATTGTTGTAGCTCCAAGAACTCTCGAGTTATGTCAAAAATGTCGAAAATTCTACACTAAAAGCTGCGATAACTCGAGAACGGTTAAAGCTATTGACTCCGTTATCATCTCATTCGATTCAGCGTCAAAAAATATATAAAAATCAATACCAAACACACCTTCGTCCAAAAAATAGTCGAAAATATGAATTGTCTACCACTTGAAACCCCTAAAAATACCCTTAAAATTAAAGTTGCACATTTGCTAAAGAACTGGGCCATTATCAGGCCAAGATTAGTTTCGGTGAAAATTTCAATATTGTAACTTTTATTATGAATATGGAAAAGTGAATGGAGTGAGTTGATTAACAATTGCAAATGGAATTGTAGAGCCTAATGAGTGAGCCAATACAGAAATACGAATGGAGTGATAGGATTGCATCGATTACCGCGAGAGAAAATCAAACGCACGACTATTCTACAGGCTATCAAAAAAACGGAAGTCAGGAGGAAAAACACGAGACGCGTATAATCTTTTTATTATTTCGAGGTAATATCGATTCGCTGTGTCTCCTTCAAAATCCCTTGTAAAGACGCCTTTTTCTCCCCTCGACCTCAATCGTCGTAGCTCATCTCTCGCACTGTAAATCTGTTTTCCTCATATGCCGCAAGACTTGATTTACTCATCCTTGTTATTTACCCCTCGAGTTCATCTTCGACCCTCCATCCGTTTTCCGACAAGTCGTCCTCGTAAAGACATCATTGCCGTTTCCTCTCCGATCCTTCGCCCGCCTTTTCTTCGCGTATTTCTCTTGCACCTGATGGCAATCCCGCTTTCTTATCCCTCATCCTGTTTTATCGTTCATCCCTCGCAGCACACTTCAGCGACGCGAAATCCCCGGATCTTTTTCCTCACCAGCAACTACATCTGATTTCCATCGGCGTAGCATTATTTCTGATTCGATTAGGCCTCCGTTACGTCTTGTTTCCGACGGATGAATTCGGGCACGTGCTTCACTTTTCCTCTGCCGCTTTTCTTATTCGAAAACTCCTCGCCTTCGGTGTCGTTATGTCATCCGAACGAGGGATTTTCCAATACCTGTCACTTAGCGGATTCTTGTTCCATCGTTTAAATTCTGTTGCATTAAAAGAAACTTATTTAAGCACGGGGCTGCAGTAAAGAAACTTTAATCATAACAAAAAAAAATATATATAAATAAATAAAATAAAATAATAAAAAATAAATAAAATAAAAACTTATTTACGCACGGGGCTACAGTAAACAAACTCTAATCATAAAAAAAACCGTTGCAAATGATTGTACATGATTGCAGCTCCCCAAGAAATAATACCAAAGCCGATTATAGTTTGAAAAAGTGCCTCGTAAATAGCGATCAGGTTTTTTCCGTTAAGGTAACCTCTTAAATCCTCATTAACTAATTGACGCGAATCGCCAACTAGTCTGCTGCAATTCCCTTTCTGTCTAATCAAACCGCCGCTCACTGTTTAGGCTCATCTTACCATTTGGAGTCCTATTTGGTACCAAGGAGGGCGCTCAAAGTAAACTATTCCGTTGTATGCTTAATTTATTAGTTTCTTTTCAGCAGCCATATTTCAATTGATTCCCGTCATAATACTCATCGTTTGAGTAGGAACGCTCGGAGTTCTAAGGACAATCCATAGAAAACGCGTTGTCGCGATAAATATGGCTCACCAAGGAACAACAATTTCGTTACAACATAAAACAATAAACTGCTTTGTAGAACGATTGTTGTGGAATACAACACATTTATAGACCATTTCAGCTATTAGCGACGACCTCTGTGTTTGCGTGCGCAAACGTTTTTATATTGAATACTGTGAAGTCCCCTGGACCGCCTAAAGACGCGTGCCCTTGTTGCGCAATGGTATACTATTTTGGGAAAATTATTTTTTCTTCAATGAAATATTACCATTATCCGCTGAAAAACAATTCCAATAGCGTGGGAGTTATAGAGTTACTCTACATTCAATATTCAATTACCAACTACAGTAAAACGTCCTGTCGCATTGAATTGGTCAGAATGGTAGAATCTAGAGGACATTTGTACAGTTCACTACAACTCCACAATAATCAATCCTCATTGAAAGCTAGAGTCAAACTGAAAATATATTATTTATAAACGGTATCCACAACGGTGGATAGTTTCCTATTGGTGATAGTTGTCACATCCTTCCCCACTTGAAGAAGTTCGTGGCGCTGGTGATAAAGAACGACATTCTTGATTGCTGCTGCGTGTTCCCTGTTCTGTTCATCTGTGTAAATAATAGTTTTGGGGACGTTGTCCATCCAGTTGATTCTTGTTATTTTGCATGGTCCTTTTACAACATTGAATGCTTATTTTGTGGGTGAAATCGGCCCAAAAGCTCACCCTTTAAAACCAAAATCCATTTTTTTAAACCGTGCATTTTTTCCTAAATATTCCTATTCGAAAGTCGAAAAACTGATTTGCACGCGAACGATTCCCTCCACCAACGAACCAACTTTCAACAATTTTGGTCATAGTACGAGTATTTGCAAATGTCCAAAACAATTGTTTACAAAAAATTCGGGCAGCTTGAAATTTTCATCTCTAGAACTTGAACTGAACGCTGCAAATGATTGCACAGTGGTTTATTATTCCTTCTCTTCATCTAATGATTTAAATAGACAATCTATTATTTTGTGAAAGCAATTATTCCGAACATTTGCCAACGACCTCACCGAAAAACAGATTAAACAGATTTCGTTAAAGAATTGAGCCTTAGTCAGACCAAAATTGATTTTTGGTGAGAATTTCAAGAATATAGCTTTTATATGTTGGTCAGAAAAGTGTTAACATGCGTTGATTTTCTTGAAACATAAAACATAGAAAAAAAATTTTTTTTTTTTTTTTTTTTTTTTTTTGAAGGGGTTAGAATTTTTTTTTTGTGGGGCGATTACAATTGTTTATTATTGAATAATAATCCAAAAGTAGTTTTACATTGAGTTTAGAACTTTTTCTTGTTCAAAAATCATCAGCAGAATCTAAATTAACGTATTTTACCGACAACTATTTACGTTCCCCGATTTTCTATCATTTTCTTGTCGTTCGTGTTGAAAGACTGTAGCGAATTGTCAAGTGAATGATTTCAATCATAGTTTCTCATGGAAATACGATAGATTTTCTGTGGATGTATAGTTTTCTCGGACACGATCCTACCGACTTCCTTTTAAAATTTATTGGCCAAAAAACCGTTGGAATCGTTTTCGAAAATGACCTCAAAAACCGACATGGTCGAATTTTTCTCTAAATTACATTCAATTTTTCCGATTTCGTTTTGTCAAGAAACCATCCCTTGCTTGACAATTTCTCAAAGTTTCACGACGATAGAATCAATTATTTAGGAGTGATTACATATTTACTTTTTGTTTTTATATATTTTTATATATAAGTTTATTCGTACCGTTCTCCAGCTACAAAACTTCGCATAAACGAGACAAACGGTTAATTTTATTTTAATAATTGCTCTCGTAATTTTTTTATCGACTGAATCGGATGTTGAAGCTTTGAAAGTGAGCTCGTGGGATGAAAATAATTTAGATTATTCGATCCTTCTCACTATGTATTATATTACACTAGATATTGAAAATAAACCGATCGAATCGCCGTTCAATTCCTTCAAATAGCCGAGTTTAAAATGTACAACTCCAAAAATAACTAAGAACTCATTGACTGTCGTTTCCTGTCGAATTCTTCGTGTCAATAGGCGATACCTGGGCTGACCGTTCGACTAATCCTTTCCTTCCCTTTTATTTCCATTTAACTGGTGCGAAGCTCAACTTCGGACAGCGCTTACATAAACATTCCACCTGTTGTCTGCCTTCTTTCGACTTATTTTCCACATGTGTCTACACTCCACGGTAAAAGCCCGAAAGGAGACACAATACTACTAAAACTACACTTGCGACAGCACATTGACATTTTCGAGTGAGACTCGCGTGCAAATGCGTTTCGAGAATCGGGATTTATTTTTCTGTTGACTAACCGACGAGGTAAACATTCGGTAGGTAAAATACGGAGAACGTCTTGCCTTAACGACTCGGCCGAAGCGTGCTCGTGTGCCATTTTGAGAGCTAAAAACTATTCTTGTACATTGTCAGAGCTCGATTCCAAATGTAGCTTGAATTTTTATTAAATTCCGAATCGTATTTCCTCTTCGACTGTAATTTTACGATTGTTTCGGTTATAGCTCGACAGTCGGCCTTCCCGATCCTTTTATTTAAACTGACAATGTGTCAAGTGCCATTTTGCAAAAACTGAACGCGCCTCGCTTTCAACATTTTAACAATTACAGCCGCATGTGATGAATACGAGTACGTGACTAGGCAATAGAAAAGACGCTCGTAACAGTTTTGTTGTTCGTTTCCTGAAACTTATACAAATGTTTCGAACTGAAGTTGGAGAATCAACTCCGGCCTTTCGAGGAACGGACGAAATTTTTTTAATATTATTTAATTGAGATTTTTTCTGTGAAAATCGTTGCAGCTCAAATGAGTTTGAGGTTGAGCACAAGTTTACTTTGATACAATTTAAGTCAAAAATAAAAGAATACTACCATAACAAAAAGATAAAGCAGCTGAGCGGATGATGTTAATTAATTTAATTCAGTAGTTGAGTTATACATATATATAATTACGGACTGGGATGAATAAATTACATATTATGTAGATTTGTATTCGATAGAAGAATTGTTTTTATTTTTATTTGAGAACCGTGTTTTTTTTTATTAATATTTTTTTTAATCTTTTATTTATTATTCTCTTTTTTTAATTATTATTTATCTTTATTTTTTACTATTATTATTTGTTCTGGCACTCAAGCTCTGATGTTTCACTTTCTAGTTCTTCTTGTATATTGACCTTATTTGAGAATTGCGTTTGATTGACTCCGACTCTTAGCACGAGTAAAGGTTTTTACTCCCAAGAGTCGTAGCGTTTGGTTATTTTCATATATGTATCATGTAATGTTGTACGTCATGTTTCTTTTTGTTTTGAATAAATGCAAATAAAAAAAATGAAAAAAAATAATAATAATGTTGCAATAAAAACTCGAATCGCAATCAATTCAAAGCAAATTGCCAAACATTCAAGCAATTGCCTATGAATCAATGCTTTCATGACCTTCAATGCCGAGCTAAGCTGCGTTTCAATTTTCTTTCGTCTCTATTACTCTATTTTGACGAAAAACGCCGATATCCAATGAATTACTGAACGAAACGAGATTCAACTGATCCCAGTGTAAAGGAGCCAAGGGTGGCAGAAAATTAAGAGCTAATGGGGATCAAAGCGAGGCCTCAAACCGTTGCCTGTTTCCAAGGAGAAGCTAACGGACAATGTTGTCCTAAACAAGGGTCGATTAAACGCCTCGAGCCTAGTTCTTCACGCTGCCCTCACTCACACGTGTTACACCTACACATTACGGTTTGTTTTCCTATCGCCTCGTTCCCCTGGAAGCTTGAAGACGTGAGAGTCATGACATGTAATTACTGCCGCATTTACTTCATCTCATAAACCGCTTGTTCAACTGGCGGCTTTTCTTATTGGCGAAACTTGAAGCTCGTTACTTGGAAAATAAAACCCGATTTCAATCGACCGATTTTTGTCCTTCGTAGCTGCAGATTAATCGACGCATCATGGATTATACTGCCGATTTATGTGCTGCTCGAAGCGGTGAAAGGGCTCGGAGTATTCGAAGACGAAGAATAATTGAATGGTGGAACGAATTAGATCAAAAATTTCGCTACAGAGATAAGTGGGAGATTTTTTTAGAGTTTGTGTTTTTCTTCTTAGTTTAGAGCATAATAAGGATAATGGTGAATATTTCTAATACAAAAAATCGCTGGATAGCGCGGATGTACGGTGTGTGACCCCAGCGATGAAGCTCCGAGTTTTTACTTTTACCGATGTTTTCCCAAGGTGAGTATTATTGGTAACTTTATAAAATCATACGTCTCCAATAGAACTCTCCATATAGCCATTCGATGCTCATGATTTTTGCAGAGTAACCAACTCCCGACGGCCAACTTGGAAATACACCGGTAAAAGCAAAACCTCGCTATTATTATGGAAAATAAAAATAATCAAGAGTACGATAGTTGGTTTATTATTCAATAATAAACCATATTGCAATCGTCAAAGAAAAATGATTTTCTAACCCCCTCAAAATTTGATGTTGGCATGTTGGCCAATCCGAATATCCAATTTAAAAAAATTGTCCGTCCGTCGTACGCCTTACGCGCTGTTAATATTTTTCTGACGAAACCTTACTTGAATTATTGAATTGAATGAGACCATCGCGGGGTCGATGGCTTTATTGGTTCTCGAGTTATCGCAGCTTTTGTGTCGAATTTGGGAGATTTTCAGAAATTTGGCATGAGGGTATAATTCGAGAGTTTTTGGAGCCATGAAAATCGTTCTACACTCGTTGGATTGCTCGTCGAACGCTCCCTTCAACTAGGCGAAAAATTCAGATTTTAATTAGGAAATTAAGAAAAAGAAAAACGATTTAAATTACAATAGTTGCTACGGAATTTTCCCCCATAGTTACCAATCCGTTATTTGGTTGGAAGGTTCACAAATTTTTGGAATAATTACTATCAGAAATGGATAGTCTTCTTAAAACATTATTGAAGCGAAGGAATTATAAACCTCTGTACAGCAGCGTTTTTTTAGGCGAAAACGTTCACAAATGTTCGAAATCACGAAAGGAAGGTTTATTTTTAAATCTTCATTAATAATTTTAACTCATTTGCAGGGTTTTACCCTCGTCATTAAAAAATACTCACTTTTGCCCGTACCGGGTTAAATCCCAGTCGACCAGAAATGAGCTCAGCTTGACCTGACGGTCAGGTATTGTCAGCTGTTTCCACGACCCGGCTACACATAGTGTGACACGCCTAAGAAGACAGAACAACATAGCACACTATCACGTTACACAGGCCTGCGAATCTCTTCCTGCGACGAGTTCCACTTGCGTTTTCCCAACGAACTGCCAAAAAATGACCTCCGGGTCGTTCAACTCTGAACTGCGAATCGGGTAATTGGATGCCGATTTTTCATAAGGACGGATCCGCTAAAATGAAAAGTTCCCAGCTTGCCGAAATATTTTGAAAACGATCAGCGGGCTAATTTAATTCAACATTTGATTCGCGGCGGTTGAGATTGTGGAATAATTTTTTCCTCAGAATTCGCTACGTTCGGAATAAATAAATTTTTATCGTCGATTACTTAGCCGCAGAAAGTGGTACTATACTCGTTGGAATGGTCGTCAAACACTATCGACTCCACCATTTGACTAAAAATTTACCATTAAATATTATATTTATAATTTTTGGAAATTAAGAAAAATAAAAACGATTAAAATTACAATAGTTGCTCTAAAGTCCTCTAAAGTCACCAATATGTTATTCCGTGGGAACGTTCACAATTGTTTGGAATAATTACTATGAAAAATGGATAGTCTTATCGAATCATTATTGAAGCGAAGGAATAATAATCCGCTGTAGAATAATTTGCAGCGTTTTTATCTAATAATATTAGACACAAAGCTACATCAATGATTCGTCCACTTACTCGATCGTCCTGGTAAAACTCGGCAGCGTCCTTCGACGTGTTTCGATTTCCATGTGCGTTCGACGGGATCGTCGGTTTAACAACTCGCTGATTTTCAAGAAAGCCAGTAGGCCACCCTCGTTTTCCTCGCCGTAAATGCTTTTCCGCTGACTTGGAATACAAAGGAATGTAAAATCCAGCCTTGTAGAGAGATCTTTTATCTCGTACAAGTGCATAGTTCAAAACAGAAGGCTCCGCAAGAATCTCCCGCGCTGACGAGGCGGATAATTACTCTGCGACGAAGTGCAGTCGCAGGACGGCGCATCGGAGATAGTAATTGCTGCGAAACGCGTATGAACGTTTCTTTAATAGCTTTGAAAATTGAGGAGCGATAACAACGTCTCTAGGAACTGGCGAGACACAATTTTGACATAAAACGCGCTCATGCTCCTATTCTGAAGAGGGTTTGAAACCGTGAGCGTATGAAAAACGAACGAAATCGATTTCAACCTCACAGACGCTGATTTCTGACATCTGCCGTTCTAGTATCGCTATTATGTTTTATTATTCAGTAATAATAAGTAATCGCCCTAGAAAAAAATTTCCAACCCCCCTCAAAATTTGATGTTTTACTTTTCAAGGCATGCAGAACCCGAATATCAATAAAAAAAACTATAAATAATATAAAATTAAAATAAAATAAAATAAAAATAAATAAAATAAACTAAAATTAAAAAAAAAAAAAAAACTACGTAAACATGGAAGTAAAAATTCTGTTCATCTGCCGTTAGCAGTTTTCCGGTCAACTATAATAGCTAAATTCTTGAAATTTTCACCAAAAATCAATCTCGGTCCTCCAACGGCCCAATTTTCGAACCAACTTGCTAGCTCAATTTTAAGGATATTTTTTGGGGGGTTTTGAGGGAGAGAATTCATATTTTCCAAGGTTTTACAGAAAAATGAGTATTTGCTATCAAATTCTAAAGATTTTTGGACGCTGAATCGAATGAGACCATCGCGGGGTCGTTAGCTTCATTGGTTCTCGAGTTATCGCAGCTTTTGTTTCGAATTTGGGAGATTTTCAGAAATTTGGGATGAGGGTATAACTCGAGAGTTCTTGGAGCTATAAAAATCATTCTATCGATGGAGTGCTCGTCTTACACTCTCTCCAGCTGTACGGTAGGGCAAAAAATTTAATTTTTTACGCTTTTAATTAAGAAATTAAGAAAAATAAAAATTATTAAAATTACAATAGTCGCCATCAAGTTTTCCCTTATAGTTACCAATCTGTTTTTTGGTTGGAACGTTCACACATGGTCGGAACAATCACTATCAGAAATGCTAGCTCAATTTAAAGGGTATTTTTGGGGGGTTTTGAGGGTGAGAAAATTCTCATGAAATCATTATTGAAGCGAAGGAATAATAAACCACTGTACAATAATTTGCAGCGTTATTTATGATTAGTAAAAAGAACTTGCATATTAAGCACTCAACTTTCCGTTTTCGTCTCAACTTCCGACCAAATCCGACACACTTGATTCGCCGTATGATCCAATTAGAGCGACACATTCCGCGAAGTAGCTCAGCCATCGCGATGACATATCGGGAGACGAGAATCGAGCAAGTGTTTTGCTTTTGGTGCAAACTCGAGCTTAGGATCAAGTTACCGAAGCATAATAGTGAGTCACAGTTTAGAAGACGAACCTTAGTGAAAGCGTGCTCAACTTCACTGAAATCAATCGTGCTTAGGTTTGTGATTTTCATTCAGTCGAGAAACTATTGATCTCTTTGGCCAATAGCCGTAGAAGGATTCTTCGAATTCAGCCCCGGAAGAACTTTAAAAATTTGAGCAAACCTTTATTTAACGAGTTGTACGCTTGAAAAACCAAAGTTTTTTTTCAATCGGAATTGGTGATAAATACAGTTGGTTTTTTTCTACACTATTATATTATTGTCTTCTCGAATATTGTAGAAGAAAAATCAGTCAATGTTACGCATTCTAATAATGAAGTTCTGCAAACTTTCCTGTTCAACCATTCAAAAAATAAATTTTTTTTTCTTATTTTATATTTTTCCGTTAATAATTTCCGATAATAATTATCTCATTTGAATGAACTGATTACAATTAATTTCGACAAGTTCACTGTCCACACCCAGGTCTGCTGTTAATAAAAATGAAAAACGAATAACATAGGTGCTATTTTATAATAGCATAATAATCAAAAAATAAGTAACATCATAAAAATAAATAAGTTAAGTACATGATAATATAAATAAGTTAAATAATAAACAAATAAGTAATATATTAAAAATGAATAAGTTACATGATAATAAAAATAAGTTGCATAATAAAAAATAAGTAATATATTAAAAAAAAAAAATTCTCCTCGGAAAGGAAAATTAAAGAAAAAAGAAAGTTAAAGAAAATTAAAGAATTAATGAAAATTACAATCAAGGAAAATTCTTTTCTTCCGATCTCTCGTCTTCATTTGCCCTTCCATGAATTCGGTTTCACCAAAAGCTGACGATCGTGCAGAAATAAAGATCTTACTTGAATGACTCGATATCTTTTTATAGAAGGTGCTAATTCGGTCGAAATGTCCCAACTAATAAACATCTTAGATATAATTGTTTTCGATCGAATAGCAAACGCGTTTTACATTCATCGGAGACAATTAAAAATACGACGACACGCTTTAATGCTGCAGATGACGCGATTAATTCGCACATTTCCATCGCAACATTTTCCACCCTTGAGCGGTTTCCGGGCGATAAATCGGTCGCATGATTGTATTCTTGTTACATTCGCGTCAAAAAACAGGTGAATTATCTCATCCGGGAGCAGTTAAACGTTTTACGACAGTAAGCCTCGTATTACTGCGCATTGACGATCGTATTACAGCGATTTCATAAGTTACAATTCTTCAATAGTTGCGCGATTAGCTCTGTATTGCCAAAGATGAACCCGCCGAAGAAGGAACGGAGGATGTATAGGGAAAGCTGGGTAAGAATTTTCATAAATATTTCACATAATGTACTACGTATTTTAAATACATAATTCAACTAGTATCTCTGAACCAGCCGTTAATTACCGCATTTGGATCATTAACACGCTCTGCCACCACGAAATGTAATTTTGTTAGGCTTCAAGGGCAGCGCAAGAAATGTTCGCATTTTTCAACGTCGGTACACGCGTCGCATCTTTTTATCTTTTTTAAATAATTCGGCTCGTTGCAAAATTTTCTCCTTCGATCGCTTCGTCGTTTCTCGTATTAGGCGTATTAGGCAAAGGTGGAGCATTAAGAAAATAATAATTCGGGCAAAAATCTTTTTTTTTAATTTTGTTGAAATATTTTTCTATCACTCTCCTTTATATTTAAAAATTCTCTTCCAAAGCCAAGCTACGCAACTGGAACTTTTTCTATTTTCCTTCGACTCACTTTTCATTAACGGTTTTTCATCTTCACTTTAGCGACGTTTATATTCTACTATGGCGATGCTATTGCTCTCGCTTGGATATGTTTCGCTCCTCTTTCGATCAAACTGAATATTTTTCCCATTATGTTTCGCACGCCGAAGCAGCTGAATATCAACGCTTAGGGGGATATAAAATCTAATTTAAACCTCCTCGCTAATCTCCCGTTCTCCTATCCAACGTCGGACATGTTAGCTGTTGATGACACATCCCCTTGGTGTTGATCTGTTGGTTGCAGAACACGGAAATGAGTTCGCCGCACTACAGCCTCCGCTGGAACAACCACCAGAGCCATCTCCTGACGGCCTTTGACTCGCTCCTGCAAAATGAAACCCTCGTCGATGTGACGCTCGTCTGCGAGGAGTCCACCTTCAAAGCTCATAAGGTCGTCCTGTCCGCGTGCAGGTAAGAGAATTTAAATAGAAAATTTGTCGACCCTTGAGAGAAATCCATGTCTCAATTTATCTGTTTTTTTGACGAGTTAGGAGAAAAAATCGCTTTATTTATCTCCCCCTCGAATCAAGAGCGGTGAAAATTGGAAATAAATTATAAAATTAGAATTGATGAAAATTGGAGTCAACTTAAAATTAAAGAAATAAAAATAAAGTGAAAATTAATTAAATAGTTCGTAGAATGGGTAACAATTATTACGACATCCTTCAGTCTCTTGTATCTGCAGCCCGCACTACTTAAATCTAATGCTGTACTGTATCTTAAAGAAAGAAGGGGCCGATTGTTGGATTTCCCAAAACATTAACAAATAAATCAATCGATTAGTAGGTCATATCTTATGTTTCAGAATTAAATTAAATTTCCTCTCACACTTAAATTCAACAGCAGCCAATAGGAATCAAAGATTATCATAATTCTATTGTTATTTGCGTTAAATCTATCTCGAACGTGTTTTTTAAGAAAGAAATTCTATTTTGTCTGCAGTCCATACTTCCAGCGGATATTTTCGGAAACGCCTTGCAAACACCCTGTGATAGTATTGAAAGATTTGCGAGGATGGGAAGTTCAAGCTATTGTCGACTTCATGTACCGGGGAGAAATAAGCGTCGGCCAAGAACAGCTGAGCTCGCTTATCAAAGCCGCCGAATCGCTGCAGGTAACATTGAACAAATTTTGGCGAAATTAACTTCAAAACCTGGTATTGATTGATTGAATGGTTTATCTAATCTCCGGGGAGAATCAGGGCATCCATTCTCCCAGGCTATTATTATGGCATTTATGGAATTCATTATGGCATTATTATTATTATTATCATCATTATTATTATTGTGGCATTTATTATTGCCTTTCTGCATTTAATCCTATAAAATTAATAAATTAAAATAGGCGTTGAAAATAAAATATCCTTTGATGCATCGGTTAAAAAAAAAAAGATAATAAAATTAAATAATAGTAATAATATAAACTTAATATCGCCTGGTCACATCATTCAGTAATAAAAATGAAAATACAATTAACAAAAATCCATCAACTATTCTCCACGCTTTTGTCGCTCCAACAACAAAGCCTTGAACCTTTTAATTCGTTCACCTTCACTTTCAAGTCAAATAAGAACAAGTACGAGTGAAATAAAAAAAACGCATTTCAGTGGAATGAAGCACCATATTTCGAGGTAGCTTGGACATTAATTTCTCTGTTTTCCAGGTCCGAGGTTTGGCTCATACGGAAAGAATACCCGTCCTTCCGTCGGAGAAAAGTCAACCGTCGAGTCAGCAAAGATGCTATTCGCCTACGACGACGCCACCTCATCATCAGCAGTTCAACGGACCTCAACCCCATCAGCATCCTCATCAACCGCCGCCCCATTCGATGCGTCTGCCACAGATACCCCATCTGCCCAACATTTCCTTCAGCGAAATGCCAGAGCGACACTGCACCTCACCTATGCCTCGACGGAAACAGGTAATTAAAATTGAACGTAACCAGTCATGTAACAATAATAAAAATAGACGAAGCCGCGCATCTCAGTCCCACAAGGCCTTATTTACTTGTTACTAAGCTGCTAACTCTGGAACTAGAGCCTGGCAACTGTTGAAATAATTTAGAGTTATAATGTGGCGTTCTTAATTCTTCTGAAGCCGGCTTCCGTGTGTGAAACGTTAAGGCGTCTGTTTCGAAACTAAAAGTGCCTGGGTTTTCAACCCGGCTATGGAGCTGGACAATTACAGAGGGGATATGAAAACGCCTCGGGAGCTGCAGGAGATTCTCTACTCTAGTCTTCTGATCTGACCTCTTTCAGATGTAGTATAGCAATTCACAACGAGAAGCCTTGCTGATCTTGAAAAGAAGGCTGTTAGCTTTTTAAGGCGTATAGCATGCTCAAGGGTGCTGCAGGTACAATAGATCCACAATAGTTCGCAGTGTCCACAAACAATAGAAAAATCGTAAGGTGGGGAAAGTTGCTAATGAGAAGATGCGTCATTAATTCTCGTCCAATTGTACGTATTGGTTCAAAAAATTAGAAAAAGGTAGGTATCTGAATTTGTTGTTACCAATAATGTGAAATGGCTAATGGGAACGCCAAATGTGAATTTACGTGGGAGTGGGGTAAGACAAATGGGTAGCAAAGGTCCATTACTGCCAACCCCTTGCAGGAAATCAATTTCCCGCCGAACCTTGCTGAATGGCCAGAGTATTAATGCAACTAACCCCATTAAACAGTAACGTAAATGTGAAGGTGTTGTCCCGACAATACTCGAGTAAATTTTACGCGTTCATGGTGGCGATCAACATTTTTGGCCCCATGAATATCAGTTACTCTTTATAATAGTTAAGCTTTCTTTTGATCCTTCCGTTCTTGTCGATTGAGCGGAATTGAATGGTACGTAATTCATTGAAAAAGTATTCCACACATAGCGGCTGAGAAATTTTGAAAAAGATGTACGAAACTGAGTTGTATTTCTGCGATAATGCAAATGCGAATATTATTCTGTGCATGCAAAGTCGAGGAAAAGTCACCCTAAACGAAAATTGCCCTTCCATCTACCGCAGTCCCTGTACTCGTACCGCGGCTCTAGCATCCTCGGTCACAGGTGGCGCCAGGTTAGTCCACTTTTTTCCTGGAATTTTTGAATTTACGAAATTTGAACGAAACTATATCGGTAGAAAAAGCAGAGCTAACGAATTTCTACTTTTTTGAGTTTTCCTCTGTCAAAGGAGTCAACTTATTCCCAACGTGGATCTCGAACGGACATCGGTATTGAAGGGACTTCACCTCAATTATTATTCCACCCATAATACTGATAATTCTTATTTTGTTAGCACGAACCAACCCCTAAATGGATGCTCACGTGTTAGAGTGAATTCGAATATTTGATTTTTAGATTTGTGTAAAATAACGAGATAGGTAAACTCAGGAGTTGTACAAGGTTCACCAACAGCGCCGCTTTTCTTGTCATCATCGAGCATCTACCGATTTCGTTAACTTGTTCGTCGATACTTCGATATAAGGCCGTTCAAAGTTCGCTCAAATCAATTGGGGGACTCTGAAATTGCAATGGTTCGAATTGCTCGCTGCAATATAAAATTATTTGCGCACTTGATGTAAATTTTAGATTAAACGTCGATTCGCTTGTTTTAGGCGAGGCCACGAAGACGATCTGGAGACACAGGCGGACCGCAGGATTTATCCAAGACTCCGAATTCGCCTCCTCGATTATCTGAAATGGCTGAAAACCTGTCCTTGAAGAAAAACAACAACAACAATAACAACAGCAGTAATAACAACAATAACCCGCCGTCGCGGCAAAGCTCAACGCCAACGCCGCCTGGAGGAAACGTAAGTTTTAAATCCTTCTTTTTCATTAGTTTGAAGAAAATAGCTCAAACCATAGGAAAAGCAGGCTGATTGAAAACAGCAATGCAGGTCTAAGCCGGACTGCTGAATAGTAATGAAGGAACGATTGAGTTACTGTTTAGAGTTGAGCCAAATGAGATGGAAAATAATCTGAACCTTTTTTTCTGGCGATATTTTGTGGAGTGGTAGTGAAAGGAACATAATTGCAGGGTGGGTGAACCATCAATATGTACATATTGAGGAGAGCACAGACTGAATCGAATTCCCAAGCACATTGCCTCAGAAAACCCAAAGATCGTAAAGCATTGTTCGTGTAAATCTGTGGGGCCATTGAGCGATAGATAAAAATAATCTGGAAACCAAAACTACCAAGAATCGCATTGTGAACGATCTAATAGAGCAGTCATTAGGAATGATTTTTGTACTCTAGAGGATGAAAACGATTCATTTGCCTGAGCTCTGTGCCAGGCTATTGTTCTAACACACGTGACCACAGAGTCAAAGTGGATTAGTTTAATCCCCAGTAAAATCCATTCCAACAGTCATGAAACACCTCATCCAGGGAGAAACCATAGAATATTCTGCATTCGACGTCTTCAGACAGACTCTGAGACACGGTTGAAGTAGGGGTGAGTTGAATGCAGCATGACCAGCATAGATGAGAGCTTATAGATGTAGATACTATGACCAATTATCGACGGGATTCTTTTGACAGAGGTGGCGACGAGGTCCCCAGAGAACCAGATTATGGGGCCATAGTGTTTGGGGTTTGCTTAAATTCCAGGTGTCCAGCTTCCCACTCTAGAAGAAGACTGTTGAAACAGCCTGATGAAAGCCTTTATTGCCAGCTTCCGTGGGTGAAAGAGTTAAGCCGTCTGTTTACGGCTCTAATTGGCCTAGGTTTGCAACCCTAGCATCGAGAGCTAGGGAGACTTTACCTCTAGCCTTGGGACTTTGGGATCTGACGTCTTTTAGGTGTAATGTAGCAGTTCGCAATGAGAAGCCCTGCTGATCTTGAAATAGGGACTCTGACCTGATGGCTTTTCCAGGCGTATAGCATGCCGAGCGTGCAGCGATCCACTAGGAAGTCGCAGTGTCCTCGAACGACAATGAGCTAGTAAGGTGGGAGAGTCGCTCATGAGCAAGATGCCCTCCTTCATTCATTCTCGTTTAGGTGTAAGTAAAAAGTAAAAAAACGCTGCAAATGATTGTACAGTGGTTTATTATTCCTTCACTTCAATATTAATTTCAAAATACTATCCATTTATGATAGTAATTATTCAGAACATGTGTAAACGTTTCAACCGAAAAACAGATCGGTAACTATCGGGAAATATTCCGTAGCAACTATTGTAATTTTAATCATTTTTATTTTTCTTAATTTCCTAATTAAAAGCTAAACTTATTGCCTAACGATTCAGCTGAAGAGAGTGTTTGACGACCATTCCAATGAGTATAGAACGATTTTTATTGCTCGAAGAACTCTCGAGTTATACCCTCATGTCAAATTTCTAAAAATCTTCCAAATTCGGCACAAAAGCTGCGATAACTCGAGAACCATAAATGCTATCGACCCGGCGATGGTCTCATTCGATTCAGCGTCCAAAAATCTATATAATTTGATACCACGTACACATTTTTCTGAAAAACCGTGGAAAATATGAATTTTCTCCCCCTCAAAACCCCCCAAAAATACCCTTAAAATTGAGCTAGCAAGTTGGTTCAAGAACTGTGCCGTCGTAGGGCCGAGATTGATTTTTGGTGAAAATTTCAAGAATTTCGCTATTATGGTTTGGCCGGAAAACTGCTAACGGCGTACGGCGTACGGCGTACGGCGTACGGCGTACGGCGTACGGCGTACGGCGGACAGACAGAATTTTTTTTATTGGATATTCGGATTCTACATGCCTTGAAACGTAAAACATCAAATTTTGAGGGGGGGTTATAAATTTTTTTTTCTTGGGCGATTACAATGGTTTATTATTGAATAATAAACCAAAAGAAAGACCTCTGAGCTTCCAATGCTCTTCTAAACCGATGCGGACGAATGAAATTGTCGCCTAATTAATTTTGCCTGGCATTAAATTTTTAAATACCAATTGATTATTAAGTATCGCTATTTGAAAACGTTGAGCTGACAGTCGGTTTTGGATATCTAGATGAAGATGGAGAGTGAAGATTCGAATCCACCCGATTCAAGCCAGTCCCATCCTGTCGAACTGACGACCACGCCTCAAGAACAACGGATGTCCGACTACCCTGATCATCTCAACCTTCCGACGCCACATCATGTAAGTTTTTGGTTTTTCAAGCTTTGGATTAGATTTTTGATTCACCCTACCACTTGATTTAAACGCTGTCTATAATTTTTTTTCAGGAATCACTAGAAAACTCGTTCCCACATTTGGCCTCGATCTCGGCACTATCTCTCACGCCACCCCATAGTGAGTTGTATTTTTTTTTTTTTTTTTTTTAGTCTAAAACTGATCTCTATTTAAGGATTGATAGCTTTATAATACAAAAAATCAGCATTGGTGCAGAGAATCTTGTTTACTTGTAGGACGATCATCAAACACAATAGAATAGAATGTGTCAAAATAGATAAGAATAAGAACTATAACCATTGATCGGTGCTACTTTAAAAATTTTCCTTCAGCTCAAATTATAACTGTACTTCAACCAAAAATAGCCACCAACCTGCTTCGCGCTCCTATTCTGTAGTAGCAGACACGAAATCAGGCGGGTCTGAAAATTGCGCTGTTGCCAAGGGTACTAGGCAACTAAGGGCGGTAAATTATGCAGCCTAAAAGCGATTCAGGGGTTGAACTACTCCAGCAGTCGACTCGCAGTGGCAAACTGCAGCAACGCCGCAAAAGATTTGCTTGCCCAATTTCGTGACCGCTGCTATAGTGTTTGAATCTATGATAAATCACATTCCGTGCGTTGAGCGGGGAATACAATTCTGAAATAAAAGTCGCCCTTGAAAAAACTTGGAGAGAAAAATAGCCAAAAACCGCTAATTGGCTAACGCATTGTTACATTATTATTTCTCTTTTTGCAGTGTTTTCATTGGATTCTCAACTTGGTACGTTCAAAAATCGTATATGTGCAGTAAATTGATCGTTCAAAAGAACGGGGAAATCTGATCATTATAGACAAAAAAATACAACAAATATCAACACCGTTTAGGAACCAACTTGATATACAAAACTCTCGAATCTCCCGTTTGTGTCAACTCGGAGAAAAACATAGTTTTTCAATATCATAAAAATAAATTGCAGTGTATGTGATTGACTAACTAATTGCAGATTTTTTCTCAGGGCTATTCCCTGGAATGGAAAACTGTCGGAACCCGCTGCTTGGTGACCTGAACGAGCCGAGATTTGAAAATCACATATCGACGAAAAAGAAAAGTAAGCACCCTCGCTATAAGTTTTCATGTCGAACATGATGGAAAACTGGTGATTTTTATCAATCATTAGAAATTAAGGGTGCACTATATATATTGAGGGGAGGATGCAATATAACCATTTTAACCATTTCAACTATTCTTATCATTTTTTTTTTTTTAATAATTTTATTGACAAAACTTCTTGTACATAACAATATACTTTTCAGTTGGGTAAACATATAGCGGTCAACTTTATCAGCATCTAATGCCATGGCACGTGGGTCAAGGGTCCTACCCAGCGGTAGTCCTTGCATATTATTGTACTGTGTTAATTACATAGGTTGGCATTTTTGTAATAATGGTTAGGTTAAAACAAGTTGAATAAGTTAGAATTAAATATTAGGCATATAGAACAACAATACGTAACAACTGTACAATAGAACAGGAATACACGAATACTTTGGCACACGCAATAGCGTTATCACAATCGGCATTGATGGATTTAATATCACGACTTAGAGATCAATCAGGTGCTCTCTAGAAGATCCACCGGCCTTTTTCTTTTGAGACGTCTTCCTGTTCGTCGAGCCGTTAGTCGATCCGTGAAACCGTGAAGTGAAGGGTTAGGGTGAACTCTGAGTGTATCATATTGGCGTTGGAATGACTGTGATATGACGGCTTTTACTTCCGGGATGTCCAGATCTCGATGAATGACTGAGTTTCTCACGTACCATTGCGCATTCGTCATTAGGCGTAGCACACGATTTTGCTGAACTTGGATTCGTTTCACTTGCGAAGCGCTGGCTGATCCCCATATTGCCATATTGGTCTTATCATCACGAGGTACAATAATTTTTTATTGCTTAAACTGAGGGGGGAGTTAGATCCGATGAGGGGTTTTAGGAGGTTTGTGCGAGCTCTTAATCTTCTTGTCAAGTCCCCTATATGGGTTCTAAACGTTAGCCTTTTGTCGATGTTAATTCCAAGATATTTAACTGATTCGCTTTCAGGAATGGCTTCGTTATTTAATATGATAGGGTTCACTTGATAATTTCTTTTGTATGTGAAGGTGACAGCACTGGATTTCTGTGAATTCATCGTTGTGCGCCACTTTTTATTCCAGTCTTCGACCATCGTAATGTGCTCCTGGAGTTTAATAGATTTAATAGATTAATTTAATAGATTTAATATATATTTAATAGATTTAATAGATTAATGGAGTTTAATAGACATTCTTATCATTATTTTTTCCATACTTATACCTATTTTTTATTTCAGTGGGTCGGCCCAAAGGTCAACATAGCGCACCTCGAGGAGGACCTCCTCGCTCGTGGACCAACGCAGAACTTACAGAGGCTCTGCAGCACGTGTGGAACAAAAAAATGACGACATCGCAGGCGTCGAGAATCTTCGGCATCCCGTACAATAGTCTTCTAATGTACGTTCGAGGCAAATACGGCAAATCGCTGAAGCTGGAGCAGCTGAAAAAGGAATGTTTTGGAGAGCTGGGCGGTTCACCTTTGGATCTGCTCGGCCTTGGCAATATTGCATCCAACAACAACAATCCGCCGATGGGCGGAGGCGGACACAACCAAAGTATGTATTTTCTCAAAGAATAACTGTCACTAACCAGTCTTGATTTTTAAATTAAACGCTTCAGGAGTCTATTTTTAACATCTTTGTGCATTTCAATATTGAACTGAATCGACCTGGATTTTAGAGCATCCCCTACACTCGGCTGAAGGGTTGCAATAATATTGTTCAGAATATATTGTTCGGTCTGGTCTTGAGAGCTAGAAAAACTAGGTGACTGATTCTTAATATCTTTATTTCAGCCATCCTTCTCTCAGTCTCTTTGCATTATAACCTCCAACTATATCATCCTTCAATTAACAGGTAAACAAGCTGGCGCCAAACTCGCTCCCGACCCGCCTCCTCCGGAGCACTTGATGATGCCCGGCTTCAATCCTGCAGGTTATCCTCCGGTGCCGGCTAATTTCTACCCCGATTTTGCTTCTTTCCCAATTCCGGTCGGGATGGTTCACCTGCTGCCGCAGTCGGAAAAGAACCGAGAACCTCCACCAACGTCGGTTGCCTCAGTTATGGACGCAGTCGACTATACAAAAGGCGATTCGGCGGATAACAGGCGCGAAGGTTCTTCACCACTCGACTTCGCCTCCACTGGCAAGGACGAACACCTGCGAAATAGGTCAGTCAACCTTCACCTACCAAGGAAGTGATTTAAAACCAATTTGGCTACAATAAGGGTATTTTTATTTTTATTATTTGTTTTTTAATATTCTTGATTTTGTCAGGAAAAATACGTTCCTCATTCGTACCATTTATGATGTGCTAATAAAATTTCCAAAAAAAAACCTCGTTTTCACACTGAAATTTGAGAGAAAAAATAAATTTGGTAAATGCTTTAGAAAGCTGACATTTTGACGAATCTATTGGCCAGCCTTCGAATTTCATCTACAATGATTGGATTGCAAAGTAGCTGTTGAAAAGTACTTTGAAAACCAATCACTAGATATAACTTACCATGAAAATTGAAGAAAAGAGGGCCATCTTATCAAAATTAAAGCTTACCCAGTGAAGTAAAAAAAAAAAAAATAATAATAATAATAAAAATAATAGAATAAAATAAAAAATGATAAAAATAACAATAGTAATTTTTAAAACAATTAGAAATAAATATATAGATATATTATACGGCACTTTTAGTCGGCAATTAATTGTAGAAAACGTAGGAGAGGGTTTGGCCAACCCTGAATAAAAATTGTATTTCACAGCATTTCGACCTCCGTCTGATCCGAATCTGTTTTATCTAGCAGTCCGATGACGGCGCTCGATTTTGTCAAAGAAGAGACGACCGGAGGCCACCAAAATCACCAGAGCGGGCTCGGATCCGCTGCTTCCATGGACCTGGATCATCGCCAGAGCGAAATTCACCCTCCGCCGCAGATCCCGGTCGGACAATCTCACAACGGCCAGGATTGACCGCGCACCGCCAACTCAACCAACTTATCCCGTTATTGAGACGTTTTTAATTCCGTTGAATTTTTCTACTACCGCTATGATAAATTAGAAATATATATCGAACGATAAGAAAGTTGAAGCGATGGACAATGATAGAAAATGCGACGGGCGATTATTCCTTACAATGTTCCAATAGGGCGGATGTCGGAGCGAAAATTAATTGCAAAGTTGAGAAATTGACAATCGGCACGATCTCCGGTCTTATTGAAGGTGCGAAGGAGAAAAAAGGGGAAGGAAAAAATACTATGCATGAACTATCGACGGGAGAAATTGAACGGTTCGATTCAAAGCAGTACAAGAATCTCAATATGAACCTCTTCTTTGTCATTTCTATCGCTCGAAGAATATTAATAAATCGAATAAAAATATAGATGCGTTGAAAATTTTCACTCCGACATTTCGAAAAAATTTTTCGGAAATAATTTACAACAGGGAAAATCACCTAAGGAATTTTCGTCTTCACGTTGAAATTCGTTTGAAATTTTCGTTTCCGCTTACCCCCGCCGATTTCCACCCCCTCGATGAATCGCTGCAAAAAATATAATAACTACGTATAAAATTCTCACTGGTGTGATGATGAAACTGATAAATTACAGAAGACTGACTGAAACATGCCAATGTCGTAAAAATATATTTTATCGTATATTTGTACATCTTCAGTTGAAAGAAATGATGATGAGATACATGTAACTCGGTTACTTATCTTGATAAATTACTACAAACACACAGTTCCTGCAAAACAGATATTTATACCAAATAAGATTTTTATTTAATAAATTTTTAGCGTTTAGAGTCGGGCTGTTGGGCTGACGCCCGATTTAGATAGGCAACTACTACTACACAATGTTACAGTATTTTCCAGTATTGAAAATAATAATGATGCAACTTTGACAAAATGAAAGGGAAAACTCAAAATGAATAATTACACGAGTGACAATTTGTCCTACCGTCTGACCTCCTCTGGCGTCGAAATTGACATTTTTCCTTTTTTTCGAGTCAAATTTTCGTTTCTTTCTCCAAACTCTGGAACAAAATTCGCAAATTCTTCGTACGATATGGACTGCTTCGTGTTGTGCGCTTCGCACGTTTACGAATGTGAGAGCGACCGTTCGTTTATTTTTTTTTCATTTTGTGATTTCGAAAAGCCGAAAATGTATAAAATGAAAACGGGCGATGATGAAGAGAAATTGACAAAATGGTACATTTTAGGTATTTATACGCATACAATTTAGAATAAGAACCAATCGGCCCAGCTAGTTTGGGACAAAGTGATATACGTCATTGTTATAATAATTATTACGATTATTGTTGAATATTTTCTGCGTTTACACGTTTCGCCCCCTTGTGTTCTGTTTGCGTTAAAAAAATAATAATAATTCGACAAAATCTTTCTTCGACCTGGCAAAAAAATGTTCGAAAAAATCGCGCTGTCCCCGCGGACTTTTTATTTGGTATTTAGTGAAGAGACCCGTTTAACAATTCAGGAATTTAGTTGTATAAAAATTAGCGCAGTGGTTCGCACCGAAATTTAATGTTTGCACTTCTTATATGCACAAGTATGAAAATTTCTAGGCCAAAAATTAAGGGAAAAAATTAGATTAAAAGGTGAAAAAAAAAGAAATTGATTACATTAGTCGAATGAGTTAGAAATATCCAATATAAAAGAAATCATAATAAGATAGAATATCTCGAAATTTATTGTACCTACGTTTGAATCAAAATAAGAAAATCTGCAGAACCATGATGTATACATTTGTTAAAGACATATTTTCTAGAATGCTGTTTAATATTTTTACAACAAAAAAAGTGTGAACACTTGCAGGGTAACGTATCTCGTGTCGCGGATACAGCCTTCAACAATAGATACAGGTAAATTAGATTAAGTTCATTTCAACAGCCGAGCAGCAATTTTAATTCAGACGTTCCCCCTCGGAGATACAAACGGGCGATTGAAACAAAATGATATTATCGAGAGAGAACGAGAGAAAAACTTGTTCAGCGGAAACTCAAAATCAGGATTAGGAAATGCAAAGTTTATTGGATGAAATTAATTAGCTGAAAGAATTAGCCTGTTTACAAAAGAAAAATGAAAACGAGTGACCTGGTTACCAACTAGTTTATTTTGAGTCCCTCCCTGAGAAGCCAGGTATGAACACCGAGAGGCGAGTTCCACTAGCACTATGTATCTTCTGTTTGATTTTTCAAAAAGGGATTCAAAATAATTAATAGTTGGTAATTCACTAGTCCCTTAGTTGTGACTTTCTAGCTCACTCAGTTGCATACTTGTTCAGTTGCTTCTCCTAAATGCCTCCTAAACTTAAACGTCAGATTGGAAGCTGACTTGGGAGCAGAGACATGTCTCCACTCTCCTCCGGTCACTGATGAGGGCCCAGGCCAGTTCCACAGAGAAGTCCTGGTGAAGCTTAGTGCTTCCTCACGCTGATCTGACGCAATTAGATTATTTCAGATGATCTGGCGCAATTAGTTGAATTTTGCTGTCGGTTAGGGCTGGTTAGTTTGTCGAATTTCGCGCTGGTCAAGGCTGGTTGTAACCAGCCCTAACCGAGCGGCAAATTCAACGAATTCAATCCATCCTCTAATACGAAGAAGCATAGTGAAGGTAAAGCTAAGCGCCTCTCATATGTGCCTGATCTGGTTAATGTTGTCCCAAACCAACTGCAAAATCCGGCGAAATTGCTTCTCTTTATCAGCTAGTATGAGGAATTGTACCACAAGGTGGACAATGTTAATGATCAGATCAGAGAAGAGAGGACCAAGTTGATGGAAAGTGCCAGATGTTGCTATAAAAACTCCAGCATCAGATAGCTGTCTGAATTCCAGATTTAGCTCGTCATAGAAAGCACCAAAAGACCTCATTTCCAAGACAAGATTTCAAATCTGTAATTCAAATGAAGCAGAGCAAAGCATTCGAAGTTATTCTCGAAGGATGCGACTGAATTCAAGCTCTTGCTACTTGTTCCAACCTTACTAGGATATTTTCACAGTTCTCACGATTTACCCTCACGTTTATTTTCAGTTCATAATATTGGCAAACAATATATTATCAATCGCTTGTTATCATCCGACGGTGGAACGTCTCTTGGCTGAGCTCTCTCTTTATCAATCAACTCTGAGGCTACTTCAGTAAAAAATTGTACAGTTTCACGGTTTTTTTCAATCGGAAAAAAATAATCACTACGAAGAAAAGGGGAAAAAATTCAACGTGGACAAAAATTATTATTCTTTCACAGAAAAAAAAATATTGCTACTCAAAATAACAATACGTTATCTGTTTTTAAATGTTCTACTGGCTTCCATTATAGATTACTATAGTTTTAGATTAGCATACCTTAATACGATCGGTAAAATTCCTACTCATTTTACTGGCGACGATGAACCTCGTTAGTTTTCTTTTCTAAGCACGATCGCCAAATTCAAAACTTCGATATTTCATTTTCGAAGAATTGTTTTTTCCTTAGCGAATTTATCCAGCCAGATAATTGATAGAAATTGGTGTTACATGGTTTCGAAACTGTCACAAGGCAATATTCGAATTTCGTTACTTGCAGTTGCTACTTGAAAGGCTGATTTCTTGTTATGCGACAGTAATACTCGGCAGATGGGTTGTGAGAATGACTAGATAATATCATGAATACGTGGATTTTCCAATATAAAGTTTGTATTTGAGGTTATTTCATTTATTGTCCGCATTAGTGGATAATTTGTCTAATGGTGAAAAAATCTGGACCTGTCAATCGCACACGAGTGACATAAATTCATGTCAATAATTTGAATATTAACTTATTTTTTCCTCGAACAAATAATAAATCCGAGTGAATTTTCACGCACAAATTTTTTTTTTTTTTTTTTTTTACTTTTTTTTATTTATTTTATTTATTAATTTTTTTTTTCTATTTCTGCTATAATTTAAATCGAGTTAAGTTATAAATGCATCTACGGTCAAACGTACGATGGGCGAATGTAATGACATAGGTTCAGGTTTTTTACCCGATACAAATAATGTTTCGATAGTTGGAACGTTCGAAAAATCTTGTCATTCTCCGCTCTTCAGCCGAGCTCACGTGCAATGCTTTGAAACTGGCGTATTTTCCTATATAATTGAACTTTATCGCGGCGAATTTCGGGAATTGGAATGAATTATATTTTCTCTTATCGTTTCGTCGGAGATTTCAGTCGGTTTTCTATACGAATTTTATTTTTCACTTGGCCGGAAAATGGAAATAGCGGGAAATAGATTACCTACCGAACCCTAAAGTGTGATATTCCGTACCATAGAATACTTACAGTAAATACTGTATTCTTGTCCGTTTGGTATGATTGTTACTATTCTATTTATTTCCGTTCTCACTTTTACTTTGCGTCAAGTATAAAAATTACGATAGGCCGCATTTCAAATAACACTTTTTCTCGTTTTGTTTTGAATGGATGGAATCATTGTTACCATAAGCGAATGTGTTATATTTATTTTCGTTACAGCTTGGTGCTATTTATTTTATTCGCTCGGAAAATTTTCATTTCGGGTTCAAACTTCTTCGCTTTTGTTATTATTTATGCGCGTATTTTTCCCCCTCTTGTCTTGTACATAAAAGCACAATTGGCTAGCTAATGTTGACTATTTTATGTGCATTTGCGTGCAATATTCCCCTCGTTTATGTTTACGTTTATTTTACTTTTTTCGAATCTAACGTATTTTTTTGACATACTGGGTTTATTATCCGATTTTACAACTGTTCGACGCACGTTCTTGATTTTTCTCTCCGTTCAAAAAGTTTGTTTGATTATGAGACGAAAATTATGGACAATTTTCTGCTCGATTTGGAATCGAGTTTATTTCCTCAGCGCGGATTGATAAACCAAGAAACACCAAATCACGAGAATTGTATTATTTTCGTTTAATATCACCTATTATTTTTGTTTAGTTTTATTTTACTTTCTTTAGTGCAATACGTTCAGGTTGATTGTAAATTGATTTTGAATCTGATCTTTACGGTTATAAATATCGCAACAGTCGACTGAAAGTCAATAGAAGTGAAAAATTAAGAACCGCTAAAATAAATCAGCGGTCGTGCTTTTTTGACCGTGAATTGCACTTATGCGAGGAATTTATCATTTCCATGTACATAAAATTATGGTAACGGTTCCTTAATTTCATTGCTTTATTTATTGTTTTGTTTTTCCGTTTTGATACCCATATTTTCCTTTTGTCAATAAAATTTTATTGGCTTCTATCACTTTGAATTATTTTATCATCCTTATTTTCTTATTTGAACAATTTTTCACCCAGGAAGCGTTTTTTTTAGCAGTTTTACTTTCACGGAGCAAATCTTCATAATAATGGCGAAATTATTTGATAATTCTATTAATTTTTTCTCCTCGACGAAATTTTTTTTCGAGCTACAGTTTATTTCTATTTCAAATTTAGCATTCATACCAAACACATCTACTTACCTCACCTACAATATATTGTGTAATATAATCGGCTGCGCAGTCAGGATTCGATTGTACCTAACACTGCCCGCATAAATTAAGTTCTCAACTGTTACCTCGAAAATGTGATTTATTTTTCCTTAAATGAAACGAATTGTCCGCTTGGTCCTTCCAGTCAAAATCCAGTTCCACTAGAATCAACATGAAGTTACCTGTTATCACTGATGAAATCATATATCTATTACAGAACCTATATATTTGTACATTTTTCCTTTAGCTGAGAGCATCAAATTACGCGCAGGATATCGCAATTGTGAATTATTGTCAAATTTCGGTAAAAACTGGTATGAAAATGTCGGCGATTTTTTAACGGTTTGATACCTTTGGATTTTGATCAATTTTATATATTATGTTTAAATTTGAAATTACGGATGGAAAGTTACACATTGGCATTCAAGGAAATTAATAGGGCAAAAAAAAACAAGTTAATAAAATCATTTTTTTTTTTTTTTTGAACCGATTTAAAACGTGTTGCCTGTTTTAAAAAAAAAAAATCGACCTCTTCTTCGCCAAATGCCCCGATTTGGATGATTCGCGATTGCGAGAAAATCTCACGCCTGCGCAGCACATTCAATTTGGCTGGAAGGACAGCGCTTACTATCCTAGTTTGCTGAGTGTGATATATATAAAGTTTTAAGACTGCTACCTCATTGGTGCATGCAAGAAAGTTGTAATTAAAGTGGAAAAACGGCTCTAAACACAAGGCGTATGGTGCCAGGCTCTTTTTCACTTGTGGTGCACACATCTTGTTCCTTCTTGTTTTTTCTCCTGTACATGACGATTTTTTAAAAGAATAATACACGTTTATATATTTAAAAAGAGACAAGCGGTTTAAAAAAAAAAAACTTTTTTTTTGTAGTGTCAGTTTAGAAGAGATCTTCAGGTTATCCGAACGGCAGGTTATGGAAACGTACGTTTCGGTTTTTCTCTGCTCGATATTGATTAAACGGATTCAGTCGTGTTTCATATCAAATTTGCAAAAAAAAAAAATTTTTTTCGGACAATTTGGAAAAATTGGAGGTTCGACGGTTTCGACGTCGGACCGCCTCGAAATCGGAAGAAAATCCGACAGGAAAATTTGGAAAATAAATTCGAAAGTTATACCGAATACTATTATGGACAGGGTAGCCTCAAAAGTCGACAATTTATCCAAATCGGTATATTGTAAATACTATTGTATAGTCAAATAGTTATAAGTTGGGATCGTGTAAAATGTATACAAAATTCATCTTAGCTGTTAACGAAAAAATTGTTGTTTGGCGAAATTGTCTGTTTGGCATTGATTCATTTAAACGATTGTGGACAAAAAAAAAATTGTAAATGGCTCCATAGGATTATTATCCGTATGTAAATGTAGGAGTTTTAGTTCTGAAAAATGTTTCAATAAAGTCTTAGTATCCAAATGGTTGATATTTATTTATTGAAAACACGCTCGGTATGAAAAAGGAAGCTGAAAATTCAGTGGGACTTACAATTAATTAAGCACTAATTACTCGTCTTGTCGTGCTTCATGTATCGAGTTGATCTACGTCGAATTCTCCAAGCGAAACGGTCGACATTAATATTTTTAAATGCGAACCATCAGCGAAAAACCGATGAAATTCGTGCAATTTTCGAATTAAGATAATTCAACCAGAGTCCGTCGGTTTCAAAATATTGAAGATTGTTAAAACTCGGCCCTTGGTTGAAATATCATGAAAACTCATAATAATTATATTTTTGTAAATTCAGATACACATCTTTTGTCTTTTATAAGAGAGGCGCCGACTCCAAAAAATGCGAATTGAGGCGATTGAAAAGCGAAAAGGAAAGTTGTTCAATCATTTGGGAAATGATTTTTTATTATCATTCGGGGAGGTGGCCTAATCAATCAGGAAGTGGTCAGGTCAATACCCATTTTGAAACAATATAATAATAAAGTCTGACATAAATATTATTATCATAGTGATTTCTTACAAATGTGTTGTTTGATTGAGTTGCTGTAAAGAAGTTATGTTTTTCTCACTCATTTTTCATCTTTTTTGTTGTTGTTTTTTTTTTTCTTTTTTTGCGCTTTTCTTTTTTTTTTGTTTCTTTTTTAATTTTTTTTTTTAATTTGTTCATCTATTGCATCTTTTTTTATTTTTTCCATTTGTTTTGTTTTCTTTTGCATTTTTTTTTAAATTTTTTATTGTTTTTTCTCTTTTCAGTTTTTCCTCTTCTTCAGTTTTTCATTTTTCTTTTTTTTTCTTCATTTTTTATTTATTTATTGTGGACTTTTTTTTTTATAATTTTTTTGGGGCGATAATTTTTCAAGTATTTTTTTTTTTAATTTTTGCTTATATTTTTATAACAAAGGGTTCTAGTGAATGTTTAACCTCTATGTGAATCAAAGAGCGTCGAATCGACTTCTAGAAATTTGATCAACAAACGGCGAAGTTCCAGTAAACTATTCGACGAGAACTGAATAATCCTCATTTACATCTCCCAGCTGCACAGGATTTAATCAAAATTATTAATTTACTGAAGGGCGAAGCGGGTTGAAATGAAGCTGATTAACGTTCTTCCTGTTGAACGTATTTCAATAGAATTGCTCCATCGGGAAAATTCCTCGCTATCGTATTTACAGTCGCCGATTAATAGCAAAGTGATTTAGACTTATTTAATAATTCGAAAAGCGGAGATCAATTCGTTATTGGAGTTTTCAAATTCTAGATCGCTTTCCACGAGCATTTCGAGACGATTCTATTTAATACGTACCATGAGATAATTGAAATTCTTGATCCGAGCGAAGCAATGTTTTCATCTTCTCCGAATCGTTGTGTCAAGTTGATCGTTTCGAGCTGCGGGCGATGGGGCCCGTTGCCAACTTTTCTAACTTGTCGATAGTCTTGCGAGTTCAAAGCGAACACAATGAAATCGAGTTCGTTCGCTCACGGGTCGTCTCCTCATCAGAGAGCGCAGAGCAACTGACGCAGACGACGTGGAAATACAAGTACAAAGCGTAAACTTTTTTCATCTCGCTTCGTCCGATTTTTCGTTCGATTGTATTTTACGTCGGACAAAAACGGATTTCTTAGCCAATTTCGTCACTAGAGGAGACATTAAATAAGAACGGAACAAATTTATCACTTTATTCAACGGTATTGAGAAGGCGCAATAGCTTGTAAATTTAATATGAAATTCTCTAGATTTATACAAATAGAACATTCTACATTTTCCGCTAAAGTTGAAATCCAGGCGATTCAGAAATTGGTCGATTTTTCTCTTTAATATCCGTTTTGATTAGGAAACCCAGGGAAAATTGGACCATTTTTCTCCCGGTGGATAAAACAGTACAAAAACGTTCAAGAACAAAAAACCAATACGAGAGCGGTGTGCCGAAAAAAATTTACCCGGCCATTTTCCACGGCCTTCGCATCGCAATATTTCCATTCGCGTAGAATGCGAAACTGATGCTGGGTTAGAATAAATTGAAACTGCAACTTGATATCGTCCAAAGGAAAATGCTCGGCGGAAAACCCTTTTCTAGCTCGGCACGGCCGCAGGATTCAGTTTCAAAACCCGCAGATTTCAGAACAAAGGGCCCAGTTCCGAACAAAAGCCCTTGAGGGAAGGACTTCCGCTCAAAAGAGAGCGCAATTAAAATAGAAGCTGTAAAAGAAGGGCAGTCCGGAAAATTCGATTTAGTTTATATATAACCTGAGACCAAAAGACACGAGTGATATTCGCCCGGTTGTCTGTTACGTTTTGCGCCACGGTTTTCACCAAAGGAGAGAACTGTGGTAAGTCAAACTTCAAAGACAGAACATTGACGAAGGAAAGATAATTATGGAGGTGCTCGTATGTAATTTATGTAATGTTTATTTTATTTAATGTTGTTTAATTTAATTTAGTTTAATTTAATTAATTTTAGTTTAATTTAATTTAATTTAGTTTAATTTAATTTTTGTTTTAGTTAATGTTTTATTTAATTATGTTTATTTTTTATTTATTTGTTTGTTATGCAATTTAAGTATGTAATTTCAATAGATATATTGCTTTAAGAATTTCGTTTAGATAAAACATAGATTTGAATAATAAACGAAACAGCAAGGCGGAGGAGCGTTCATGAGAGTTTGAGTCCCATTAGAAAAAGTACAAGGGGAGCAGCGGACAGTGTTGCCACACCAACATGCTGACAGAATGTAGCAATTCTGGTAATTTATTTTTTAATATTTTATTTTAATAATATTATTAATATTATTTTTAATTTTAATATTTCTTTATTTCTTTTTTATTAGCTATTAATTTTTATTTTACTCCTTATTGCATCATAAAAGTAGTTTTAAATTTACGCCGAAAAATTCCCATATTCAGCCGCCACTTCATTTTCACTCCATATATCGAAAATTGTACAAAAATATTACTATTATCAAAAATATTCTTCTAAGCAATGCAAAATATTGAACATTATTTTTTTTGCACAATATATCTTCTCACCCGCATTATTGATGAGCAGAGTCTATTTTGAAGTCGCTTGCTTAAGCTAAAAATCCCCAGAGCTTCTCCTTTTTTGTAAATACCCATTTTCCACTTTTCCTTGTCTGAGGTTCCCCCAAACTACCGGTTGGGACCTGGCAACACTGGTTCAGGCTCATCGCTGGACCACGCATGTAAACCCTGGAGCAAGGATATGTCGATGGCTACAGGGCCACATAACACAAAACTTTGGCAGGTTTTCAGGAGAGAGAAAAACGTTATAAAAATAATGGAGCAATTAGTGTTATGTAGAGTGCAAAAGTGGGGCAACCTGTGATATTCTGCTACATGCTTTGGAATCTAGATAGTCGCTAAATTCAGGAAAACACCTTGATAACACTTGTTGCCGACAAGAATGGTACAACACATGTTGTTTAAGCAGGAATAATTCATTTCCAGCGCTACCAATAAAAAAAACTGAGGCCACCACGAGATTCGGCTTGAAATTCTGAATAAAAATCATCCAAAACCTCAAAACCCATTTTTTTTCATATCACATCTTGTCCTGCAGCCATCGATGTTTCTAATATTAAAAAATGTTTCTTCGTTGTTGGGGTTGAGGGGGAGAAAACCTTGGCGACTTGTTCTCCTGTTTTTTTATTGTCGGCCTGCCAAGCACTTTCGCCCCTTCGGGCATCATCAGGGCTTCGTAGCATCATTACAAGGTATCCACGGCAAAAAAAAAGGTAAGATGCAGTAACCAAAAACACACTGTATGAATAAAACTCGATTATTAGCCAGCTACGCCGAAATCACACGAGCCGAAAAACCGCCGGTTTTATTAGTGACGATGATAACTAAAATCTGACACGCGCATTAATTATCTCACTCGCTCGTTAGTCAAATTAAATTTTAAAAACGCCGACTGATTCAGACACGTGAACCACAAGGGAGCTCGCGGTTCCAGCTAATTTGCAAACTTCAAGCGTCGAGGCAATTGTGAAAGTAACTCGACCGTGTTTATAAATTATAATGTCAAGCTTTTCCAAAACTAATTTCACTCCTGGCAAAGCGTCGTTCTCGAATCATTACGCTTTTAAGAGACATTGTTTTTCCCTGGATTCAAACAGTGTTTCCCTTTGAGTCGAGCTTGTCCGGCACTTGTAACCTGAGAAAATAAATACATTCCCTGGTCGTTCTTCTCACCGAAAGAGCAATTTCACCGAAAGAGGAGATCGTTCCTTTTGATGCTGCAGAATAGATACGTTTTTCAAAAAACTATTTGACAAGTTTCAACGACGTCTGCTGGAATTGTTGCCCCAATTGAGAAGATGACAGATAAAAGTTCCTATCAGTTCCCGTACCAGCAACTGTGCTTTGACGTGAGTAATATTAATTGAATGATATCAAAACTCAGTTTCAACGAAATTGGTTCATCCGTTATCCTAAATGCCCAGAGGACTTTCGAAGGTGATTGTCATATTATAGAACTGAAGCCGGTTTATTTATCCTTGGAATGGACAATAGAAAAATAATAATAGAAAAAGTACCTATCGAGTGCGACAAACGAAAAAATAAAAACTATAAATAACATTTCATAATAAAAGTAACACTGCTACTACGTATAAATACTAAATTCTTGCAGAATTAACTACACGCTGGTGTAAATTTTATTATACTCGAGCATATTCCGTTTTTCCATAAACGACGCAGAGCGTAGAAAATCTTACTGCCGGAATCGTTTCGTCTGTTCTGAAGGGACAGTTTGGTCAGGGAAATAAAAGCGGTGTCAATTTCATGAACGCCCTCGGCTGCAGACACTTCCAAATAAAAACAGCTTCGAAACACCGCCGTTTTTATTGCCAATTGGTAGTTTACGCATCTGAAAAATGAAATGCTTTGAAAATTAAAAAAAAAGTAAGAAAGAGAGCAAAGCAAAGGAAACGTTGAGAAAACAAGAGAGGGAAGGAATAAAAGAAAAGAAAAGGAAAAAAGGAAAGGTAGAAAAAGAAGAAAGAAAAGATAGGAAAAAGAGGAAAGAAAAGAAAAGAAAGAAAGGAAAGAAAAGAAAGGAAAGGAAAAAAAGAAAGAAATAAAGAAAGAAAGAAAGAAAGAAAGAAAAAGAAGAAATATTCCTATCTTCGTTGATAAAACAAGAGGGGAAGGAATGAAAGAAAGATAGAAAAGAAAGAAAAGAAGGCAAAGAAAGAAAAGTAAAAAGAAAGAAATTTTACAATCAAAAGAACAAAAAGTAATAAAAGGAAGGAAGAAAAAAGAAGAATAAATAAGAAAGAAAGAAAGACAAAATATTTCAATTGTCGAATAAAAGAATAGGTGATATTTGTATTTATTTTGCAAAGAAGAATTTTGTGAAAATCAGTAAGAGATTATTAAAAGGATAAATGTTGAGATTAAACTCCTTAATAATTTGAAGTGAATGTTTTGAATCACATCTAACGCTTTTTTTAATTTTTTTTTTTTCAACTTTATAGCAACACGAAAGCGAAGTAAATCACTAAATTGTTCATATACATTTATGAATAACCTTAAATCTCAGTTATTGGGATAGTTACTGGTGAGGTGAATAGATAACAATTTGTAGTTAATGCAGGGCTTTCGCACAAGTGGTGAACAACTTTCGTGGCATGGAAAATGAGGAAGTTAGCCTTCCTTAGCAACGACAGGTTGTAAGCGGAAATCGTCAGAAATTTTTTCTTACGCTTTTTTATAACGGTTTTCGAGTATGCGTGCCATAGCAAAATTAAAATGTCAAAAGAAAATGTAAAAACGAATAGTAAGGCACCTTATATGCTCGAGATCTGCTTTATTTGCAACAAGAATGCACGGATGCCGGTTTTTTTTCTGATCCAAAATCTGGAGGTAGAAGGAGGCCGAGTAAAAACTGGATAAATCAGCAACGCTAAACACGATCATGACGCAGTGCGTCCATTTGAGCAATTTTTGAAACTTCGTCCTTCCCTGGAAAAATGAATGCAAACGGGGCAGCGGTAATTTGACGCTGGTTCGAATTCGAAAGCGCTCAACTACGGAAAGTAATTTATGAAATGATCACCAGTTGATGTCTGCAATCGAAAATGTGCTGGCGAACGTTTTCCCCATCTATAACAGCATAGTTGGTGTATTTTTGATCTGAAATTACAATTTAAAAAAATATTTAAAAATAAAAAATAAATAAATAGAAACAGATAATTGTAGTTTCAGATAGGGATTTGCCGCGGATGGAAATGAATATGGTTGTATGGGAGTGACAGCTGAGGGGGCTACTCAGAGTTGGGATTTCAGCTTGGAAAGGCGAAGAGAATTATTCGTCGACACGCTGGACCAGTTCATAAGGGTCAAACCGTCACTCAACGTGCGGCAGTAACAATTAAGTCATCACTCAATCATTTATTCGATCGCCCTAGGAGAGACCATTCAGAACCCGACAAAATTCAATAACCCTTAAAGATTCCCTGCATTTAATTTTTTCAGTAAATTTGATTATAATTGTCTTCGGTTATTTACGCAAAAAAAGAATATATTTATTCATTCATCCATCAACCCATTTATTTAATTGTTATTATTTTGTGTTGTCAATAAATAAATAAATGGCGCGCTGAATAAATTTTTTCAAGGCTGAAACTCGAGAAGATTCCTGTTCGAGATGATTCATTCGTTTAATTGCCATAGGTAAAACTTAAGGAACGAGTTATTTCTCTTTCGCGCGCGTTTTCTTTTAAAATATTTTCGAATTTATTTTTTGTCATGTAAATAAATTATTTTACATAGCGTCGACGCGAGGTTCATTTTATCATCACTACTCCAACAGGCAAAAACTCAAGAAAATCACGAAATACCTCTAAATCTGCTCTTCTCTGTCTAAATTAGCTTTCGCTTTTCATCTGTCAATG
Source organism: Tupiocoris notatus (assembly GCA_037159825.1). Classification (NCBI taxonomy): domain Eukaryota; kingdom Metazoa; phylum Arthropoda; class Insecta; order Hemiptera; family Miridae; genus Tupiocoris; species Tupiocoris notatus. The sequence goes on along the minus strand of JASJUZ010000035.1, from coordinate 400,277 downwards.
AAAGCCCTCGAGATCAAACTTTTAATCAATACTTCAAACGACGTTATCGGTAAATTTTGAACTTTTGAACTCGGAAACGACAAGTAATTGGCACCGAGATCAATCGAGGTAGAAGTGTAATTATTCGGTTGGCTAAGTTTTTAGAATCAAAACGCTAAACGTGAATTGTCGCTCCTTATTCAGCAAAGAGAGAAAGGGTCTCCGTTTTTGAGAGTTCGCCATATCGAATTAGAGTTTTATTTTCGAACAGAATGTATTTCACGTTGAAAACGATCGAAATATATGAGCAATATTACGGAAACCTCACTGTTCCAACGGGGAATTGAAACTGAACGCAATCCATCCGATGAACAATTGGCTCAGCTAACGAACAAATAATTTACAGCGAATAACTCGCTGGAACTGCTCCCGACTCGAGAATTCGCCGCAGGTCAAAGGGCTGCTCTGAAGGATAACTCGAGCAACCGTAACCAGCGGTTCATGATCGGATCAAAGCTAACTGGTCCCTGTTGTAGAGGCGAGGCTGCAATTTCGTTCTCGAAGTACCTCGATTCGAGAGATTCGTACGGTCAAAAGCGTCAGTGCTCGGTTCGAGCTAAGAAGTGCGAATAGTTAGATAGATAAATAACTGCAAGAGGGTTTGCAGACATTGAAAACCACCGGGATGTGGCCCAAAGGTTGAATAAAAATAGTTAATAAAAAAAACTTTAAAAAAATAAAACCGACTTCAAAATTATTCGCCTATAAAATAAACTCTGAAAATAAAAAATAACAAAAATGTCCCAACTTCACAGTAACTCATTCACCAACTAAACATTTTAAGGACTACTTTAATACTTGACCTGATCACTTCCTGGTTGATTGGATCACCTTCCCCTAATAATATGAAAATTACTATTTCTCATTTCCCAAATGATTGAAAGACTTTCCTTTCACCTCTGAATCGCGTCCAGATTGGCCACTTTTTGGAGTCGGCTCTCTTAAAATGTCTTAGAGAAGCCTATAGAATCCGAATGAGTACGAATATAAATATTACAAGTTTTCACGATACTTGAACAGAATAAGTCAGTATTTATGAGAGCCGATTATTAACAATATCAATTTGACGATGACTATTTACGCCTTTTCCTAAAAACCATTTCAGTTTTCTCTACGAATCTTCACGTCCAGACTTATTACCTGGCACCGACTAATTTATCGTAAATTCATATTTATTTGTAACAATTTATTTTATTTATTTGTCAACCGGTAGTCATTCTGCCAGAGAGGCGCAAAAATCGAAGCTAGAACCTCATGGACAGATAAATCATAAACAAAATGACATAAAAAACAAAACAATCGAGCAATTTTTCTAAAAGTTATAAGCTCACAAAGTCAAAACTTCCTATTTTCGCGGAAATCACGTTTTCCGGCATTTTTCAGGATCTGGGGACGGAACTACTGAATGGACTCGATTGTAAAAATTATGGGACCTACCTGGTTAGTAACGCTTTCAAGAAAAAAAAAAAAATCCGATCGGACATAAAGGAGCTGAACGCCAGCGGACAACACATACCGAAAAAACAACTGCAAGTCAATCATAGTAACCCGGTTAGAAACGGGTTTAATCTTAGCTGACACCTATGGCTCATTTGAGTCCAAATAAAGAGGAATACAATAAGATTACTAAGATGTTTCCAGTTGATAATAAATTGTTAAAAATAAGGGAAAAATACGAGCATAAAAGTCAAAATAAACTGATGATTTTTTACCTTTAAACGAATTGTACTCCCCGATGAATCTTCGAGTCAAATAGCGGACGACTATAGCTGAAAAATGTTTTTTAACATAAAATGCGGTTTACCAACAAACCTACGCAAATACTCTTCGTTTTTCAGTAGTTCGCTCAACTTCTAGTGGAGTTTAACATTCAACTAAAATAATCGCAATTTTTACTATCCAATGAGCAAAGTTTGTTTATCGTTGACACTCAGGTAAATGAAAAATATATAATTTACGTTGATTGAATTCCTAGTTTACAAATAATGACTATGGCAGAAATTCATAATAATATTATGATATTGTCAGGATGAGACGGAGATGGAGAGTGCGACTTTGTGGACCTCGTGGTTCGACGTCGCCCTGAAGATGCCCGAATGGGCGAAAGTGCTCGGCCAGCCATTAAAAATCTGGAGAATAAGTCGCCTGGTTTTTCTCCCCCTCACAACCCCTCTACTACAATAAAAATATGGAGAAAAAGTCGCACTCTCAATCTCCCCCTCATCCTGACAATATCAGAAAAAGAGCGACACCCAAAAGAAAAAAATGTTATTATGTCATGGTGAGAAATACGTCAATGCCTCACCGGATTTTCCGACCGAGCGAGATCCGACGATAGCTATGTTCACTTCTCGTACCGGCGAGGTACTCGAACTTCGACTCATGCTAATGAAAGGCATATTTGGTTGCTGAGAACTTCCGCAGAGCTGAGCGTACTGGAGTTGATTGCAAAGTAAACAGAGTAACCAAGCCGGGTATCCCCACCCTGGTGAGAATCTAAACACACTGTCCTGCCTCAATGGAGATCACGTTTGCAATAATGACTTGACGGAGTATTATTAGACGCGTGCTCGAGGTAATTACAAAGGTGACCCTCCAGGTGAGACATTCATCTCTCCCTGTATCGATAGCGTGATATTGATTCCCATTCTATACTAATGTAAAAATTTGAACCTCGAAAATTAAAGTAAGCTTCATTTTTAAATTGCATCTTATTTTCTCATCAATTTACATCACCTTCTAAATTTTTTATCCAGGGAGTTTATTTAACATTTATAGCCTTTCTATTGTTTTTTTTCAGAATTTGTAAAAATGTTGGCAATTAAGAAAATAAAATTAGAGACGTTTTTGTAATTTTTAGACATTTTTGAAATTAAAAATAATCAAACTTTGTGAAAGCGTTCCAAATTGTAATAAAAATTTATATTGGCGAAAATTCAGTTTATTAAAATAAATAAATAAAATGAAAAACTAAAGGAATAAAAATAAATTAAAAAATAATTGAAAATCAAATCAAATAAAAACTAAATAAAATAAATATAAAATATAAAATAAATAGGTACAAATAAATATAAAAAAAAACAAATAAAAATAAATAAATAAACAAAAATAATAATAAGTGATAAAATAGTGCAATGTGTGCAGGTGCAATAAGTTCCACAATTTATGTTCAGAGGGATCCAAAACTGGAACATTTAATTAAAAGAGATGAGTAGTCTTTGAAAGATGTAGTCATTTAAGTATAACACTATAACTAATAAGTTGTAAACTTGTTGTAATTTATTTATTAAAAACTATATATATTTGCAAAAAGTTCAGAACTTGTAAAAAATTTCCAAGTTTTTGGAAATTTTTCAAATTTGGGAAAAAGGTGAAATTTGGAGGCACTTTTTGAAATATGTGGTAGTTACAAAATTTGGGAAAACTTTTGAAATCATTACACGGTTTTCCGCAGTTGATCGCGAGTTTCTCGAAGAATTCTCACAAGGCGAGAAGATTTTATGAGCGTATTTTGTTCATGGGTAAATTCTTTAACCGAAAAACTACAAGCACATGTTCGTTGATTGATTTGTGCAAAATCGAAAAATCGTGGGTATACAATTGATTGAGAAACTGGGGCAATAAGGTAATCAAATTTTGATCATAGAGTCGTAAAATAGAGATGTACTCATTGTGTGAAAAAATCGTATTTTTTTGGCCTTCATTATAGTTTTAAAGGACTTGAAATTTGTACGCTGTTTTTCGCGGTTTTTGCCTGTTTTTCACGAATAACTTTTGTTCCGACTACTTTTACATAGCTATATTACTCAGAGACGAGAAAGAGCTATCAAAATCCTACAATTTGGTGTATTTGATTATATTTTTATGATATGTCCCCGCGGAGCTATTCGCGCTAGAAGAAAATGGAAAACACGTTTTTTACCTAAAAGTGAAATATACCTCGAAAACAAAAAATAATCACTGTCCTCTTTTATTTTTAATCAATTCTAAATTAAGATTCCTCAATTTGCTTACACAGCATCTATTTTTTCAAAATTCACGAACGTGGAGAGAAAAATTCTAAAGTTGAAACTCCAAAAGCAAGTACTAAAACTAGGAAAAAGTAATAGTTCTCGTCTAGTTTCCGTCATTTCGACGTCAAATTCGAATTCAGTGTTAAATTTCCTGTAATAACAAGTTGCAAAATCGCTTAAAAACATAAATTTAATTTTTCATCCTTACCGCTGCCAGCGGACGGTGAAAAACACGATTTACGGAAAATAATTTCTGTGGCTCTGTTTAAATTTTTTTAACCAAATTTTTTGCTATGTACGCGTGTAAGGCGTTCAAATGAAGACTCCTGCATAATAAAACAATCGATTCCCTCGAGTTTTTACCCCGAAAATCACGTTTGAAGTCTAATTCTCGGGCTTTCAAAAACCGATTTTTTTGGACCATTTGTAGATTTTTCCGAGAGTTGAAAAAAATCACAAAAATACATCTTGGTAAGATACAACTTTCCTGAAAATTTCAGATTTTTATCTTCATTTAAAGGCGAGTAAAAAATCGTTAACTGATCGGTTCAAAAAAATCGCAGGGGTCCCCCTTGGACTTTTCGCGAAAAAATTTTTTGAAATAGATTTCGCTCAAATTCAGCATAATGATAGTCAATGATGTGCATATCAATAATATATGGTTCATTCTTTGTTTCTTTTGCACTAAATTGATGAAAAGAAGGTTTAAAGTTGAAAAATGTGGTTTTCTCGTGTATATTCCAGTATAATATTGTTGAATATCCCATAAACGGTTGAAAAATGGATAAAACTAAAACAAATAATTATAAATCTTTCCAAGATTGTTGGAAATTTTCCAAATTCACACAAAAAATCATTTTTTGTATAATTGTTTAAAGTTGTAAAAAAGTGTCAAGAAACTTTTTTTTTTAATTTAATTAACAATAATAATTTTTTAAATTAATTAACAATATTTACATTGTTAAAGGTCGTGAAACCTATCAAAACTAGAAAACATTTTCGAAATTATGAAAAATGCTCAAAATTGGTAGACATTTTCAATTTTTTTTTTTTTTTTTTTTTTTTGTTTTGTTTTGCAAAAAGCTTTTTTTTTAGTTCTTTATCGTATATTAATATTTTCACGCTTTTTGCTATTTTTCAAGAGTGTTCCGATTTGTTCTCTTTCACAACCCATTTCATTCTCATTTATTATGATGGCGCATTCACTTACCGGCTGTAATTAAATTTTTCATAATTAAATTTTCTTGTATACTTGATTTTTACATAATTTTTCGCTACGGTTGAATATTGTTCTTCATCTCTTCCACTTGACTGTTTACCGTGATTAATTTTTCGCAATATTAATATCCGTTGTTTTAATTGTATCAGCTCAATTGCGTTGTCTGGCTAGCGATATCCACGCTTCACCTGCTGCTCAATGAAAGCATTGTAGCATAGTAGAGCTGGTTTATTGTGCTTCAATTCGCTCCAGTCGGTGCTCTTCATTGCGTCTCAGTTGCGGCCCATTCCACGAAGTAACAGTACTCGTAGCTATTAATCTCGATCAATGTAGTACGGGAAAATATAAATTAGACAAGATGGCGAAAAAAACCTTACGAACTTCGTAGAGGGGTTGTGAGGGGGAGAAAAACTAGGCGACTTATTCTCCAGGTTTTTAATGGCTGGCCGAGCACTTTCGCCCATTCGGGCATCCTCAGGGCGACGTGGAACCATGAGGTCCACAGGATGCCCGAATGGGCGAAAGTGCTCGGCCAGCCATTAAAAACCTGGAGAATAAGTCGCCTAGTTTTTCTCCCCCTCACAACCCCTCTACGACAATAGATGCGACGACAACCAAGCGAAGCTTACGAACTTCGTTTCTTTATGAACGATCGATTGTTCTAGTTCACGAAAATGCGTCACAAAGGATTTCATCTTCATTCAACATTCAGTTCATTCAAGATTCGAGGAAAAAAGAGATATAAAGCGTCGACAGACGACTGGTAACGATAAGTTGGCATTGGTCGGATGAAATTATCTCGTTCACTTGCGGGTGCTGACAACCTGACAATATCAGGTGTTCTGTGGGCAGGGGAAAAAGGCAACTGGAGCGTAAACGAAAAAATCGGAATCCATTCAATTGCTTAATTCGCAACCGTTCGTTACGCTTTCGAATTAATTTTCCTCGAACGCAAATCGTCTCGGAACTTTTCGCAACGAATTAACCTTCAAAGCTAATCGTATAAAAGAACGATTAATTCTAGTGTTGGACGAGAGAAAGAAAACACTTTGAATATTTAAAAATTTACAATATATTTTATATATTATCCTTCACAACTACAGGACCACGACAGAAACGATAGGTTTTCAATTAAAAATCCACTTCAAACAAGCGAAATTCTTTTCTTCGAAGGAAAAACATATAATACAAATATGTCAGGAAATATGGACAAAAATTATCATTTATCGGTGCGATCTTTTTGCGACGATTCGACACAATCGCAATATAGCTATTCTTTTATGCGGAACATCATTTTAAATTTCAACGCAAAAAATCCTTATCGAAACTCTCGTACGTATACACAGAATATTTCATAAATTACGAGACTAACTAAAATCACCACTAAAATATTACTCTAACACGAGGTCGTACAATTTAGGTGAGCTCAATCGAAAGGAAAATACTCTCCCGATTCAAATGATGCGAGTTTTTACGATAGGTGAACATCTATTGGGGAAATTAGATGAGAAAATAGTCTTATCCCAGTTCAGTCTTGCAGCCTCTACACGGAGCATTCTCGCACCTGCAACTACATGAAAAATCACGATCGTAAATAGAAAAAAAATTACTCGGACTAAAGTAGAGTTGAATAGGTATGGCCACAGGGCTGTACCGACTGTTGTATTTTTAAGCTACATAAACTCTCGACTTATACCCAAAACTCATGCCAAATTTCTGAAAATCTCCTAAATTCAACACAAAAATTCGAGAACCAAAAAGGCCCTTAAAATTGAGGTAGCGATTTGGTTGAAGAATTGAGCCATTGTCAGTCAAAGATTGATTTTTGGTGTCAATTTCAAAAATTTAGCTTCTATTGTTTCGTCAGTAAAGTGTTGACGGAATTTATTTTATTGAATATTCGGATTCTACATGCCTTGAAACGTAAAACATCAAATTTTGAGGGCGTTAGAATTTTTTTTTTTTTTTTTTTTTTTTTTTTTTTTTTTTTTTTTTTTTTTTTTTTTTGGGCGATAACAATGATTTATTTTTGAATAATGAACTAAAATGTAACTCCTTTAAATTAGAGTAATTCTTCACTTTCTCAACATCTCCTATTCTCGTGCCTGGGACTGAAAGTCATTTAGTTGGTGATACGAGCATTTCCTGTTCAGCATCTCAGCCTGTAATGGCTCAGGACTGCCAAAATAGGCAATTGAAAGACGTAAGCTCGTAAAATGTTCGCCTGCTAGGTCAGACAATTGACCGAGACGAAGTTGAGTGTTCGAACAAAACTTCGCTCGGGGAAATTCGGGCGAATCTCTCGCAAATGTGAAACCAAGTTATCTCAGTATGAAGCTTAATAATAATGAAAGCAGAAAGGGCTGAAATAATTCCTTCTCGGAAACGCCCATTCAACCGTTAAACGAACGAAATGTTTTAGAAGCGAGATCTGGCGAAGGCAGCCTTTGATATTCAGTTGGTCGTCCCCGAGCTACAAGGGTGAAACGCTTGCAGCGTTGAAGACGGGATTTTGGAAGTTATCAATTACGCGCACGGCCGGGTAGAAATATTTTAGTTTTAATTCAACACGTTTGACGATGTACATGACGCTGAGACAAAACCCTTGCTCTCACACTCAACTTTTTCTTACTTATTCTGCATAAGAATCGACCAGCAGATAATTTAGTACTTCGACCACGTTTTCTACGACTAATTTGCAATAAAAATTGTCCTGTGAAGCTTTTACTGACACACCGATTTTTCCCAGTTTGGAAATTGAAGGATTAAATTTTTGACCTCATCCCCCTAAAACCGTTATATTTTCCTTGCTTTACAGCAAATTCGAGTTTAAGGATATTGTTAGAAAGGGCGAAAAATTTCATACCTTTCACCAAATTTTTTCGGTCACATCAAATTGGCAAAAAATCATTTGAAAAGCAAATGTTTTACAATTTTGAGAAGAAGGTTTTTCAAACGTCTGATATTATGCTTCTGCAATCCAGTTGTTGATCCCAAGCTTTCCGAAAGATGTCGATTTCCGTCCACAAACGGCTCATTGAATTTATACAAATTTTCCGCGGCTTATTTTAATTTTTTTTTTTTTATGCTCAATTTCAAACCTGACAATCTGGCGTGTTTTTAAACTAGGAGGCATGTAATCAGACGTTGGATTACAAGTGTAATGATTTTTTGAAACCCATCTTTTTTTTAAATTTCATAAAATTTACTTTTTAGACTCATTTTTTTTGTCGAATTAATGTGCACAAAAAAAAGGTTCGGCGCTTCAAAGTTCTCTCCAACGGCATACTTAGGTTCGAATTTGCTATAAAATTGAGAATTTTATGGTGACGAACGGATAAAACAGAGAAAAAAAATACTTGGTGAAAAAAACAGGAAAAATCGGGCGGTATGAAAACCTCATAGAACACTTTTTGTTACAAATAGATTTAAAATCCATGGTTAAAGTGCTTCACCTTATCATGTTCACTCTGTTGATGTTAAATGTTTACAGCATTTCAAATATTAGAAAAATAATTCAATAAAATATTTTTTTAAATATTATTAATTAATACCATATTTTAAATTTATTTTTTACCGTGCACTATGTATTGCGTGTACTGGAATATCTCAAAATTGACACGAGGAAAAAATTATTTGTTTCAAGCCGTAGATTTGAGCGCAGCTCTGGCACGTCACCTCAGGCTATGTCTGGAGACGTGCTATTCGTCATGATTTTCTAGTGTGTGTAAATTTCTTTTTGTTCGATCCTGATAGATTATTTTCTCTCTCTTTGTCTCTTATTCCAAAACCGCTCAGGAGACCCTAAACGCCTCACTGGATATTTTTTCGACGCCGTATTCAATTTTTCGCAGAATTTCACGTAATATTATTGCTTACAAGATTTCAGCTCACCTGCTTTAGATGGATACCGACAACTCCGTATCTCGATTCGTTGAGACTTGCAGGCCTGGCGGCGTCCGAAATCAAAATAATTCGTCCGTTGAATGTGATTCATTTTAATTACCCCTAAGCGATCAAAGAGGAACGCTTCGGTTGCAACTAGCAAATACAACACGATACAATTAATTGTTTCGGTTGGCTGATTGAACCATAACAAATCACTGTGAACAAAAGAGTAACGCTTGATTGGTATTTTTGCTCTAATTTACCAAACATTTCGTCGAGAAAAAGGAGAAAAGGAATTAAATGAGTGGTGCCAAGATTATTACGGGGGAACTAACTATAAAACTGGAACTTGACGTAAAAATTTACGGTTATATGTTCTGTGGCCAGTGGTTGACTACTATATATCTCTGCCTTCATGTGTAAGGCAGAGATATATCGACAGTAAAAGTGCAAAAGTCCGTAAGTTTAATTTTTTTCGAAAATAAGGTTTTGACCTTTCCCGGTGCAATTTATCATGGAGCAAGTGATAAGACATCGAAAACGGAGGCAGCTCGTTTCATTTCTTCTCTGTGGTCGATTGTAATAACCCGTAAGTTTGCTACCTTCCTAGCGTGAGAGTAAAACTCTGTAAGTTAATGTGAGGACATTGGCAAACGGAGAATGGCAAGGAGGTGAGGAAGCAAGGTTGAGGAAGTTTTTCTCGTCTCCTGTAAAATTTTGGTTTTTCAACTTACGGACTTTTGCACTTTTACTGTCGATATAGTAGTCAAGGTAGGAGTAGGTAGGTAGGCAAAGGTAAGAGTAGGTAGGTCTCATTTTAAAAAAATCGAATCCACCAAAAACCAGCACTGAATTGTGACTAAACCAATTAATGACCTGTCACTAACTAGTCACTAATCTCTCACTAACCAGTAACTAACCTCTCACTATCTAGTCACTTTACCGGTCACTAACTAATTACTAATCAGTCAGTAACTAATTACTGACCTGTCCCTAATCAGTCACTAACCAATTACCAACCTGTCACAGACCACTGTAACTGAGTTAGTGACTAGAGTTAGTTAGTCACTAACTAGACATTAAACAGCCGCTAACCGGTCACTAACGAATTACCAACCAGTCACTAATCAGTCACTAACCAATCACTAACTAGTCGCTAACCAGTCACTAACCAATGAACATAATTTTCACGTCCTAATTAATTCTAAACTTTCACTGCTGAATGCCGTCATTCTTCGGCCTAATGAGCCCACTACGGTTTTTAATGAGTAAGGTTCGAGTTCTAGAGTCGATCAATGTTGGACAATATTTTCCCACCATCACAACTTACCGGTCGCAGTATTCAGTCGAACCCGTAACACGATTAGGTATCACATCAGGATCAAAATTCTGTGCGTGGTTCGGTTGCTTAGTGGTGTAGCATCTGAAACAATAAATGCCGAAGAAGCTGAAAAAATAATATTTCTGTTCAACTTGAAAGTGATTCTTCTAGCTATTAATTAGAACGAAATTGGAAATCATTAAGTAAATCCTTTTTCTCGGGAATACATTTAATTAACTCCTGCAGAAATTGTAGGCCATGGCTGTCAACGTTAGCCTTAGGTGACCTTAGGTGAAGCCTTAGGTGACCGAATTTCCAATAACATATCGGGCCGACAAGGGAGACGTGGTCGTGTGCGGCTTGCTTCGAGTTATCTAATAAGATCCTGGAACTTTATCGAAGAGAAAGCCTCGGCTACAAGCTTTTCTCTCTCGAGTATTCTCCGAAACAACCCTTTCTTTCGGCCCCGAGGAAAACTCGTGCGGAAAATAAGGAATATGGAAATTCTTGAGCCTAGTTCCAAATACGATTAACAGAATAATTCGACGAAATTTACCGAAGGCGGAGAACAATACTGACCGATGACCTCGGCGGTTAAAATCTGCGCGGCATCCCGAAAACCTCTGGTTCTCTCTAAAAATTCGCTTGACGATAGATCGAAACGGGGCAGACTTTATATTGACAATTAATTCCGAGAATATATTAATTACAGCGAGTACTTGCGACTGACAAGCCATCTCAAGTCGGTTACGCTTCCAATCATGTCGGTAAAAGGTGCTAATAGCGTGCTAATAATAGAGTGCAAATTTATTATAAGGATTTCCTTACCTATAGTGAAGCTCGTGGTTCGACTGTATCGATTGCGACCGCTGGGTATTGTGCGGGTCGAAACATTCGACCGGCGCGTTGCGCCATGTTGAAAAGAAAAGCTTGACAGACGTTTTGAAATGCGGATGCGTCCAGCCGTAGATTATCGGGTTGCAGATTACGGACGCCTGCGATCACATTGATAAACAAAATCGTTTTTTAAAGAAAAAATTGGCGCAAAACCATACGATAGTCGGCGACGATACAAAACGGAAAATCCTGAGCAGAAGAGCTGAAAGTGTTGCTTATGGTGAGCAGGAAATAATGAAAAGCAGCGGCCCAATGTGATTACCCTGAAGTGTCACATAGAAGATAGAAAACGCCTACGATACAATGCCTCTTCATCTCACCATCGCCCTACGCCGAAAAATAGTCCAATAGACGAGTAGATGGTCCAAATTGGAGGTATAGATACATAAAACTTTAAAAAATGAAACCGATTCCAAAAATATCAACCAAAATCAACCAAAAAAATAAAGTAAATATAACACTGAACATGAAAAAATAACAATCCCGTCCTCACTTCGCAGCAGCTCATTGCCAATTACACATTTAAGGACTCCCTACTACGATGTGAGACGTCTAGATCTACGACCACCTAATCGATTTTACCTCCTCCCCTAAATATGTTTAAAAAATCATTTTCCCAAAAAATAGAACAATTTTCCTTTTCACCTCTATCTCCTTCAAAATGGTCATCGATCTACTCATTGTTAATTTTTTAAATTATTAATCAAGTTATTCCTTTCTCAAGTCTCCGCAATCACACTGTGTGAGACGATCTGATTAAAATTGCTTTGGCATGCAACACCACGTTATTTACTGGAAATTTTACGATGAGTTCAAACCTTTTAACGAAAATACGCATGCGCATGTGGTTTTCCCTATAAACAAAAACATAACAAAAAAAAATTATTCAAAAATGATTTTTTAAAAATAAAAATACAGCCTAAAGATATCTGGACTTGATCCAATCAACACAAAGCTTTGATTGTGCAGATCAGACTCAAATTTGAACTGCTTAACATTACTAACAATTAAAATTAAGTTTTCGCAAAGAAGTTATAGGGTTTTTAACTCAACTTCATAAATACATAAAGAAATGGTACTCGGAGAACCAAAAGATTGTGAAAATTCGTACACGTTTTCGTAACATTTTCTTCTCTATAAAACATGTCAGAAATTCGAACGAAAATTTGAGCTAAGCCCTCATAAATAGATTATGAAGCAAATCGCTTAAAAAAAAATTAAATCGAGCTTTTTTTTAGAAATTGCGAGCTCGCAAAGGCCAAAGTTGCTGTTTTCGCGAAAATTACGTCCGTCCTTTATCCGAATCTGGAGCCGTCAATACTGGATGGATTTGATAGTAAAATAAACCAACCTATCTTGATCATCTTTCCAAAAAATAAAAAATAATTTAAAAAAAATAAAAAATAATAATAAGCAACCCGATTGGATTTACAGGGGTTTAACGCCAGAGTAGAGCTTATACCGCAAAAACCCTGCAAGTCAACGTGAAGAGTGACCTCCTTCTTTAGTAAAGAGAGTAAAAAATTCTAAAAGATCATAAGATACATTGTTGAGAACAGTCGTAAACCGTATCTACCGAGAGCTCTGAATAGACGGGTTTTTATATTTCATAGTTACATAATTAAGTTCAAATCCCGGAAGACATCAAGCAACATTATTATACATAATTTAAACAAGAAACGAGACGAAAACTTGAAAACTCCTCAACGTGACGAGTTTTTCAAACATCTACTATGCGATCTCCGCTTATTTGAGTGTTTGCTTTGACCTCGTTTCCCGCAAGGGACTTAAACTTTGCAGGAATACAAAAAATACTCGATCCTCATGAGTGTGAATCGCTTTAAAGGCAGAAAATAATCAAATTTACAATTCTAGAATATTTCTCCGAAAGTATAGGAGTTCGACAAAATGCTACTTTAAAGAAAATTGAGCCTATCGCACGCCTCGGGCGTTATTCAATTTTTTGCGCAGCTGCTAAATTATTTCGCGGCCACTACAATATTGTTTTTCATTCGAGTTGATTAAGAGCGATGTAACGTGAGCTTTCCTCGATTTTCGCAACTCCCAGAGGAGAAAAGAAAACTTGAGGATAAACATGAATTCAGGGCCGTTTTCATTTTTAGTATCGACAAAGCTTCATAATTTTTTCACGAACGAGTCAAGTCGTTAAGGGACGAGTTTCGAATTCATCCATTATTTATGGGGAAATATTCCCATCTGCTGATATTCCGTTCGGAATTTTCTAGTTGATCGCATGATTAAAATTATCTGGAGAGCTGCTCATGTTTTTAACCACGCTCTGCTACCAGTTTTCTGCTATTAATCAAGACGCAAGATGTTTGATAGATGGTTCTAGAACTGAGTTCATTGTAGAATTTCGTGGCTTCCGATAAATTTCTTGGCCTTCGATGATCGGCTAAAGTAAAAGATTAAAAAAATTGAAATAATTGTTTATATAAAATTGACTATTTTTCCCATCTAGCATCGCTACAATTGTTTTAATAATTGATAAAATTCAAACCATCGAAGAAAAACGAGCAGAAAAATAGCCGAAACTTGAACGAAATCGTTTTTGTTTTGATAAGGATTTTTTTCAAGTTTTACCAATTAAAAAGCGGCGGGCTGCGATTTTCGCAGGCTGGGATGGAAAAATCTTTGGGCGATTTCAATTAGCCGAGCGATTGAGCCTTGAAGGACGGGTTGAATCAGTTAAAAGCAGCCCCTCGAGCATCTCCAGTGTACGGTTTTGTCGGTCGGTTTAAAACTCTCCGCTCAACGCAAATAATATGAACGAACCTGAGATTAAACTGCCACTCACTTAAATTCCGTCGGGTGAACCCTACGAAACGCAAATGGCTTTTCGATAATTAGGGCAAAATCGAGACAAATTTGAGCGCTTACTTTGGCGCAGAAAGCGGGAATAGCGCAGACGTAAGGCGTCAACACATCTTCAGGGCCGAAATGTCCTATCAGCGTGACGATTGCGTAAGGCGTCCACGATAAGAAGAAGAAAATGATGAGCACCAAAATTGTTTCTGCCGTCTTGAACGCTGAACTTCGAGCATCAACGGTTACGCGATATCTGCTGAGAACACCTCCTGTAAAAAAAAAAAAAAAAAATCATATTGTGAAAAAATTGTGAAAAAAAATGTCATATTGTGAAATGAGCTTTGTAACGTTGAATCGCCGAGTATTAAATTCGAGAAGGGTTCGTTTTCGAATGGAAAACTCTCCCACGTTTTAGATTATTTAGCGGCTCCTCGGTCTCCAATTCACGAACGAAACCGAATAGAATTTAACAAACGACCGTTATCAGATCGAAGATGATTTCAAACGAACAATTGCGAGAACGACTTTTCCGTTAATTTCGCTCCGAGTTTTCACGTGGTCGACCTGCTACAGAAATTACTTTCCCAAAGGCCAATAGCGCTTGAAATTCGCAAGGGTTCATTTCTTTCTTATTTATTTCTTCGGAAGAACCGCCTCGAATCGATATTGAAAAAGCGAATCCGATAATTGAATAAACGCGCGTCTGCGAATTTTCTCTGAATCACCGAGATTGATATTCAATTATTATAGTCGGAATCGGCAATCATTTTTATGTGGATTTGAATTGAGTACAAGTCCAGATTTCAATTTCTTTAATTAATTAATTAAAGAAATTAATTAATTAATTAAAGAAATTAATTAACTAAAGAAATTTATTAATTAATTAATAATTAATTAATTTTTTACAATTTATTTAACTTGTTTCTTTTTTTAATTTTTTTTCGTTGTTGTTTTGTGGTATCGACCATTTTTCGCTGTTGAAATTGAGGAGGAGAAAAACATGGCGACTTGTTCCCCTGTTTTTTATTAGCTTGCCGACCACTTTCGCCCATTCGGGCATCATCAGAGCTTCGCAGCACCATTACCAGGTCGTGGATAGGCCGTGCACACCTCGTAATGATGCTACGTAGCCCTGAGGATGCCCGAAGGGGCGAAATTGCTTGGCAAACTAATAAAAAACAGGAGAACAAGTCGCCATGTTTTTCTCCCCCTCAATCTCAACAGCGAAGGATTGTTTCTTTTTTGATTTTTTATTTTTTTAGATTTTTCAAGGCAATGGAGTCAAAAAATACCTAAAGTCATGCTGACGCTGGACATTTCGCGGGCGTGAGATAGCACTGCCGATATGATGAACGTGTAACAGAACAAAATGATGCCCATGGGGAAGAAAAATCCGAAACCGACGAGGTACAAGTAGAAAAGCCTGTTGTCCAAGGTGCGAGTCATATAGTCCCAGGAGCAAGAAGTCAGCAAACCCTCGACCGTGTATTTCGACCAGCCGAATATCGGCGGGAGCGTCAGGCACGAACAATAGAGCCAAGAGGTAACACACAGCTGGAACAGAAGTGTACATCCATTTAGTGCCAACAGAGATGAATTCTAGCTGGAAAATACTCGTTTTTTTCACAAGCAAACGCGAAAACTGCAGCCTGTGAATTGATTGGAGTTTCCCCGTAGTCCAGTAAATCCAGTTTTACTTCCAGCAACTGTACAAACGGTTATTAGGAATGGCTCGTCAGAAATCGATCATTCACCCTAATGAAACAATTCGTCAAATTTGAGCTGATATTGTTTGCAGTCAATTTGTCTATCCCTTGGAAAATCGAGGCTCTGGCACGTGAGAGGAAACCGCCAAAGAAAAACGGAAGGCAGAGTGTGTGAAAGAAGATTTCGTGTTCTATTTGGTTTATTAATCAATAATAAAACATTGTATCGCCCGAAAAAAAAAATTCTAGCCCCTCAAAATTTGTTGTTTTACGTTTTAAGGCAAGTAAAATCCGAATATCCAATAAATAAAACAAAAATTAAAAAAAAAACGCTGCAAAATATTGTACAGTTGTTTATAACTCCTTTGCTTCAATAATAATGTGAGAAGACCATCCATTCATGATAGTAATTATTCCGAAAATTCGTAAATGCTCCCACCAAAAAACAACTTGTTAACTGTAAAGAAAAATTTTGTAGCAACTATTGTAATCAATTTTATTTTTCTCAACTTTCAAAATGAAGGTTTAATTTTTCGCCTAACAGCTTAAGAGAGTGTTTGACGAGCATTCCAAATATTATAGAACGATTTTTATAGCACCAAGAACTATTAAGTTATATCCTCCTGCCAAATTTCTGAAAACCCCAAAAATTCGACAGTAAAACTTATCGCAGTTTCGCGAGAACCAATAAAGCTATCGTCCCCACGATGGTTTCATTCGATTTAGCGTCCAAAAATCTATAGAAATGGATACCAAACGCACCTTTGTCCGAAAAACATTCGAAAGTAAGAAAATTATTTGAATTTTCACCAAAAATTAATCTTGGTCTGACAATGGCTCAACTCTTCAACCAAATAGGTACCTCAATTTTTTTCGGGGGGAGGGGGGTTGAGGGTTTGACGCTGAATCGAATGAGACCATCATGGGGTCTATAACTTTAATTTTTCTCAAGTTATCGCAGCTTTTTTGTGAAATTTTTGAGGTTCTCAGAAATTTAGCATGAGCGTATAACCAGTGGGTATAACTCAATAGTACTTGAAGCTACAAAAATCGTCCTATACCTACCTACTCGTTGGAATGAAAGTCAAACACTCTCTTCAGCTGTTCCGTTAGGCGAAAAACTTAGCATTCAATTTGAAAGTTGAGAAAAATAAAATTGATTAAAATTTATTACAATAATTGCTTCGGAATTTTCCCTTCTAGTTACCAATCTGTTTGGTGGGAAAATTTACAAATCTCCGGAATAATTACTATTGGAAATGGATGTTCTTCTTATATCATTATTGACGCGAAGGAATAATAAACCACTGTACAATCATTTGTAGCGTTTTTTTAGTGTGCAGCGCACGTGAGGGGCCGACACGTACGACACGTTCCGTTTACACGGTAAAATGCGTAAATACCTATTCGATTTTTTTTTTTTTTTTTTTTTTTTTTTTTTTTTTTTTTTTTTGTGGAAAATATTGTTTAACTTGAGTCTCTTTCGTCAGCAAGGTAAAATATAGCGCCCTTCCACGAATTCACTTACGCGTTTAGCTCCTGCTGCAGTCATTTTCCAGCTCGACATCGGCCGGGCAGTGATGACCAAATACCGTTCGACGGATATAGCCGCTAACGTAAATATCGACATGGTACCGGAGAATCCGACTCCGAAAGCGTATAGGACGCACCCTGCAACAGATCGCGCAGAAAACAGACACACCAGTCGACGGCAATTAACTACGGTGAAGGAAAAAAATGAAGAACAGGCAGAGATGCTTCAGTGCGATTTTCAATCGAATCTGTCGGATCTGAATGACGTTCGACCGAGGCTAAAAATTAAAAGATCCCTGGTTTTGACATGCAGTATTAAAAAGCTACAAGGTTAGAAATGGCAAGAACAGTTATGATACTGTGTACGAATATTCGTCGTATTTTGAATCGAATTTAATAATTTTTTACAAAAGTATCGAAAAAAATCGGACGTTTCCTGTCGAAAAATTTTTTTCCGCTTTCGCCGAAAGCGTATCACGGGGAAAACGTTCGATTAACTTTTGACGATATGAAGTTTTAGCATGAAAACGGCTCAGAATCGTAATGGGGATTCAGGCAATAACAAGCGATGATATCCGATTCGTAACTGACCTGAATGGCCGAACGCCCATTTGCCCTTGAACGACGAGATGACCACCATGATGTGCAAAACGGAAGTTAAAAGATCGCCCAAAGCGAGGTTTAGAATCAGAATGGAGAACGGTCCTTTTAGACGTTTGAATCTGCAATCAGTAAAATTCGAGTAGTTCGTTAAGCTAGATAGAGGTGAAAACGCTGCAAATGATTGTACAGTGGTTTATTATTCATTCGCTTCAATAATGATTTAAGAAAACTATCCATTTGTGATTTTAATTAATTATTCCTAACATTTGTAAATGTCCCCACCGAAAAACAGATGGTAACTATGAGGAAAAACTCCGTAGCAACTATTGTAATTTTTTTTTTTTTTTTCCTAATTAAAAGCTAAACTTATTGCCTGACGATACAGCTGGAGAGAAAGACGACCATTTCAATGAGTATAGAACGATTTTTATAGCTCCAAGAACTCTCGAGTTATACCCTCATTTCAAATTCATGAAAATCTCCCAAAATTCGGCACAAAAGCTGCAATAACTCGAGAACCAATAAAGCTATCGACCCCGCGATGGTCTCATTCGATTCAGCGTCCAAAATTCTATTTAATTGATATCAAATACCCATTTTTCTGAAAAACACTGGAAAATATGAATTTTTCCCCCTCTAAACCCCCAAAAATACCCTTAAAATTAAGCTAGCAATGTGGTTCAAGAATTTGGCCGTCGTAGGACTGAGATTGATTTTTGGAGAAAATTTCAAGAATTTAGCTATTATAGTTTGGCCGGAAAAGTGCTAACGGCGTACGGCGGACAAACAGAATTTTTTTTATTGGATATTCGGATTCTACATGCCTTGAAACGTAAAACATGAAATTTTGAGGGGGGTTAGAAATTTTTTTTCTTGTGCGATTACAATGGTTTATTATTGAATGATTAACCAAAAGTGCAGAATAGTATAGCCCCTACGTTTTGTTCGGAATCGACCGTCGAGCATTCCCCACACATTTATAGAAATCCTCTTATCTTCAGCTTACAAGGTAACAAAGGCCGGTTAATCCGTATGATTGATGAGATTATGCAATACAAAGCGTCCAGTTAGCAGACGCAGGATTGATCCTCGATCTGTATTAGCTTCAAGATTATCGAGAATTCCTATAATCGCAGGGGCGGCCGTATTAGACAAGGTCTACCCATTTTGACTCTAGATCTATAAATTATCAGAAATTTAGCTTATAAAGCTCATTTCTCGTTTCAAATGTGAGCCTTGTATTGATCGGAAGAGAGATATATTAAGGTATATTAAGGCCGATCCGATCTTAGCTTCCGGATATGAAAGATATTCATGAGCTCAGCTGAAAACACAACTAGCCCTGCAGTATTGAACGGATTTTGAACGCCTTCCTAACGAACTCCTCGGCTAAACCTGGCCAAGCTAAGAGCATCATCTTCAATTAATGAAACAAGGGATCGTCCTTTGCAGTTTGCCCTTGTGGAGATTTCTGGCAAGGGCCCACAACAAGGAAGGCGATGGGGTCAAGGGCCACTAGATGGGAGCCTGAATAAGCAGTTGGCGCAGGAGATGAAAGTCATGGACTTGCAAGTTTCGAGTATGAAAATATACCCGCGATAAAAGCGTTCTCGCCAGTCGGACATTAGATTGGAATATAAAGGAATGGAATAGAATGGAATGGAATAGAATAGAATGGAATGGAATAGAATGGAACGGAATGGAATGGAATAGAATGGAATGGAATGGAATGGAATGGAATGGAATGGAATGGAATGGAATGGAATGGAATAGAATGGAATGGAATGGAATAGAATGGAATGGAATAGAATGGAATGGAATGGAATAGAATGGAATGGAATAATTTGAATGGAATGGAATGGAATAGAATGGAATGGAATGGAATAATTTGAATAGAATGGAATAAGTTTGAATAGAATGATATTTAATGCTACAGAATCAAATTGAATGGAATAGGCTGGAATATGATGGAATGGAATGAAGTAGAATGGAGTTGAATGGAATAGAGTGCCATAGAATAGAATATCATGGAATAGAATGGAATAAGATTGAATAGAATGGTATTTAATGGTATAGAATCACATTGTATGGAATAGGATGGAATATATTATGGAATCGAATGGAGTAGAATGGAGTTGATTGGAACAGAGTGTCATAGAATAGAATATCATGGGATAGAATGGAATAAGAAGGAATGGAATGTTATGAAATGGAATGAGATCGAATAGAATGGTATCTAATGGTATAGAATCAAATTGAATGGAATAGAATAGAAAATATCGTAATAAGGTGGAACAGAATGAAATATAATGGAATTTAATGGAACAATGTGCCATAGAAATGAATATTATGCAATTGGATAGAATAGAATGGAATTTATCATAGAACAGGATGGAATATAATGAAGTGGGATGGAATTAAACAGAATAGGATGCAATAGAATCGATTTGAATGAAATACGGATAGAACATCATGGAATGGAATGGAATGAAATGGAATGATATGAAATGGGATAAGACTGAATAGAATGAAATATGACTGGAATTTAATGGTATAGAATCGAATTTCGTGGAACAAAGTGCCATAGAATGGAATATGATTGAATAGGGTGTATTAGTAAGAAATATGATGAAACAGGATGTAACTACACAGAATGGATGCCAAAGAATGGAATTGAATGGAGCAAAGCGCCATAGAATGGAATTTATGATGGAATTATGATGTAAAAGGATGGAATAGAATGGAATTTATGATGGAATAGAATGGAATTTATGATGGAATAGAATGAATTAGGATGGAATTAAACAGAATATGATGCAATAGATTGGAATTAAATGGAACAGAGTGGCATAGAATGGAATACGATGGAATATAATGGAATGGCATGTAATGGAAAGGAATAAGATTGAAAGGAATGGAATAGAATTGATTCTAATGGATAGATTGGAATTTAATGGTATAGAATCGATTTGAATGGAATAGAATAGAAAAGAATTGAATAGGATGGAATAAAAAGGAATTGAATGAAACAGGGTGGAATAGGATGAAACTGAGTGGCATATAAGAGCGTGTAAGAAAATAGCGCGAAAATATTGTTTTCAAAAGGTGTCAATCTCTCTCTTCGACGACCCGTTTCCCTCCGTACAGAATTAGGCTTATTTCCATTCCTACCGAGCGAGCACGTATTTCAATCTCAGCTCTAGGGCGGAGTATCGACGGCCCGATGTAGTCCACTATAAAGGTAAAAAATCACATCAAATCCGTTGCGGATTTTGCCGACGATTGTACCGCACGCTGGGTTTCCCCAGCGTAAGTAAGGCCGAGACTACTAATGCCCCGGAGACAATTTCAACGGACGGAATCTGCGAGCATTTTTTCTCATCTTTGCCATATTGTGATGTAAATTTCAAAGCCGCTCGTTCAATCGGTTATAGAAGAAGGAGAAAAATTATATACCTTCGAATGCAATAATTGTTAAACCTAGGCTAACAATGATCAGAGAATATAAATATTCGCTTTGTAAAGCTCTTCTCTGTAAAAGAAATCGATCGAAAAATCAATGCATTTCTTACCTAGTGAAAACGATTATCACGAGAGTGTTGCCAACAATTCCGGTGACACCGACGACTGTCAGGAAGGTACCCAAAAGGTAATAGACTCCTTTGGCAGCATAATGAAACGGTGGCCACGCTGTGTCGTTTGTGAAAAAATTCTGAAACATAATGATGAAAAGGTAAATTATGGTTTCATTATTTTTTTTCCATTTTGTTGCTGGATTGAAAGAAATGCCTCTCGCTGAGCTGACATCTGAGTTTCATTATTATTTATTTTTATTTTATTTTATTTATTTATTTATTTTTTATTTTTATTTTTTTTTTTTTTTTTTTGCTGGTTTGAAAGAAAAGCCTCTTTCTCAAAATGAATTGAGCTGATATCTGAGTATTCTAGAAACAACCCAACAGCAATAACGTTTTATTTGGAATCCATTCAAGCGAAAACGTATTCGACCTAAACGGTGCCTCACAGTTGAGTCACTCGGAGGACGAAAATCCATACCAATTCCGGCGAACAAGAGATTATGATCAAAAGCATAGAAACGTGCACGACAGATTCATCCAATATTGCTTAATTAGGGTCGATCTGTTCCGTTGTTACCAACGATATTACGTCTAACACTCGGTAACACTGTATTTCCAAGTAGATAGAACAAAAGCGGCATGTTAGACGCCGTTTAACACACATTTCTCCGAAAAAACGCACGTACGATTTCTCTTACTCACATACACACACACATCCGCACGCACGCACCCACACACACATACCCGCACGCATACCCACACACACGCACCCGCGCGCGCGCACACACACACGCACACACATCCACACACACACATCTACACGCACGCACGCACGCACACACGCCCGCACGCACGCACGCACGCACGCGCGCACACACATACGATCTATAATAGCGAAGAAAACGAAGCGTCCGCATTCTTGGAAATAATCATCTCTATAATTAGCAATTTGAAAACAGTGAAAAAAGAGACAAATGGCCAACAACGAAATATATGGGACCGAAGGTCGAATAAAACGTCAACATCATTAATTGCATATCAGGTCGAGAGAAAGCATCAAGATCATTAGCTGAAATTTCATTTTTCAATGTTCAACGGTTTCTCTGAAAATTTCAATTCTACGAAATTGAATATGCCGACGAGCGCGATGATTCAAAATTATTATATTTATGCCAAACTTTCTTTTCCTTATAACTCTTAGCAGAGTCAAGACGCCTAGATCATGAATACCCTTATTTTTTACTTCTTTAGCCCAACCAGTGTTGTCGTCAATAAAATTCCGACTTCATCTCCCACTTTTTCAATCTCAGCGCTGAGCGTTTCGATTTCTCAAGAGCTCCCATTCAATATAAGTTATTCAGTTTGTTTGCCATTCCTTTTCATCATTATTCCGCAAAATTCAATTAGCGAAAGAGTATCTTCTTTTTCAACTTTCAACGAAACCCTTTCGCCTTCGCGACGAATATTGAAACCGCCAAGAGCCAAACGATATCTGAACTTCGGGCGATCGACCTGAGACAGGATTAAATGATTTTCCATTTATAGAAAGAGTAATATTTTCCGATTTATCGAAACCAATATCGCAGAATTCGGCTCGGAAACGTATTGAAAAAAATTTAGAGCTCGACCATTATTCTTCTCCGATGCCACTTGTAGCACATCAAACGAACGGGCAGATCACGTTTAACACATAGATGCAGAGAAAAATGGAATAATAATAAAAGCTTGGTCGACAAGACTCGATATATTATAATTGTCCCCGGTTTTCCGCCCGTTTCAGAAAGCTCTTAGAGCTCAATTTTCGGCCATATCTTCAACCATTTTCGAGACAAGAAAAACATTCACATTAAAAAAAAAAAATTTAAAAAAACATTCACAACATCACTTTGCGCATTTGATTGAGAAAATTGACAGTCGGAGAGAATTAAGGGCATTATTGTACATTTACTTCAATAGTGATTTTCGGACCGATTGGAAATAGAATAAAATTATATAACTTATTATTATGAAGTAGATTTTTTCAATACGCTTTTTTTTATCACAGACTCTTTTTTCGGTTAGAACGACGTTTGCCAAAAATATGAGAAAATTGTGTCGTTTTTCTTCATTCAAGAATTTCGTTTGTACATTTTCTTACCATAATTATTGTCACTACTCTTTATTCTCTATGGCGCTGTGCTCGGCTAGAATTTTTTTCCTTTTTTTCATTGTACTTATGCCAATAGGATTAACGCCCGTACAATAAATAAATAAATGAGAGATATTGTCTCAAAGACTGGCAAAAAAACTAATGGAGATCTCTTCGCTCACTCGTTTGTATTGATAGATGCTTTAATCTCAATCGATTCGAGCGTGAAGAATTGGGAAAATTACTACGTCGGTAGAAAAGTTTAAAATCGAGGGAGACGTAATAACTTATTCCTACTTATTGAATTTCGAGAAAAAAAAATCAGGATCGATTCTCTCTAATTTCGAGAATAAGTATCACATATATGTGGCACTTAATTTCGAAAAGTGTGGAAAAATTAGAGAGAATCGATTCTGATTATAAAATTATTATATAATAATTATTATATTATAATAATTGGCACAAATTACAAAAACCGTTCGCACACTATTGTCGACTCACATCGTCGGTAATTTCCATTCCGCGGGATCGGTTTTCATTTGAAAACGACGGACGGGGAAATGTTCGAACGCAAAATTGAACCGGTATGCGACGCGCACATTGCGTTCACTGAGCGAGGAAACTCGCGCTTTCCGCCCGGTGGGAAGACTGGCGGTTGAACTTGATCGTGAAAAGGTTGAGAAGGGGTAGCATGCCCTGCGCCGGTTCACAAACACTGCCCTACCTCAACAACAAAAAATTATGACAAGTACATGGTGGGACAGCGATTAAGCCTAGATCGCATTATGCTAGTGTTTTAATCTAGTAGCAAGTAATTAAGTAGCTAAAAGTGTCTAAGCGCTAAAAATTTAGTCGAGTAGTTTTGTAAGGAATTTACTTTATTCGATCCATTTTACTCTATTCTTCTCGAGTAGCACCCCCACCACGCGTCCATGCTCACAGGCGCACCGGCTAACAAGTTTGAGCCTATTAATTGCGTTTAGTCGAGTTCATTAGTAGCATGGAGAAAGTACGAGTACGCCACGAAACGTGGCGTTTCGCTGGAGTGAAGAAACTACTTTAAAATTGGTTTCCAAATACTTCTATACTAAAATCGCTGTTAAGATGAACTTAATCAGTTGATTTACTTTATTGCCTTGTAGGATGTTCATCTTACAAAACACCACTCACTTACTAAACACTGAAGTGGAAGTGCTAACGATTTTGGCGCAGTAGCGAGTAATTCAGCTGCTAAATTACTTGCTGCTAGACTAAAATACTAGCATAATGCGAACTAGGCTTTAGAGCTAGATGCTATTCGGCTCGACTTTTAGGCGACTTCAGAATAAATCGATCGTTGAATTTGTGAGTTTAAATTATCACATGTGCAGTGAGCGGGATAGAAAAACTGTATTTCGAACTGACACAGAATTAATAAGACATTGAAGGTCCGGTAAGTAGCTCCCGTCCCAGCCTTGTGGAGCTACTTACAGGACCTATTTTTTAGAAAACTTTTATACGGAAGATGTTTCCTGAAGAGGCCCAGAATGGCGAAAGCGCTAGAAATATATAAATTCAAAATGAGTTAACGTCGCCGATAACGTCTCAACCTCATCCCCACGTTGAATCAAATAAAAAGGAAGAAAAAAGGGCGAACTGATGTTTCTAGCAATCCTAGCAACAACATCAGCGTCGCAATTTTGTTGCAATTTTTAATTTGACATTTAGCTGCTATTTTTTTATTAGTGTATTCTTGGTAAAACGATGAAAATGTGCTTAATATAATTGGCTTATTGCTGTATTGTGCACATTTAATAATAATAATTATTATCATTATCGTTATCGTTATCGTTATCGTCATCGTCATTATTATTATTATTATTAATATTATTATTATTATTATTAAATCGGTTCTTCAGCGGTTGTCGAGTTATTGCGATTTTTATGGAAATGTTTGAGAACTAAAAATGTCTAAAGTTGGGCACATGAAGTATTAAAATCTATTTTTAACTCTGAATGAATGGCGAGGTCGGTGACCAACGGTTTTCAAGTAGTTGCAGTTTGATGGAATTTTTTCCATTATTTTTTATTTATAAAAACTGTGGCTAAAATCAAGGGTGAAAACAAAATAATTTGTTATAATATATATAAAATATGTACATAAAAAATATATAGATACATATAAAATTGAATACATGTCAAATTTATCGTCAGAGCGAAAAAGACTGTTAAGAACAAAAATACAATAGTTTTGAGCGGTTTTGAACATTTCACGGATGCATCTGCACGAACGATCGTGATTACAAGAGAAATGTACTTTCCGGATGATAACAATCTCGCATTGAAAATGAGAAGTACACTTCACATAAGCGTCCGAGGATCGTCGGAAAAAAATAGTAGAAAACCTGAATGATTCAGCACGTCGGACGGTAGGGGGATTCAAGGACGAGCGCTAATAGGGAAGGACACGAATGAGCTGGAATATTTTTAGTCGCTCCCACGAAACCGGCTGATAAACTTGATCACCCGCTTCGATTACGCAAGATCGTCAAGTGAGTAATTTTTCTGCCTATTCACTGCATAAATATAATCCAAAATCCAGGAACAAACGAAATCACCTAATATTTCCTCTAGAACAATAATCCTTGAGCCCGTTAGATCAATTCTTATCCTTTGACTGACCTAGCGTTCAATTCGTATCAGTTATTAGAGAGGAAGTGTTATTTTCAGTGTTATATAGTGCAAAATTTAACAATAGTTACCTATCCATAAAAAAACCTTTTCTCTTTTTGAGTGGGTTAAAAATAAGGAATAATCTATTCTATCTAGCTATCTAATAATATAAAATAATAATAGTAAAATAACTTTCAAAGTGGCAGTATTTTTTTAAATCAGTGGTAAATTCTCACGAATGTTTATTTGAGGCATTCTTCGATTGCACATTCCTTCGTCAAGGTAATCAAACGGTTCAAAAGTAACAACTCGCAGATTCCAATTTTCCAAGATCTTCAAAAACCTTAAGGTTTCGTAATAGGCAAAAACGTCAAATCTTGGGCCGACCATTGCATTTGCGCTCATATGAAGTCAAAATTTGAATTATAGAATATCGTTAGCATTTAATGACCTTCTATTCGCCTCATCAAGCTTTTCGCTGAATTTTTCTAAAGTTATAATAAAAAACTAAAAGAAGCCCGAAAATTTCAAGGTTCTTGGACTCTCAAAAGTTTAGCCCACTTCGTGCGATAGATTTCATGTATCAAAACATTGTTTCCAGTCTTTATGAAATTATTTTTGGTTGCGGTTTTTTTTTTCTTTTTTTTTTTTGTCGATTTTACTGAAAATAAAGCTGAGAAAAATTAAATATCTTAGAAAATACTCGAGTTTATTAATTTACTCTCTCATTGTTCGGATAAGAATGTTTGGAGGACGAAAATTTATGAAAGAGGGGAGGTCACAAAAAAATGATAAGGTGAGGAGAGAAAATTCTGAAGATGAGGAAGATTTGGTTCTTAGGAGGGAAAAGTTTGCCGACCTATGCAAATTGACTAACGACTGTGCTATCAGCGACAAACAACCGGTGCTTCAATAGATTTTTGACCGTTATCGAACGAGAGAAGATAAATCATACCGCACGTCAGGATTATTTACTGTTTGAAAATGCAATATTCCTCATGACAAATCAAATTCCATCGTTTACCATTTTTATCTAGCAAAACGAAACCAAAAGCAAGTCATAATATAGCAAAAATAAATTAAAATCGGTTAGGTCTAGTTAGCTAAACACATTGTGGGAGATTTAACAACTGTACTGGTAATAAATGGTTTTATAGAGCAAAGTCTAGTCATTTCCCAAATCTCGATCTCAAAGAAATTCAAAGAGCGAAAGGAGAAAAACATGAATTGAACGCAAACAATAAACTTGTGGTTTTCGCGAGGATAGACGTTTGTTCCGCTAGAATGGACAGTTGTAATTTGGTCATTTATTAAATGATAGGCTTCACAATTACAGCAATTTGTGATGGACAGCTTTGAAAACAAAATAATAAGCGGACGCGGTAGTTTTTCTCTCACATCGACAGCTTGGCTAGAAATGCATGGAATAGTTGAGTTTCCATCGGATATCAATTCCAAAACACGCAAGACGACGCGAAATGTCCCAAGCGTATCGAGTCACATAATCTTCAATATCAACTTTATTGATTAATTAGCCTCTTCCAACTCTATAATGAAATATGCACGTTAAGATGCTATTTTGGCCATTGGCATGAGCTAGCCTTATCTGAAGAGCGCCTTATTAGATAACCTGTGAACAATATATAATCGCCGTCAAGTGGCATTATCGCATCGGAGGAAAAAGTCATAGAAAAATTTGATAAGAAGCGTTGAGTAACAGGCTCATACAAAGATAAGCCAATTACCGGTTATACATGGCAATTGTGTTGGAATAAGTTACATGTAGAAACGTTACATGATAATACGAGGGATATCCAGAAAATAAGGTTACAACTGCTGCCAAAAATCGAAAAGTGCATATATTTTAACCAAATTTACAGGGTATGTTCCAAAATATATTTTCATTTTTCCACTTTAACGCCATCCCCATCAATACATTTTTTCAGCCTCGGTACCAGCTTTTGTATACCCTCGTCGTATACGCTTCGCTCCACCTTTGAAAGCCAATTCTTGAGTCTCCATCACCTCCTCGTCGTTAGAAAAACGTTGTCCACCCAAGAAGTCTTTCAATTTAGTGAAAAGATGAAGATCTGAGGGCGCAAGGTCCGGAGAATATGGTGGGTGGGTCACTATATCCCATCCAAAGGATGCAAGCATGGCTTGGGTCGCACGAGCGGTGTGAATTCTGGCGTTGTCATGAAGGAGAAACACACCACGAGTCAGCATCTCCCTCCTTCTGTTTTTTATACTGTTTTTCAATTTTTTAAGGGTTTCACAATATGCGTCAGCATTGATGATTGTCCCTCTGGCCATAAAATCCACCTACAACAACCTTTGCTTCGTTGTTGGGGTTGAGGGGGAGAAAACCAAGGCGACTTGATGTCCTGTTTTATATTGTCGGCCTGCCAAGCACTGTCGCCCCTTCGGGCATCATCAGGTGGCCGTGGATACCTTGTAATGGTGCTACGAAGCCCTGATGATGCCCGAAGAGGCGAAAGTGCTTGGCAGGCCGTCAATAAAAACAGGAGAACAAGCCGCCTTGGTTTTCTCCCCCTCAACCCCAACAACAAAGAACGATCGATGCGACAAAACTACAACGAAGACAACCCTTTTCGGTCCCAAAACACTGATGCCACGATTTTCCGCTCTGAGATTTTGCCTCTGAGATTTCCCACTTGAGTACATATTGACGTGACATTACCTCAGGTCAAGTGCTCACAAGCTGACGATGGAGATGGATTTCGGAAGCAGATTCGTGACGCATAGTCAGTACCTTGATGACTGACCGAAGGGAACAGCACCTTCAGAGGTTGACGGAAACTTCAGCGACGCCATTTCTCAACTGACTGAAACGGGGTTGGGCTTATTTTGACCGTTACGAACCGCTCTACAAGCAGGTTTGCCACTCATAACGAAAAAAAATCCCTGTGCCCTTCAGGGGACTTGTAACCTTACTTTCTGGATATCCCTCGTATCATGTGATATTATTAGAAGATAAACGTGATTGTAATTCACCATTCGCTTTCGTTCTGCCTCAAACATTCAAAAAAATTATTTCTTCTAATTTGAGTATATCTGTTGCAGGATGCCCTCGTACAAGGTAACCTACTTCGATATAAAGGGTCTCGGTGACCCGATCCGAATGATCCTCTCCTACATGGGAAAAGAATTCGAAGATGACCGGATTTCAATGGAAAAATGGCCAACAACCAAGCCAAGTAACAAGCCTGGATAGCTATGGATATCTGCAGATTCATATTTAACCTCGTGTCGCTATATGGTCTAATGAAATCGTTTCGCAGCTATCAAATGGGGAAAGTTGCCGGTGTTGGATGTTGACGGCAAGCGAATGTATCAGGCTCAGGCGATAATGCGCTATCTCGCCAAACAAGCTAAACTCGCCGGCGAAACTGACTGGGAAGCTTACGAGATCGATTCGGTCGTCGGAACCATCACCGACCTAATCCAACGTAAGCCGCTTTGCTTAATATTACCCGAGCGAGAGAAGGATGTGATTGAATCAGATATACGGTAAAAAATGCCCTACAATCGTACGGATTTTTTTAAAATTTGGTCATTAAATCGTTAAAAAATGAGAATGAATCATTTTACGAAGGGTACTATATAACAACGCCATTGCAAACCACCTGACCAGCCCAAACCGAGTAACCAGCCCAAAGTAGCTAACCAGCCCTAACCAGCTAACCAGCCCTAACCAGCTAACCAGCCCTAACCAGCTAACCAGCCCTAACCAGCTAACCAGACCTAACCACCTAACCAGACCTAACCAGTTAGAAATAATAGGATATTACTGCTTGTGAAACGTTTTAGCGCAAATATGAAACACAATTATTGCTCACTCTTATCCCACTGTTTACAATAAACTGAGATTAAGAAATGGAGTAATATATAGTTACATTTCGCTTATTTCGTTCCAGTTTACATTCCAATGTGGTCAATGACGGACGAAAAAGCCAAGGAAGAATTGAAGAACAAATTGCTGAACGAGCACATACCGTATTACATGAAGCAGTGGAACGAAATCGCGTCGAACAACGGCTTCCTTGCGAACGGAAAAGTATAAACGATTTTCCTTCAATTTCATATAATCGAGAATGAAAATCGTATTCTATGATTGAGCATTCATGTTTGAAGAGTATACTACTTGTCTGCTTGCCTTTCTAAACAGTAGCAGACGTTCAACTCGAACTGTCATTACATGGACTTAATCTAAAATTGCCATTGATAGTAACGCAATTTTTTCAGTTGTCCTGGGCGGATATGTTTTTCCACGGCTGGGTCGAGACGCTCGAGGCTCTCATGAATACAGAGTTCGTTAACCAATATCCGAATTTGAAACTAGGCCGGGAAAAACTCTATGCGACACCTGGCGTCAAAGACTGGATCGCTAAGCGGCCCAAAACTATATGAAGTGAAAAGGTTCTATAAAAGCGTAATGAAAATGGAAATCGGATCACTCTCTCAAATAAAACTTCCTACAACTTAGCCGAGTTATATTATCGAGCTACAATTGAATCACTTTATAAGCTATTTTACTATATTTTTTCACTATTATGAGAAATACACCTTTGCGCATTCTAAAGATTCATTTATATCCTCAACATCGACGAATATTTCGAAGTCTAAATTCCGAAATCAAAATCAACTCGGCTTGGAAGTTTTTCATAACTCTTTCCAAGCAAATTCATTCGAACGCCCTATCTCGCTGAGAAATAGGGGAAAAAAGGGTGAATTTCGACGTTAATGAAAAAATACTTTGTTTTCGTGGAAATAACGAAAGGCAATAAAACGCAGATCTCTTCGTTATGTAACTTCAATTCTGCGTTGGCGTCCAATTATTTCCAACCGGTTATGAGAAGTTGATTGAGAGCGCGTCATTATTCGAACCGGCGAATTTCCTAACTGTTTGTAATTAAGTTGCGCTCGAAATTACTCTGAAAAGGCCAACGATGAGAATAGTTTGTCTGGAGTTGAACCAAATGCAATAAGCTCAAGCTTGGGTTAAATCAAAGTATTTGTAGCCACCTAGCTGATTTCATTTCAAAATTTGTCGTATAAATAATATTTATAAAATATAAATATATTTATAAATATATTATGGGTAAATTCATATTATTACTTCCATGTTTACGTAGTAAATGGAAGTATTTTTATTGAAGGACTGATTAATGTGTGTACAAGTTCATGGTTATTTTACATTCTGTATAGTTGTAAGAGAGGGCAGTAATGCCCTAGACTGTACAGAAAAATAAAAATTTATTCATTCATTCATTCATTCAAATATGCGGTAATATTGCGGTTCAATTGAACCGTGAAAATAGGAACGTTCGAGAAACGTTGAAAAGACTGCCTAAAAATATATTATTCATCGGACTAGTATTTAATATCGATATTATTTAGTAGCGATAGTATAAAAAAAAAATTATCCACACATAGCAAATTTCTTTCGCTCGCTTAAAATCAATATTGATGGAAATAAAAGCCGATTTCGCTCTTTTGATCTCTATTCTCCATGTAATGAAAGAATAAGGTTCCCTATTTTTACAAGAACGACGGAAAATACGAATAACTTCAAACCGGTATGATATTATTTATATAATACTCTTACGCAGAAAAGTACTCGAGGATACGTTTCCAATCTGCCTGGAATTGGCAGTCGGCCTATCCTTCCACCTGTCAGAGCTGACATAGGCAGTCCAATACGGGTGTTTTGTAAATGACTAGTGAAACGCTTTGTCAGATCTGATATAGTCAATACTGTACGTTCGCCGAAGCAGACAAGCATGATTGACTGGCGAGGGTAATCTAACGTCGAGAAATTCCACCCCTGACAACTTTCATAAGGTCTTCCTGTAGCAAACAGATTTCGATCAAGACACGCTTTAATGAAGCATTATACGATTATCGATTGATCATAATCATAGGGAATAATCAAACTCCAAAAATTGACCAACTTGGAGGCGATTGAGAGACGAGAAGGAAAGTCGTTCGATCATTTGCACAATGTTAGAAATAATTATTGTTTGTTCATGTTATTAGGGGGTAGTGCAATCAATCAGGAAGTGTTCAGGTCAATATAAGTTGTAAAACGTATTATTTAATACCTACATATTTATCATTATAATTGGAAGTCATTAAAATGTGTAGTCAGTGATTGAGTTATTATAGAGTTGGGACTTTTTTGTTATTATTTAACTGCTAACGGCGGACAGACAGAATTTTTTGTTTATTATTCAATAATAAACCATTGTAATCGCCCAAAAAAAAATTTCTAACCCCCCTCAAAATTTGATGTTTTACGTTTCAAGGCATGTAGAATCCGAATATCCAATAAAAAAAATTCTGTCCGTACGCCGTACGCCGTTAGCAGTTTTCCGGCCAAACTGTGTTTTTTTTTGGATATTCGGATTCTACATGCCTTGAAACGTAAAACATCAAATTTTGGGGGGGTTAGAAAATTTTTTTTCTTGGGCGATTACAATGGTTTATTATTGAATAATAAACCAAAAACCTATCATAATAGCAATTTATCTACTCTGTTCAAACTTCACCATATTAATATCGAAACTCTTGAGAAGAATAATTCCGCAATATTCCTTGAAAATACCGAGTAAAAATGCTCTATTTATATTTGAGCCTGAGGAAGTATCGATCGCGATACCGTACAATCGGAAAATCCTATCCGGCGTCCGCTCGACTCCTTAAACGTCGGCATAGGCAACACCTGCAACTGCAGCTATGTATTGCGGGTACTGCTGTATTTCATATGAAGGCGCACGTATCGATTTATTTCCCTCCGCTGACCGAGCGTTTCGGTGGAATTTTTGGGACAACGTGGATCCTCTTGAATAACTTTAAGACTTTTAGAAATGCGAATTCTCGTTTTTTATTAATTATTTGGTGGCTAGAGGTAGAAAAACCCATCACAATAGCAATTTATCTACTCTGTTCAAACTTCACCATAATAATATCGAAACTCTTGAGAAGAATAATTCTGCAATATTCCTTCAAAATACCGAGTAAAAATTCTCTATTTATATTTGAGCCTGAGGAAATATCGATCGCGATACCGTACAAACGGAAAATCCTGACCAGCGTCCGATCGACGCCTTAGTCATCGGCATAGGCAACGCCTGCAACTGCAGTTATGTATTGCGGGTACTGCTGTATTTCGTATGAAGGCGCACGTAACGATTTATTTCCCTCCGGTGACCCAGCGTTTCGGTCGAATTTAAATTTTTTGGACATCGTAGATCCTCTTGAATATTTTTAAGGCTTTTAGAAATTTTTAATTGTCGGTTTTTATTAATTACTTGGTGGCTAGAGACAGAAAAAAAACTATCATAATAGCAATTTTTCTACAATTAGTTGCCATAGGGTCCACAGCCTGCTCGGCCAGCTAATAAAGAATTGGAGAATAATTAGTCGCCTGGTTTTTCTCCACCTCACAACCCCCGGACATCAAGAAATGCGACGAGAAGGAAAAGAAGATTACAATAGTTGCTACGGAATTTTCCCCGATAGTTACCAATCTGTTTTTCGGTGGGAACGTCACAAATGTTCGGAACAGTTACTATCACAAATGGATAGTCTTTCTAAATCAATATTGAAGCGAAGGAATAATAAACCACTGTACAATCATTTGCAGCGTTTTTTTTTTTTTTTTGGATATTCGGATTCTACATGCCTTCGCGCGAACGCGAGAGCGAGAGTGGTCTCAGAGATTCACTCTAGCTCTCTCAGGGCTCATGGTGTAGACAATGCAGACATCGCTCTATGCAATTAGTGTCGCTCTAGCTCTCGACGTGTAGACCTACCTTAACCGGTTCAAATGAGGGAAGATTGACGAGAACCAAGGTGACTAGAAAGAGAACAAACGTTTTGAACAAGTTGAAAGATAAAGTGCACTTGTACAGCTGTCCGCTAGATTGCGGTCGAGTATAATTTGGAAGTGGCAGCGCTCGTTCTTTTCTTCTTTACGCCAATATTTGGATCCAGCCTCAGCTCTCTAAGGTTTATAAATCCTAAATCTAACTATATAACTATAATAACTATATTCCGAACATTTGTGAACGTTTCCACCTAACGGTCAGTAACTGCAAGGGAAAAGTCCGTAGCAAAAAATATGGTAATTTAAGCATTATTTTATACTTTTCTTAATTTTCAAATAAAAGTTGACTGATTTGTCCAACAGGATAGCTGAAGAGAAAGTTTGACAACCGATTCTCGAGCTATTTATAAATCTAGAAAATTCTACACGAAAGTTGCAATAACGTGAGAACTATATTAATCCGCGATGCTCTCATTAAATTCAACGTAAAAAATCTATAAAAATCGATACACCTTTTTCTAAAAAAAGAAAGGAAAATAGGTAAGTACATCTTTTGTTTCCCTCAAAAATACCTTCAACATTGATGTTGCAGTTTGAACAAAAAACCGAGCCGTTGTCAGGCCAAGATTGATTTTTTGCCATTTCAAGAATTCAGCTTTTGTAGTTTCGGCAAGAAAGTGTTGACGGTGGACAGCCAAATTTTTTTATTATTGTATTATTCGAATTCTACATACCTTGAAACGTGAAACATCGAATTTTGAGACGGGTTAAAAAATATTTTTTCTTTGGCGATTTCAATGGTTTATTATTCATAATAAATCAAATGCAAAATTAATTTGTGTCTCTTGATTCAGTTTTCCTTTTTTTGGATGATAAACGCCGTCATTTCTACGCTGCGGGAATTTTCAACCAAAATGAGGGAAATTTTGTCATACCGAGGGAAATTCTCATCTGGCAGCCCTGCTTACCCTCTCCACCCTTCCGTGTTCTCGCGCTCGCTCGCCTTCAGTAAGCGCTGGCTGTCTGCTGGTCCATTCCGCTCATCATGTTCATAATTTGCAAGAGCCGTTTCAGTTTACACATAAAATTTTTCAACATTTGGAACAGCACGTTTATGAGTCAAAGTTTATGCTCTTGATCGAGTGTTAAATCAATTAGTTCGACCGAAGGAAACGATGCCTAAGGGAACGAAGAAGAAAGGAAAGTCCGCTGGTAAGTGAAACTGACCCATATTTCAATGTTTTCCTCGCGCTTTTGTTTTTCAGCGCGACCTCGTCGCTGATCGCTTTTCCTTTCGGTGAAATCCGAGTTTTTCTCTTGAAATTTTCTCCTTTCAATGATCTCCCGTCGGTTACCGATTTAGCGATTACGCCAACGAGTGAAACATGTGGGCCGATTGGCGCTCATTGAGTCATCCGACCGCATTCCACGCGTTTTCCTAATGTTTTCGCCCAATTTCCGCATCTGTCGCGCGAACTTGTGTCGAATCTAGTTCTCGTCGTCCTTGTCCTTGATGGCGACCCAGCTGTGCGAAGATCCTTGATTGTTTTCGTGACTATTCTCAGCTTAGTATCGGAGAGGGAGAACGCGATTTCGGCATTGCCGTTTATCCCATTCTTGCAAACCGTGTGACGGATGGAAATTGCTACGTTTCCTCATCATTCCTCACCGATTCGCTCGATGTCGCCTCTGAATCGCATCGATTGTCGAATATTTCGGAATATTATGCAATATAAATGTATAATAATTCGAATATTCCCCTTTCTGGATTTAAAAAATTATTGGAAATGTTCCCAATCTCCTGTAATCGTGATGCGATCTTTTAGCAGGAATGTTCCCATTCAATATTGACTTTGTGACCTTGAATCTTCGAAAACATGTTTGCTCTAGTCGATTTCCAACTCGCTACGTGGCGTTTGAAAGCGAACGGTTAATTTCCTATCATGAATTTCC
This sequence comes from Tupiocoris notatus, assembly GCA_037159825.1. Lineage (NCBI taxonomy): Eukaryota > Metazoa > Arthropoda > Insecta > Hemiptera > Miridae > Tupiocoris > Tupiocoris notatus. The sequence continues at coordinate 364,066 of JASJUZ010000035.1, read as the reverse complement.
CGCAATATCCAAGGTCAACATCCGTCTGACCATTCTACTCATATCTTATCTACCATTTTAATTCTCAACTGCATTGTTCGACCTTGAAGTTTTGTCCGTTGACCGTTTATTCCAAAGAAATCTACCTAATCTACCCGTCGCCCGAAGCCGAAGTGCGTTTACGTTTCATTGTGATTTGTAGGCATTCGACTTACATCAATCTGTCTCTTGATTAGGGCAAAGAGCGAAGAAAAATGTTTGTATTGCAGTTGAAATATTGTTTATCGATTCCCACAAGAAGGTAACAGCTAACAAAACTTCCAGATTAGGGAAGTTCATTGTATTGAAATATCGATATTTCCATAAATATCGATATGTTTGAATCGATATTGAACAAATATCGATACTTTGGCGGAGATAACTATATCTCTGTTGACCCAATAGCCAAAAACGCCCTTGGCCGAACAATTTATTCGTTCCTAGGACTGAGAAAATGAAAATGCTCAATCCGGATAGTTTAATCATCGAATTGATAGAAAAAAATGAGAGCAGCGAGCCCGTTTCAGGGATTGGGCATTTTGAAAACGTCCAATGGCCGATGATAATGCCCATTGTCCGAAATAATGCTCAGTGGCGCTAACGTCCTTATCAAACTCTCAAAAATGTTGCAAATTACCCTGCAAATTAAGACTGGCGTTCATGTTGGTTGGTTATTGCATTTCCAAACAGGGAAATGGACGTAAAATACAGATTTGTGGGATATCTACGTAACTGTGTGACTTCGGCGGTGGAATGAAAATCGAAGCTCATTTTTCAGATCTTTAACTTCGTTCAGATTTTTTTTAATGTGTTTTGCGCTTTTTCTAAGAGTTTTCCAAGCCCGCAAGCCACTACAGGCTCCCTCAACGCCATAGTGATACTCTATCTCTCTGTTCAGCTTTCTTTTTGGTCCTCACGAGCACATCCCGCGTTGGTATAGTTCCACCATCGCCACCCATTGTGATTACAGCGATAGCAGTTATCCAATTAAACAAGCAATTTCAATTGACTTTATATAGGTAAACGAGAACGAAAAATTATGTAAATTGAACCATCCACACCTAGTCGGAAATTGTTTCTCTTGTACCGAACGAATTTCAACCTGAGAAGCTACTTTCTTCCAGCCAGGAATCTTTGATTGGAGCACACTAATTAAATTAGTTCGATGGTAATTTTAATTACCATTGATAATATTCTTCGACTTTGAGGCGGTTAAAAAATATTTTCTCTTCCGCGATTAAAATAGCTTATTATGAATAATAAACCAAAAAATAAATAAGTAAGTGGAGGAGTTAGCGTCTGTTGCTTGCTCTAGTAGGCTTTCTATTTTATGTGTACCTGCTTTCTAAAACTTGCTGTTGAGTTAGAATTTATCCTTTTTTTGCAGCTGATTTTCGTTTGAAAATGTCGTTTGATTTTCAGGTAAGGGACGTGTCGAATTCGTCACCTCCGACGAAGACTCTTTGAATGACAATGCATCTGTTATCAGTTTGGCCTCTGAGGGAACCTTCCTTGAAGAAGGTAATTTTCATTTACGCGTTTAGCCTAAAATTATTAATTTTTGATTCACCGATAGTTGGAAGTAGCGAAATTTTCATTTAGTCAGAAAATGACTCGTGATATCGATGATCTGGAGCCCTAAATTATTTTCAGGAAATGAAGATAACGACGAAAATCTGCAGAACGACGCGTTTGAAGAAAAATTAATAGAAGCAATTGACGGGCTCACGTTGAAGTCCGCCCAAGGGCGTACCAACTGTTTGGAAGCGATCAGCCTATCTTTTACTATGAGGTTCATTCCGGAATTCGTCATTAACCGGTTAGTCCTGGGTACATTGTTTGATTAGTGTATTTTTTTTAAATATTTTTGTCTCAACTTGTACTCACCTATTTTCCTTTGCAGAAAATTAACATTGACCGACGGGATTGAAAGGTGTTTGAAAAAAGGACGCGGCTTGGAACAAGCGGCTGCCGCTCAGCTTGCAACGTTGCTCTGCGTCCAGTTGGGCTCGGGGGATATGACAGACCAAGTGTGCCATGATATATCACCGATTCTCAGATTTATCATCAACGATGCGTCGATGAGCGTTCAAGCTAGGTCCAAGGTGCTGTAAAAGAGCTTTGCTATTTCAAATTATAATTTTTCCAGCTGTTCGAGAACAGCTCTAAGGCTGAAGTGGTTTTCTGCTGTGTATTTTCCATTGACCAGTAATTTATTTTCAATTCGTACTTTTGATTTCAGTGCTGTTGGGCTCTCGGTCTGCTCTCTTTCCTCGCCAACGTTGACGACATTGGCGAACCGATGACGACTTTGGAAGGCGTTTTTTCCACTTCGTATCACAAAGGTGACGGCGCCGTGCCGTCGGTTTCAGCCGAACTGGCTACACTCCATTATGCAGCTTTGTCCTCGTGGAGTCTCCTCCTCACCATCATGGATTTGTCCTTCCTCAACTCGTACAATCTTCCGTAAGTCTGTTTTCCTCTTTTTGGTTTATTATTCAATAATAAACCGTTGTGTTCGCTAACCGACATTTTTGCCATTGTACAATCATTTGCAGGGTTTTTTTTTTGACTATTTTATTGCTCACTCCCTCCAAACTAATGCCCTCTTTCTCTCCCAACCATATCAATACAAAAAAAAAGCTCCGAGATCATTGGAGCCTGATGATAAAAATAATTATTCAAAAAATGCTTTAGACTAATAAACTGCCTGCGTAATTGATAATAAAACTTGTGATATATATGATTAATTTATGATATTAAAACTGTAAGACTGATATTGAAAAATAAAATCTTTTCACGTATCCTTGCTAAAAATTGAACTTTTTTTGTCTCGGCATTATCAGGAGTATAAGCCAGCTTGGGGAGCTTTTGGACTCGGCCCATTTGGACATTCGAATGGCAGCTGGAGAATGCATAGCTCTCCTTTTGGAACAGGGTAGACAGCTTAGCGATGATTGGCTCTACGAGGTTTGTTCCACCAAAACTATCGACTATTCATTTTGCTACTAATTTATACTTCTCTTCCTTGTCGTCGCATTTTTCAATATCTAGGGATTGCGAATGGGAGAAAAACCCGGCGACTCATTCTCCGATCATTTATTTTCTGGCCGAGTACTTTTGCCCGTTCGGTCATCATCAGGGCGGCGTGGAAATAAATTATCGGAGAATGAGTCGCCTGGTTTTTCTCCCCCTCACAATCCCTGGACAACTAGTTTTTATTATTTATTGCTTACCTGTTCGTCTAATTATGGCCATTCGCAGGTGACTGACGAACTTCTCGACAAACTGCGCCAATTGGCGACGGACTCGCAAAAATTCAGAGCCAAAAAAGACAGGAAAACCCAGCGTTCGAGTTTTAGGGATATTCTCAGATTTGTTGAGGTTCGTATTCGGTTAATTGTTAGCTGAACAAGCTCTGTATGGGTATCAATGCAAAAACTGTCGATATTTTCGTTATTGATTTGTTAATATGGCTGATCTATCTGGATTTAGCTAATACATGTATGGAATTTTTTTTTTCAGAACGAAGAGCTGCCAAATATACAAGTGAGATTCGGACAAGAATCATTGTCACTGGATTCGTGGAGTAAGAAAAAACAATACGACACTTTCTGCCAGGTATGACTGTTCTCACTTTTGTTTCCCTTTTCAGAATATAATTTTCCCTATTCGCTATAATTTCTTCTATTCTTTTTCACAGTAATTTCCCCCATTGTATCTCCTTATTGTTCTCGATGTTTCCAGGTTCTTGGATCCGGGATGAATTTGCACCTAAGTGAAAACTACCTGCTCCGCGACATACTCGAATTGGGTGAAAAACTTTCTCCTCTCAACTCGCCCGCTTCTAAACAGTCTAAATTGGCCAGAGTATGTTCCATTCTCACCCGGACGAATTTCTCAAAATTCCTGTCCTGGTGTAATTATTAAATTGCTTAAGTAATCTATTAGTTCCAATTATGACCAATTGAATTATCTATTACTTTCAGACTCTTTTGAACGCGGCGAATTTCAAAGCGAGGAGCATATCCCGTGCCAAGAATCGTGACAAAAGATCGGCGGTGATTTCCACATGAGCCAATTACCTGACATTTCGACGGTCACAATAATCATAGTCTAATTAATATAAATTTGTTGAGACTATTCGTTTTGTCGTCATTTGTTTCTTTATTCGAGTTGTTTTTATTTTGCCTCGTTTTTAATTCGTCGTAAACTATTATTTTTGTTAGTAATCTTGTTCCGTTTACCGCAAAACTCGGACGTGTTCGTTTGCTCACCCTTATGAAGTGATTATTGATGATCCCCGTACTTAAAACAGTAATTCAAAAAAATTCTATCTATGTACTTTGGGTTTAAATGATTTTCGAATGCGCAATTTTCCCTATGGATGTTCTGTAAATCCTTCGCAATGTATAATTTACGTCTTCTATGGAAAATGGTTTTTATTGCTTTCGTACGTGGGAAATTTCAAAAGGAACCCGTCTAATTTAAATTATTTATTGAACTGTAACGTTTTGGGTCAAGGAACGAGTATTAGGTCGGCTCAATTGCCGGAGATTGAATATATCAGAAGCGAATAAAGCGATAAGAAGATTTTACCCTGTTGTTTTGATCTCAATGTACCCAAATTGATCGATAATAAATGAAGTAATTAACGTTGGTTCGTAGTGATGCGCTCGTATGGAAAATAGCTGCTAAAGGATGAGTTTTTATAAGGATACCTTTTAAGTTTAATCGGGTGTGAAATAGTGAGGTTGGAAGACCTGATAGCTGCCATTATCAAGTGAAAGGAGGCTGAAGTCAATTCCTTTGACTATTCTGATACTCAAAGACGTTCTTGGCTGCTGAGAACAAAATTTCCTGAAGAGACTCGTTCATTGGGGACTTTTCAGCTGTTAAATCCAACCAGACTTGGCACATCAAGCAAGACTCCTTCTCCAGCCTCTGGAACTTGGAAAAGGGGCTATATTCCTTTGTAATAATTCGATGGCAACTAGAGCGAAGGTTTTAATGAACGAAAGCCAACCCAAACGGTAATTAACCAAGCTGATGAAATCATTAGCCTGAGGAAGATGGCGAGGAGTTGCTTTTTTGCATTGAAGACCATTTTCAAAACTATCTTTTAGATTAAGACCCCTGAAGAAGCAATTTTTATCGAAAGAAGTGCTAGGATAATAAAAGAATCGGTGGAGAGATGGCAGCTAATTATCGGTCGCCCATTTTTGAAGTTGAGGAGTGATCCTTTAAAAGGGAAATGATCCACTTTTTGGAGAGAAAAATCGCTGTTGGGCTTCTTTGTAATCTTTCACATGGCCTTAACATAACCCTCTATTTTTAGCTTCCCAAAAGGTACAAACCTTTCTTTTTTCATAGCTAAATTTTACTTGATTTTGAAGTTTGCGGGGGAGAAAAACTGGGCGACCCGTTCTCAATTTTCTTTATTGCCCGCCGAGCACTTTCGCCCCTTCGGGCATCATCAGGGCTTTGTAGCACCATTGGTAGCTACGGCCCGTAGCTACGTCCATGGGCCCCAAAGTGGTACATGCCCCAAGAAGTGCAGCATCCCTTCTTCGCCGATGATTAGAAGCGGTTAGTCTACATTAATAGTGATATGGCCAGCGCTCTAGTCCACGGTTTCTTAGACAATGTTGCGGACCGGTATTCCACCAGTGGTCTTCCCCGCAAAGTGTATGGTCTCCTCATCAGCTACGGGCCGTAGCTACCAATGGTGCTACAAAGCCCTGATGATGCCCGAAGGGGCGAAAGTGCTCGGCGGGCAATAAAGAAAATTGAGAACGGGTCGCCCAGTTTTTCTCCCCCGCAAACTTCAAAATCAAGAAGATATGAAGCGACAACCCAAAAACGAAGCTAAATTTTAGTTTTTCAATCGAAAGGCAACGTATCCGCTCTCATACATTTGTATGAGTCAAATCATTTCAGACAGAAGAGAACGCATCAGGGGAGTCGACGAAAATCCATTCAGGTAGCGGCCAAGGAATAGTGAATATAATGGGGAAGACTAATTTTGCACCAATAGAGAGCATTCAAAGTATTTCTTTGGCAAATGCGTTATCAGATAAGCTCACAAACGTCCACGGGCCCCAAAGTGGTACATGCCCCAAGAAGTGCAGCATCCCTTCTTCGCCGATGATTAGAAGCGGTTAGTCTACATTAATAGTGATATGGCCATTGCTCTAGTCCACGGTTTCTTAGACAATGTTGTGGACCGGTTTTCCACCAGTGGTCTTCCCCGCAAAGTGTATGGTCTCCTCATACTACCACATTTAAACCCCTGTGCACACGAAGGCTTTCCAAAAAAGACACCGGTGCCCTGTGTCTAATGGCTACTTGATCTGCGGCACTCCTCTCTCCAGACAGGCTCTCATCTCATACCCTGGAGTGGTACTTCACTATCGTCTGCCGAGGGTACCAGTAGATTTATCTTTTAAGCTGTTCAAGATGCAAATTCCGTGCGTCAGCAACGCTGCCAACAGTTTCTCCAACTCGCTGACATATTGTTCCTCCACGGTCTTTTCTCTGGACGCACTGACTCCCCGCATCTTTGTTGCGGATTGGGTATGGTGCCCCATGTTTGGGCTTTTGTCTCCTGGACTTTAATGCGGTTAACTTTCCCTCAACCTTTCCACCACCCTCAGTCCTCTCCTATGTGTCTGAAAAGCTCTCCTGCCCCCCTTCCACTTATATTGACTTTCTCTATCTCTCTCTCTCACTCACTCTCTCTTCTCCTGGTGGAAAAATAAAGCACATCAATCAATCAATCTCTCTTATCTTCTCTCGGTGAGGTCACGTCTTTGTGCCTTCCTCCTGGACAGTCTCTGATACCAGTTGCGCCCCTCGAGGCAGATGTGACATGTACTCTTCTGCGTTTTCGTTCGTATGTGAATTCTATTGTAAATTGTGGTTGAGCTCGTCGTGAGTAAGAATAATTGCTTTAACCTAGGGCCCCTGGACAAGGTCAACGGCAAACTAGATCTAGAGATTATGCTCTGAACAAGTCTTATCAGGCTTCCATGGTCAGAAATGTTAGCCTAGCTCATCTATGAAGCGCATAATTTCGGATGAGCTGGGCGGAGAATGGATTTTTGGCGAATGCTTCGTCGAGGGAGAATTTTTCAACCGAGCAGTCTATCAGCTTCCCTGCATCTCCCAATCAGCCGTCACTTGGGAACAAGACAGACAAGAAGTCGCCGTCCAGGTGGTCTTCTGGGTAATTCTGCCTCGTGGTAAGAGGGGAAGGAAAACCAAAAAGGAGGAGTGGGTCAATGGTGAAAGTACTCTCGTCGGAAGAGGCAAGCCAAGTGGACGACGTCTCCTGAGGTGGGAGAGAAGACCAGTCGCTAACGGTACCAGGGAGTCCTACGTCTGGCTAACTGGTGACCTATTTAGTATAGTATCGGTCTGAGTTCCATTGAGTGAAGCTTCATGGAGCTATCGGCTCCCCCCGACCTCGCCTTTCCTTCTGACCATCGCACTGTGTTTATGTGTTGTGTTCACAGATGAAGACCTCAATATCCTTTTGGGTAAGTTCTATTTAGCGTCAATCTACCGATGACAATTGTGCGAAATTCAAGGCGAAGCGGAGAGGAAGTTGAAACGTCGAGTTTTTGGGGGAAAAAACATTTTGTGTAACTCTGGCTCTTATAGAGTTATCGAGACACGTAGCAGGGAATTTCAAAAATGGTGCAATACTTTTTTGAAATTCTACCAGGTTTTGAAGAGAACTCAAATTGCCGCCGATGATCGCTCGATTCCAGATCAGCTATTGGATATTTTAACAATGAACTTACTCCTACGATCTGCGTACAATTAAGCTAATTGTATTATAAATTCATCTCTTCCATCATAGGACGACAATTTTTCCAAATTCAACTCGTGTAATGCGAGGAGTATGAGGATTTTTTTGGAAAAAATCAAGAAAATGCCTACAGTAGCCGAGGGTCTCAGCGTTTCGAAAAAGGCATCTAGATGAGATAGTCGAAATGGAAAAATGTCGCGGTTTATCGGAAAAAAATATTTCATCACACGGCCCAAAAAAAATTTCAAAAATTTAAACTGTAAAGATCTACTAAGAAATTACATCGATGGATATAGGAGACGAAGGAATTCCGCTATTATTTCAATTAATTCATTTTTTTTAAAAATGAGTGTATTGTTAAAAAATTTGGAGACTATCTCTTCGTCATATATCCTTGCGACATTTTCCACAGCTCCAGTGAATTAATAAAAATCAATAAAATAATATTCTAGGAGTACCAGGTCGATTAAAAAATGCTTGACCCTTCAAAGCCACATTAAATTTATAGAGTTTTGCACGTGAGTAAATATGTAATTTAATGAAAATAAAAGCATGTTACACACTTCAGTTTTTTGCTAATTTTGTAAAGTTTTGAAAAAAAAACAAAACAGTAAACGAAAATAAAAATTGAGTAGAGACCTATTTCTACGAATGTACTTCAATTTTTCACTAACACACGTTTGATTTTTTATTTCAGAAATTTAATTCTAATTTTTAACTAAAAAATGCTATTAAAACCCAGTTTAAAAATCGACAAACCTCTCTTATAGGATAGAGTATTTAACTTGGAATAATTATACCAAGTTAATCAAATATCTGGCTTACATTAGCCAACTAGCTAACTGTTGATTAGGCGATGATAAAAAATTGACGAATCAAAATCCCGAAGAATATCGAACTATGCTTAATAATGCATAACAGGAGAAACATTTAATAAATTAAATTTAAAAAAAAATAGATGAGCCGTATAATGAAAACAGTTCTTTGGGTGCCTCCAAAAGCAAGAATCATCGTCTTCGAAATTTTCCCGCATTTGATCACTCGGAGACTGTTCGCCTCGAGAAAATTGGAACTAGGTCGCGTAATTGATTTCTCCAAGGCTTCGTGCGTTTGCTAGTTTAATAAACGTAGTAAGAAACCGCGATGATTTTCACCTTCGGAAGAATGTTGCGCCAGGGGCCACTCGAGAGTCGAGCTATTGGTTCAGTAAGACGGTTCACTTTCTCCTCAAGGGCTCCGTGCTCCGAGTTCCTTACCACATCGCTTCCATTTCACTCCCCAGTCAAGGCGTTCTGGACTAGGAAGCCATTCCCGCCCACTTCGGATGATAGTCAGTGAAATTTTTTTTCGTCCTATTGTCCGCCGAGCAAGGTCGAGCTTTTCCCTCTCGTTTCCACAGCGGGCATTTCTTTGAAAGGCTGCCGAACGACCTTCAAGATCTATTGTCGAAGGATGGTCCATTTCGCTCCGCTTTCTATCCGAATTTTCTTCGAGGGACGTGCAAAAGTGGCGAAATTTTCCTCTCTTTCGCGAAAAAAAGCATGACAAAGGCTTCGGGGGTTTTATTTATTCAATTGAATGGGAGAAGTTCCTTTGTCAGATGATTTATTCAAAGTTCTCAACCAACTGAAAACTCTCTGACCTTGGAAGACAACTTCAGAGACCTCTTTAGTTCTATAAATGAACTACATAACCTAAATAGAGGCTATTGAGACTAATTTTGGAAAAGATTCGACGTCGGGATGAAGTTGAGAGTAATCAGCGACGTTATCTCAATTTTTATATTAACATCTTCTTTGTAAAAGTTTTTTAAAAAATAGGTCCGGCCAGTAGCTCCACAAGATTGGTATCGTGATGAATAGGATAATTTTTTATAACACAATGGATATGCGACAAATCACAACGAAACAAATTTTCGAAAACGCTGAAGTAAAAACATTTTCCCACACTTCAATTATTACACTGTTCGAGTTTTGAATCATTCTGAATTTGTTGCAGGTTCTGGTGAATTTCATCGGCGTCCTGGGGTATGATGGCTACACAAGTTGCACTAGACCATTCCGCGGGGGCAAGAAATTCGACGTGCCGTGCAATTTCAATAAGCAAACGTGGTGCACGATTCCCGGATCGTACTATCCTTGGTAACGCTAAAATACACTTGAAACCGACTCGAGTAAAATTACACATCAATCTCTCTATATTCCGAGTAATTTTCGTTTTCCAGGAGAGCGGTTCGCCGGTTCGTGTACGAAAACCACGGCTTGATGCGACGCATGTACGGAGCGGAAAGGCACATTTCCGTATTAAGGTCTGAAATCGACACAAACGACGTTGAATACTTTAGCGAAAAATGGTCGGCCGAATCGAATTTCAAACATTATAAGCCGTTGGCGAAGCTCAATTTGAAATTGGCGACGAAATCTCCCCTACCATTGACGCAAACGGCGGGCTCAACGTCGACCACGACGACGTCGACGAGCACTCCGAGAACTACTACGACGACAAACAGGACGTTAGCGGATTCGCTGTTGATTTCAGATGACGTCACCGACGAAACAGCGACAGATTTTACAACGACAGAATCGGAAGACGAAACGACGACTGAATATTTGACGACGACATTGAAAAACGAAGCTAGTCCAAAACCGCAGATTTTTCAAGATACATTGGAAAAGTCGGGCTCGACGACAGAAAAGGCCCAGACGTTATATAGGAACAAAGGCGTGTAAGTAGAATTGGAACCATTCGTGAAACCTTCGAGCTATAAATATTTCCATTGTATTATGCTAACAATCTAAATTCTAAGTCTGGCAGTTGCTTCTCTTTTTGAGCATAAGTTGCGAGGGGAAAACTAGGCTGGTAAACTACGGTTCCACGCCAGAGAATGTCCGTATGTGAAGCAGTTGTGGGAATTTTGGCTTTCTCCTTGCAGCTCCAGCTCAAAATGGAATCAGCAAGATGCTGTAAGTGATTAGAAATAATGAGTAAATCCCTATTCCCACAGGAACGCCTGCCCGGTGAAGGAGGAGGTCGTGGCGCCTTTTTGGGCCAACAATACTCGCGGCGAGGTGTTGGCATTGCTGAATTTATACCCGTTCGAACAATACGTCCATTGGGAGCGCTGCACGTAAGTGGGAAATAAGTGAAAGCATAACGAGACGCATAATGGAACGAGTGAATGCATAATTTTTTTCTCCCCATCGGCTAGCTAAAGCGCAAAAATATCACGCGAGACTCACCTGCAATGCTGTTTCAGGGTTTCCTCATTTTTCTATACATTTAAATACAATTTTTACTGAAATTTCTTCCCATTAACATGAACACAGATAGCATGGGTTATACTTCTGATAGGAAAATAAAATATCGCCATCTCAGTAACTCAAAATTACTTTTTTACAACAAAAAAATACTCTCGTGAAAAAACTTCGTACGCTCAATTTTCCTTTGCGGTCTCCATATTCTTATGCTGAACTCAAATCTGGCCACATAACTCCCCTGCTGATTGCAGAACAAGTCGCACAATTTCAAGAGACGGAGAAAGGGTGTTTCTCGAGGAACTGATGGACATCATGAGAATCAAGTTCGTTCCCATTGAAAACGAATCAGTCTCAGCATTATCTTCCTGCAAACGCTCTGCCGAATGAGGCCATCAAATGAGGCCAAGAAGTCGTAGCAGAATTGTCTACTGTCGATCGGAAACAAAAGCATAGGATTCAAATGAGCTTGACTCAGGCTTCTGGCGTACATTAACAATGGTCAAGACATGAGCAGAAACGTTCACAAATCCAGCACAATGCCCCGATAATCCATTTAAGCAATGTCAATGTCACGTATCGCCGACGACCCGAAACACAGCGAAACTCGATTTTTGAGTCGATTGAGTTATTGCTATTGTTAGATTCGTTTTTCCAAGCAGAATTCGATGATACCTGTAAGCTTTGGCCTTGCGTCAATAGATCGTATTGCATGCTGACAATTATCAAGCGTTGTTTGAGAAAAATACACACATCATAAATAGGAAATGATTTGTGACCTCTTTCCTGAAAAAAGTGAAAAATCAAGTGACGCAGTATTGCTGATTCATCGACGATATGTAACAAAAAAAATAACCTCCCTTTTGTCCCCTCGATAACGTAATCCTCTTTGTTCCAGATATGAAAACAAGCAAATGTACTGTCGAGATGGCTGCCGCTGCGAGCAGCAGTACAGACTCCACAGACTCTTGGCCTACGATCCATCGAACGATTGCCGAGGAATATTTTCAGACTGGTTCAAATTTCCATCATGCTGCGTCTGCCGGTGTTACGATCTACCGAGTGAACTTAGGTTAACATCAAGATCCCCGCGAAACGAAGAAAACAAACCGGAAATTTGAATAGCCCGGGAAAAACTGTCGAATTCAAATAACGAGTATTATGGTACATACGCTTACATAGACGCTCCAAAATGTTTCTTGCGAATATGAACGAATTATTGCTCTTTGGCAGAAAAGTTTGGTGGCGAATAACAGAAACGACGAGTCATCGCAAGTATTGCAACTAACGTATTATTTATTTCTGATCGTTGTACGAATGTAGGAAAGTGATTTTTTTAAAAATATTACTGTCTAATAAAAAGTGGCCATTAAGTTTTTACATTGTGTATTATATTTTAACCGCAATTGAAGCAAATACAGCTACTTTTAGCAATTGAATCCTGCAGTCAACAAACTACTAGGCACTTGGTCGATTGTTATTATAGTCGCCTTGATATTGTCTATTCAAGACAAGATTTATTTATTGAAAAAGGCACACACAGGAAAATATCGAAATTAACACTTGTGACAAAATAATGATACAATTGACTACGGTGATTTAACATGAACAATTTATTCGCACCGTGACGTCAGCCGTCATCAGCCAGTCAAGTGGACGGGTGCTAATACTGATTTAATAACATGCAACTCGTCAAAATTCGAAATAAAATCAATTTTTCGAGGAATCATGAACTTCCTAATTATGAATATTAAAATGACTGCAGTCATGTCGCTCCTAAGCCCTGAAAATTTCAATTCCCCCTATAATACCCAAAAATAGAAGCTAAATAAATCTATTGAAAGACAGCAAAAATTAACCTATCAGACTGTAGGTTACAGAGTTATAGTGAGGTTACCATATGATATGGGAATCATGTTCCGAACAAACATCTCATGATGCTAACCTTTCTCGGTGTATCGCCTGTAATCTACGGAGTAAAACAATTGTCCACCATCGCTTCACAAAAAGAAAGGTTAATATATCCTCGGTGCAAATTGAGCTTATTATCGAAGAGCGGGAAGCGACATCTTTGTTGTTATATTCCTTAATTCGTACCATATACCTCGTACAATTTCTCGTTCTTCTGGATTATTGTGTGATGTGCTGCGATTGCTGAGTATTTCTGTACGATCAAGGTAAGTTGTACGAAAATCGTTCATATTTTCTAACGTATCACAGATGATCGAACCTAGATGAACATTAAACCACCTTTTTCTCCAAACCTTCTCAGCTAAAGCTGGTAATTGGGTCATATTTTTAATATCAGTCCAGAAACCACAAATAGGTAGTAAACTGATGAAATCGTATATTAAATTTAATTGTTCAATAAATTTAATTTTCAATCTTAAAGCATACCTAGCTTGACGTGCCAATTTCTGAAAAATGACCGTTTCAAGAATATTATGAAGAATGAAGAGCGACTTTTATGGCCTAATTGATTGACATGTATTTTTCAAAGTTCGCCGCAAAAGCTATAAATCTTGCTCTATTTACTTCCAAATTATTATAGAAAAAGCTCGAATTAATATTTTTCAATAAATGGCTCGAATCTACACATTCACTGCTCTGATCTGGCTGCCCTACAAATGAGCCTTGCAAAAAAGAATTTTTCAGCAAAGAACCAAATTTTTGTCATTGAATAAATTATTGTGCGAAGTGACATTGTTTTTCAGGTGTAGAAATGAATGTTTTAAGGAGCCAATTCGGTTGGGACCAAGTTGCGAACGAAAATGGGAAACATGGCAGCACTGTTTGGCAAAACAAATTAATGTTATCGTAAGGAGAATGATAAAGCTTTGACGGCGTGGTTAGCTGACCGCCAAGTGATCAAGGTTCAAAAAACGTTTTCCGTTGACCCGGTGTCAATTGGATTTGACAACACTGCAATCGGCAGTGGTTCGAGAAACTGGCCCTTACATATTTTCCCTTTTAATAGTTCTCACCCATAGTTTAGCCTGGTCGATCCGTCACTATAACTCTCTAATAATTTAAAAATATCAACTCACATTGAAACGAATTTTAAAACGCAGAAACTCGAAATTCGAATTGGAAATTTTTCTAAGCACAACTTACAGTCACGAAATTGACACGAGCGGTACATTTTTGAACATTTTTGCCGCATTCTTCTTCCGAGGCGCGGCCGAGGATTTTCCAACCTTTTGCGGTGCCATGATGTCGCGACGATACGATTGGCCGACGATATCTCTGTAGAATTGGATGACGTCTTTATCAGCCCAGACTTGTTTAGCGTTGAAATTGATAACCCGCATTGACTCTAAGCTTTTCGCTCTCGATAGCGCCACGTAAGCTTGTCCAGCTTCGAACGTTTTTTCGAGCGCCATTTCAACGCAGTCTAGCGTCAGGCCCTGGAAATAAAAACGGAGAATTTTACCAATATTCGAAGTTCGGGGGTTTATGAAGTTGGCTTAAAGTACAGAAGAACTCTCAATCAATATCAATATCAAATGTACCCCAAGCTGGCAGTATTGGAATTGAATTATGTGACTCAGCTGGGTAAAAAATTATCTTCTCAAATATTTTACTGACCTGAGATTTGTGAATTGAGAAAGCCCACGCTAAGCGCAAGGGTAACTGTTTTCTACTGATGACACCTCCGTTCGGAGTTCTGACGGGCCATTTTTCAGCCTTCACGGCGTACGTAGCTCCGCAGAGAAATTCGACAACAGGAGCCCCTAAAAAAATGTAAGTTAGAAGGCAAAAAAAAAAAAAAAATTGAAAATGTCGTTCCGTTCATTATGCAGGAAACATTACAGTACCTTTTTCAAAACGAGTGATCACCCCTCGAGCACCGTTGACCAAACCCTGAGAAACGCTAATATTTTTCAGCAGCATAACTTGAGCTCCGATTTTCAACAATAGCTTGCTTTCGACAGGAGTACAATCGTCCAGTGTTTTAGATGCCGATGATGGCTCGTCCACGGCTTCGTAAATTTTCCTCTCGCCTAGAATTGATTTAATATAATTCCAGCTCTCATAATACACTTTATCAACATGTACCATCACCTCAGTTGATAGCAGGATAGAATATTCATTCAGTACATTCATTTCGATTACCTGGAAGCTTTTCTAGATTCGAGTCATTGATCATCTTAGCTTCTTTAGTGTGGCAACATAAGCGTGTAGCGAGGACGCCTTTGTTTTCAATTATTTGAATCTCGGTATTCTTCAAAGTTTCCACCATACCTTCGGTCATACTGAAATATTTATTTTAGAAGAATAATTCATTCGTACTACTGGCTAGAATCAGTATTGCCAATAACAGCTGTTTAATTTCTATGTGATGTCCAATTATACTAACTTTCCGAGCCGAACGCTGTTCAGAATAGATATGAAATTCGAATCGCTCTGTCTATGAACCTGTTGCAGATAGAATGTACTGAAGCGACACGATTGCCAAGCGTCGCTCATGAAACAGAATTTGGTCTTAGATTTGCTGACAGGAGGTAGTTGTAGAAAATCGCCGCACACAATCAACTGTATGCCACCGAAGGGTTTCTCAAAAGACCGCAGCTCTCTTGCGATTCTTTCAAGTTTCTGCCAAATGAAAAAAAGTCGTGGAAAATGCGTACGGAACAGATAGTTTGTCGATATGTATCGAAATTACCTCGAAGTACGAAAATTCGACCATCGAAATTTCATCTATGATCAAATGCTTGCATTTTCTCCAATTTTGCGCGCACACAGGTCTCTTCGCAAGCTGGATACACCGTTCGAGAGTCCCTTCGCCGTCACCTATGCCTGCAAATTATCAAATTGAGTCAATCAACTGATAGCAATAGTGGGAAAAGGTGAATGAAAAGCGTAGAGGGATAATCTTTTAATCGTACCAGCGAAAGCGTGCAAAGTCGTGCCCCCGATCAAACATGCGGCCGATCCAGTGCTAGCAGTTGCGCAGGTCACGTCCGGACGGAGAGAATTTATAATATGTTGGAGAAGGAATGATTTTCCAGTTCCCGCACTTCCTGCAACCGAATCAATCTTGTCATTAAATAACTAATCAAGTGAATCCAGAAGTTGATAATTGAATTGAGCGAAAAATAGTGGAACAGATGGATGAACAAATTTACCGGTAAAAAATACGTTTGCTCCGCTGATGACCGCGTCTAAAACTTCCTTCTGTTCATTAGTCAGACTTCCAAGCGCCTTGAGGCAAATTTTCTTCTGCGACTAGAAACAAGCGGACAATTATACTAGGTAGATCATAGTACGATTTACAAAAAGTTGATCATCTGATGAGTGCGAGTTTTTAGAATGTTAGACGGATAGGGTTGAACGTTGATGATAAAAACTAGAGATGGGCGTTTTTTGGTTGACTAAAATAGGACTGTTGAAAACAATTACCTTAACTGTTGTCGGTTAACATAAAAACTCCCACTTAATGTAACCCGGTTAACCTTAACAATAGTCAACTGTTAAAACCGGTAAACAACAGTTAAAAACAGGTAACTGTTATTAACTGTAAACAACGGTTAACTTGTTAGCTCTTGAAATCAGTTAACTTAATTAATAGCCATTGAAAACAGTTGATGTAATTTTAAAAAAGTTAACAAAATGTAACTTAACTGCTGTCTGTTAACACTTAACTAACGGTTAACCTAAAAAAAAAAAAGCCCAGACTAATAACAACTAATAATAACTAAATTACAGTTAACTAGTAAAAACAGTAACTAATAACAGTTAACTGGTAAAAACATTTAACTGTTGAAAAAATTACCAGTAAACTAATAAAAATTAAATGTTAAATAGTAAAGTTAACTGTTGTTGGTTAATACTTAACTAACAGTTTTTTTTTTTTAAACCGCCCAGTTAACTTAACTGTAGTCTGTTAACTTAACCGCCCAGTTAACTTAACTGTAGTCTGTTAACTTAACCGCCCAGTTAACTTAACTGTAGTCTGTCAACTATTGAAAACAGTTAACTATAAAAAATGGTTAACAACAGTTAACTCAACTGTTGTCAGTTAACAATTAACGTCTTCAAAAACAGCTCGTTCTCGGTTGTGACTCGGACATTCGAAGTGAAATAAGTTGGTTATTAGTGTTATAACGGAAGTAAGAACCTTCCTATCTGGCAATTATTTTTTAACAGTAAAAATTAACTGTTTTTTGCTCGTCAATGGGCGTTGATTAATGATTTCTCAATATAGCAGAAAATCCCACCTATATAAATGACTGATAATAAAAGGGATATGTATATTGGTGCCCTTAATTATCCGTGACCATAGAGATTTTTTAAACTAGCAATATATTATTTGTGTCCTCAGCTATCGGTGTCCTAAGAGGCAAATAATATCTTCAATTATTTGACTGTGCATCAGTGTAGAATAACTTTTCAATCGAGCATTATATTCGTGTCCTCAGTTATCCGTGTCCACAGACAGGCGGGCTATCTAGTTAGCCCTTAGGACACAGATAACTGATGACAAGAATCTATATCAGTACCTTCCCTTTGGACGCTAATATTCGAAGACACCATAATTCGTTTGCAACTTATGAAACATGGCGAATATACGCTCACATATGAGGAGTGAATAACGGTGTCCTAAATGTTCTGACACCTGTATATTCATGTCCTCGATTATCCGCGTCAACTATCCAGCTGTGCAAAACAAGTTTTTTTCAGCTTTGGACATAGATATTTGAGGACACGATAATACGATATTATTATTGTAGTAGAGGGGTTGTGAGGGGGAGAAAAACCAGGCGACTTATTCTCCAGATTTTTAATGGCTGGCCGAGCACTTTCGCCCATTCGGGCATCTTCAGGGCGACGTGGAACCATGAGGTCCACAGCCGGGGCTGTTTATTAAAAATCTGGAGAATAAGTCGCCTGGTTTTTCTCCCCCTCACAACCCCTCTACTACAATAAATGCGACGACAACCAAGCGAAGATATTATTATTGATTTTGTACTGGGTTGGTGAGGGGGAGAAGAACCAGGCATGTTCTCCGATTTTTTATTTACTGGCCGAGTACTTTCGCCCCTTCGGGCATCCTCAGGGCGATGTGGGGTTACCACGGCTGTGGTAACCTATGGTTCCACATCGCCCTGAGGATGCCCAAGGGGCGAAAGTACTCGGCCAGTAAATAAAAAATCGGTGAACATGTCGCCTGGTTCTTCTCCCCCTCACCAACCCAGTACAATGAGAGATGCGACGACTCAACCAAGCGAAGATATTTATTGATTTTGTTGAATATGCCGTCTAAGTTTTAGACAACGTTATCCTCACTACTGATAAATGCTAATGTTTAATCATGAAAAAATCTTGTACCACTTGGCATTTGTACACGAATATGCACTCTCATAAAAGAACTCCAAGTTTTTTTATCTCCAAGTTTTGGCGTTTTTCTTTCTCTACCTCTTGACTTCCGTTGCGCTCTTCATCTCTCGGCCTCTTCTTCGACTCGTCTTCAGAGCTTTGGCTGTTCTTGAATCTCTGGACGTCCTTCGAGCTCAAAGGGCTGATCTCCTGGATTCCCTGATCTTTCACAGAGAGCAATTTATCTCGAATCGGCACCTTCGGCGAACTTTTCGAATTGACCATTTTGACGAACAGGGCCTTTAAAAACATTGCAAGCTGCGTCGGCGGAGCATTGGACAAAAACAGGTTGATAAGTAGGTCGGGAAATTTCAACGTCGCTTTCCCTTCGCTAGCGAATTTCTTATGTATAACGACACCTTTCAATAGCAGCTTCTGATTGGCTTCTTTCGACGCGACAGTGATGAATAAATCCCTAAATTCGTTACGGACTAGAGTCACTTGAGCAGTCTTGCTACGAACAGTACGTTTCACAGTACCGTTATTATTGAGCCATTCGAGAGTGCAACTGCATTTTAGAGACGTATGATCGAAAAGAGAACTCATCTTAGATTATATTCGAAATTGGGAATACAAACGCTTTCGATCCGCACAATTGGCAAATGAACGTTACGGTTTAAAAACGTAATCACTTATCGGACACTAGTATTGAACGCAAATATCGCGAGACTTACGAAAAAAAGCACGCGAATTCGAAGGAACTAAAACTTCGCGTTGAGTATAGATGGAAAACACGAAGTCTCCAGCGTAAAACAAATATATTCGCAAAGCAAAGATTCAATTTCTCATTGCGCGCCGGTCTTTATCACTACTTATCACAATTTTTGTCCTTGTCCTTTAGCGCACGGTAGACGTAAACTATTATTAACACAACAGACTTCAAATAGATTATTAATTTTCTAAAAAAAAAAATATAAATAACACTAAAACCATGTTTAGAAATCATTTGATAAAACAATTTATGGACAATTCATTCAAACCCCAAATGTAAACAAAATAATTGATCAAATTATATATTTTTTTTAAATGAGTGTATACGTCAGAATTTTTTAATAATCTATCAATTTGCCTAAAACATCTCATGAATTCGATAAATGGAATTAAAATATTCATCGTTTTGAAGAAGAAAATCGAAGTCGAGGTCAACAAAACTGTTGGCGCAGTATGCTATGCAGAGTTTGTGGCTGCCTTTTCAGATGATCACACATACTTCCATTTATTCCGTAAACATGAAAGTAAAAGGTACAGTAGGGGCCATTCTATCATTTAAAAAGTTTATCTAGAACGCAGAACGAATAGTTCAAGTTTCATACTTCGTTAGGTAATTTTAGCTGTGTTATGTTCCAGTAAAAAAATATCCGAACCAATTTAAAGGGAATAAGATGGCCACTAATTATAGAAACAATAAAAAGGTATTTTTATTGATGATTTTGATTGGTCGTCAAACATCGTCATTTCACTGTCGGCCAGAGAACACAATTGAAGGTGAAGGTTGAAGGAGAAGGTTGAAGGTGAAGGTTGAAGGTGAAGGTGAAGGTTGAAGGTGAAGGTTGAAGGTGAAGGTTGAAGGTGAAGGTTGAAGGTGAAGGTTGAAGGTGAAGGTTGAAGGTGAAGGTTGAAGGTGAAGGTTGAAGGTGAAGGTTGAAGGTGAAGGTTGAAGGTGAAGGTTGAAGGTGAAGGTTGAAGGTGAAGGTTGAAGGTGAAGGTTGAAGGTGAAGGTTGAAGGTGAAGGTTGAAGGTGAAGGTTGAAGGTGAAGGTTGAAGGTGAAGGTTGAAGGTGAAGGTGAAGGTTGAAGGTTGAAGGTGAAGGTTGAAGGTGAAGGTTGAAGGTGAAGGTTGAAGGTGAAGGTTGAAGGTGAAGGTTGAAGGTGAAGGTTGAAGGTGAAGGTTGAAGGTGAAGGTTGAAGGTGAAGGTTGAAGGTGAAGGTTGAAGGTGAAGGTGAAGGTTGAAGGTGAAGGTGAAGGTTGAAGGTGAAGGTTGAAGGTGAAGGTTGAAGGTGAAGGTTGAAGGTGAAGGTTGAAGGTGAAGGTTGAAGGTGAAGGTTGAAGGTGAAGGTTGAAGGTGAAGGTTGAAGGTGAAGGTGTAAGGTGAAAGTTGTGGTTGAGGTTGAGGGATACCTTTCCTTAGGTTTAGTTTAATAAATAGCATCGGCCTTTAATCGTTGGAAGCATCCAACTCACTTGAAGGGGATGGAATTTACTAACGTGAAACGTTTTCATTTCCAAAAATTAGTGCATATAAGCAGTCTGCAGTATGATAATAATTTCTTTTAATCATGTATCGGACCATAGACGAGTTATAATTGGAAAAATCGCTCTTCGGGCAGCTTCAGGAACTCTTCGTCACACGCTCGGACTGGCGAACCTTTACATCTACGTCACTCTGTTGTACTGGTATTATAAAAAGGGGTAGGGGTCTAAGCTAGCTCAGCCGGTCAACTCCGATTCGCCTCTGTCAACGCTTTCAGTCAGAGCCTGTCTCTCGTTAGGTTCGAATATCTCGAACGAAAACCTAACGTTTTTGAATGGTAACGTAATTCGCGTTTCTACGTCGAATCGCGTTGTGATCGAACTGTGTTGAAAATTCATCGACGCTGAAATCGCCGATTGAATCCGCGATGGAACTCTTGGGAAATTTCATTCTGGCATTTATCGTTGTAAGTTCACGAATAGTAAT
Source organism: Tupiocoris notatus (assembly GCA_037159825.1). Lineage (NCBI taxonomy): Eukaryota > Metazoa > Arthropoda > Insecta > Hemiptera > Miridae > Tupiocoris > Tupiocoris notatus. The sequence goes on along the minus strand of JASJUZ010000035.1, from coordinate 342,921 downwards.
TATATTTTTTTGTTGACTTTGCTCATGTTGTTAGCATATACCTGGTTACTAATCTGCCGTAAAATGTTCAAAAAATTGTTTCTTTTTATTACCTTCTTGGAGAAAAAGTCGCCTAGACCGTTAGGTACCAATCACGTGACATTGGGACATTTTAATTTCTTGTTTGAGACAAAAGTATTTATAAGGGAATATTAAATTGCGATTGCAATATTGTTGATCAGACGGATCTTGAATTTTTCAAAGCGCAACAATGTACACTAAAAAGGCTGAGAACTAAATACAACTCACAGTTACAGTTACTTCTTATAAACAACGTGAATTAAAAAAAATAAATTAAATAAATAAAAAAATATTACGTATAAAGAAATATTTTTCGGCATGCTTTCTCCACTTTGGGCCTCTCCACGGGTAACCCTCATAGGAATGGTACAATATGGGCTTCTGTATTTTATTTTAAATCACTGCATTCATAAAAATCGGACGGCGCTTTTGTGCGAGCTGTTTTGACCTTTATTTTTCCACTGTTGTTTTCCTCAATTGGCACCCGTCGAGCAACGATGTCCAACCAGGGAAATGTGTCTTTTATTTCTCGATGCGAACATAACCGGTTATAAGATCCTCAATGTTGGGCTAGAGGACTGAGCGAATTAACATTCCTGAATGCCGGTACAGCGTGTCAATTTCTCATTAGCAATGGGATCAGTATTTTCTGTTCTACGGTTCGAATACGATTGCAATCTTGGGACGCATTTAATTTTTCGACTCTACATACCTTATTAGGAATAATCCTCTACGGAATTAAACATGTTTTGAAAGGTTTACATTCAACTTTTCAATTTTCGGAAGCATCGCCAATATTTTTTACCTACACTACTTGTAATCGATTTTGAAATATGTATCACTCATAATATTCTACCTGTTCTTCGCCTTTTTGTTCCAAATTGACCTGCGTACCGTTAAAAAAGCTGTCAGAACCGTCTGGCTGTCGTGTTTGCCCTAGGGTAATCCTATTGTCGAAAAAATTGGGTGAACGCACTTTTTTTCAAAACCACAGGTAAAGCGAGTACCCGCGTCAAAATATTGAAAGGCTTCAGTCACCCCGTCCATTGAGGAAAAGATAATGTTGTCATCCTCGCTCTTGTTTAGGCCGTTTGTTCGCCTTTCGAGTCCGTTGGGCTCAGAGCCCTCAGTTGTGGAATGTAGGAGAAACGTAGCTGACGTGTTAGATTTTGTTCGTTCAAAGTAGTATACAATTTTGGCGAACGGTATTGAAATCGCTTGTTATCGGACGAATGTCAATTTTTAGGCTAAATACAGCTATAGATTATTTCAGCGTTAAACGAGGAGCAGACGTTAAAGAAAGTGGACAAGACTGTTTCATTAGAGGGTTTTCTCTTTTGACAATTATCACCTCGTCGGGTCAATTTCAAGCTTCGACAATTTCTCCAAACGTGGCGAATTCGCAATTATTATTCACAATTATAATTCATGGATTATTTATTTAGCGAGAACTGGGAGCAGAACTTGAAAGCGCGACTGCGTGCGATTTTTAGCTCGGGCGGCGAAAGTTGATTCCTGACCTAACATTCGATGGCGACGCCGACCGTACGAGTCGAATTTTCAGTCGTACTCTTTTGTACGACCGGTTATGCCGATATTTCACGCAAACCAGTTTCCAGTATAGAAATTTACCGTAGCCGATGGTAGCAATATTTATTTGAAGTAATTTTTCAATCGAAATAATTCACGTCGAGTCACTTGTACGTCTCGGGGAAAGGGAACCAAACCGAAGGGAAACTACGGGAACGTTGAGGCACCCCCGGAATCTGCTCACTAGCGCTGCCGAACTATATGGAGAAAAAGGCAAGACGTCGACGCAGCCGACAGTTGGTCTTTGGACACGAATGTTAAACGGTGAAGCGCGCGTCCCTTGTTGTCTCGGCGAGTGTAGCTTTTAGCAGTTTCCATAGCGGGAGTTTTCAAACATTGTTTCCGTTCTAGTAGTCAAGTTTATTGAACTTGATATTGTTCTCAGTCACCCAAATTGCCGTGAACTGTTTTATTCGAGATAAATGACTCTTAGCTAATAAGCCCAGTTTAATTTCTATTTTTACGCTTTCCTTCCTCCAATAAAATAAGTGCTGTGTTTGTTCTACTATCGACTTTTGTTTGTTAAACCCCTCTCAACATGGACTTAGAAGACGGGGAAATTCCAGAGGAAAATATGTGGCCATCCGCGAGATCAGAAGTGGGATACAACAATAGACGACGTACGACTTCGAGAAATGAATTACAAAGCGAACACGAGTATACGGCGCTTTCCAAAAACATCGGCCCTGGCGACGCTAATCTCCAAGTGGAAGCTCCTGACGAGCAGCCTACTAATCGTTCTAAAAATTTGTCCTCAGACCAAGACTTTCGCGAGTTCCTAACAAAGCTGGTGGACAGTTTGCCAACCCGTTCACCCCCCGCCGCACGGACCCTTTCGCTACCTGAGTTCGACCCCTCCACGGACTGCTGTGACGCAAGGGCTTGGTTGCAAACAGCTGATCTTTGTTTACACGACAATCCACGATCTGGCAGCGATTTGATTTTGTCTTTGAGCCGCTCCTTGAAGGGTTCTGCAGCTCAATGGCTCTCCCAAGTATCTTATCCTAATATTACCTGGGACGAGTTCAAGACGCTGTTCACCACAGAATTTGACTATTTAGACACTCCTGCATCGGTACTTGCCTCGCAGCTGAACAGTGCCCCAAAGGAGAATGAGAATTATGTGGGCTATGCCTCTCGAATGATGGGTGTTTTTAACGCCCGTCTCAAGGACCTCACCACCCAGGAAATTTCAATTTCACTCGTCTTGGCACATCTTTCGAAATTCGATAGACGTGTCCGTCACCTTGCCTACACCACAGATATCAGAAGCCGAGATACGTTGATGAAAGAGCTCAAGTTCTTGTCAGTTGGCAAACGTTATGGAGGACCAATTGACAACCCTCCACAAGATGCCAAACGATTCAAATACTCCGACTCAAAACCTGGCACCTCTAAACAACCCTTCTGTCAGTATTGCAAGAAGATTGGGCATCGTATTGATGAGTGCCGACGTCGCCGACAATCCTTCGACTTTTCCAGCGCGACAAGTTCTCGTCATGCTCCTGAAGATTTAGCCTCAAGAACGTCTTCGCACTCAATGAAGACCAACCTTCCGAGACGTGGAGTTTGCTTTGTCTGTCAATCATCAGAGCATTATGCCAACAACTGTCCTAAGAAAAGGAACGCCTCTCAGACGAAAAGCACTGGACCCATTGGGCGGGTCACCGAGCGCAAGGTCAACTTGTGTTCAGTCAACCCGACTGGCTCTCTCACCCATAATGGTGAGTTATTCAGTTTTTCGTTTGATTCAGGCTCTGAATGTTCTTTATTACGCTTTAATCACAAGGAAAAATTTTCTGGTCCTATTTTTGAAACGCCTGTTATTTTAAGTGGCATCGGTACGTCACGTGTTACTAGTAACTCGCAAATCGTTTCTGAAGTTATTATTGAAGGTAATATTTTAAATGTTTGCTTCCACATTGTTCCAAATGACAGTATTAGTAGTGATATCATTATCGGGCGAGAAGTACTTTCCATGGGAGTGACTGTTACTCTCACAGCAAACACTTGTCATTTCACTCCGACAAATTTAAATTTAAGCAAATCAATAATGAAGAAATATGACCAGAAAATTGAAATACCATCTATGAATCCAAAATTCACGAGTGACGCTCAAGATTGCACTAATGACACTAGAAAAGAGACCTGCATCTCTGCTAACCATCATATTCTTGATCATGAATGTAATGATTTGACAATATGTGACTGTATGCCATGTGAACCTGTTCATGTTGACAAAGTAGCTAAATTTATCTCGCAGGGCTCAAGGGATGCCACTATAACTGATCCAACCGCTCGTAAATTTGATCAAATAATAACTGAAATTGACGGGGATAGAAAATCCGAACTTCTTACGATTTTGAACAAATATCAGTCCTTCGTCTCTGACAATCTTCCCACCACTCGTGTTACCACGGGGGAACTTAAAATACGACTAACAGATCCTACCAAAGTAATTAATCGTCGACCATATCCTTTATCACCGACAGACAAGAAATTTGTTAGGGAACATATTGCAGAACTAGAAAGGGCTGGAATTGTCAGGAAAAGTCAATCCCCCTTTGCAAGTCCAATCCTGCTTGTTCCTAAAAAGAATGGAAAAACGCGCATGGTTGTAGATTACCGTCAGTTGAACTCAGTTACTGTAGCTGAACACCATCCCTTACCATTAATTAAGGATCAGATCGCTCGTTTAGCCGGCGCTTGCTATTTCACTACTTTGGACATGGCTAGTGGTTACCATGCCATTCCTGTAAACCCTGATTCCATTGAATTGACAGCTTTTGTAACACCAGAGGGCCGGTATGAATACTTGACAATGCCATTTGGTCTTCGAAACGCTCCATCCATCTATCAGCGAAGCGTGATGACTGCACTTGGACCTCTCGCCAATGAGTGCTGTACTGCATTCATTGATGATATCATGATTTTTGCCAAAACGATAGACGAATCCCTTGAGAGATTAGATAAGGTACTCAATGCTTTGACTTCGTCAGGATTTTCATTAAATATTTCCAAATGCAAGTTTGTTATGAAAAGAGTTCTTTATCTTGGATTTGAAGTTAGTGCAGGAGAAATACGACCTAACCAGGCCAAAGTAGATTGCTTGCTTTCACTTCCACCCCCTTCGAATGTTCATTCACTACGTAAATTCATTGGACTGGCATCTTACTTCAGACAATTTATCCCCAATTTTTCAACAGTTGCTGAACCTCTCTATCGGTTGATGACAAGCAAATCTGAGTTGATATGGTTACCAGAGCATGAGGAAGCTCGCCAGAAATTGATCTTCTGTCTGACTAACGAACCTGTACTTATGATTTTCGATCCGACATACCCCATAGAACTCCATTGCGATGCTTGCGCGATAGGTTATGCCGGAATCCTAATCCATATCGTAGATAAGAAACCACGCGTAGTTTCCTACTTTAGTAAGCGCACAACTCCTGCTGAATATAAATACCACAGCTACGAATGGGAAACTCTTGCAGTTGTCCAATCTCTTCGTCATTTCCAGACATATTTGCAGTACAATTTCTTTACCGTTGTCACAGATTGTAAATCGCTCAAGGAGTCTTATTCCAAACAGGAAATGCATCCCAGGGTTCACCGCTGGTGGAGTTACATGCAAGCCTTCAATTTCAAAATTGTTTACAGACCTGCATCTCGAATGCAGCATGCTGATTTCCTTTCACGACATCCACCTCCACACGACAGTTCTGTCCAATTAACTGAAATTAATTCTATGGAACCTTCAATAGACACACGATCCATAATCCTCCCATTGGCCTCACAATCAACTAAAGCCACTATTTCTACTGATTCAAGATCTTGCCAACCCGACCTTAGAGTTGACATTACTACCTTACCTGATGATTGGTTAATGTTAGCCCAACGACAAGATTCAGAAATCTCCGATTTGATATCTAAGTTTCAAAATGACGAATTACCTGAGGATGTTCAAAATTCATATGAGGTTCGTTCAGGTATACTATGCCGCAAAATACAACGGAACAATAGGACTCGCTGCTTGCCAATAGTCCCGCACGCTTACAAATGGTCTGTTGTTAATAATGTCCACGAAGCTATAATGCACTTGGGATGGGAGAAGACCTTGGAAAAAGTTTCAGAATTTTATTGGTTCAGACACATGTCAAAATTTGTCAGAAAATTCGCTGAAAACTGCCTCACATGTAAAGTTGCCAAAATTCCATCCGGAAAAACCCAAGTTCAACTTCATCCTATACCCAAGACAGTCATTCCTTGGCATACTGTGCACATAGATGTCTCGGGAAAATTATCTGGCAAAAATGATTCTAAAGAATATTTGATAGTTCTTATTGATGCTTTTACTAAATATGTGCTGCTTTACCACACTCGGAAAATTGATTCGTCAAGCGCAATTAAGGCCTTGAGGCACTCTATCTCTATCTTTGCTGCACCATCACGTATTGTAGCCGATCAGGGCAGATGTTTTGCAAGTAACGATTTCAAGAAATTCTGCGCTGATAACCAAATTAACATTCATTATATAGCCACAGGCGCTGCTCGCGCAAATGCGCAAGTTGAAAGAGTCATGTCGGTACTGACCAATATGCTTACAGCCACTGAACTTGGGGAACGCTCTTGGCAAGATGCTGTCCCTGACATTCAATTGGCTATGAATTGCACGATCAATCGAGTCACTCGCTCTTCGCCTTTAGAATTGTTGATGGGGAAAGTTGGTAGGCCACTAGGTCTTGTTGCACCAACCGAATCAGTAACCGGTCCTGAAAATGTTGATTTAGACTCTCTGCGTGATATTGCCGCCCAAAATATGGTGACATCTGCTGCGTACGAGAAAACTCGTTTTGATAGGGGAAAAGCAAATGTTAAACTTCTGTCAAAAGGTGATCTTGTGTTAATCCAAAACGAACCTCGCAATCAATTCAAATTGAGTCCCAAATTTCGTGGACCTTTCCGAATTCTTGATGTACTTGATCATGATCGCTATTTGTTACAATCACTTACGTCTAATCGTACTTACAAATACCCCCACGATCGGGTTAAACCTGTTCCTGACCAGTCAGTTCAACAAAGTTTTACTGATTTACAGAATCCGGATGATCCGGTTGCGTCTGATCAAGATTCTTCTGACGAATGACTTAAGTCTTTTCCTACGCAATGACTTTCCTTTTCTTCCTTTCTTTTCACCATTACCAACCTCTCTTGTGATGCGAATGCACTTGAAGCCTTTTTGTAATTCGTCCTGCTCAATATGCCCATGTGCACGGGTACCATTACGGTTTGGCCATATGGCATGGTTGCTAGCTCTTAGATAGCCATTATGTGATCAGTCAGTCGCCTACCACTTGTGTGTTCGTGCACCTGGTTTTGTTTGTGTTAGTTACAGCGTATTGGTTCCATGCCAGTATTAGCCATGTAGTGTGGTTGCTAGCCCTTAGATGGCCATTATGTGACGTGACTATTAACTTTGCTGGTATGGCTCCACTGCTCTGCACTTTATTGTCTCTGTTTCCAATCACTTTGTTTATTTGGTGGCCTTCTTATGTGCTTCCCGTGTCACTGTCATGGTCTTTCCATCACTACTTCCTGCCATAATCCTATCTTCTCACATGGTGGCTGTCAACCCTCCATGGTGTATTGCTCTTTCCTGTGCTATTTAGGTGAGGCTGTCAACCCTCACCCGTACATATCATAATCCGAGGCTGTCAACCCTCACTCATACCTATCATAATCCGAGGCTGTCAACCCTCACCCATACACATCATAATCCGAGGCTGTCAACCCTCATCCTTATCTCCTCCAAGGCTGTCAACCCTTGGTGTTCTACTGTTCTTAGATGTGACAAATGTTTCTTTGACCGATCTTACTGTTGCGTGTATCGCCTTAACAAATCTTCTATTGCATCATCATGTTTGGGTTCCTGCCCATTTTACATTGTTTCTCAGTCCTGCGGCCACTGTGTTTGTCAGTGTTGGCCGAGTGTTGTTTTTCGGTTACTTCTGGTTTGCCCTTACATTTCAGATGCGGCATCCGGGTCGGCTGCCATGTCAGGTTGGCCGTCTCGGGGAAAGGGAACCAAACCGAAGGGAAACTACGGGAACGTTGAGGCACCCCCGGAATCTGCTCACTAGCGCTGCCGAACTATATGGAGAAAAAGGCAAGACGTCGACGCAGCCGACAGTTGGTCTTTGGACACGAATGTTAAACGGTGAAGCGCGCGTCCCTTGTTGTCTCGGCGAGTGTAGCTTTTAGCAGTTTCCATAGCGGGAGTTTTCAAACATTGTTTCCGTTCTAGTAGTCAAGTTTATTGAACTTGATATTGTTCTCAGTCACCCAAATTGCCGTGAACTGTTTTATTCGAGATAAATGACTCTTAGCTAATAAGCCCAGTTTAATTTCTATTTTTTACGCTTTCCTTCCTCCAATAAAATAAGTGCTGTGTTTGTTCTACTATCGACTTTTGTTTGTTAAACCCCTCTCAACATGGACTTAGAAGACGGGGAAATTCCAGAGGAAATTATGTGGCCATCCGCGAGATACATAAATGTTGGCACTCGAGTCGTGATTTTCACACACGATCTTGAATCACCTTGAAACGTTCTTGGCTCTGAAATAACTTTATTGCACGAGAGCATCTTCAGTACACGATTCTCGGCGCATGATTGTCATCAACGTTTCGCGGGGTTCCGATTTCCGCGAGGAGGAAATGACAATCGCCGAAGGGAATATAATTTGATCACCTATTAGATTTAATAGAAAAATTAAGCTATAAGTAAAGTAAAGTAAAGTAAACAAGATAGACATCTTGAATTTTCGTCCAACTGGGAATAGTTTCCCGTTGTGGACGTCGTCAGCCGTTCACATAGGGGAAGCAGAAGATTATCCATTGATCCTGCATAATTATACTAATTCTGACGATTTCGCTCGTGGCTACTCATTTCTCACCCCCCTGAGTGTGGAGGACGAAGGGTCGGCCCAAACATGAGTTTGACCCCACCCGGATTCGAACCCAGCTCCACCATGTAGAGAGCCAACGCTCCATACCACTACACCACGGGCGGCCCATCCACCGGGTATCCATACAGAATCACTAAAGCTATGAAAATAGCAAAATTAAGCTATATTAGAAATGACTTTTGAACCGAGAAGATTAATTTAGATATACTAGGAAATGAGAGCTTTTTTACACCTATTTAATTGGCCTACGATTCAATTATTTATTGACCTACTTTTTAATAGTCAAAACTATATTTATGTTGGGTAGCCACTGAGTTATCGCTGTAAAAAAATTAAAATAATAAGAAAATTAAAAACAAAAATAATTTTTTGAAATTTTAGCTCGAAAACTATTTTTGTTATTTTTTTCATCTCCTTAGAATTATTTCCTAGAGTCAGAAAAAATTACTAGGAAATGAGAGTTATTTTTACATCTATTTAATTGGCCTACGGTTCAATTATTTATTGACCTACTTTTTAATAGTCAAAACTATAGTTATGTTGGGTAGCCACTGAGTTATCGCTGTTGAAAAATTAAAATAATAAGAAAATTAAAAACACGAACAATTTTTTGTAATTTTAGCTCGAAAACTATTTTCGTTATTTTTTTCATCTCCTTAGAATTGTTTCCTAGAGTCAGAAAAAATTACTAGGAAATGAGAGTTTTTTTTACATCTATTTAATTGGCCTACGATTCAATTATTTATTGGCCTACTTTTCAACAGTCAAAACTATAGTTATGTCGGGTAGCCACTGAGTTATCGCTGTTAAAAAATTAAAATAATAAGAAAATTAAAAACACGAACAATTTTTTGTAATTTTAGCTCGAAAACTATTTTCGTTATTTTTTTCATCTCCTTAGAATTATTTCCTAGAGTCGTAAAAAATTACCTGATCACATCCTGGTAAGGTGCAGTTATCCTGAAAATTTCAAATTTTTATCTGCAGCCGAGCGAAAAATAGAAAAATCCCTGTCGAAAATCCAGTTTTCTAGGGAACGATCTCGAAAATCGGACGCGTCCGACCTGGCGGACGTAAGGAAAGAGCATTGACAAAAAGGAGGAGACGTGTAATGAGTGCTTACCGAACTCCCACTTGTCAGTTTCACGGTTCAAGGTGAACCCAGTGCCGACGAGTTGCCTCTGAATTGCGAAGAGACGAAACAGTCCGGAGGCCTGTTGAGAAATTCTGTTCTAGGAAATAAGTTTGGCCAAGTCGACCTTGCCTTGGAGAGACGCATAAAAATAACCGCTTGCCTCAACTTGGGCTTTTAAATTGACATAATCGGTGCTTGAACGTAGAGCGTTTTTTTCTTCTTTTTTTCTTCCTTCTTTAGAAAGGCGACGATTTTGAAATTCGTAACGTCTGAGGCCACTCGCTCTCGGAATTTGAGGAAATTTCCGCTCAAATCCTAGTATTTATCCGGTCCTAATTGTCCGAAAGCGGCTAGGCCATTTTTTGACGAAATTTTGTTCCCTTTAATTTTGTTCGGAGTCTTCATCTTCGAAAAATCGACGGTTTCCGAGTTATAAGCGAATAAACGGAGGGAAAAGCGATTTACGACTAAAGCTCAACTCGCAGAGGGTGAAATTTAAATTAAAAACCCGATAAACAATAAAGCAACGTAAAAAAATATATGAAATATAAAATAAAATGAAAATTTAGTTAAGTATATTTGGTATTTAGCTGGACTAGTCGAAATGGACGAATGCCGAGTCGTACGCCGTGTTCGATTTTATTTATTCACTCAATATGCAAAAGAAATTTACACTAAATTTTTTTTTCAAAAATGCAAACGCAGCGATTAAGGATATTTTCAAAAATTAAGGATATTTTTACTAATTGAACTAATTTTGTTTCAGAGATTTCAGCGACTAGGCCATCATCAAAAAAAATCTTATAACTCTCTCTTACTGATGATGGCCTAATCGGCGAAATCTAAATAACAATACAACTCATTCAAAATAAGTGAATTTTTGACAATCTCTTCGTCATCTATCCTTGTGAATGATATTCCACAATATAAGCGCTAGAAGTAATTTAGTTTAAAAAATAAATAATAAATAAATAAAAAATAAATCAATAAAAAAATATAAATAAATAAAATAAATTACAAAACTTTTATAAAAAAAAATTTTATTTGGCAGACAAAAGACGCGTCGCTAGACTGTGTTGTAATTATTCCGGCTCTATCGATTTCAAATAGATGTCGTATTGGGTCGAATTGCCATCATTTAGCGCTCACTTGCATCTGTACATATCCTGTTGGGCAGATTAAAGCTAAACGCTCTCGACGCTAATGGTCATTCGATAGTGAAGATCCGCTATTGACGATGTGCGACTACTGTCCAGCGTTTCGTTAGATTTTCTTATTCTCTTATGAGGTCAAAATATTGTGCGCATATGTAGCATAATAAATAAATTGTAATAACGAAATAAAATACAGTGTCGACACGATTGAAATAGATCACAAAATCCTTTATCTCAGGAGGCTTGGAAGTAATAAAAAGTAATCGGACAAATTATAATGCTGACAACGAGACGTGAATCCCCTTAATATAATCTATTTCCTCTTCTAGTCCCCCCAGTTAATCCCTTGACCCCTGTGGTTATTATAATCTCGATTTTATCCCATTATCTGCTCCTATTCGGTCAAATTAGCATTCTTATTCAACCTTCGATATCAATTTTGGCATCGCCGTTCGAGCGAATTGAAAAAATATTTTTTGTTCCAGACGCAAGTCGTTGGCGCTCCTTCGGACGGGGAAAAGCCAGGACAACAGACAATAATCAGGTCAACCGTTACGTCATTTGTATGGTAACATAAATAGGAAAATTCATTTCATTCGATTGTCTCTAACCCATAAACGCAAATTAACCGGATGAGATGCATGGTATAAACAAATAACTGGTGGTCGTGTTGGGTAGGTTTGGGACATTGACATCGATGTAAGGAAAACCTCGATGTATCGGACTAAATACATAGATGTTTAACGTTTAAAAAAAGAAGAAAATTGTGGGAATTTTGTTAGTAAATTACAGGCTTTGCCGTTTACGTTTAATAATCAACTCAAAAGGTAAACTGAAACCAGTGTTGCCAAAGCTTTACACACAGTACCCCCTGGGAAAATAAATTTAAAAAATGCCCACAATTTTCTTAGGTACTGATTGTTTTAATAATCAAATCTTCTATACTCAAAAAATAAATAAATAAAAATAAAATAAAATAATCAAATCGAGATTACTAAAACTGTCGTCAAACAGTCGTTTGTTTATATTTGTATAAATGCATACGTAATTTTAATAATCATGCAAGGGAGTAGATAAAAAATAAAATTAGAACTTTAGAAAAAATACATGGCGTAACAAATTTTTGTGTCTAATTTGCATGGGATAGAGGCAAACGCTTGACTAATCTTTAAATGCTGAATTTTCCCAACCAAATTATCAAGAATTTTCCAAAACAAACTCGGAAATGTTTTTAACCGACGTCGTTATTTCTATTACATGTTATTTTTTTCTGGTCAATAATCAAGAAAAATATTTTACAACTCAATTCAAACTAACTTTCTCTCAGACAATGAGCCTGATAATCTGAATGCGTGTAACACGATTGTTGAGAACCTTTTATACTAATCAGAGTGAATTTATAAATACGTTGACTTCGCTTAGGAAAATAGCATTGAAAAAATTCCAAGCACAACAAAAAATCGTCCGAATTCGGTTTGGAAAATTCCTAGAGTAACGAGTTTGATTTTAAAATATTATTGATGAAGAATTCCAATTTCTTACTTTTGTATTTGAATGTGTTCACAGGTCTAATGGAGCCGCGTGGTCCGGTAAGAGTAAGATATCATTTATGAATACGTATATTATTTAAGGTAGGATCATAATTATTATGAGCATCTAGATGCAGTTCGATCTTGGATTACCTTTATAGTACGTCTTAATTAGTGGTTATACCGTAATTGAAGTTATAGAAAAGTTTTAGTGCATTTCGAGTTTTTAAAAAATCTTTTATTTATTTTTTATATTATTTTTATTTTTTTATTATTATTATTTACTTATTTATTTTTTATTTTTTTTTTAACTAAAACGTAAGAGTTTTGGTTACTTAGTTAAATCAAATGTTTCTTAAATATGTTCACCGCCTAGTGGATGACGGTTTGTGGAGGTTGATTTATCGCAAAATTCTAAAAACAAAAAAAAAAGAAAGAAAAAGAACGAAATGCTCTAAAACTCATTGTTATCCTGCTCTTGACGTCAACTTGTCTGTTGGTTTCTCAGCAACACTCCCGTAAAAGGAACGTTGTAAAATTTTTTTCAAAAGACTCCATTGAAACTTGTGTTTTAGTGTCGCCTTATTTTGTGCAGGAAGTCCAATAGTTTTTCCGGGGCCAATCGTGAAAAGATCAATTGCTCCATGTCCCGGCGGGCAGAAATTGTGCGACGAGGATGAAAACTATCCAACGTGAGTGAAATAACACAGCTGCTCGAATAGAGGAGAGGAATGAGCGGCCATGATTTGAGGCCACAAAAAATAATCACATAAATTAATCCGTAAATCACCTAACGACAGCACTCATTTGAGAATTTTTTTTCTTCCCCAAGCGCTCACCATACGGCTAGTAAAATAAAATAAAATTAAAATAAATTGAACCTGAATTTTTCCAGCTCAATCATCCAACGAATACCGACGGAGACGTTACAGAAGTTTGACAATTTCTTTCACAACGATTCTCTGACGACGGAACCGGTTACTTTGTCCACAAAAATCGACCCAGTCACCGAGAACGACCTCTGCGATTCGAAGGTATTATTCTTATATTCCTGAGTAGGTGATCTTGAAAAGTTCATTAGCCGCAAAATTAGTCGAGAGATTGTTTTAAGAAAACTCGTTTCCGTTACAGATACATTTCATTAATAGTATGCATTGTTTTCCAATCGTTGCAGGAGATGCTCACATTTCCAAAAAAAGCGGAGTCCACCAACAGTGGAATGAAATACATTATTCAAATTCCTGGCTTGAAAATGCAAGGAGTTCGAATTGAGTTGTGCAAGTGAGTACCTTAAACTGATAGAGTTGCTGTTTAAAGCAATTACCTGACTTGGTAAGATATGACCTTGGACATGACCTTGAAGTGGAAGGACCAATGGCAAACATGAAGTCGTTTCCACTCTTGAAAAAATATCTAGGGCTTCAGGGGTGTCGTTTCTCGACTTACACAACTCAAGTAACATTGTTTTTAAAATCCAGTAAATTCAGGGACATAGGGTCATTCTGTAGTTTTGACACGTTCTTGTTACCGCTAGAAGACCCGAGAATGTACTGAAGAACCGTCGCCCAAAATCACAATCTCACTTTAACGGTTATTGCGATTTTCAGTAACGAAGGAGCAGCGTGCATCTACAATGACACGTTTCCACTCGGCTACAAAACGATCTGCCGCCAGAAATACATCCGCAGGACGTTCTTGACTCTCGACTCGGGCTCTGACAACGTAGAAACGTCGGAATTCAAGATTCCCTCTTGCTGCGTGTGCAAGGTCATCGCTCCTAGATTTAGGTGATCCGGCTGCCAGATACGTCGGCTGCTGACCATCGAAAGTGAATACTTTGCTCAAAGCATCGCTTTAAAACGATAACCAAAGTTGTGATCTACGAGGACTGAAGTGTTATTATTATGTTGGGCAACGTTAATTAGTCGCATCACATGCTGGGCATTTATGGACATTGCTGGGTACAAGTTCTCAAACCTGAGTCTTTTCTCAGCAGTTCGAACGCTTCCCGAAGGAATTTCGGATTTAGAGGGATCTTTAAAGATGTCTGGGAAAAATCAATTATAATGCTATGTGCTATGCGGTGTCTTATTGTAGAAAATTCTTCTCGCACCAATCCATCAAAGGAAAGACTGCTCAGCTTTTGCAGAATGTTTGGCTAGGAACTGCAAGCACGTAAGTTTACTTCTGAAATCTCTCACCAGAGGCAGTAAATTTCTCACTGTAAGTTTTCGAGAGGTGATGCTCGAACCTGAGTATTTTTGGACTGAGTGAAAAAATAACACTACAGGTTCTCTATTATTTCCCTTTTGGGGCCAATTCGGACATTCTCAGGGCAGCATATTTATGTCCATGAGGTGACTAACTTCTTTAATTCGGGTGGGGAATTTTCAGAACACTAATCCCACAGTGAAAACGTGGGATCACAAGATGGTGATCTTGTCAAATTAATTTGTGAAACTATGTATCTTATACATACTAGAATAGAAATGCTGTATCAATTACTATTACTGGGAACTATTACTACTTTATTCCGAATAGAGCGATTTCCTCTGCATAGATTACTCTGCATCACTCACATAGGCCTAAAAATTAAACTCAGCCTAACCTGATCTCATTATGTGAGAGGTCGGTTTGTTACAATAGCTTCTCGCTATCAGGCAGACATGTTTTCATATCTCTTTTCTTCCTTAACGAAAGACAATTATCTCTGCTGCTGTATAACATCCACTGGCGAAAGCCCTTATCTATTTTTTTTTCGAAACACCTTTGTAGCTCTGTATTTTTATTATGTCGCGAAATCTACAGTTAACAATGGACGGCGCTGGTTGAAAATGATCATCCTATTGGTCTCCCTCGATTCCCATTGTGATAAAGAGAGAATAAAATAAGTTTGGTACCATAAGGCTTTTATTCGTCTAAAAACGTCAGCCAGAAGAGAACTAAAGCTTCAATTACCTCTCGAGCTGGAGGTCATAAGTTAGGAGGCCAATAACTGTCGAGGTCCCTCGGAACGGGTTTTTTTTTTGAATAGGGAATTATTTATTTTTAAGAGCGAATTTCATGCCAAAACTAAGAATTATTGTACAGTGATGATTTAAGAAGACCATCCATTATTTGTGATAGTAATTATTCCGAATATTTGTGGACGTTCGGTAACTATAGGGGGGAAATCCATAGCAACTATTGTAATTTCAATAATTTTTTTTTTTTTCAAATTAAAAACTGTACACCTAGGTAGATAAACGTTTCTACAAAAAAAAAAAAAAAAAAAAAAAAAAAAAAAAAAAAAAAAAAAGATTGGTAAATATAGGGGAAACTCTGTAGCAACTATAGTAATGTTAATCATTTTTAATTTTCTTGATTTTCGAGTTGTCAAGTTATAATCTCATGTTTAAATTTCTGAAAATTTCGAAAATCCTACACGGAAACTCATATAACTCGAGAGCCAACAAAGCCATCGACCCTGCTATGGTCTCATTCGATTCAGCGCCCGAAAATCTATAGAAATTGATACCAAATACATATTTGTTTGAAAAGCGTTGGATAATATGATTTTTCTCCCCCTCAAAACCCCCGAAAATACCCGTGAAATTAGATATTTAAATAGTTGATTGATTGATTTTTGGTGAAAATTTCAAGAATTTAGCTGTAATGGTTTTTTTTTTCAGAAAAATGAACGGTGGACCGCGGCCGGACAAAATTTTTTATTGGAAATTCGGACTCTACACGCCTAGAAACGTAAAACGCATCTAATTTCAAGGAGGGGGTTGAAAAAAAAAATTCTGGGGCAATTAAAATGTTTTATTACTGATTCTAAACCAAAAGGAATCATTCACTGATCTCCAGAGGGAAAATAAAGGTATTCAAATAATCATGAAAAATAATGATAAAATAATGGTGAAAATATAATAAACAACTTAGTTCCCGTTTTGAGATTGAGATGGTCTTGGTGTCGTATTTCATTGATTCGTAGCGCTAAGTTGGAAAGCGGAGAACTTTGGTTTTCTCTAATTGTAAATAAATCCATTCAGTCGAAGAACAAAGCTTGAAATTTTCAATAGCCTTTTGCATCGGTTCGCCAGCAGTGAAACGTGACCACTTTCGACTAACGTCACTTCCTTTGCCAACCTAAACCCGGCAGATCCGTGAGGTGTTTGCAAAAGCCCAACGCTCACCAAAGGACAAATCTCGGATGGTTACTGCAAGGCTTGACTGACAGCGGATATTCCTGGTCGGACGTTTCGAGGAATGAATAATCTGAATAATTAGCTCAGCCCTTCGACCGTTCATCAATCGCATTCGATTTATTAATAGCTCTTAGCTGCATTAGGGGAAAAACGTTGAAATTGAAAGAAAAACGCTGCAAATGATTGTACAGTGGTTTTTTATTACTTCACTTCAATAATGATTAAAGCATAAAAAATAAATAAATAAACAACTAAATAAACATAATTAAATACCATGACTTAAAGCTAGCAATCACCAATAATTCTAAAAATTACTATTCTAAATAAACTATTTAAGTAGATAAACGAAGCGATAAAGTCAACCTTAAAAATTAATAAATTTAAAAGAACTATTAGGTCGAGCCTGCTCTAATATTAAATATTTAACAGCTGCAGTATTTTGACTGTAAAAAGGTAGCATAATCCACCCAAACAGGATTGCTGATAGTCAAATAGGAAGGTGACGTGGAGCTGTGGACCTCATGGTTCCACGTCGCCCAGAAGATGCCCAAACGGGCGAAAGTGCTCGGCCAGCCAATAAAGAATCGGAGAATGAGTCACCTGGTTTTTCTCCACCAACAATAACCCCTGGATATAAAAAAAGGCGACAAAGAAAATATTAATTTTAATCTCGTGTAAAAACAAAGGAAAAACGCTGCAAATGATTGTACAGTGGTTTATTATTCCTTCGCTTCAATATTGATTTAGAAAGACTATCCATTTGTGATAGTAACTATTCCGGACATTTGTGACGTTCCCACCGAAAAAACAGATTGGAAAATTCCGTAGCAACTATTGTAATCTTCTTTTCCTTCTCGTCGCATTTCTTGATGTCCGGGGGTTGTGAGGTGGAGAAAAACCAGGCGACTAATTATCCTCCAATTCTTTATTAGATGGCCGAGCACTTTCGCCCATTCGGGCATCCTCAGGGCGACGTGGAGCCATAGGGCTGTGGACCCTATGGCAACTAATTGTAGAAAAATTGCTATTATGATAGTTTTTTTTCTGTCTCTAGCCACCAAGTAATTAATAAAAACCGACAATTACAAATTTCTAAAAGCCTTAAAAATATTCAAGAGGATCCACGTTGTCCGATAAATTAAATTCGACCGAAACGCTCGGTCAGCGGAGGGAAATAAATCGATACGTGCGCCTTCGTATGAAATACAGCAGTACCCGCAATACATAGCTGCAGTTGCAGGTGTAGCCTATGCCGATGATTAAGGCGTCGAGCGGACGCCGGATAGGATTTTCCGATTGTACGGTATCGCGATCGATACTTCTTCAGGCTCAAATATAAATAGAGCATTTTTACTCGGTATTTTCAAGGAATATTGCGGAATTATTCTTCTCAAGAGTTTCGATATTATTATGGTGAAGTTTGAACAGAGTAGATAAATTGCTATTATGATAGGTTTTTGGTTTATTATTCAATAATAAACCATTGTAATCGCCCAAGAAAAAAAATTTTCTAACCCCCCCCTCAAAATTTGATGTTTTACGTTTCAAGGCATGTAGAATACGAATATCCAATAAAAAACAGTTAGGCCGGAAAACTGCTAACGGCGTACGGCGGACGGACAGGATTTTTTTTATTGGATATTCGGATTCTACATGCCTTGAAACGTAAATATCAAATTTTGAGGGGGGTTAGAAAATTTTTTTTCTTGGGCGATTACAATGGTTTATTATTGAATAATAAACCAAAAACGCTGCAAATGATTGTACAGTGGTTTATTATTATTTCGCTTCAGTATTGATTTAAGAAGAACATCAATTTGTGATAGTAATTATTTCGAACATTTCAGAACAATCCCACCGAAAAACAGATGGTAACTATAGGGGAAAACTCCGTAGCAACTATTGTAATTTTATTCAATTTTATTTTTCTTAATTTCCTAATTAAAAACTAAATTTTTTGCCTTACCCTACAGCTGGAGAGAGTGTTTGACGACCATTCCAATGAGTATAGAACGATTATTATAGCTCCAAGAACTCTCGAGTTATACCCTCATGTCAAATTTCTGAAAATCTCCCAAATTCGATACAAAAGCTGTGATAACTCGAGAACCAGTAAAGCTATCGACCCGGCGATGGTCTCATTCGATTCAGCGTCCAAAAATCTATATACTTTGGTACCACGCACACATTTTTCTGAAAAACCTTGGAAAATATGAATTTTCTCCCCCTCAAAACCCCCCAAAAATACCCTTAAAATTGAGCTAGCAAGTTGGTTCAAGAATTGAGCCGTCGTAAGACTGAGATTGATTTTTGGTAAAAATTTCAAATTTTTAAAGCTTTTACAGTTTGGCCGGAAAACTGCTAAAGGCGTACGGCGGACGGCGTGCGGCGGACGTACAGAATTTTTTTTATTGGATATTCGGATTCTACATGCCTTGAAACGTAAAACATCAAATTTTGAGGGGGTTATAAATTTTTTTTCTTGGGCGATTACAATGGTTTATTATTGAATAATAAACCAAAAATTCCGACGCTTATACTTCGAAAGTACTTGCTTTTATTCAAAATCGTTCGATGATTTTCGAAGGGAAAATAAAATTTCAGCCGATATTCCGCGGATTATCGGGAACAAAAATCGATAATAAATAAACCGCTTTATACGTAGACATAGGTGCGGAGCTGCAGGATAAACCGGGGCTGGAAAAAGGGCAAACGAGGAAAATTGGCGAGGGAGGAGTGACGAGACGGCGGCGGCGGGCGGCGCTATCGCCGGGCGGGTGGTCTCGACGACGCCTGCCTATTCCGCAGGGCTGAACCGAAGCTCGGGGCTGCCGACTTCAGTCGATACTAGGCAGCCTCCCCTGTACGCGAGTAATTCGCATCTCTTCAACTGCACGGTTCAAACCTTACAACCACAACACTAGTACCTACACGATGATCCCTTGGTAAGTATATTCTGCTCCCTTTTCTGCTGCTAAATTCCTCCGTTCGAAACCTAGCAGAGAAAATCGGAAAGCGAGATTCAACTGCGCAGCATCCGCCCACCGAGAAAAAAAGGATTCTGCTGAATTTCGCTGGATTGCTGAGCTCCGAATTGTGCAGCGTAATTCGCAATTTTGGGCGAGAAATGGAAAAGCGAGAAGGCGACTGTAGTGCTCTAATGCCGGCATGAACTGCTTCCTCAATGATTACATTCGATATCAAATTATTTGACTCCTTTTTTGGCCTGAAGAAATATTTTTCATTCGAGCATGAAAAAATTTGATACGAACAAAAATAAAATTTTCTTTTTCTTATTAATCGTGAGAGAATGATTTTAATTGTAAGTGCCACACCCACGCGATGCTCAATTATACGTTTTTTCTTCTTCGGCGATTTAATAAATGCGCTCATAATTTAAAAACGCTGCGAATGATTGCCTATTATTCTTTCGCTTCAATAATGAAGACGATTTTGTAATACTATTACGAACATTCGTGAACGTTTCCGCCATCCTTGGAAACTCCATACCTATGGTCATTTTCATTTTTCTTAAATGTTTATTAAAAGCTTAATTTTTCGCCTAAAGGTACACCTGAAGAGTGTTTGACGTCGATTCCAAAAAGTAAAGAAGGATTTTTATAGCTCCTACAATATTCTGAAAATATGGAAAATTCCACATAAAAGCGGCGATACCTTGAGAGCCTTAAAAGCTACCGACTCCGCGATGGTCTCACTCATTTCAGCATCCAAAAATCAATAGAAATCGATAGGTACCAAAATTGTACAAATTTTCTGAAAATCGTTGGACAAGACTCCTCCTCCATCGAAATACCCTTCAATTGAGGTAGCGTTGAAGAATTCAGAACAAGATTAATCTTTGGTGAACATTTTCAAAATTTAGTTTTTATAGTTTCGTCAGAAAAATGGACCAAATGATTTTTTATTGGATATTCGGGGTCTACATGCCTTGAAACAAAAAACAACTTTTGAGGAGGGTAAATAAGTTTTCTTGGGAGATTACAATGGTTTTTATCGAATAATAACCCAACTGGTTGAATGTCATATCGTCATACAATCCTGGCCAAAATAAATATTTCCCCTTGAAAAAAAGATGCAGAATTGCCTTCAATCAATCGAATAATCTTAATAAAACTCACTGATTTTTGTCACTAAGCTAATTAAGTCATTCTCGTAGATAAAAGAAATTGTATGTAGTTCGTTTGTTCAATTTAGTTTGAACCTCAACGAATACTGAAGAAACTAGAAAAAAATTACAGCTTGGATATTTTTTAATTTAGGGTTGTACTTATTTTATGCCAATTATTGAGTATTTGAACTTATTACGTGGCGAATAAATAAAAATAAAACGTGACAAATGAAATTGGAATTTCGACGAACATATTTATATTGAAACGCAAATTTGAACGTAGATGTGCGAAACTTTTTTCCTACTAATAGAATCCGAACGTCAAACGTCAAAAGCGGACGAAAATACCATAATTTATCCCCTGTCCCTTGCCTACCCTTCTAGACCAAGAACTAAGCCAATAAGATCAAACAACTGAGCCGAACTAGCCCCTCGAGTCAACAATGTCGATTAAACACTGCGTGACTATTCTGCCGCTCTTGGTCAATGAAAAAAAAAAAAAAAAATTCGCCTTGGAAATTACCCAGAAATTGAGAAATGACTTGAACGCATGACGGATCTTGTCAAGTCACGATAGCGTCCATGCATTAAGTAAAAATTCCAAATATTATGCCCCTGAATGAAAACAATTAAGTTTCAAAAAACAATCAACAAGTTTCCGCAAGTGTCAAAATCAAAATAATTGCTATAAAAATATTTCATTGCTAGAAAGACATAAATAAGTATGGAAGCCATTTTGCAAGTTTCTCATTTCAATCCGGCTTGAAGGAGAATGAAAAAATTTTTTTTTCGTTTATCACAATATTGGCTTCTTATCAATAATAAACCATTGTAATCGTCCAAGAAAAAAAAAATCGAACCCCCTCAAAAGTTGGTGTTTTACGTTTTATACGTGTTTTACATTTTTTTGTGTTTTATAAAAATTCAGTAAACACCTTTCCGACCAAACTATCGTAGCTAAAATCATGAAACTTTCACCAAAAATCAACCTCGGTCTCACCGCGGCCCAATTCTTGAAACACATTGCTAGCTCAATTTTGAGGGTATTTTTGGGGGTTTTGAGGGGGAGAAAATTCATATTTTCCAAAGTTTTTCAGAAAAAGGTGTCTTTGGTATCAATTTCTATAGATTTTTGGACGCTGGATCGAATGAGATCATATCAGGGTCGATAGCTTTGTTGGCTCTCGAGTTATTGCAGCTTTTGTGTTGAACTTATTGAACTATAAAGCTTTTAATTTGAAAATTAAGAAAAATAAAAATGATTAAAATTACAATACTTGCAACGAAGTTTTCCTCTATAGTTACCAATCTGGTTTTCGGCGGAAACGTTCACAAATGTTCGGAATAATTACTACAGCAAATGGACAATCTTCGCAAATCATTATTGAAGCGAAGGAATAATAAACCACTGTACAATAATATGTAGCGTTTTTAAAGAGTCAGGTATAAATACCATCACCAGAACACTGCAAAAGTTCATTTTTTGGATCGGTAGAAAACTAAAACGACGCTAGAAAATAGCTATTAATGATTGTTTTCCAAATTTTCATAGGATACAGTTTTCCATTATTTTCATAAGTATTATTTTTTCAAGATTTCACGAGTAAATTTTTTTTTTAATTTTCAAGGGTTATATTTTTTTTAATCGATAAAACAGCAAAAGTACTTGGTGTGATTGGAAAAAAAATTAAATTTCGTTTACAAAACTGGTGTTTTTCTTCTCAAGTCATTAGTAAATGATCGATTATCAAATTCCCTCAACATCCATCGAAGATCGGCGGTTGACGCGAATACGCTTTTTTCAGATGAAAATGTAATGGCGCACTTCGTCGCTGGTATACAACCGTCGCTGAGCGAAATTTCGCACCACGAACCGTCGCCGCAGCATCTTGGACACAGGCCTCACACACATCAGCAGTATCATAAGCCCCATCATCACCACACGTCCAACCATGTGAGTATTTTCTAAATTATTCTCACAAACGGGGCTTGAAGCATGGGCAATTGTTTATATTATTAATGATCGTTTTCTAAATTTTCGTAGGATACAGTTTTTAATTATTTTTATAAGTATTATTTTTTTCAATATTTCATAAGTAGAATTTTTTTCAATTTTTAAGGGTTATATATTTTTTTTAATTTTCTAAAATTAAATGTTAAGTATGTAGATATATTTTCTAATTTTCATAGGTAACATGTATATTTTTTTAATTTTCGCGGGTAATAATTTTTTTACATATTCATAGGCGCCTGAAATTGTTTTCCAAAAATTTCATATGCAATAATTTCTTTACAATTTTGATAATTGTAAAAAATTTAAATTGCAGTTTTATCAAAATAAATTTTTGTAATTTAAATTTTCGTAAGTGATTTTTTTTTCATACGTATAGGTGGATATTTTCAGATTTTCATGGTACAAATTTTGAATAATTTTAATAACATTTTTATAATAGGCAAATAATCTTTTTTTTCTTCAAATTTTCATACATAACGATGTTCTTAACATTTTCATAATAACTTTTCGTACATTTTCATCGGCATTTAATCATTTTTTTAAACATTTTCATGGGCACCTAGGTAATTATTATTTTATTTTTTTTTCAAAATTTCAAACAAAATCATTTTTTTAGAATTTTCATACCAAACTTTCAAAATATTTTTCTTATGATCGTCTCGCAAAAAATGAAGGTTTTACTGGCTCTCCGCTCCTCAAATCAAATATAAGTAGCTGGTCGTTGAATCTGCATTGCCCTCGAATAGTAAAAATAAATTTAGCGTCTCACGTGACTTCTCATCAGCGCAGGAAAATTGAATTTCTCACTCAATAATTTCTCACAAACGAAACAAATTTTTCACACGTAATACCTTCGAGTTTTATCACGTTTAGTGCGATTTGAGCAAGCCTTATTAAAGAAAACGATGATTTTTAAGAGTAGTGAACGGTTACATTTAATTGGAAGTGGTTGAATTTTGAATTCGGTTTTCGATGGTCGACGTTACCGTTAGATGTAATAGATCAAACTGCGCTGTGTTGAAACGTAGGTGGTGATAATTTGTTGAAAATGTCACACCGTGCGAGTCACTCGATAAAATCTTCCATTTCTTCAGCGTGAGCCGGAGTCAGCGGATACGTGGTCAACGTGTTTTTCGATCTAAGCTTGATCACGGTTTGGTCGAATTCTTGAGCCGACGAATTCGCTTGAGATCGAACGATCGAGTCCACTCGACGTCTTATGATTTCTTTGAACTGCTCCCTTTGCCTTAGCATTTCTTCAAATGTAAGTATTTCTACATCTTCGCCGTCCTCATAATCGTCCCACCCGTTATCCTCGATCAACACGTCAGATATAACTTCGTCTCCGTCCGCCATTGTTAATCTTCGCGAATATTTGGATTTAACATCGATGAGGCTTTTAACAAAAACAAACCGAACCGCGGTTGATATGAATTTTTGTTCTCTCGAATATGTTTATTTTCGTATCCTCCGGCTTTTATAGACATGGAAAAATGGTTGTTGTTTACAAATTATTTAGTTAGCAATAAATATTCGTCTCGAATATTATTCGGGAAAAAAGTATGAAGCTCCTTCGTTCAGAAGGTTTCGGCGAAAAATTTGGCGGCCTGATGTATTTCCAAGACTACAGCGGTTGAAAAACGTTGAAAATCCTTGGAAATATTTTTGCCCCTAGATGAACGATTTAAAAAAAAATCTGGTATACTGCTAGATTTTTTTAAAAATATTTTATTTGCGTACATAATTATCTCTTTTTCTCAACGATATCTCAATTCAAATTTCCAGTTTCAATACAGAAAAAAGTCTTTATAATTTTATAATTATAAAAGTCTTTATAATTATAAAAAAATTTTATAACGATTTATTCCTTGATTAAATTCAAGCAGAAAAACAAAAAAAAAATTGTGGAAATATATTTGATAGAACAATATAAAAAAATGTAAACAAATGTACACACACCAAATGTGAATTATCTGGTTCACAATTAATTTAAAAAAATATTATTAGGTATGTATTTGTTACTGGCGTCTTTTAATTAAGTTTTCCATTCACTCATCCTTCATAAATTTACCGAAAAAAAAAAAATTCTAATTTTTTCAAGATGAAATCAAATGCTACTACGTTCATTGCGACCAGATTTAATGAAATTATTCTATTCTCCCGATTTTCATGGCAATATCAAGTTTTTCCCATTGATTTCTATATTCAATTAATTCTCAAACGTTTCAAACATGTATGTTATTTGAGATAGAGATTACTTTTTTGGCACTATCACCGCTTTTTTTTAATTTAGATGATAAATAATGTTTGAAACAATAATACTTTACAATTTTTCCTTCAGGTTGATTGCGCCATTTTGAAACATCGACAAAAATTATTGAAATATCTATAAATGATTTTAAATACTACTACGCTCTCTGCGACCAGATTTAATGAAATTATTTTTATATTCAATTAACTTTCAAACTTTTAAACATCATATCCCATTATTTGAGATGAGGATTACTTCTTTTGAAGCTATAACCAAATTTCACCTTTTTAAAATATCAAAAAAAAAAAAAAAATATTTAAAACAATATTCTATTATTTTTCCGTCAGGTTAATCGCGCAATTTTGACACATTAATATTGAATAATTAGCCTATAATAACTCTAAAAGTGAAAAGATCTCCAGTTTCAGCGCTCGTAAAACCGTTTTATTGGATTTATATTCAGCAGTGGTTCATCCAATAACAGAGGCCCTCGCTGTCCTAATGCGCCCGGTCGAGGACAGTCGCCGATCTCTGGAAGCGACGATTATGTAAACAAAGCTCCCAAACAGTATTGCGATGGATGCGACATAAAACAACGTCCTATAGTGGTTTTCGATATCCTCGTACGTCCCATAAGGGAAAGGATCCACAGCCGTCATGATCGGTATAAAGTACGCTAGAGGTATGCAAGTTATGAATTCCACAAGGCCGTGCAAAAGGCCCGAATAGTCGCGAGTGATGTCGAAAAAGACGAGGAAACTGCCGACGAATCTGAGCGTATTGACGAAGAAGTACGCGAAGTAGAATAATATCGTGATTGGAACTTCGCAGTCGTAGCAGAGCCATAGGAGTGCCATAGTGGAGCCCCAGCATCCCATCGAATTGCACGTTTTCCTCACATGGGATAACGGATAAGTTTCCTTACCGATCAAAGTATCGACGAAAAACGCTATAACGAATTGCAACACAGGGAACGCCGTCGGCACCGAAAATGAGATCTGATGCGTCGCAGACCGGGACACACCTTTATGATAGTGGACGTAGTCCGTTGTCATCGTGGTGTCAGTTACGAACTCGAAAATCCACGTGGTCGTGAGCAGAGTGATAAACGCGCCGTAGAGAGGGAGGCATCTGAAAATCCCGCCCCAAGGGATGAACTGCCCTTTCACGTATCGTTCTTCCCTCATGTTGTGAATATTGGTGGCTATGAAAATTCGTTCCTCTCCGCTCAAATAAAAACATCCTTTCGGGTCCTGCGGTTGGGGGAAAATAATTGTTAATAATTTTACACCCGCTCAAAGAGGAGGAAGATTTACTGACCGAGAAAGAATTCGATGAAAACAATGAGGAGTACTTTTTCCAATGGTGAAACTTCAAAAATGGAGAAATTGAAAAAAAAAATTGTTCGTTTGTTTGTCGTCGCAATTGCTGTAGAGGGGTTGTGAGGGGGAGAAAAACCAGGCGACTTATTCTCCAGATTTTTAAAATTTTCTCTTTAAAATTCTCTTTAAAGATTCTTAAAATTTTCTTTTTAAAATTAAAATTTTCTCTAAAAAAAAATTGGTTTTATAATCGTCGTAGTTGTAATTTTTGGTTTATTATTCAATAATAAACCATTGTAATCGCCCAAGAAAAAAAATTTTATAACCCCCCCTCAAACTTTGATGTTTTACGTTTCAAGGCATGTAGAATCCGAATATCCAATAAAAAAAATTCTGTCTGTCCGCCGTACGCCGTACGCCGTACGCCGTCAACAC
This sequence comes from Tupiocoris notatus, assembly GCA_037159825.1. Classification (NCBI taxonomy): domain Eukaryota; kingdom Metazoa; phylum Arthropoda; class Insecta; order Hemiptera; family Miridae; genus Tupiocoris; species Tupiocoris notatus. Next base: position 316,146 of record JASJUZ010000035.1, on the reverse strand, counting down.
TTTTCCGGCCAAACCATAATAGCTAAATTCTTGAAATTTTCACCAAGAATCAATCTTGGTCCTACGACGGCCCAATTCTTGAACCAACTTGCTAGCTCAATTTTAAGGGTGTTTTTGGGGGGTTTTGAGGGGGAGAAAATTCATATTTTCCAAGGTTTTTCAGAAAAATGTGTACGTGGTATCAAATTCTATAGATTTTTGGACGCTGAATCGAATGAGACCATCGCCGGGTCGGTAGCTTTATTGGTTCTCGAGTTATCGCAGCTTTTGTGCCGAATTTGGGAGATTTTCAGAAATTTGACATGAGGGTATAACTCGAGAGTTCTTGGAGCTATAAGAATCGTTCTATACTCATTGGAATGGTCGTGAAACGCTCTCTCCAGCTGTACCGTTAGGCAAAAAATTTAGTTTTTAATTAGGAAATTAAGAAAAATAAAATTGAATAAAATTACAATAGTTGCTACGGAGTTTTCCCCTATAGTTACAATCTGTTTTTCGGTGGGATTGTTCCGAAATGTTCGAAATAATTACTATCACAAATGGATAGTCTTTCTAAATCAATATTGAAGCGAAGGAATAATAAACCACTGTACAATCATTTGCAGCGTTTTTCACTTCAAATCCAAATTCGACGATTAATTTCCTGTAAGAACGAGCATAAAAACACTGAAGAATCGTTCCGATAGAATTTGCAATAAATTTTTTCAAGGAGAAAAACTAAAATCAATGAACACAAAATATGGGGAAAAAACGTTAGTTGTGAGCTAAGTTCCGTTGCTTCAACCTCGAATGCGGGTTCAGCGGATTCTTCTGCGAGATTAACTTTCGAAAAAAATAAGGTTTATTCATTCGCTATCAGTGCTATAAATATCCAAAATTTAGGGGAAATAATTTCAGCAACAACGGGTAAATTTTCCACGACCAACTTCGTAAAATGTGCGTGTGTATGGCATTCGAATAAAGTCTTCTGGGTAACGAAACGATCGATTTTTGACATTTTGACTAGGTACCTAGCTCGGTAAAAGTTTAATTTTTGCGAACTCGAAAACTGATGTTTTCCTACCATTTGCAAGTTTTTTCTGAGGATTGAAAAAAAAATCAATAGATTATTTGCTGGCAAGATAAAAGTTCCCTGAAAATGTCAATTTTCTATCAGCCTCGGGTCGGTTTGAAAATTTATTGTTTTTATAAATGGATCCCGTTGATTTTTTCGTGAGCATTTACTCAATTTCAATGCTGTTCAAATTTGGCATAATGACAGTTGATGAAATATAACGGTAATATATGCGACATTTTTTGTTCCTGGAACACCGAAAAGACGAGAAAATTTTGTAACTTGGTAAATAGAATTTTTTCGTGTATTATTCATGATGATCGTCGTGTAGAGAATAAACTGTAGATAAATGGATAGGTACATTACCTAAGGGAAAGTAGGGAAAATTTGATTATCGATCCTTCGATGTACTTTGAAGCCTTTAAATTGACAATTTTTCGTTGAAGTTTTCAAGGGTAGGAGTTACAAACGTCGGAAAACTTGATAGGTTGGGGAAATCATTATAGCTAAAATCCAATAATAATACCTAATAATAATAACAATAATTAATAATAATAATGAAGCCAGTTGTTTAATTCATCACCCTCAAATAATAATAATAACAACAACAATAATAATAATATAATATTAATATTAATATTAATAATAATAATAATAATAATAATAATAATAATAATAATAATAATAATAATAATAATAATAATAATAATAGTAATAATAATAGTAATAATAATAGTAATAGTAATAATAATAATAATAATAATAATAATAATAATAATAATAATAATAGTAGTAGTAGTAGTAGTAGTAGTAGTAATAGTAATAATAATAATAATAATACCTAATAATGATAATAATAATAATAATATAGAACATGGAAAACAAAAACATGGGAATTACTATACTGTACAATAATAAAATAAAATAACTTTACATAATATACTGTACAAGGGGAATGCTTCAACCGAAGCACGCCAAGAGGACAACTTTAATTTCGTAATAATACTGCAAGCCGCTATGAATACCTGGAAGCCGAATGTGAACCAAGCGACGCACCATAAGAGGCCGAGATTGCCGACAATGTAGAAGAGCGTGTTCCATCCGGCCAAGCTCGTGTGCAGGAACGAAGCTAACGAGTAGATGCACAAATGGCCGAACAACCTGGACGTGAGGTATTCAATATACAATGAAACGCCAAGTTATAAGCACATTGAAGCTATAGCATACTTATCGAAGAACTCGTCGCAAGGAAATTTGAGAACTATAGATCAGAATGAAAAGTTTTGCTCTCAGCATCAGCCTTGACTATGGTCATGTGAGCTCTGCAACCTTCTGGACTATGGTTTGCAGAAACTACCTCTACTCAAATGTGGTTAGTTTTTCAAGCAACGCTATAACACACTTAACTGAGGCAACAGAGACTTAGGTTCGCACCAGTTTGATGACTCTCCATGCTCTGGTTAGCACACAAACATTTACATCACATCTTCCCACACATTTCCAAGCTCGTGTGCAGGAACGAAGCTAATGAGTAGAAGTTGGCAAACAACTTGGCCGTGAGATATTCAATATGCATTAAACCGCCACATTAAAAGCATATTGGAGCTATTTATCAACGAAGTCGTCAACAAAGAATGAAATTTGTGGACTGTGGATCAGAATGAGAATTTGTGCACACAGCAACTGCCTGGAATATGGCCTTTCGTGAGCACAGGTGGTGACTACAACCTCCTGGACACCGATTCGTGGTAACTGCGGTTACTCGAATCTGTTAAGTTCTGAAAGAATTCCTGCACTGTACTGTAGTGGCAACGATGTTGTTCATGATTCTCACCAGTTTCGTTACTCGCAGTGCTCTTGCTTGCCGCACATTCACATAACGTCATTCACACCATGCTTGTGTGCAGGAACAAAGCCAACAAATAGAAGCACAAGTGGCCAAACAATCTAGAGGTGGGAGTTTAATTTACGTAACTAGCTGGAAGCATATTGAAGCTATGGCAGACTTATCGACGAAGTCGTCCCAAGGATCAAAATTTAAGGGCTGTGGGCCAGAATGAAAAGTTTTTCTCACAGCATCCGAATTGACCATGGCCAGTGATAACTATTGCAAAGTCTTGGACTGTGATTCAAGGTGACTAGTAATACCGCCTCAAATTAGGTTAGCTCTTCAAGCAATCCTAAAACTCACTGAACTAAAGTGGAAACAGTTGTGGGCGATGAAACTGACCGCGTTTGGTAGTAGTGGTGGATTGATGGGAGTCGATTGACTGGAGTCGATTGACCCAGTCGAAGACATAACCCAGTCGAACCGAGCAAACTACCAAACGCTGTTAATTCAAGGATTAATCGAGACTTCCTCGGTGGAACTTTGCAGAAAAAAATTGCAAACTTGCCCAAGCTCTAAAAGCTAATGGATGCAAACGGGCCGACCGAGCTGGGAGGTAGAGCTGTGATTCTCACCAGTTCGGTGAATTACGATGCCCTTAAATGCCACCCATTTACATAACTCCATCCGCAAACATCTACCAAGCACAGATTGCACTCCCATGCACACATCTATATCAATGAGTGTAAATCCAGAAGATATACTTAACCCATTCGACTAAGTACAGCAAAGATTTGTAGAATAGTTACACGCAGTGTCGTTGGGGCACCTAGAACTTAAGACAAGTGTGACGCTTCTGCCCACTTCTTGATAAGGTGTCCACCTTGCCAAAATCGCCGTCGTCGTCGGTGGAATCAGCCCGTAGAAGAAACCCTGAGTGAAAACCGCGATCAGCAAGTAGTCGAAAGAGACCTTCTTTGCGATGAGCGGAATTATGTACGATTGGAGTGACAATATCGTGAAGTTCAGCAACAGAAAATATTTCAAGTTCCATCTGCTCGTACTTGCAAGGCCGGCGACTAAAGCGGCTATAAATTTAGGAACGGTCGGCGCATTTTTCAGTATAAACTTTTGATGGCTCGTCCACGATTTAACCCTGAAGCGGAAAACGTCGTCGAAGAGTGTAAAATTGTTGAAACGCGTGTCTTCTTCGACCATCCTGATCGAAGCTTCTACGGTTTTGATTAGAATGGCGCCCACCATGCCACAGACGACCAAAAGTAGCAGCTGGACGTGCCTGACTCCGCAACCCCAAAACTGGACCAATGCCATCTTGATTCTGGAATACGGAAGGAAGGAAAATTATTACTTCCATGTTTACGTGGTAAATGGTGATCGTCTGAGTCGAATTCGAATCGGAGGTGAATTTGGAAGACATTTTCATAGCACCATAATCAGAAAAACCTTTCTGAACAAGTGTTTGTGTGTCTGTGGTAAAAAATGACATAAATTGTCGTACCTCCGTGAAGCATGAATGAAACTCAAAGAAATTTTCAGTAATTGTTCTCCCGGTGAATGTGCCAAATTGGCCATTTCCGGATTTTCTGTTACACACAGTACTTCCGAGGTATAAACGTTCAAAGTTTTTTATGTTTTGATTTTTACAGGCTGTAAGATTCAATATTTTTAAACGTTTGAGGTCTTAAAATGTCCATTGTGACGAGCAGATGACGGTTGATTCGCCATGTCTGTTGAGTCACGCGCCGTATTTCCAAGTTATGAGCTTTTAGACTATTTCGATTTATTCAGGCTACAAAAACCAATCTATTCGACACTCGAGGTCTTCAAAATTTTGTTTTGTAGTGTATTATGATTTTTACAACCTCCAATAGTCAATACGTTCGATAGGTCAAAGTCTTGAAATATTCTTTATGACAAGAAAATGACTTTTTTTTATCTTTGGCTCACTTCCATGATATAGATATTTTGGGTATCTTCAGCTCGCCGCAAAATCAACATAGGTATTTGAATGGTTGGGGTTCGAATGAAATATTAATTGATTTATTATTTATTAACTATTATTATCAATATTTAACAAAAGTAACAATAATAACAACTAATACATTAGTACTAACTATTAATTAATATTAATTGAATATTATAATTCGAATGAAATCATCTGTCCGCTTTACTGGAACGCTTCACATGACTGCCCCTAGAGCGCTCTGATAACATTCTGAACAATTGTATGTGGCACCATTGTATAGTACGTGTGTTCGCCTCTGTTTTCAAAGGTATGTTCTAAAAATGGCAATTATTATCATATCTTCCTGAAAAATCGTTCATATTCAATTCAAGACTTTCAGAAAAATTTCTCCCAGTTTCTAAATTTTTTAAATGCGGTTAGTTTTTAAACGAGTGAATGGTGCTTGATTACTATTTTTGCGTGTCCTTTGCTATGAAAATCGTCCCATTTTACAAAGCTTGGCTCGTTTTACATCACTTCCGCATTATTAGCCTAATTCGTGCCTGTTTCTATTCTTAGGTTTTCCTCGCTAGTTTTCCAATAACATTTGTAGAGTATGTGACCATATGAGGAAGTCTCTAAAGTAATCCACACAAACTAATTAACAAAATAACATTAGTCCATTAGTAGAAATAGCAATCAAAGAAGAATAAATGAAATTATACAATACTGAGGTAAACTATTTTAACACATTAAAATACATAAATGCCGCTCATTAAATCTCGACATTTCTCCGAGCCATTTCCAATCAACCAACTGAATATTTTTTTTATTTACTGAGCTTTTTATATTGAGCTTTTTTATATACTGACCAGGGTTCTCAGCAGGAATTGGATTTTATAGGAAATGTGTCTGGAAGTGCTCCACAAACGGGGGGGGGGGGATCACAGCTTGAGGTGAATCCTGAGAGGCGTTATTTCAGCAATTTTTGCACTAGTTATTTGGAGCGTTGGTTGTGGTTTTTTTATTTTGGTTTGACATTCATATTATGTGGATTTTGCTGTCCTGAAATAATGTAGTCTTGCAGAGGGCCGAACAGTCCGCCGTGGAATCCTGCCATGACAATGTAGGCAATGTTGGGCATCGCATGACAGACTTGAGGCTTGCCTATATAATCTATCTGCAAACCGTTCGCTCCTTTCGCAACTCCGAACTATCCAAACGAATAAAAAACGCTTCGAAAATTATTTAAAAAATTCAAAAGTCAATCGTGACAAATTATTTGACGCATAGGTCGTTTCAGTTTGAAAACGCGTCATCTTTTTCGTGCAAAGTTTCATTACGATGCAAGAGAGCCGCTGAATACGTGAAATGAATATTTCCTTAAGTTGGGAAAAAAATAATTTCGTTAATGGGGCAATTTATTCATTTAACAACTCGTACTTCGAAATGGAATTCATATCGTTTGAAAAGGGAGCATTATTTTGGGAATTGAGGACATAATCGGCGAAGATCAAATTGAAACGGAATTATCGGACATTAAGTCTCAGATTCGAATAGCTGAAAATTCAAGGAAGTGCTTTACTTATCGGTTACCTAAATTGCAAATACTCACGGTGGATATCAATTTCTTATGGAACCAGTGCTTCGTCTTTCAGGGCCGACATTATAGGAAACTCCGCAACTCGATTATCCTCCCTAGATCCAACCTGTGATACGTTTCGGTATTTCTCGACACGATCATAATTGAAACCGTCCCCAAATCGCGCGTTATGCTAATGAACTTTTTCGCGCCGCCGTTTTACAATATTCGGTGTTCTAGAAACGGGAATTTCGTTGCATGATGACACTAGAAAGATGGAGTAATTGGAGTGTGTTGGTGCAATCTTGAGCACAAGATAATTTATAAGAACTCGTGAATTTATACAAAAAATTAAAAAAAAAACATAAAAATGGTCGCCTCAAAAAATCAATGATAAAAATAATTTAGCAACTAAAAAATAAAACAAATTGAAATTGGTCGTGCCTGAAAAAAATATTAATAATGAATAAATGCATAAAGTAAAATTAGTGGCTCTAAAAAAAATTAAAGTTGGTCCCCTGAAAAAAGACATATTAAAACTGGTCGCTAAAAAAAAAACCCATGATGATCCATACAACTTTGTGAAATACGCGATCTCAAAAAGAAATATTGGATTTAGAACATTTTAAGCCCAATAACGTTTGGAAAATATTCAGTCTTACAGCCGGTAAAAAACAAACCAAGGATAACGTGCATTTCTCGGAAGTACTGTGTGTTATCTAAAATCCTGAAATGGCTAATGTTGCACAGATACTAGGAAAACATTGACTGAAAACTTCTTTGAGTTTCATTCATTTTTCACGGAGATATGACGATTTAAATCAATTTTTTGACATGCAGACAGTTGTTCAGAAAGTTTTTGTGAGACAGTACTGTGAAAATTTCTTCCAAGTTCATTTCCGCGTTGCGAATTCGACTTTTCAGGCTATTGCGATAATACTACCATTAAACCGTAAAAATAAAAGTAATAATTTTTTTTAAGAGATTCTATTTACTCCATTATTATTCTTATTTCGCCTATTCAACTCTAATTCGCATCTGGGGTATTATTCAAAGTACTCGCAAAATTGCAGTATTCCCGAGCTGCTGTTTCACATTAATCTTCCGCAAACTTTTAAGAACAAACAAGCTTTTCGAGAGAACATTTGTATTCTTGGCGACTGCTTAGCTCAGCAGTATGAAAAACTTACGGCGGCAACAGTGGCGGCAATTGAGGCCGAGGTCGCCAGGCTGATGCATCGAGATGGCGCAAGCGCTCTGCGGCAGTCAGCTGTGGGCAGATAGTCTCGAAGGCCATTTCACCGCTAGGATAGACGTTCCAGTTTGGCGCAAAACGCCGCACTATTGCCTTCATGGATCGGTCGAATTTTCGCATTTCTAGCGGCTGAATTCTCGTCATGGCCCTGCCTATGGTGAGTCATGGCGCGAGGGAAGCGTAAAAACAGTAGCTCACACGGCACAGCACTTTTCCTATTCTCACTTCAATTTGAGGCCGCGTATTAATTTTGAACACCAACCCGAACCTACCAGAGACTCAAAATTGATATATATATGGCTTTTCAAGTGAAATAAATTCCTTCCTTGAGGCTCTAGACGGCAAAAGCGCTCGACAAGTTTTGGTTCATTACAATACATACCATTAAGTCCCCCAAGAAAACATTTTTCCACCCCCCTCAATTTGATGTTTTTTCACGTTTCAAGGCATGTGGAATCCTAATATAAAAAAAGAATACCTAGGTAATAAAAAAAATTAATAAAAAAATTTAAAAACCGCTGCAAATGATTGTGCTGCTGTTGGTTATATCTTCGCTTCAATAATGATTTAGGAACACCATCCATAACTTGTCCGAACATTTGTGAAACTATGAGAGAAAACTCCGTAGCAACTTGTCATTTTAATCATTTTTATTTTTTCTAATTTCCAACGAACTATAACGATTTTTATAGCTCCAAAAACTCTTGAGTTATTCCATCATGAAACATTTTTTGTGAAAATCTCCAAGTTCAACATAAAAGCTGCGATAACTCGAGAATCAATAAAGCTTATCGACCCCACAATGGACGCATTTAGGACAGAATTTTTTTATTATTGTTTACTGTTTACTGAATTACTGTTTACGTGATGTTAGGTAATTAAATTTTGCGATGAAGATCGGGCATCATTCACTCGCCATTATAAAAATTAAAGATCTCTAGTGTCAAAAATATTGATTTTTGTAGACTGTAAAAATCGTAACAGCGAAAAAAAAATATCGCGGAATTGCTGAGTGTGATCAAAACTTGTACGAAATAGGTTTTGTGTCGTGGTCAAATATTTATAGCAAAGATGAGCTTGCAAAAAATACAACAACGCACAAATAAAAAAAAATGGGTTTTTTTTACTAGTTATATTTATCGCAACAGTACGTCATTTAATAAGCAACAATTTCTCGATTTCATAAATTCTTACCTGCCTTTCGACAAGGTCTATTTTTTCATAAAGACATCATGTACAAGACTATGGAACATTAGTAAACAGATATCACCGCTAGATCGCTCACGTGCCATCGTTTCTAGCGAAATTAAGACAAGACAGCATTGCAGCCAACTGTAGACACCAATGCCACCTGATTTACGCCCTTTACCCTGTAACACCTCGTATAAACGCTTCGAGGGACGATCAGCGTCCGTTAATTAACCCTAATTTTTTTTCTCGAATATTCCAGCCGAGATTTTGACACTCGTGAGGCGTCGGGTGTGGAAAAGCAACTGAAACGCCTAGCTCCGAAGTTAATTTCGGCCTCTCACGTCTTTCGATCTATTTCTGTCCAGCACATTCTTTCATGATCAGTAGCCGAGTGGACTCAACGCTGGTTGATTCGCTTGTAATCGCTCCGACGCACGGGTTCTTTTTTCGCTATTCGGAAAACGTTTAAAAAATCGCCAAAAATTCCGGTAAATTTCATCAAAAATCCCCGTGTTTGAAATTCGAGCGCCCGTCTAAAATTTTTTTTATTGGAAAACTAGCGGAATTTTGAAATTTGAAAAAGAAGAAACGCTTTCGAAACGAACGAATTTTTTGTTCCCGATGCCGACTTATTGTTGTTGAAAGTGCAGTGCTCATTTTGTTTTATTCGAGTTCAATATGCTCAAGAAGAAATTCCCATCGCTCGCAAGCATAGGGGTAAGTTGGGCTTTAAGCGGCGATAGCTTTCCGCAGGATAAATAAACGTTGACATATATTTAGGTCAGAGACATATCATAGGTGATGGACCTACGCAGCCCTGAAGATGCCCGAATGGGCGAAAGATCTCGGCCGAGAAATAAAAATATGGAGAAAAAGTCGCAATCTGAATCTCCCCCTCATCCTGACAAAATGTTGACATAGTTCTCCGCTATAATATCCCCCGGCCAAGAGATTCTACTCTATTACAAACAAAAGCCATATTGAACGCCATCGGCGTTACATGATTCGATAGAAATTTTTCAGTTTCCATTTCGAGAACGATTTATGGAGGGAAATATGTGGAAAATCTGCGAGCTTTTACATCGAATTGACAACTGAAGCAATCGATGGTTGCGATCGATAATCGAAATGAACATCGATACCATCGTAGATTTTCGTTGAAGCTCGCGAGAACTTGGAAGTATCGAAAATTGATGTTAAATTCGTACGGTGTAGATTCGTACGGGAGTCGAAGGAAAGTTTTGGCTGGCTCTAGAGCGATTTATTTTTGGAATTCCGACGAAATTGAAGATTGAGTCTCGTCGTATCAAAACTACAATTACAATCGTCCGCATCGTGAGAACGTCGGATATTTTGGTTTATTGTTCAATAACAAACCATTGTAATAGCCCGAGAAAAATAATTTTCTAACCCCCTCAAAATTTGTTGATTAATTAATTGTTAATTTCCAAATTAAAATCTGAATTTTTCGCCTTACGGTACAGTTGAATCGAGTGTTCACTTCAAGAATGTAGGTATTTTTTTTATTGGATATTCGGATTCTACATGCCTTGAAACGTAAAACATCAAATTTTGAGGGGGTTAGAAAATTTTTTTTTCTTGGGCGAGTAGTACAATGGTTTGTTATTGAATCGATTAAAAAAACCACCAACCAACCAAAAAACCACCACCAGTCCAAACTAAACCAAAAACCAAAAAACAAAAAAAAAAATCCGGTTTCTGAAAAACAAAAAATTCTGTCCGTCCGTCGTACGCCGTCAACACTTTTCCGGCCATAATGATAGCTACATTCTTGAAATTTTCATCGAAAATCAATCTCGGTCTCACGACGGCCTAATTCTTGAACCAACTTGCTAGCTCAATTTTAAGGGTATTTTGGGGGGTTTTGAGGGAGAGAAAATTCATATTTTCCATGGTTTTTCAGAAAAATGTATACTTTGTATAAAATTCATTAGATTTTTGGACGCTGAATCGAATGAGACCATTGCGGGATTGATAGCTTGATTGGATCTCGAGTATCGCAGCTTTTAACGAATTTGGGCGATTTTCAGAAATTCGACATGAGGAACTCGAGAGTTCTTGGAGCTATAAAAATCGTTCTATACTCCTTGGAATGGTCGTCAAACACAGCTGTACCGTTAGGCAGAAAAATTAGCTTTTAATTATTTAAAAAAATAAAATTAAAATTAAAATAGTTGCTACGGAATTTTCCCCAATAGTTACCAATATGTTTTTCGGTGGGAACGTTTACAAATAATCCATTACTATCACAAATGGATAATCTTCTTAAATCATTATTGAAGCGAAGGACTCATCAAATCAATCACAGGAATCATCAAGAATCATTTGCAGCTTTTTTTTACGCGTCGAAAGAAATACGATATTCCCGCCGGAATTTAACATAGGAAAAAAGTGTAAACAAATTTTTACTTAAGCCGGGTCCAGACGAGTGTAACGTGTAATGTAAGATTACGTGTAATCGAGCGCGAACAGTGTGAACGGCCCACGAACGCAAGGCGAACGCGAACGCGAATCCCTTTCCAAGAGCTGTTCGCGTACTGCGAGCGCCTTTGTGTTCGCGGGAAAAACCGACAGCCGATGGATCCTCCCGAGCGCCCTCTCGAGCGTAATGTACACGTACACGTAATTACACGTAATGCTCGTTGTGCCGTCCACACGTAGGATTCGCGTTACATTACACGTTACATTACACGTTACATTACACTCGTCTGGACCCGGCTTTACGCGCATGATCGGGATTTTTCCTCGAGAGGGCCGATCTCGCAAGGTAAAGAACGGATTCGTGCTGTTGCGATGCCGCTGCCGCATAAAGAAATATTCGCCATCGGAATTATTATCATCACGCTAAAACACCGCTGAATCTTTTCGACCTCCAAGCCAATTTCTAGCGTGACCTTCAATAGCGCGAGTTTCGTGACCGCATTGCTCGATTTGCGTCAGAAATTTCCATCATAGCGGTGCAATTTTCGGACGAGACGGAGGTCGAAATAAGATAGGGAAAATGCAGCATTATGGAAATACAAAATGAAAATAATTTTCCGAACGTATCCTTAAGGAACTTATCGGAAAAACGTGAACTTAGTTAACGTTAGTTAAGAGACGATAAGAGTTAGTTATTCAGTTCACGTCGATTTCGACGGTTAGGCCATCGTCGGCGACAAACTTACAAAATTCACTAGAAATCTTGGGAAGTAATAAGACGATATCGTCTTAGATTGGTCCTTGTCTCGAAAAATTGTTGAGAAATAATAGGTCACGGCTCAAGGCAACAGTACCGGCACTAGTCATCGGCAATGCGGGTCCTTCAGAATCCTAGTCGCCCTTGAAAAAGACTCCTATGGATTCACCTCTTTTTATTGGATTTCCTATTTAAAAAGAGCTACAAATTATTGTACAGTGGTTTATTATCCTTCAAGTCTTCAATATTGTTTTAAGGAGACTATACAAACCCTTTATTTTACCTTTATTTAATAAATTAATAATAATTAATAATTATTTAATAATACCTTTATTTTAATTTTTACAACAATTTTAATTTTAATCATTTTTACTTTTATTAATTTCCAAATTAAAAGCCCAATTTTTCGCTAAAAGTTACAGTCGAGAGTGTTTGACGACCGTTCCGACGAGTATAGAACGGTTTTTATAGCTCCAAGAACTCTTGAGTAATAACATCATAAAACATTTGTGAAAATCTCCAAGTACAACACAAAAGCTGCGATAGCTCGAGAACAAATAAAGCTAAAGGCATAACAACGGTGTAATACTAAAACGATAAAAACCAATAGTTGTCGTCAAATTTCCGTAGTTTTGACCTCAAATTCGGATTCAGCGTTAAATTTCCTATAAGAATAGCTTTCAAATTCGCTCGAAAACGAACATTTAATTTTTCATCCTTACCGCTGCCAGCGGAGCTCGAAAAAATCGATTTACGGAAAATAATTTCTGTGGCGCTGTTTAAAGCTTTTTCGCCAAATTTTTTGCTGTATACGTGTGTAGGGCGTTCGAATGAAGACTCCTGCACAATAAAACAATTGATTTAAACGAATTTCGTCACTGAAAAACACGGTTAAAGTCCAATTTCCGAGCTTTCAAAAACTGATTTTTTTGGACCACTTCCGAATTTTTTCGAGAATTGAAAAAAATCACAAAAATACATCTCGGTAAGATACAACTTTCCTGAAAATTTCAGATTTTTATCTGCATTGAGAGACGAGTAAAAATTCGTTAAATGATCGATTTAAAAAAATCGCAGGGGGACCCCCTTGGATTTTTCGCGGAAAATTTTTTGAAACCGATTTCGCTCAAATTCAGCATAATGATAGTTGATGATGAGTATATCAATAATATATGTTCCATTCATTGTTTCTTTTGCTCTAAATAGATGAAAAGAAGGTTTAACGTTGGAAAATGTCATTTTTTCGTGTATAGTCTACTAATATTGTTGAATAACTCAAAAACGGTTGAAAAATTGATAGGTACATTACGTTGGGAAAATGTAGACGATTAAATTACCTATCTTTTGGTATATTCAAACATCTGAATTGACGACTTTTTGTTAAAGTTATCCACTGTGCAAGCTACAAATCTTGGAAAACTTAAAGGCCACTAGTTTATTTATAAAATTTAACACATAGAAATACCTCGTTTATATTCTAGAATTGACTTTTAATAGAGAAAAATCTATTTCGGACGAAATTGGTCGTATTTGACAAATATTGCGGTTCTGAAGAAAATCAAGATACTTCCTTTTACTAAGTGAACATTGTAAACACCTCAGCAGGACACAAATTAGTACAAAACAAAAACCGCTCTGTTTATATACCTAGATTTTTTTTAAAATGACTAAAAATTAGAATTTTGAGTTTTCAAAAAAATTTCATATTTGTTAAAATTCGGTTTTAGAATGTTTAAAAAATGTCACTCGGTTTCAAATAGTTGACAACAATTTTCAAAAATATTCACGCATTTTTCACATCAAAATTGAAATTCTAATTGAGCGGACGGGGTGAAAATATTGTCAACCCAAGATACAGAATGGCATCGATCGATGATTCCTAGCACAATGATCGCATTTTCCGTTCGAGGAAAATATAACCAAAAGGTCTCCTGACGTCACGGCCATTGTCTTCACCCGGCGAATTGATAATCGTCTACTGCGACCTTTACAACTATAGGTTACAGGGCCAAAAGCTCCTTTGGTACGAAGAAGTCACCATGCCGTCAAACAATTCAAAGGCGAAATTCTGTACGTTATTGACCACGCGTAACAAATGTTACTTCCAAGCGTTGGGAAAATTTCCATTTTATTTTCTACTGGCCTGATAAATCGATAATTTGAACAAATCTTTGAGTTATCTTCATGGCGTAAAGAGGACTTTTTTGTGGAGCGAAATTTTTATCGTTTGGATCACACAACGTGCTTCCTAATTATTCGCAGATCGGGCGATTTTTCTAGAGCATTTTTCCGCATTCGTTGACGAGCTCTGCGACCAATTTTCTTCCTGTAACAATTATTGCTTCATTTTTCTTCTCGTCGCATTTCTTGATGTCCAGGGATTGTGAAGTAGAGAAAAACCAGGCGACTCATTCTCCGAATCTTTATTAGCTGGCCGAGCACTTTCGCCCATTCGGGCATCCTCAGAGCGACGTGGAGCCATAGGGTCCACAGGCCCGGCCAGCTAATAAAGAATAAGTCGCCTAATTATTGCTTCAGTTTATTTTCCTCCCACTAGTCTATTTTATAGTTAAATGCCTGATAAAAAGGGATGTCTTGATAAAACATATTTATGCTTAATTCACCCTCACTTACTATACTTATAGAATTAAACTAACCCTTAGAATTCTATGTGCACCATACAATAAAGCTATGAGGTAATTAAGTTTAATTTCCGTATTGCATCTGCAGAATGACAATTAGAACAACGTGAACTATTTGATCAACAGCGTCCCTCGAGGGAAATTTAACTTTATTCGGTTGGCAACGGGCGAGGGCGATGGACGTCTAACCGGAGTTGAATGTCTCCTCTTTCCCGTTGGGCGGCCACTGCTGCAGGCCGATCGATATGAAGCGCACAACTCCTCCACTTTGTTTCGGGGTCCAATTCTCATCCCCCACTCTCAATGTTGACTACAACCCTTGGACCTTGTCGGCAGGTTACGAATTTATAAATTATTAGACCGCCGAGGAGCGCTTTTGAAAAGCGAGTCTTGAGAGGAAAACGAGCTAGGAATAATTTACGCAGAGAGATTAAGGAAAACCGGAGTTAAAAATCGTCTTGAGCGTATGAGAGTTAAGTTGAAAATTTTTTTTGGATATTTTTCAATCGGCAAGTTCTCTTTAAACTTAATACACGGTCAAAACTCTGAAAATGGTGATACGATCGTCATTTATGGTCGAACAATATCAGTTTAAATGCCGTAATTTCGCGTGTGTATCATGTAATTCGTATAAATGAATAAAATCTTCTTTTTTTACACTTAAAAATCAAGAGATTGCGATTGAAAGTAACCAATAGAATGACCTACAATAAATATAAAAAAATTTAAAAAAAATGGGAAAATTTAATTTATTGATATTTTGGTACCTAAGGTAAATGCAAATTACGGTTCAATTTTTCGATTTTCAACGCGTACAAATAGAAATTGACCTGATAAATCACTTTTAACCCGCTCAGTTGACGGTTCTAGATCGGAAAGCTTTCCGTGTAAATAAACTCAATTTGCATCGAGCCATCTGGCCAAGTCTGTCATGACGAGTCGGCGTAAAGCTATTTTTGCAACCTGTTTATTGCTTCTAGATGTAATTTTCTAGGAGGAAAAAATTCTACAGATTCAGCGAATTCATAGCTCGGTTTGAAATTGGCGAAATGAACCCTTCCATTATCCTTATAGCGAATGAAATTACCTAATAAGAGACTATGGGCGGACTTTTAGTAAGAATATTGAAATTGTAAGAGTTATTCAGTACAAAAATCGACAATAGCCAATACGACGTTCAACGCTGTAATAATAAATTCGAACCATTGTAGCAGTAATAATAAAATGGAATGATTGCGCAGATGCAGTGTAGTGACTCGGCTGTTCAACACCGGAAATTGGACAAATATATTTTGCCAAATTTCGACATTTGGTTTTTTGTCAACCATGGGACAATAGGGAACTGGAACCGAAGGCAACGAGTTGAAGGCTCTATTCGATTTTCAACGACTAGAACGACGACAAGCTATTTATTAAATTTTATTTAAAATATACCAAATAATTTAAAATATACCATACCATTAAAATAGACCAACTGGTATTTATTACCTAGGGTGTTAATTTAAAATATACCAAAAATATACCATACCATTAAAATATACCAAATAATTTAAAATAGACCAAATATTTATTACCTAGGGTGTTATGATGGAAAGAATCGACGACTTGAACACAAAGAACGGAGTTTCGAAAATAAGAAGGAGAAAAACTAATCAGAAAGGGACGAAAACTATTTTTCGTCAAGTGAAAAAAGAATTGAAAAAATACAGTAGGTAAACGATTTCTTTTTATGAGGACAACATTGGAGGAAATGAGTACCTTAACTACGTACTCCAATAAATTTCATTTACAATTTTTCCTCAATAATTGGACGTTTTTAAGAACAGAAAAATCATCACAATATTAAGGAGTATCTCAGAAACATTATATTTTGATACAAGATTTAAAAAAAATAGTTTTTGGATTTGTATAATGAGGATTTGGAAAATTCTGAAACATAGAAGTGAAGGAAATATGAAATCCAAATTTTGAAAAAGTCTTAAGAATATATTTTCCTAGAAGGAAGTTGGGATGGAAAAGATTTTTCGTATTTTTACATGTTTAGAGGGGTAGTTGTAAAGCGGAAAAAATTGGAAACAGCAGAAGAAAATTTTCTAGAAACAAGTAGTCGAAATTGTAACAAAAGAAACTTTTCGTGAAAAATATCCCGAACGAAAAGATGAAAACTAATTAAATTAGAAAATTAAACTAGGCACCCAATAATAGAATCTAGAAGTAGAATATCTTCGTTTTCAAGGACAGTAGAAAAATAACCGTGTTCGAAATTGTTATCAAAATAATCCGGTCGGTTAAAAATTATCTTAAAACATTATTACCTAGTTGAGAAAATTTAATTGAAAAAAATTACTATCGTTAAAAAATCTGAAAAATAATTTTAAAAAAAAATCGTATTATAAAAAAATTACTATCAATAAAAATTAATTGATTAAACTCGGATATGTTTAAATATTAAAAAAAAATCATATTATTAAAAAATTACTATTATAATAAAACCCCGGTTTTAGCCGAATATCATCCGTGCGTGAAAAACGTTATCGAAACCGAAACACGCGTGAAAAGAAAATGAAATGTCACGGCAGTATATCGAAACGCAGGTATTTTTCCGCGGATAGGCCAACCTAAAGGTTATCCGAATATGAAAGAATAGGCATAGGAAAGCCCATTTCCGAACACGCCGAGGGCTAACGAAAGGTTGCGTTGGCAATAGCGGGAGAGAGCGCCGCCTCCGCTTGTCGGGGGTTGAAACTCGTTGCTAACTTGACGACCCGCCGGCCGACCCCATACTCCCCTTCAGTTCGGTTCAGATTCGAGTCAGAGTGAAATTGCGTCGAAAAGGCAGCCCCGGAACAGCGTGCGAATTTTTTTCGATAAGTCGCCGGCGATAACGGAAATCGAAGCGGGTCCATTCGCGAGCTATGGTCACCGAGACCCAGCCTCATCAGGTAATTCGAAATCGATTTTAAGAGTGGACAACAAAATAGAGAAAAACGGGGAAGCGTTTGAGAAATTATCGGGTTCCTCGGGTTTTGGCGAATTGTCTCGGATTTTCGAGCGGATTCGGTGAAAATTCGGATTTTACGTAAGGAAATCGAGCGGTTAAGTTACTCAGGAATAGCGCAAAGGATGAAAATGCTCTATTTCATTTCTAGACTTAATATTTAACCTAATATTTTAAGTTTACTCGTTTACTCGTTTTCAAGTTAACATTTTTTTTTTTTTTTTTTTTTAAAGTTTACTCCGTTGGATTTTCATTTAAAATCCTTCAATTCGTATAAACTGAACAAGCTTAATTAACCCGAGTAAATATAAACGGTTAATCGGTGGCGTAGCGGAATAACAATATTTATCAAGCTAGTGAAGTCTAGGTTTGGATAAAAACTAATATTTTCCGTTACGAATAAACTACAAGAACATAAAACAACCACGAATGCGATATAGCATCGTTTAATATACAAGTCACGTCGAAGTGCCACAATAACTCTCGAGAGGGGTTATTTTTCGAATAAAATCGCACTCTTGTCACTCTAAACAAACGCATTTAACCGCTTTCGTCGACATGTGCGTAATTCGTATCGCTATAAATATTTATTGCGACGTCATGAGAAGCTTTAAAGGCCTGGAGGGCATTCAATCCCTCTTTGGGAATCTTGTGGAACGTTTCCGTATCGATTTCGTCTTAGCTGGGGCAGGCCGACACGTCATCGTCGAGAAGAGGGGATTTTGTAAATACGAGTTACAAATAACGTACGGAAATTTCGCGAAAGCGAGGGCATTTTACATTGTCCCTTCCAATGGTGACGATATCTCCGTCCGGGCAGAACGCCAAGACACAGTCTATTGATTAGCTGACAGATCAATAGAGAGTTTAATACTGTACAGTAGAGGGGGAACTGTATTTTCCTTGATGGTAACAGGTGTAATCGAGATCGAGAAGGAGAAATGTCCGAGCTTCGAAGGAAATTATTGGAAAACAAACGCAAAGTGCACTAAATCGTGAGGGATGAAATTTTTGAAAATAGGAGAATCGCAAGGCGATTTAATCGACCAATAAAAATATTTTATCGTAATTTTTTAAAAAATCTGTTTTTGAATTTTTTGGATTTTTAGCGGGGATTTGTAAGAGAAATGTTGTTATGTAATTTTTTCCGGCAAGTAAGAGAATGAAAACTAGCGTTGATCGATTGTTGATTTTTATCGACAAGATAAAAAGGAAAAGCCTAAGAGTGATGGAAAGGTAAAAAATATTTTTGAATGAAGTGAAAACAAAAATTGTGTCATTCTGCGAGGGAAAAATTTCCAGGAGCGTATTTACTAGGAGAAAAGCCCCAAAAGGGAAATCCATTACAGCAACATTATTCAACAAAAAATAAAAATAAAAATAAATAATAAAAAATGAATAAAATAATAAGATTTAAAAAAAAAACTTCAAATGAAATTTTTTTGAAAAGTGTACGCTAGAAATAAATTTTTCATAATGAAAAAAATTTATGAAGAAAAACGATTTTGATAATGAAAAATCGAGAGGAAAATTATTCAACCAATTAAAACCCGAAGAAACCTTATTTCGAATTTAAAAACGATTTGAAATGTCAAATTTGAGGAGCTCCATTCGACGACAGAACTAGCTCTTTTCGTCTGAGAAGAATAAAATTTCCTGAAAAGGCATAAATAAAATCCGCACTTAATTGCGTTTTGTTCGATAACTTCAGTTGCTAAAAGTCAATTTGGATTCCCGTATTTGTGCAGCAACTTGCAACACTCGCGTCGCGAAGGTGAATGGTTATTGGTTACCTTCGGTGCAGCTTGCGCGGTAAAAGGATGAATTCTTGAAGGGCTTCCCAATCGAGGTTAAGGATTGAACGACAATGAACCCTTTACATCAACAATGTGAACACTGAGTAAACACTCAATGGTGTTACGGGATTTCTCAGACTATTTATGATCCCCTTTCAACCAGCTAAGAGTAAATTGGCTAAATATAATTAAGTGAAAATTGTGTTCGAATGGAAATACTCGTATTTTCAAGATTAATCGGGAACTTTCAACGAAGTTTGCAAGGTACGAAATTGTACGTTTTGAAAATTAGTCTAATCAAATTAAAAACTAGTTTTACGGGGAGAAACCGAGTGAGGAAAATATTTATTGAATATTTACATTTATTTTCCATAGAAAAAAAAATAAATATTTTGCTCGCTTAATTATCGCGTTGGGTTTTAAGTGAATTCTGCAACATTACCGCTATACGATGATAATAATACACTAAGGACACCGTCTTGTCATGTAGATTAATTTCCGGCGATGGAACTCTACTTGCAGAGAAGCACTTTGTATAATTTGTTTGTTTTCCGAAAGATGACAGGAAATACTAGAGGAGTAATAGATAATCTTAATTCGACAAATTTAAACTCGTTTTTACTGCGTCTCAATATGTTTAATTTTTCATTTTGAAGCGTGTTCCCAATTTGAAATTTTTTTCTCCCTATCTTTCTTTTAATTTATAAAAAAATTAAATTTCCACAAATGTTCTGTCTTGTTGATATTCTTGTTAATTTGCACGGGAGGGAGGAGGAATGCAGTTTCAGTGAACAATATGGCCATGTGGAGTATCGTTTCTATATATTCCTCGTCGCTGAATCGACTGACACTGGCATCACAATGAAAACTGACGATTTACGTGCCTTGAAAAACAGTGGCACAATTTTCTAATAGCGGGCAGGCGAAAAATCATTTTCCAAGTTTTTTTCAAACCGATTCCGACAGGCCCTTAAAAAAGCTACATTTTTAATTCATTCATTGGCGCCTTCATGAAAAAAAATTAAAAACTTGTCCAGCCGATATAAAAGTAGGAATCTTTCGTTTGACGAGATTCCCAAGCGGAAAAGTTCAAAACAAACGATCTTAGGGCAATTAGAGTGTAGAACCGCTGACAAAACTGGGGCTGTGTTAGACAAGGGTGCGAGGGATGATAAAACGTGCGCTCATGCCGAGGGCGGCGCCGGGTTGGCTGAAGGTGACTGGCGCGATCCGTTTACGGTTCGATAAACAGTCGCCAACACAACGGTTACAATTTACTGCCGGCGACCTAACCCAAAAACGACTCTCTTTTTCGTCCTAGGAAAAATACGAGCGTTCATCTCGAGCTTGGAAAACAACTGGACCCAATTGCATTGCGAGCTTCGAGTAATTTTTCCCTAGGATGACCTCGGTTGGCATTCATCCAAATGTAACGAAGTGGAGACGAATAATTATAAATTAATGTTCGACCCAGATATCGAAAAGGAGAGTGTTCCATTAATAGCTTTAGAGCTCGCCTTTCTAATAGGTGAATTTTCAAACGACCGATACTTAACATTTAATTACCTCCACCGAGGCTTACTAGGTTTCGATTTTCTCAACGACTCAATTTACAGAAGGAATATTCCCTGTATTCGTGAAATTCCAGTTAATATTTTAGATAGTTTTTAGCCAAAATTATATTCATAATTAAAAATAGGCAAAAAAATAATTAAAAATTTTTATGATTGTTCTGCGCCTCCATGATAATGAATACTAAATGATATAGGTATATAATTAGGTCGCCCTGAGGATGCCCGAATGGGCGAAAGTGCTCGGCCAGCTAATAAAGAATTGGAGAATGAGTCGCCTGGTTTTTCTCCACCTCACAACCCCCGGACATCAAGAAATGCGACGAGAAGGAA
Source organism: Tupiocoris notatus (assembly GCA_037159825.1). Classification (NCBI taxonomy): domain Eukaryota; kingdom Metazoa; phylum Arthropoda; class Insecta; order Hemiptera; family Miridae; genus Tupiocoris; species Tupiocoris notatus. The sequence continues at coordinate 294,731 of JASJUZ010000035.1, read as the reverse complement.
AAGAATAATTAAAAATAGTTTAACAAACTATCTATAAAATATATATAATAAATAAATAAAATATGTAATAAAATAATTTCGTATTCATAAAAAAAAATTGAACATTAAAATTTTCTAAGTTGAAAATAACATTATTATTTTATTGCTTGTTGACAGTCCGATGGAAATACTGCATTCCTGCGGGCGGCAAGGGCCGGCCACCTTGACAAAGTTCTCGACCAGCTGAAGAACAATGTGGACATAAACACGTCAAACGCCGTAAGCCTTATTTTCCCATAATAGTCGAAACTAAGTTTCTATATTCAGGGAATTTAAGAGCGAAACATTGAATTACAGAATGGATTGAACGCGCTCCATTTGGCGTCAAAAGATGGCCACATCAACGTGGTCTCCGAACTCCTCAAGCGAGGAGCTAAAGTGGATTCGGCGACTAAGAAAGGAAACACTGCTCTTCATATTGCGTCCTTAGGTAAGAAAATCGAATCCAATAAAAATGACCGTTAGTTATATAAAAGGTGCCAGTGCTGGCGAAAGCGTTGCCGAGAACACACCCGTAGCTTGTTCCAGAGTTCATACATTGCATTTAATAAAAGAGAGCGTTCTAGCATTGAACCTACAGTAATTAATCCACAGTAATTACTCAATAATCATGGTGCACAACATGTCTCCGAAGATAAATTCGAAAAAAACGAGGTAATGTCGACTGCAATTTTCTCTGCTAAGCTGTAAACATCATTTCATCAAGTTCAGAGCGGTAGGCAAAACAATGATGATGACAGGGATTGGCAAATTGATGGGGTTACTGGGGAATATGGCTGGAAAAATCCTATGATCACCATCAATAATTATTACCTCATTCACTACTATCATTCGCTGGCATCTGATCCAGAAATCATGGCCTGTAGATTCAGAAAAGTCATGATAGAGAAAACCAGCGAGCAGATTCAACTATTAACCTTTCAAGAATCTTCTTCCCTTGAATGATTCACGATTATGTTGCACTCACAACTGACGCCAACTTTAACCCAATTTCCAATCCCTTCCGGAAAAAGATGCCCAGAAATAATTTCAGCGCTTGTTTTGCGATTTTACAGCTGGTCAAGAAGAAGTGGTCAAACATTTAGTGGAGCACGGAGCCAGCGTTAACGTTCAGAGTCAAAATGGCTTCACTCCTCTTTACATGGCGGCGCAGGAGAATCACGATGCTGTCGTGCGATTCCTCCTGGCCAACGGTGCTAACCAAAGCCTCGCCACAGAAGTAAGCCTGATTCCAAACGGCTTTCGATTTTTGTAGCGGACGGTTTGAGAAAATATTTCATTTGTCGTTTTACCAGGATGGATTCACACCTCTGGCAGTGGCGATGCAACAAGGTCACGATAAAGTTGTTGCAGTCCTTTTAGAAAACGACACACGAGGGAAAGTCCGACTTCCTGCTCTTCACATTGCTGCAAAGAAAGATGATACAAAAGCAGCAGCTCTTTTATTGCAGGTCAGTAGAAATTTTTTCGGGGCTTGAAATGACAAATATGGAGAAATGGCTCATGTTTTATTTGATCTCCAGAACGAGCATAATCCTGATGTTACGTCCAAGAGCGGCTTCACGCCGCTGCACATAGCGTCCCATTATGGCAATGAAGCCATAGCCAATCTACTACTTACCAAAGGTGCCGATGTCAACTTTGCGGCAAAAGTAAGCGAATCATTTCATCTGGAGCAATAGCAAATGTTCTAGTGTCACATTCTCAAGCGAATCGAGCCTTTCTGAAACATTTGGGGCATCGTTTTCAGCACAATATCACACCCCTCCACGTGGCGGCCAAATGGGGCAAAGCGAATATGGTTTCGGTTTTGCTGAGCAAGGGAGCCAACATCGAAGCGAAAACTCGAGATGGCCTGACGCCTCTGCATTGCGCTGCACGTTCAGGCCACGAACAAGTGGTGGACATGCTCCTCGAGCGAGGAGCACCTATATCAGCAAAAACAAAGGTAAAGTCAGTGGATTTCAGTAAGAAAATTAATATTCTTGGACTACTGATGCAATTGAGGGTGAATTTTTGCAAAATAATTTCAACTCGGCAAATTTCTCATTCCAAACGCTTTCCGTCTGCCGAAGATATGACAATATATCACTGCCTCGACACACCCCAACTCTTTCTGGTTAATATTTATGTCTTAATTCTCTTCCCCGGCAAATTTCTCATCTGTTTCCGTCCCGAATCGGGGTTAGGAGAAAGACGTGCGCCAGCCGAACGCCAGATGTTCGTTTCATCCAATTCGAGGAGCCCCTGAGGAGGACAATAAAACAAATGGGCTTCCATACGAGAACTGAGAAAGTCTATCAGAGCACTAGAGTCGAAATCGATAAGTTCGCGAGGTTTCCCCCATCCGTGACCCCCAACAGTATCGACCCTCGAGTTCCGATTTACATTTTGACCAAGGTTGGTCGGCGCCGGATCAACTGAACGACTTAAGGCTCAAGCTACCCAACATTATAATTGTACAGCACGAGCAATAGCGTTCAATTATTGTTCTATTCTTAGACTTTCAACAACCGTACGAAAATCTCGATTTTTGAGACTCAACTAAACGTGAAGCACGATTTTGGTCGATGAAATATGAAACGTGGACAAATTGTTATATTTGTAGTTAACTTTTTCAATTTAATTCATCTTCTTTTTTTAAATTAGAATTATATTTTACAATTATTTGTCCCACGTTGGGAAACCACATAAGCGGAAAAAGATCCCGTCGTTTTCTCAACTACAGTACGAAACTGCAGTTTGGATAGCACTTGATAAATCTTAAAAGAACCAGAATCGAGAGCTTTTCGTCTTCGAGCTAAAAATAATTTCAACGTCATATTTCAACCGAACAGCCGACCTTCCAGATGGCCGGATAAGATTTGGAAAACTTGTCTGCTCGTAAAATGAATCTCAAGACGAGAAGAGATTTGTAGGATTTTTGGCTTGCCGAAAAATAAATTTGCAGGCGTCAAAAACTCTCACCAATTGAAAATTGCATATGGCGCATCCGTGGTAGTAAATATTTCGATGCGCGACGGGTAAAGTACTAATAGTTTCGGATATAATAATTATTATTTTGCAAGAAGAACGCTCAATAATACCGAGGTCGTTTTCATGCTGTAGGTCTATAGATACTAAAAACCTCTGATGATGCCCCATAAGGCGAAAGTGTGATGCGGGAAATGAAAGCTGTAGAGCAAAAGTCGCGAGTTTTTCCCCCTCGACTACACCTCAAAAATTAATTCTTAAACTTTCCAGAATGGCCTCGCAGCGCTTCATATGTCATCTCAGGGTGACCACGTGGACGCGGCTCGGATCTTGTTGTATCACCGTGCCCCAGTAGATGACGTCACTGTCGATTACCTGACAGCACTTCACGTAGCAGCGCATTGCGGACACGTGAGCGTAGCAAGGCTCCTTCTCGACCGCAAAGCAGATCCGAACGCAAGGGCTCTCAACGGTTTTACTCCTTTGCACATCGCTTGCAAGAAAAACCGCATCAAGGTGGTTGAGCTGCTTTTGAAACATGGCGCCTCCATCGAAGCAACGACTGAGGTAGGAATCCCAACATAAAATTCGGCAAAACAAGACCATTAACCTCAATTTTGGATACGGCATCACAGAAATGTAGACTGGTACCATCTTACAAGCTTTATTCTTTACAGTCGGGGCTCACACCCTTGCACGTCGCGAGTTTCATGGGCTGCATGAACATTGTCATCTACTTAGTGCAGAATGAGGCTGGCCCTGACATCAAGACAGTGCGAGGCGAGACTCCTCTCCATCTTGCTGCTCGGGCCAACCAAACTGATATCATTCGTATACTTCTCAGGAACGGCGCACAAGTTGATGCGAGAGCCAGGGTAAGCACGATTTTTGCGAATTACCGAATCAACGTCCTGCATTAATTGAACAATTAATGCTCAATGTGATTAACATTTCAGGAACAACAAACTCCACTTCATATAGCATCGCGCCTTGGAAACGTCGATATCGTCATGCTTCTGCTCCAACATGGGGCCAATGTTGATTCAACAACAAAAGATCTCTACACAGCTCTCCACATAGCTGCCAAGGAGGGTCAAGATGAGGTAATTTAGTCGGATATAATAGCTAAAACCAGTTCACCTTTTGTTTGAATTCAGTTGATCGGAGTATTGCTGTTACGTATGAGTTGGCCACTTGGTGATTTATCGTCAATGCTGTATGTATATTTTCAGGTGGCATCGGTCCTGCTTGAGAATGGTGCATCCCTTGAAGCGACAACAAAGAAAGGCTTCACTCCCCTGCACCTTGCAGCCAAGTATGGCCATATGAATGTAGCCAAACTTTTATTGAGGAGAGAAGCTCCTGTGGATGCACAAGGAAAGGTAATGAGGGATCCTCTGTTTTGACAGTATCTGTCGGTGGCATCCAAATTTGCCAAGGCACCATGATTTTCCTCTGTACATGTGCACCGCAGAAATGATCTATTCCAAATGCTCCATTTTTAGTATAAATCCCAGCACTTACAGAAAATTTCATGCTTTCTAGAACGGAGTGACTCCCCTTCATGTTGCAAGCCACTACGATCACCAGAATGTGGCTTTGCTGCTCTTGGAGAAAGGAGCTTCGCCTCATGCAACTGCCAAAAATGGACACACTCCTCTTCACATTGCAGCCCGAAAGAACCAGGTAATGATGCCACTAAGGTGCCGTTTCCTTGTATTGCCCTTGAAGCTCAGATACCTTACTTAGATTATATGTTTAGATGGACATTGCAACAACACTTCTGGAGTATGGAGCCAAGGCGAATTCTGAGAGCAAGGCTGGTTTCACCCCTCTGCATCTCTCAGCGCAAGAAGGCCACGCAGACATGTCTAGCCTTCTCATTGAACATGAAGCAGACGTCAACCAGAAAGCTAAGGTGGGAACGGGAACTAATTTGATCCAGAAATCACACGTACAATCAGGATGGCACCAAGTTTTCAAAATAGGCACAGAAAGAGTCATGAATTTTCGATAAATTTTTCAGAATGGCCTTACTCCACTGCACCTGTGCTCCCAAGAGGACCGTGTCGAAGTGGGAGGCATTTTACTCAAAAACAAAGCCGACGTCGACAGCACAACCAAGGTATTTAGATTTCAAAATCCATGGAACGGCTTTTCTTGCTATTACAATATTTCTGCTTCAGTTTCTCTTTTCATCTCATACATCAAGAGCAGAGTAGTTTAATGGGTAACTGTAGTTTACACTCTACAGTTACCCATTCATTTCACAATTTTCAAGCCCTTCTAAAGATGCCAATGATGATTGCAGGCTGGCTACACTCCGCTCCACGTGGCTTGCCATTTTGGCCAAATGGGGATGGTTCGACTTCTATTGGCTAATGGTGCATCAGTTAAGCCGACTACAGCTGTCAACTATACACCTCTTCATCAAGCAGCTCAGCAAGGTCACTCACACATTGTCAATGAACTATTAACTGCAGGCGCAGATCCGAATGCCACAACCAACGTAAGTGTAATCAGCAATTTTGTTAAAATTGCACGGGAAATAAAAAATTCTAAAACGCTTCTATCTTCTGTCTGAATAGCAAGGACAAACGGCGATGTTCATTGCTCAGAAGCTTGGTTACATCAGCGTCATCGAAACTCTCAAGGGAGTCACCGATGCACCGATTTCGCCAACATCAGCTGACGAGAAGTACAAAGTTGTCTCGCCCGAAACTATGCAGGAGACCTTCATGTCGGACTCAGAAGATGAAGGAGGTAAATCTATGCTTGAAATGCCGTTACTCATTTCATCCCATTTGAATGACATCATTGGCAAAATTTTGCCAGCTCATCAACATTGCATCCATTTCTGTCGTGGTGAACCGTGGTTGATAGTAGAAACCCTGGGTTTGATAACAATGCGCTAGACCCATATGAGCGGAGCTTTTCTGCGGTACATTAAATAAAGAGCTTTACTGTAGCAGATAGAGAGCAGATAGTAGATAGAGCTTTCAAGATTGATTGGCGAACCATTTGGAGGGACTTGTGAGTTTGCGGACACACTGCTGCCCAAGTTAGGAAGATCTAGCAGCAAGCTTGAAGCTGCAGTTTGGAAGCTCTAGAGTAATTCTCCAGACTGGTTTGTAGAAGCCCTTGCTCCAACCTTGCAAGCTGCAGTTTGAATGCTCCACGGCAACTTTGCAGTATTGCCTCAAACTTCTACCATACGGCTTCACTGGCCAGTTCAGAAAGTATAGGCATAAATAGTTCTGTCTTTTGGGCAACATTGCATTTTCGAATTCAAAGGTATTCATTACACTGTGAAAGACTTACAGGCAAGAGCATTCGGGGCCCATTGAAGATTTCAATGACCACAGACTCAATCTGGCAGCTCCTGTTAGAACCAATATTAATTACTCCAGAGCTCTCGTCAGAATTTGATCAAAACGTCCATCCCACTTAATAGGGCAGCTTATTTTCTGAGACAGTTGCTTGATTTTGTGATGAATGCTCATTAGATATCGCTCCCTAATAGTAAACTCCCTGACCAAAGCCTCTCTAGAAGCATAACCAATTAGATAATAGACCCTTGATTAGGCTCCTCTTTGAAGTAACAGCGCATAGTCAGCAAGTAGTTTTCAATAAATAATAACAAAAGTCCCTGGTTTCCCCCACTACCAATTAAAATAATCAGTTTTCTCATAAGTGGGGGCTCTAAAAACATTCTAAGCTTCCTCAAAAGTACTGAAAATCCCGTAGGTTTTTCCGTAGACGCCATGAAAATTCCGTAGATCTGGCAACACTGCAATCATGCATGGAATCTCGCGCGTTAGATAACCTTTAGAAGCGTCAAGCCATATTCTGCGGTAGATAAGTTGAATAATACGTTTGGAGCTAGCCTTGCTCAGCTTTTTAGTGCCAGAGTGAACAGAATAACAGCCGTAAAGCGGATAGTGATATTTTACGAGCTTCCTTACACAGTTTAACCAGTTGACATTAAAAAAACAGACGATCTAACGCTTTTTTTAAATTTTCTAATTGATATTGTGTACCCTAATCTCGTGTAAGTTAGCTAGGATAGAAAATCTTCCTTGCGGGAGTTAGAAGATTTAAAAAAATGAACATTAATTTGGTCAAACGAAGTTAGCTGAAATCTGATCGCGAAAATTGATTCAAGTTTAATTTACCGATGTAATTAAGTCATTTTTCATAAGGAGCGAGCATGTTATACGAAACAATATTTTAGTTCTATTCGCACCCAAGCAACTTTTCTGACGGCCGGTCGATTTATTCCCATTTATGAAAACCACTATTTTCACCGTTGAGAAGCATGAATACAGAAATATCACAAAACTCACCCGTGAAACATTTATATGTCAAACGCCTAAACTTTTATGTTTTTTGTTTGAACATTGTTTCGCAAATATTTTTCTACTCATAGCGATTCGATTGAAAAAAAAAAATATTTGTAGTGTGTTTGAATTTTAAAAAATACTATCCATTGACTTTGTGAAAATTTCACCACCGCATTATCAGTAATCACTCTTCTAATAAAGTTCACTTTTGTTAACGCACTGAGAGTGTATGTGCTGTTGAGAGTGGTTGGCATGTTTTTTGTAACAGTAAAAGTATTTTTCAAGTAGCAACTTTTCAGTAAATTTTCATTGCCTCGATAAAATTAGAAAGTCTGGATAAAATTGATTTACTTAAAAATAATATCAGTCCAAAGTAGGAATAATTGGAGTTGGTCGCCCTGAATCGAACGGTAGAAAACTTCAAGCTTCAAGATAAAATTAGAATTTTTTCCAAAAGTGAAAGTACTCGTCTGAGTGAAGAATGAAAGTCCCAGCAATAAAATCGAAGCTTCTCTAAAATACTGGCTATGAAATGTACATAAGTAGCTCACATTTGTGAAACTGGTTTTGTAATATTTTTTAATACATTTTACTTAGTTAGGTAACACTTCTCTCAAAATAATTTTTCAGCCAAAAATTTTTTTTTAAAATCTATTACCGCGCATTTTTATCTATTTATCAACATTTTCATATTCGAATTTAGCCGGGTTTTTCCCTTTTCCCCCACTAACTTTTCTCTACTTCTCTTCGCTCTGTACCCGTGTTCGTGTGAGTGTTTGCACATTTTGTAACTGCCTTGCACTTGTGCTTGTGTGTGTTGTGTCAGGTGATGTTCTCGGTCTTGAGTATGGCTTTACGCCCGCCCACCCACATGTCTACCTACCCTACTTTAAGGCTGACACCATTTTCACTCGTAAGTCACTTCTTTCGAATTTCATTCTCTCTAACTGTACGATAATACCTCGCTCGATCGCATGACTCCCACTAAAACTCGGCTGATAAAATGTGAAAACCCGCCTTCATTATATTGAGGAATTTCATTGAGTTTACCGATGATCCAGGTGAGGACACAATGCTGAGCGAGCAGCCATACCACTACTTGACAGTCGACGAGATGAGAGGACTTGGCGACGATTCGCTGCCGATCGATGTCACCCGAGACGAAAGGGACAACAGAGATATCGGTAATACGGAAACCTTGCAAAGCACAGCTAACATTCTCTTCTATCTCAGTTCCATCTTGGAATCCGAGAAACGCGTTCTTTAGTTCAGTAAAAAAAAATCAGATCCGACGAGTGGTCTTTTTCGGTTGAACAAATTTCAGAGAACTAACGAAGGTTTTGGAAAGGTATAGTTAGACAAAGTATCAAGTGTGGTTTTTTTTGTGGGAAGCTAAAGAAGGAATAGTTAACTGGTGATACTTTGAGTGGAAATCGCAGGTTGGGCAATGAAGAACATCGGAAAAACATAATGTAGCAGATATTTAAGCTTGCTGACGTTCAAATTCGCTATTAATTGAGTACCTTCCCTGCCCTTTGTTTTTGTGGCAGGGCCACCTACCGCAATAGACGACACAATCAGCCCACAGCATATGAAGGAATCATACACCGTCACCTCCTCCGCCGTCGACAACATCGATATCAACCGGCACCCTCTTCACGTCGGGTAATAATAATTTACAAGATTCAAAACAATTGGATTATTCTTCATCTAACCGATAGTACAATGAGGATATTAAATTAAAAATCTCTTCAACATGCTTTCTATGGGAATGCAGGAAGCTTCAATGGAGAAAGTAAGTCTAAGTTGTCACTTGAACGTACATAAACAGCAGTTCACAAAACTGCGTGCAAGAAAAGCTAATGGTGATGCTGCAAAATTTCATGATATATCCTCCAGATTATAGCATAGAGCTTCTTGAACGTCAATATTTCTGAGACTCAAAGGAACAGCTGGTGGCAAGAGAAAACGAGAAATTTGCGTGGTTGGGGTAGAATAAAGTGGTGTTTCGAAGTCACGAGGAATAGCAGGGAAGAAGCTGAAAATTTCAGAAGTCATTGCAGAGCCAGAATGAGCTGGAACTCTAGTAGCGTTGAAGTGTGTTGGGGAAATATCAGTGACAGCCCTGAAATACCCAAAATACTGAACTTCAGGCACTGCAGATATCTTTCAGTGGCTGAATCTTATCAATTTTGACCATTGACAAATACTGCTATTCTACCTAATTGCTGTTTTGATTGAAAATAACCAGCAGGAATAATTATTACAGCTTCCTTGTGAGTTTCCTGGTGGACGCACGAGGTGGAGCTATGCGAGGCGTACGACACAGTGGCGTTCGCGTTATCGTGCCTCCAAGGAGAGCGCCGATGCCTCTCCGTGTCACATGCCGTTATCTGAAACGTGACAAGCTACCTCATTCTCCACCTCTTATGGAGGGAGAGGCACTAGCAAGCAGAATCCTTGAACTTGGACCAGTAGGAGCCAAATTTCTTGGGTAAGCAAACATCTTGAATTTGCAGCTTCAAATAAAATCCAAGACTAATTTCTTCGATGCACAACCAAACGACCGTCATTTTTGTACAGGCCTGTTATGATCGAAGTACCACATTTTGGAGCGTTAAGAGGCAAAGAGCGAGAAATCGTCATTCTCCGTTCAGACAATGGCGAGACTTGGCGCGAACACACGTTTGAGGCAACTGAAGAAGCGGTCCACGATGTGCTCAGTCATAGCTTCGAGAAAGATGGTCAGTAGGATTTAAAAAATCTTCAAATACTGTGCAATAAAGTGTAACGCTATCTTCTTATTCCTGTCAATTGAGGAAGGCTTGAGCTTTGCGAAACACAAATAATTGTGCCTCAATCTGCCATTGCATTTCTCTACAAATAAAACCATGTTTCAGAAATCGCCCAATTTGAAGAAACAGGCCGCACAACTCGAATCCTAACGACCGAGTTCCCTCATTACATCGCTGTCGTGTCCAGAGTGCGCCAAGAAGTTCATGCAATTGGACCCGAAGGTGGAATGGTTTCCTCCACCGTCGTTCCTCAAGTCCAAGCAGTCTTCCCGCACGGGGCCCTCACCAAAAAGATCAAAGTCGGATTACAGGTAAACGTCAACCTCTTCAAACCAAGGAAGAACGCACACCCTTCCACGTTGAAAAAAATCACCGTCAACCATATACCGAAAAAGAAACGGTTCTCACTAATTTGGTAATCCGGTTGGATTCCATTACAAATCTGCTTACATCGTCTCAGTCCGAATACATATTTCAGTTTGCTTATTTGTCAATTATTCCAGCTCTCCAAATAGGGAATAGAATACCTTGAACAGCTTTGAGATACAAAGGTTTCATGTGGTAGAGGTTAACAGCTTCAGCTAAGGCAGGCAATCAGAAATAGATATCACTCAGTTTTCATGCATGGGTAAAATGAATTGGAAGATGGTTGGAGTATGATATCATGAGACCTTTTTGATACGAGGTATTTAGTTGGTAGTTCAGGGCGTTTTGACCAGTATCAGATGCACGCAAGTTACAAATTACCAAAAGTATGTCACATCGGAAAATGCTGATATTCAATTCAGCGAGCACTTCACTCGGATTACATCACCAAACCGGATACCACTTAACACTCGATTACTTCCAGCTTGCATGAGTAGTGCATGTTTACTTTCGAAATGTAGGTATGTTTGGCGTGGATTTTTTTCTTGTTTTCGGAGTGATATAGTTGAAACCAGCAAAGGGTTTTTGTCCCCGGTGTTCACTGTAAGAGACAGACTAATGTTTTTTTTTTTTAAAAAAAGGTTCAAGCATGAGCAGCATTTTCTCGATTTCACTAAGAGATTAATTGTTTGATTTTGTTTGAGCGAGCTATGGGTAAAAAATGTTTATTGTTCATTTCTCCAGGATTCAATGTTGGCATCAAATGAGTAGTGAGAATGAATATTCGTAGAGGTTAACGGATCAAATAATCATAGCGAATTAACTGGCTGTCCATTTCTTGGGGTGATCACATTGTACAATTCGCACGCTTTAGCTTTTATCAGAAATAAGCAAATTTAAAAATAATGTTTGTATAATGAACAGTAGACCTATCGATTGACAAATGGCAGTTATAAAATTAATGAAATTCTATAACCGAAACACATTCTGTGACGAGTATACGGCTATGTGTGATAAGATGTAAAGCGATCTATGTATTCAATTGAAATCATGTACCTAAAAATTTACTCATGTGCCATAAAAAAATTATAAAACTGCCCAACTAAAATGTAATTTAATCAAGTATATCAATTTCAAAAATTCTAGTCTGATAGTGATTGTGTGTAGTGTTAGTGAATGTACTTAATCGATAGTAAAAAATTTAATATCTAAAAAGAAAAAATGTTAACTATCGAGTCTTAATTGTGTAGATTCTAGAATAGTTATTTTTTGAAGTTCTTTTCCATTCAACTCTTCACCTAGTTCTTTTCACTGGATGGAAGAACTAGATTGAACGAGGAGTCAGTTATTTTGAACGTTCGTGTTAATTATTTCAGTCCCTACTTAACAGAAAGAATGTTTTGTTTCTTTTTTTAACGATGTACTGATTTCTAAGGATATTAACTTTTTGAATTGTAACGAAAAGATTGATTACGCTAGTCTTAACTTTTCTAACTCATGTTCTAGAGTAACGAAAGGAAAAAAGCGTAAAATGAGTATATTAATCGAATCTACTAATTGATATTGTGTAAAAGAATAATCAACGAACATGTTCTTGGAGCCTTTAGACATTGAAAAAATAAAACGGTGGAAAATAATTTCAACTTGCTAAATGTTCATGGTTAACGTATTCCAAAAATGTATTTCTTGTTCATAATTAAACAAATGAAGTACATTGTGATTTCTTAGTTTCTGCCTGATAGCTGTTGATAAACATAAACTCAAATTGGAAATGTAGCAATTCGTATTGAAAGATGATAATTAATTTTCCCCCTTTTGAAATCAAGCCACCTACAAAATGGTTATTATAACCTCCAAAACGTTTAAACATCAACGGATCCAACCAAGGACATGTTCTCCATGGGAAATCACGGATACAATCGTGACAGAGGGGATCTGTAGTTGATCTATTAATCTGAATGCCTTAGCATTGTGACTAAATGTTTCTCAGCAAAAAAATCTAAAAAAAAAAGAACTGCATCGATGAATGTTTGTGCTCTGTACTCACTGGTTATCATGTCTCACGCACTCATTGTATTGTTCATGTACAAAATGCGAAAAAAATATAATGTGCCCAATAAATTTAGTTTATTATAGCAAAAAACGTTTCCAAATTTTTACAATCAGCCTGCCCATTTTGTTTCAGGGCCGAATCGGCCGAATAAAATGTGCAATTGCTGTTTTTCCCGTTCGTACCAAACTGATCGACATTGGACAACACTTTTCGATTCTTTCAAGATATAAGCACAGTTCGAAAATATCTCGAAGGATAAAAATCTCTAAACCGTTTCCTTATCGAAGACGATTAAGTTGGCAATGCGATTCAGTTTTCAGGCGAACTTTGTACTGACATTTAATGGTTTGAACGTAACGACATTATTTGCGAAGTAATTGGATGAGAATAATTATGAACTAACGAAATTTATTGGGCATCACACGCTGCTCAATCCTTTTATTTTTACCGCTTTAGCTGTTGGATGCAAATGTCCTCTTGCGCTTCACTATTCAGTGCTTGTTCCTGTTCATATGTTTCCCCTTTTCTGTATTTTCGAGCTATGCTTCTATTGCTGCTTTACGGTTCTCACAACACACACTTATAACCGAACAAAAAATTCCAGACTTAGTTCACCATAGTTAACTTGTGAGATTTGAAAGGAAAATGACATAATTGTTTTGCTCATATTCCAATAGCATGGTTGGATTTCAGAACGGCAACATGTGATAAAGCCGCTTACAAAATATCACACACTCAAAAAATGCGTAACTACTGACAAGAACACAGATATCTGCATGTTAGCAATAATCTCACCCAACCGATGAATGAGAACAATCAATAATCGAGTCAGAAAGAGTGGTATAAGAATGCTACTTTTAAACTAAGCTAAAATACTAGCAAACTACAGCAAATACTGTAACAACTTCTACGGTAAACACTTTGAACAATACAAACACACTTTAAAGTGCTCAAGGATGTATATTGGTCACTTCGTATCTAAACACTACACAACACTTCATGATGAATTAGCACGTTAGTCAAATTCGGCTCAGGTTTATAATTATGCAGTCGTTCAACTTCAAAGACGTAAGTATACTACAAGAAAATTATAATATCATGAACCACGCACGTGGAACTAACACAAGTCGACTGTGAAAAGAAGGGACGTTGAGAAGTACTGGAATTGTACCGTTTATTAGCTGTGGCAGACATAAAACTCTAATTTCCACATATTAGAGAAATTCGCGCCAAAAACGGTGAAGGAGAGGTGGAAGGCAATACAACTTAGATGGTGAAACAAAAGTGAGATAAAAGAATCGGTCGGAGGAGCAAGAAACCACAAATTTTCTTCTGAGGTTGGAATCAACTCGATTGCATGAATTATATTTAAACGAACCATAATTATAAGAGTAACATTATATTAAAAACGTGATAAAAGAAGGAGAAACTAGAAAAAAGGTGTAGGTAAATCGAAGCTCAGTAAAATAAAAATGATAATTTAATTTTGAGGGTTTATTCACATTGCTGTTGAACGTAAATAAAATTATTCATCAATTTATTAAAGTTTTTTTCCAACCAACATGTTGTTCACTGCAAAAACGGTTTAGAAATAAATATAAATATTGCTCCGAGAAATTGAAAAGAATTTGATAAATATTTTTTGATGTATTTAATTGTTCGAATTTATGACGTTTCTGTTGATGTTTTTGAGCATCAAAATTCCAAATAGTCAGAGTGATGCTTAACAACCAGATCAGTTAACTGAGAAAAATATTATGTTGAAAATGGAAGGAAAACCATTACCAATAGAATTCGAAAACTAGAAATAAAATAGAACACGAATTTCGAAATTAGTAGGTAACAAAAACTTTTTTAAAACAAATAAGTATACTCGGTCTCTATACTTATTTCTACAACACAAAAAAAAAATATTTTTTGATAAATGCGTTCACAATAGATGAATATTTTGATTCAGAGTGAAAAAACCTATAAAAACTCTACAAATAATTGTACTGGGGTTTATTCTTTGCTTCAATAATGACGTAGGAAGACCATCCATTTGTGATAGTACACTACTCCTAACATTTGTGGACGCTCCCGCCAAAAAACAGATTGATAAGAAAAAGTCCGCAGCAACAACTGTTGTAATTTTAATCATTTTTATTTTCCACAATTTTTCCAAATAAAAAGCTAAACTTTTTGTCTAACAGTACAGCTGAAGAAAATGTGACGACCGTTCCAACAAGTATAAAACGGTTTTTGTTGCTCCAAGAACTCTCGAGTTATTCCCTCATGCCAAATTTCTCGAAAATTCTAACGAAAGCTGCGATAACTCGAGAACCAATAAATATATCGACCCCACGATGGTCTCGTTCGATTCAGCGTTTAAAAATCTATAGAAACTGATACTAAATACACCCTTTCGGAAAAACGTTGGAAAATACGAATTTCCTCCCTTTAAACCCTCCGAAAATACCATTAAAATTGAGGAGCGATTTGGTTAAAGAATTGAACTATGGTCTGACCAAGATTGATTTTTGGTGAAAATTTCAAGAATTTATTTCTTATAGTTTCGTCGGAAAAGTTTATTTCTCATGGTTTCGTCGGATTTCGGTTTATTATGGTTTCGTCGGAGGTTTATTAAAATAAACCAAAATATATTTTTAGACGTCTGTGAATTTTTACCGCACAAAAAATGCTGCGTTCGTTTTTAATACAGCGACTGAAGAAAAACCCACAGTACGTAAATGATATCAATCCGTTCTGTCCAGGCTCAACCGATACCGGCAGAACTGACGGCGAAACTTCTGGGCAATCGCGTAGCCGTTTCGCCGATAGTAACGGTGGAGCCTCGTAGACGTAAGTTCCACAAGCCGATATCATTGACGATACCAGTGCCCCAAGCAGCCAATAAAGGGATGATAAACCAATACAGCGGCGACGCTCCGACGCTGAGACTCCTCTGCTCCATTACAGGTAAGACGTAGAGATATGAAGCCTTCAGGATCCCTACACAACCTGTCCAGTATGTTCTTGTCTTTGTTCGACCTGTTACATTCCTCGAATTATACCTTCTACTCAAGGGATAGCCGGATTTGAAAATTTCACTCGAAAAATGCAACGCTTGTTGTCTATTTTATTAGACCAAAATGGAATCTACGTTGAATTTTTTGTATGACGGGCTATTTAAAAAAGCTAGGTGCGAAAATTGCTCGACCCGTAAGCGGAAGATGAAATACGATTCAGTCTGCGCGGAGCCGTTAGAGCTAGAGTGGGAGTTGCGGCTCCTTTAGAGCGCGGCTCTCAACTCAACGGGCGATCGGCAAGACCTTTCACCCGGACCTTTCACTATAAAGCCCGGTACGCTCTAGCAACAAACTGCCGCTCCGCTCCAAGGCCAGGATCGGGGCGGCAAAACATAAAAGGAGTGAGGATCGGCGGAGCTGAGAACGGCCCGATGGCGGTTTTTTCAGCCGCATCAAAGAAATGTTCGGAGCGGGGTCTGGACGGAGTCTCATGATGTGCCGCTCCGCGCTCCCGCTCCTCAGAATTCTATACTAATTAGATTTCCATTATTTTATCATTTTTCATTAGGAATGAAGAGCGCTCGATTCTCCCGATCGCTCTTCCGTGGTACGGAGCGAGGATCGGAGCGCTGCGATGTTCGGAACGGAGGAGCAGAGCGGCAGTTTGTTGAGGGTGCGTACCCGGCTTTAGAGCTGAACGGCTCACGATTCTGGCTCCTCATGCGAGACCGCCCTTTATCTACGAGCGTGACCGATTTTTTACTTCCATGTTTACGTAGTAAATGGAAGTATTTTTATTTTATGATGATTGATCGACCCTCAAAATCTATTCAGTCAATAAATCAGGGATGTGTTCCTTCGGCAAGCTTTCGAAAAATATTTTTTCTTCATCAGGCCTGTGACCACCGTCAAAAAGATTACCTAGGTAATTAATTCGTCAGTTGTATTTTTCATTGTCGGCTGAAGAGGGTTCTTCTTGAACCCAAAAAACTTATTGCACAACCCTCATAATATTTTGACGCTAATTTAAAAAAAAAAAATTTGCAGCAAATAATTATCTAAAACATTTTTAATCTTATCTGTTCATTTTTTTAATCTCTTCATTTCTAAAAATCTAAAACAGTTTAATTTTAAGTTAACTTTTAACATTAGAGTTGTGCAATAAGTTTTTTTTTTTAGATAAAGAATATTCCAACTTCAGCCGACAGTGAAAATTACAACTGACGAATTACTTAATTAAGTATTTGGACGGTGGTCATTTCATGACCGTAGGAGCCTTTTCCAAGCAATTATGAAGAAAATATATTTTTCGAAAGATTGCCGAAGGAACAACCATATTCCTGATTAATTGACTAATTAATAAAAATTAGTTCGAATGCAGATTTAGGAATTTTCTCGTTCCTTCACGTTTATTTAACACGGGGAATATGCGAGTGGAGACCATCAATTCATCAAAAATTCATCCGCTCTTCTCGACCACATTGCGTTTCTTTAGCGACATTTTATTTATGTAGAAAAAATTCAATTTTTGTACGTTTATAAAAATGATGCAGGGATAATTAGTTTTCGCAAAATATGCATATTTAGGTACCAAGTGTTTTTTATTTAATAACTTTGTTAAGACGAGTTTTATGCGCTTTTTGGATGACCTAAATCCCTTAAATGAGCTAACTCAAAGTAGCAACAAAAAAATAAAAAATAAAATAAAAATAAATACAGCATCACCAGGCAAGGATAATTTACGGGTTTAAAGCACCTTTCAGCGAACGTTTTCGGGTAGCACGTCTGAAAATTATGAAAATGACCTCATGAATCTCCCACATGAAATGAGAGAATTAATTTTTATGAGCCATTAAAAAGTATTCTCAACGCAAAAAATGTTTGCGCCATTTTTGGTTTATTATTCAATAATAAACCATTGTAATCGCCCAAGAAAAAAAAATTTATAACCCCCCCTCAAAATTTGATGTTTTACGTTTCAAGGCATGTAGAATCCGAATATCCAATAAAAAAAATTCTGTCTGTCCGCCGTACGCCGTACGCCGTACGCCGTACGCCGTACGCCGTACGCCGTTAGCAGTTTTCCGGCCAAACCATAATAGCGAAATTCTTGAAATTTTCACCAAAAATCAATCTCGGTCCTACGACGGCACAGTTCTTGAACCAACTTGCTAGCTCAATTTTAAGGGTATTTTTGGGGGGTTTTGAGGGGGAGAAAATTCATATTTTCCAGGGTTTTTCAGAAAAATGTGTACGTGGTATCAAATTATATAGATTTTTGGACGCTGAATCGAATGAGACCATCGCCGGGTCGATAGCATTTATGGTTCTCGAGTTATCGCAGCTTTTGTGCCGAATTTGGAAGATTTTTAGAAATTTGACATGAGGGTATAACTCGAGAGTTCTTCGAGCAATAAAAATCGTTCTATACTCATTGGAATGGTCGTCAAACACTCTCTCCAGCTGTACTGTTAGGCAAAAAATTTAGTTTTCAATTAGGAAATTGAGAAAAATAAAATTGATTAAAATTACAATAGTTGCTACGGAATTTTCCCCGATAGTTACCGATCTGTTTTTCGGTTGAAACGTTTACACATGTTCTGAATAATTACTATCATAAATGGATAGTATTTTGAAATTAATATTGAAGTGAAGGAATAATAAACCACTGTACAATCATTTGCAGCGTTTTAAAACTATTTTTATTTACCAACAGATTTATAATTGAGTTAATTTATTTTCTAAGCCTCAAAAAGAAAGAAAAATCTACTTTTCACGGGAATATTTACGCGGATAATCCTCTTCGCGAACTATCGCCTCGTTAATTTTTTCAAATCGGGGGAAAAAACAATTAACTTCGAAATGTATATCGTAATTTAAAAAAAGTTAGCGTATAAAAGCAAGCTCGCAAAAATGTAACCATTGTTTTTCGAGAGCTCAACTCCGATATTTCACGCTCCATAAAATCCACCGATCTATAATATTCATTATATAAATCCGTCGGCAATTCAGTGCCAAATTCAGTCATACAAATCGATTGAGAAAAGAAAACTTTGTAATAATTATTATTGTCAACCTGCAGTTGAACTATTTCAAATAGCCTCATAGAGTAGAATAAATGTAATTTAGACTGCGTTGGAAATCGTCTAAATTAAAGTTACTGGACCGTGAGTAGAAGTTGGATAGATTACAGTTGCATAGATAATTATAGATTTTCGGATTGGACGAGGATTTTGAAAACAGGAAGAATTTTCCACGGCCGGAATTACGAGGAAAGATTAAATTTTCGTTAGAAACCGCTTTTTAAAAATTAAACATTAATTTCGATCCGACGAAATATCTTGGGAAATTCTTCTTGACATGAATCGATTCCTTTGATTTTCATACAATTGATAACCATAAATAATGTATTCCTTAGTCATTGCATTTTGTTACTGACGAAACTAGTCGGGTAGATGTAACAATATCAAATGTAGAATTTTATCGTTTCGTTTATTTGCAATTGTTTTGAATCCGATACTAGTGCATTTTGTCTATAATTGCTAGCTGAATAACGGTCCGTTTATCGTTTCCTCCGCCGATCAGGAGAATTTCGGCGGAAATGCGGTCGAATTAATCGCTAGCGTTTTCGAAATTTGAATTTCAATAGGAAAATGCCGTCACCTTTTCCATCCCTTGAATTGGTTTTATTTCATTTTTCTCTATTCGAACGTGGCACTAGGGAAAGGAGACTCCTAGTTCAACATAAGCACAGAATTTTAACACATTTTCCCTTCATCGATCCTTTCTCATTTTCCAATCCCAGTTTGATAGAAAAGATTTTTTTCCGTAGGTAAATAACGATAAAACCCCGCCATTTCTTCATGTCCTCGCCTATCATTCGCCGAACTCATTTAATTCATTAATCAGGCAGAATTCATATTCCCAATCGGGTAGCTCTCAGCTTAATACGATCCCAATGCCTTCTGACAAACTGCTTATCATGTTGCTTCCATTCTGTTATTCATACAACAATATTTCTTAATGCTGGATCCTGCAGGATACTCTAAATCAAAGCATAGTGGCAAGTATAAATTCTAGTTCGAAACAAGGATTATTCTAGTAGCTTCAATAGGCAGAATATTTGATGGCTTCTGTAAGAAATTTTTCCATAGCGCTTTGTAATCACTGGCTCCCGAATATTCGTCACGGTTCTCGAAAAAAAAAACTCCTCCCCGCTGATGTTTTTTTTTCCATTACAATTTCATCGCTCACTTTGGGTTTCATTGTTACATTTTCCTTCGAAACTCCAAGCATCATTGACCGATCGTAGTGACTCGACAGGGAAAGTCTAAATTTAGAAAAAGCACTCGCATGAATTTTTTTTTTCTAAATTTGATACAGCAATTTCATAAATTCTTCCGCTATTCCTGCACCGTCGATCATGGTTCGGTTAATTCTGCACCTTTATACTTTTTGGAAGCGACTGTTGGAAAATATGGATGAATTTTAATCGACTTCCAACCGTAAATGTAATTTAGACAAAGGCTGCGAGTAGTTGAATCGGTGTTGTAATTGGAAAAAATTAGCGGATTCCTCATGCTAGGCTGACAAGGTAGGTGTTGTCATTTATTTAATAAATGATTCGATGGATTTAAAACATAAATGATTTTTTACTGCCAAGTTGAAACAGCATGGGGAAGTCACAGATGCGCATGTGGACTTTGATAAGTTAGATAGTTTCCTCGGGAGGAAATTAACACGGTTAAATATTTACCTGATGATGAATTAGTTTATTGATACATAGTATTAACTGATGTAAGGGCAGAAGACTGAGGATCCACAAAACTGGTTGATCGGCTATGACCTTTATGATTTTCACGTTCAAGAACTCAGCCAGTGTTGCCAGGTCTCAAGCGAAGATTTGGGGGAACTCTCGATCAGAAAAAGGGGAAAATGGTTGTTTTTTTTTTTTTTTTTTAAACAAAAAATGGGAGAAATATACAGAGCCATAAATATATAATTATCAATCGAGCAAATGCTGGTTGACCAATTTCGTCCTATTTGAAATGCATGCAAGAAATTTGCAGATTTATAAAAATAAAAAAAATTGAGAAAAATGGTTTAAAAGAGGAAGAGGCACACGTTATAAATAATTATGAGAAATAAATTGAAATACATTACCTATGTACAAAAATTTGAATAAAATCAGAATCACCATAAAACTTGAAAAATTGGATGTCAGAAAACAAAATTATTCTCGCACTTTCAACTGTGCCTACATGGTAAAACACTGTCTCTATAGGCAAAGCAGGTACAGGTGACATGACACATTGTTTGAACACTCGACTATCAGGAGAAGTTCTCATATACATGGCATATAAAAATTATCACTCAACCTGTCAACTTTAAAAAATCACTTATTTTCCAAATTTTTATTTTTTCTACATTTCACATTAAAAAAGGGAAAAGGAAAGCAAACACATGGGGGAGGATTTAGGAAAGGGGAAGGAGTTATTTCGTCTTCGTTTTGAGGGAGTTTTCCCCCAAACAGGGGAGACTTGGCAACACTGAACTCGGCTGATTCTCATAGATCCACTCATAATCATACTTAACCTGTACACAATCCAATTTTTTTTAATGTTAATAGTCACGAATTGTAGCGATTATGCTGGCATTTGTTCCTTATATTAATTGAAAAAAACGTTAATTTGACATCACGATAAAAAGTTATCCAATACAATCCTTCGCTGCATTTTATGTCCAACATCACCATTACATCATCTAGTTTGTCACTCATGGTAATCGTATTCTGGTAAAAATAAAACAAAATACAGAATCTTTACATGGGAAATCACTATAATCATCTACTTCGAGGTTTTTTGTTTGTGTTGATTGCTGATTAAAACAAAAACATACCCAAACCATTCAGCCACATGTAAAAAAAGTTAAAACGTTCAAATTTGTGCGCTCAAAAATGTTCAAATCAGGTGTCCAGTTTATTTCAAAGTATAAAATAGAACTATAACAGCTCTATAACAAGCTCTATAACAGTAGTCGCCATTACGTGTCCTTTTCAACTCCAGAAACGACATATCTGCCCGAATTCTCTATAAACCAAAATCGCCCATCTATATGATTTTTCAGATAATTCTGATCAACTGTCTAGCTCAGACTGGAGATGAACCTTGCATTTGAGCAACCTGAAAAAATATATAGTTCATCGGTGTCTTCCAGTAGGTGATAGATTATAGCGCTATAATAATATCATTATTATGGCGTGGAGAATTCAGTTTTTGAACAGTAATTCCATTGAATGCAACATGAACTCCTTTCCAATTACATTCTATTTCGAAGGCGACGAAACTTCCAGTCACCCTCTCCCCAGTGCCATAGGTTTTTTTTTCTATTCCGTTAGATAAAAAATACTAAAAGAAAAGAGTGTATAGATTCTCAGTCAAATTCGCTCTACAAGTATTTTATCTGACATGAACACATTTTGGTTACTGCTGCACCTTCCACGCAGGCGTGTTTCGGAAAAGATCTCTCAGAGGTAACTACCAAACTTGGGACACCCCTTGTTACAGTTTACTTCTAATAATCATCATCATATAATTACTTCCTATCATTGACGAATTTTACGATTATTAGAGTGAGACTTCTATTAGTAAGGACCGTTCTTCGATTGTCAGTTTTTCAACCCTTCCGATTTGACTGATGGGAACGTTTATTTGATTTTCATTCCGACTAAGTCAATTACCTGTACCAGGTGTCTGGGCTGACTTATTTTCCAAGCCAAACTTTTTGAACGATTAGCAAAATTACACGAAAACACAAATGAATACCGTGAACATCACCTACTCGAATTTCACTCGATGAACGCACCAAATCACATTCAACTAAAATTGTAAAATATATTGGCACACTAACGTCAATTCGCTCTTTGGCTGATAGCAATGCTCCGTTATTTTTTCAGTTCTTCCGATCCTGATTTTTAGAGCGATCGGGTCCCTGTTGTGATATTTAGTGCGATTCGAAAATTCGTTCGGGATTTTCCACTTGTTGAGAAGGAGTGTGCATTGAAGAGGGTCTTTCCCGGAACATGTAGCCGTGTATTCGTCCTCGGATATTTTTCTTACCCTTTATTTCGACCATTTTCAGCCTCCTCGCCTCGAACGCTTCTCTGCTTGTGCGCTTTTGAATGCTTTCCGTTATCCGTTTTTCTCCAATTTACCTCCTATCACATAGTTTGTAAATTATTGAACCGAATAGGCACATGCTGTGAATATGTGTGCACTGTAAGTAGATAGCTTGTGAATACCTTGTCTGGAATGTAACCGATACGACTTTGTAGGTAAGTCGTGGTTGATGTTAGCTAGTTTATGCTGTAATGCGATTAAGGAGGCAGAGCGTGACGTATAAAGAGCTGACACGTGCTCACTGTTCACTCATTTTGCACCTTGGCACCTTCACAATCGCCACTCATGATCTCTGTGTTATGTCATTTTCCCTTTTCAGGGCCTTAATCTCTACGTTAGACACTTCCTAAGCGAGCCGCTAGTTTCTCAAGGCTTGGCTCAATAAATACTCAAGGCTTTACATTTGCAGTTTCCTTCATATAATCACTAGCATGGCCCATGAAAGGGTCCATGGCTACTAGAGATAGAAAATATTAAAAATATGGCATCAATTTTAGAAGCAAGGTGGATAGGATCATATCAGGGAAACTACAATATTTAATAGTGACCTTGCTTGTGTACAAAATGGAGCTATTTCATTTTATGAATGACATTCTTTGGCCCTGCAAAGGGCCGTTGAAAAAATAGGAATACGTTGACGCTCTTGAAGAGCTTATAGCTATCCTGATCAAATGAGAATAAAATGCAGCTCAAAATTTTTATACTTTATCAATTGCTGTCTGGAAACAGTTGTCAGCTTTATCGGCGCGCTCAGCCTCCTTAAAAATGAAAGACGTTCTGACTGAAGACAAAATCATCATTTTTTCTTATTGTCACCTGACGTTTTGATTGGCTTTAGGAGGAACGACAAGGGCCCAATGGGAAGACGTTACAGGATCGACGCCGCTAACCTTTGTTAACGATTGCGTCTCGTTTACGACAACCGTGTCCGCTCGATTTTGGCTGATGGACTGTCGAAATATAAGTGAAGCGACCAAGATGGCAACTGAACTCTACCGAGAAGCCATTCACGTTCCATTCATGGCCAAGTAAAGCATATTATACTCTGTTGCTCGATAATTAAAAGCAGAAACCATTTCTACAAAATATTTTACCGCATCGCAGGTTCGTGGTGTTTGCTAAGAGAGTCGACACCACCGAAGCTCGCCTCCGAGTATTCTGCATGACTGACGACAAGGAGGACAAGACACTCGAGCACCAAGAACACTTTACTGAGGTGTCGAAGAGTCGGGATGTCGAGGTCAGAGATTATTTGCATTGATTAATTTCCTTTCTTGATTCGACATCGCGTGCACTGACCAATCAAAACCAATTTCAGGTTCTTGAGGGTAAAACTCAATACCTCGAATTCGCCGGTAACTTGATACCAGTGACCAAATCAGGAGAGCAACTTCAACTTGGATTCCGTGCCTTCAAAGAGAATAGACTTCCGTTCACCGTACGTGTCAAGGATCCCCACGCCGACGCTATTGGACGGACTATTTTTATGAGAGAGCCAAAGGTAAGTTGCTGGAGAAGAGAAATGTGAGGAATCTCCAGTAATGAGAGTTCTAGCTCACATGCGACCGAAATACGTTTCAGGTGGCTAAAGGAGATGTGCCTCAACAACCAATTTGTATCCTCAATATTGTTCTTCCGGAAGAAATCATTCCCGAACCAGACCTCCCCGAACACGAAGCTCACAAACATTCATACATTTCCCATACAAGTAAGCAGTGGTTTCCCACCAAGGTCGATCATAATACATTAACAATTACCCAATAAAGTCACTAATATGATCATTGCGTTTTCAGGTGGTTTGCAAAGACTGTCAGACATAAGTAATCTGTTAGGAGAAGATTGGGTTAGGTTAGCTGGCGAACTAGGAGTTAGCACGTCGGAAGTGAACAGTATCAAGACTGAACTTTGTGAAAGTAGCGTGGCACATCAGGGTCTTGCCATGCTCCGGCTGTGGCTACAGAATGCGGACAACAAAGCGTCAGGTGAGCGATCCCTAGGTATCCAAGATGTCCTCCTCAAAATATTTCGATACCATATTGAGGTTTTTCCAGATTTAGCAGTATAAAATTCTGCACCAAGTCTCATGTCGAATGATAAATGTTGCAGCATCCAATTCACTCGAACAAGGTTTGAGAAATATAGGACGTGACGACATTATACAGCAAACGGTGTTCCAAACGGGAACGTACGCCCTTGCGGAGGAGTTGAGCCCATCGTACACCACCAAGACGGGAATATTCAAGCGATTACCCGGCGAAAAACGCGAGATAATCGAGG
This sequence comes from Tupiocoris notatus, assembly GCA_037159825.1. Taxonomy (NCBI): domain Eukaryota; kingdom Metazoa; phylum Arthropoda; class Insecta; order Hemiptera; family Miridae; genus Tupiocoris; species Tupiocoris notatus. Next base: position 269,699 of record JASJUZ010000035.1, on the reverse strand, counting down.
TATTTCGTTTGTCAAGCCCTGGAAATGATTTAAATTGGGATTAAATTTAAAAAATTACCAACATGAAATGTGAATTTGCAGGTGCACAGTGTCGAAGAGCGACTACACAAAGAACAACCGAATATAAGAGAAAGGACACCGGTAATCATCGAAGGAACTCGCCCAAAAGACGACCGACGATTAGGGAGAGAAAAGGACGACGGCGACGAGAAGAAATACGTCGCTGAAGAGAAAGCCGTCGAAGATGAATCGTTGAAAAGCGTTTCCGAACGGAAGAAAGAAATAGAAAAACGACTATCGCAAGATATCGACGACAAAACCCCGACGACCGCTCGGGAAAGTAAGATACCCACTTCGACGAAAACTGCCAAAGTGACGACCAAGGAGACGGTCAAAACGAGAGAAACCGTATTAACAAGAGAGACGAAAGAGACGATAAAAACGGAAAAGAAGAAACTGTTGGACGATTTGGGGGAAAAGGAGACGGCTGAAGAGAAGGCAGTGTCGCCAGAGCCGGCGCATTTGTCGTTTGACGAGAAAAGGAAATCTTTCGAAATGGGAATCACGCCTAAAGACAAGATAAAACAGCAAGACAGCTTGACGAGCAGTATGCAGCCTGATGTATCTAAAAAAGCAGAAGAGGAGACAAAATTGACCAAAGAAACTTCGGTGGCGAAGACAGTCGAAGAAGAAGAGCAGCTGAGTTTCGCCGAGAAGAGGCGCTCTTTCGAGCAAGGGTTGTCCATGAAGCAGCCCGGAGATAAATTGCCAGCCGCTGATAGGAAGAAGGTAATAATTATAACTGAAGCATTGCACATATTTCTGAAAGCTGAATGGAACCTCTTTACGAATAAGGGACAACTCAAAAAAGCTGATTTTGGGAAATCGCGTTCCAAGTTTCACTCTTTCATAAATGGCCATATATCTCCATGGTGACATATTGAATGGTAGTGATTCTTGTAAAAACATGTTCGAACGTTGATGATCCAACAGCTCATGGACAGAATTTTATTTTTGGCTTGTGTGGGGTGAGCGGAGGGGAAATTTTATCTCGAATTTCCACGGTTTTCAACGTTTTCCCCTTCTTTGATGGACGATGTTTGTGAAGATTCAGAGACTTTTTTGTGAAAGAAGGGAACAAGTCAGAATTAGGTCAAGATCGATCATAGAAAATTGGTACAACTCAAAAATTCACCATGACGATGGTTGGCTTCCGCTGAATTGTCAAGAAGAGCCTGTCTTCCACGGACGCAACCTGCTTCTTGAGGAATAAAAATCTCTCTTGAGAAGGAAGGCTCAATTAACCTCGTTTTCACCATTGATGGAGAAAATAAAGCTCTTCAGCTATCCGAAATCGTTGCTAACTCAAAAAAACGAATTTTTTAGTTGTTCGCTTGTTCCAGAAGTGCGATGTAATGTGAAGCCTTTAGAAGGTAGACTTTATATTGATGATACAGCTTTCATCGTAACTTCGGGGAATTTACGTTACATTATACGGACTCTGGGCATCTGTTGCATAATATCCGTATGACCAGGATACTTTTTTCAGGAAGCGGCTGCGAGTATGTCAGAGGAAATCAAACGAGCGACCGACTTCAGACGCGATTCAGAACAGCTGTTCCAAGAAGTGTCCCAAGGCTTGGATAACATAGGCAAAGGCGTCGAAGTGCCTAAATCTCAAGGTAGAATTAGCCATAAGGTCACTTTGGCTTTGCTGTGGTCACTATAAATGATGAATTTCATCACTCTTCGATTGGTGATGGACAATTTGAATTTTACAGATTTACTGTCTCCAGGGATGTCCAGGACACCGCCACCCAGCCCGGCCGAATTCTCCAAAGATGAACCAGGTAAAGTTTCAGGATAAATGCAACCCTCAAGTCAATCGAACCCCAGGAAAGCTATAATGGGGAATTTGCATTGATTTATTTTTTATTTTTTCAAAAGTGCATGCCACGCGGATAACAGAATGATGGTTCAAAAGCCTGAAATTGCTGCATCTATAAAAAATTAAAAAATGATAAATTGAAAAATGGCTCGAACTGGAGGGAGAGTTGTTGCCACTTGTTCTCTAGCCCTGGATATAAAGCAGCGAAGCGGTTTGGAGAAAAAACAATTCACAGTGGTAGGACTGAGCTGGTGACGTCAGCCAATTTCCTCTGTTCCTCGCAATAATTCCTCCTTCTAATTTTTGTTTCAAGTTTTTATTTATAATTTTGATTCCCTTGAAAATGGTGTTTTTAGGCATGCCTATGTATTGAAAATGTCGATTCCGAATAAATAATCGATGCAAAGTTCCCATTGAAAGACCTATGTCTTATGAACGATCCCGCTTTCAGATAACAAGAAATGGTCCGTTGAAACGGAGTCAACCTTGTTACCTGGCCAAGGTAAGCCAAAAATTACATACCGTTCTAACTCACTCATAACCAACGAAATGGGAAGCAACCGCAGCACAACAGGTTACCTACAATACTTCTCTAGCGCCGTGATCAGTTACAAAACGAAAGTCATACGAATATCCTAGTGAAGGTTGATCGGTGGAGAAATGCAGGAGTTATTCAAGCCGCAAGGTTTGTACATTACCCAGCAGTGTTGCCACTTTGCACCTGACTGAGACTTTTTGCCAATTAGCAAATTACCAAGAAGTTTTTCTGCTGAAAAAGAGAATATGCCAGGTGGAATAAGGCTGAGAATGTTGAAGTGAGAGTGATAATGAGAAGTTGAGGGTAGAATAGGGGAGGGATGAGGGTGGGGTGTGGTTTTGAGCTTGATAAGGAGCTTTATACGAGCGAGGAGAATGAGGAGATGAAATATTGGTGAGGCGATAAAAAGAGCATTTATCGAGAAAAAAATAGACAAAGAAACTTGAGACGTGGGATCAATAGATACTTCAATCTGTATGAACAATGAATGAAAGATTAGTGAGGGATAAGAAGAGCGAGAGAGATGGATTGATTGATAGTTTTTAATTTATCCACCAGGGGAGGTTAGGGACACGGGGCCCTCTCTTATTCCACCCACCATGGAAACATTTTAGAGCAATGAGCTCTTACAATATACACTACAACATAATAATCATAATAAAAATAACACCTTCTCAATTAATATAAATAAATATTTGCCTCGAAAATTAAATAAAACACCATTATTTTCTATGTTATCAATTTTTTTACACTAGTTTTTTACTCCAGTTTTTCCATTCAACTTTCCAATAATGCCTTTTCAAAATCCACTTGACTTTTTACACCACGGCAGATATTTGGAATTTTTTCAACTCGCGAACTTTGGGAAAGAACAGGCAAAGGAATGAAGGGGTAACATGTTCATCGAAGCGAAGACGCAGGATGAAACGGATTACAGCGTTTTGTGCTTTCTGAAGCCAGTCTAAATCTAGACTTTTGTTTTATTATAATAAACTATTAAAATCGCCCAAGAAAAATAATTTTCTAATCTCCCCAAAATTTGATGTTTTACGTGTTTCGGATCGTCCGTCCGCCGTCAATAATTTTCTGACGAAAATATAAAAGCTCTTAGAGAGCTCTTAAAGCTCTTAAGAGCTCTTAAAAGTTCTTGAAAATTTCACCAAAAATCAATCATGGGCTGACAACGGCTCAATTCTTTAACCAAATCGCTAGCTCAATTTTAAGTGTATTTTTGGAGAGTTTTGAGGGGGAGAAAATTCATATTTTCTAACGTTTTTCAGAAAAACGTGTACTTGGTACCGATTTTCATAGATTTTTAGACGCTGAATCGAATGAGTAAAACTGAGGGAAGAACAATAAGTGAGTGAAGATGGATAAATTGTGGAGTGAGGGATAAATAAATAAAAAAATATATGAAATGAGGAACAAATAATGAAGTGTCAAATGCTAGATACGTGTGAGGGAACGAATTTAACAATGTGAGGATAAACTAGAAGTGATGCATGAGAAACAAGGGACGATACAAGAATTGATTAGCGAAATGGTTCACATTATTACTAATAGTTGATATTACGGATCTAATAATTTTCAACCGCTATACGAGCTCTGCGTTTTTTAAATAGCTCCAAAATTGTCAACTTCTTAGATTTTTTCAACATAGTTTGCACTCAAAACACCGCAGTAGTGTATATATTTGTACAGAAACAATGAATTTCATACACGAACAAATCTGACCGGGTAATCATATTTTGGCGCAGTTTTGTCCACGAGGAAAGTCTCGAGGTATAATTACGAAAATGAGGGAGCTCAAAAATGCTCGACTATCGCTCATACTTTGACATTTTCCGCATCTAACGAGCTTATCAGGAGCAGAAACCGTAAAAATTCTTAACGACTACTTATCGGAAACGGCTTCTTCGAGACTAGTTTCTCAATCGAGGTCTGCTGTTGTCCGTAATTATGTAACTTCTAGAATGAGACTATTTCATTTCGAAATTTCAAAAATTGCCGGGTTGTGAAATTCATGTTGAAACCGTCTCAAAAAAAAAAAATCGGTTAAATTTTCCGCCGAAAAAAGCCCCTTCAATTTCCGCGATTTTCGATTTCCTATCCGCTTCCTCGCTGTTAATGATATTGATTAAAAAAAAAAGTTCGATTCTAACCTCGTTGACTTATTTTTCCTACTAGAATCTCGAGATTGTTCATTTCGTTATGTATTTCGGAGGAAAGACTGTTAGCGAACACTTGTTAGGCTGCATAACCTTTAAAGTTGTGAAGGAACCTAAATATTCTCAATCGATAGCTCGTTCAGTAGGCCAATTGAATTAACTTCTAGCCAATCTTACCAACTCAGTTCACGCGTCGCTGTCGTACTGTGTGTGACCCTTCGGAAAATTTTTCTTCAAAGCTTCTATCATCAGTAAGGTAGGCTTGTTTGCATAATCGACTCATTGCCACAAAACCAATCGCCCGGTCGAGTAAGTTGAGCGATCTACCGAAATTCGAGATTGTTGAAATTGAAACGATTTTCTCTCGATTGAAATATTCAAGTCGAGGTTAACAGAGGCTTATCTCAGGTTCATTAGGAAATGAGGAGTAAAATATTTTCCAAACACGAGTAAACTGTGCGCCATGTAATAGAAACACGAAGGAATACAACAAAAACAAATTTACTTTACCACATTTCACCTTAGATGTCCTCTCATCACATTGTTCGCTATCCACGTGCTAGCAATAACTGTGTTGTGTCCCTAGAGCTTTAAAAAGGAGCATCCAATCGGAGCTGCGGAGTGCGATTGCTTCCCATTTCGGTCCTGTCTACGAATTCTTGTTGATGTTGTTTCGTGAGAGTGTGCTTATGATTGACCGTCTTGAATCGACTCACATCCCAAAACTGAGTAGGTGTAATAGACTGTAAGTGTTGATGGTAGTATTTCATAATGGAGGCATAGATTTTGTACAAAGTAGAATATGTAAATTCGAAGAGTAGAATTTAGTGAGAAGTATGTATAGGTAGCTGTATTTAATTGATTGAAAAAATTTACAGACTATGAATAGCAGCGACTTGTGGTTTTTCAAGTAATTAAATTAATAAATTAATAACAAAGTATTTTTGGATTAAATCAGTTTTGAGATGTAAGTCTAACCTCTCCTGCCTTATCCACTACCCTTCCTTCAATACCGTTGACCACCAGCGGCTTTTGTTTCGTCTTGAGTTGGCTTTCTCTTATTTACGCTTGCTTTGTCTCTTTCTTTACTTATCTCATCGCTTTTCCATTTTGCATTCGTGTTTGGAATTTTTTTTGCCCGCCTTTCATCTATTTTGTTTTGTTGGTTTTTTTCCCATGATCATGGGTTTATTTTCATCGCCCCGTCATACAATAGTCGGGCAGTCTGTAATTAAATTGGCTCATGTAACATCTGTAAACGTAATACGTAAATTGGTTTCATGTAAAGCTAATGTAAAAAGCTGACCGGTGCTTATATAAAATTGCTAAAATTTATTAATATCGCTGTATGAAGAATTGATGCATTTATTTGCTTCTTGTAATTACAAATACGGGAGAGTTCCATTGATAAAATTGGTCCATTTAAAAGACCAAGTTAAATACAAAACTGAATGCTAACGAAATTTACCAGGTCGTTAATTCGACCGAATAGATCACAAAGTTGATAGAAATTTTTGAAAAAGTTTCAACTAAAAAACCTCAGTAAACTGAAAATTCTCCTAGATTTTACCCGCGCGAGGAAAAACTTCTAATCCTAAATTCGATCGGTTTCCAAAAATCCTTCCCTTGTGATTTTTTAGTTTACCAGCATGTGTATATATAGCAGCCCTCAAAATTATTAAAAATTTTGGAGACAATTGTTAAAAAATATAAGTTTCAGAAATCTGCACTTGTACTGCTGCCAGTACCAAGTAGGTATGAACGGATCATTTCACATAGTCAGTTAGTATGCGGACTGCATTCACCAAGCATGTAAGTAAAGATGAAATTGAATCTTTCCATTGTGAAATTACCGAGATAAAAATTCGGAATCATTCGGACCGTTGTTGGGATTCGAGCACGAGCTCACAAATTTGGCTTGCATGTCGCATACTGGGCAAAATTCCGACTCGGCAAAACACTCGATAGACCGGTAACAAATCACCTTAGCAGGAACTCATTTTCAACAAAGAAGATTCAGGCGACACAATGCACAGATCAAATATGGAACCCCGTGCTGCTGTTGTAGTTAGCCTAGGCTTTTTCGAATGACCTTCCTTGCCAAGGAGAGCTTCTTATTGTTTTATTGCCGTTATATTGAATCCGATTTCACCCCGACACCCCTCCACCATCCTGGCACCTTATAGCGAGCGAGAAAGATTTCGGTGCGAGTGTGGCTACTCTATGAATACATCGTAATGAAAAAATTGCGTATCGCAAAAAGAGCGGACTGAAACTATCGATAGCGAATAGTAGTAGTCCATTGTATAGCGTGTAAGCGATCAATGATGTGTAATGAAAATGAATTGTGTTTTCCCGCACGGAACAGTGGCAACAGCCTCGCCTCAAGACGATGACGATTCACTGGATACGGACGGGTTCCAAGAGCAATTCCCGCTTGAAACACCGACACCGATCGAGGAAGGCCATGAGCTGGGACCAACTTCCCAATACCAGCCCGCCTCGATCGGCAAACACCTGCAAGATAGCACTCTCCTCCAACATAGGGCTCGACCCGGTGCTTTACACTTGTTCCCTGTGATCCAGTCATCGCCCGAAGACGAAAAAGGTGTAAAAGATTCGAAATATCGAGAACACCCGAAATTCGGAGACGTTGAAAAATCCAAAGACGTGAAAAGGTTGAGTGGAGGGGTCGGGGATGAGGAGGAAAAAGAGAAACGGGTCAATTGGAAGTCCCCTGATCCGAAAGAGCAGAGCAAATCCGATGATACGCATTCGGACCGGGGGACTAGCCCGTTGCCTCAAAGACCGGCTGCCGAACAACCGTCCGGAGGTGCGGCAGGCTCAATAGCACCAGCTCCAGCTATCGAATTGATCATCGGTAGAAAAGAAGTGCGCACGAACGAAGCGAGCGCTACTTCTGAAAGTAAACTGACCGTTTACACCGCTCACGACGTCGAGATTTCCATTAGGTCCCAATCCCACATTAGTTTGACGACGACTAAACGCGACCTAGCTGGTAAAAAAACTTCACACACAGTTGACTTTGACTCTAAAATTGACACGAGTAAAGACGAGGCGTTCGAAGACTATATCATTACGCCTGAAAAGAAAGAGAGGAAAAAAGAGGACAATGTGATATTCAGTAGTAGGAAGAGCATTTACACTTACGATACCCAAACATCACCTTACGAAAGCCCAGACACTGAGTATAGCGTATCGCACCATATTTCAGACACGGGGATTAGCTTGACTAGGGGTACGATTACTGAAACTAGCATAGCCCAACAACCCGGTAGCAGTGGGGTTAAAATCACCTCCGACACACTGGTGATGAGTGAGATTGAGGAAGCTGAACTGACCGATGCGGGCTTAAGCCCTATTCAAGACGATGTGATAATAATTCCATCCGAGATGCAATTCCCTGACGAAGAAATCCCAAAAAAAGTCCTCGTACAACACGAGGACAAAGCGAGTAGCCCTGTCGCAGTTGAAACCGAAACCGTCGCTCTTTCCCCGCTTGAAATCGGTGTCGCCGAAATTAGCGTATCCACTGATTCACTGATTCGAACTTGCGAGACCGGTGTCAGTCCAATACGATCGGAAGACATTACGCAAGACGTTCCGAAGGAAACTTTGCTCGAGGAAGAAGATGAACCGTCCACCGGAGACGTTAAGGCGTTGGTGAAGAAAATCGAAGAGCATTCGCAGAAAATTGAAAGCCCGATTAAAATTGCTAAAAAAGATGTATCCGAATCGAAAACGATTGAGAAACCAGGTAAAGATGCGAGCCACGTGACGCCGACGCATACGAAACAAGTTGTTGGCAGTAAAATCAAAGAACTCCAAAAAGTGTTCTCTCAACCTTCTAAAGACGAGTTTGAATCGTTCTCTTCCGAGAAATCGTTTCTCGCTCAGGAACAAGAAAATGTTACAATGGAGAACAAGTTGACTGAGCTTCTCGAATTGGAAAAAGGAATCTTATCTAATTTGTCTCGAGAGGCGACTGACGAAGAGGATTCGATTTCGTACTCGCTAGAATCTAAACCGAACTTTATAGAAACTGGCTTCAAACCTGACCACAAACACGTGAAACCGAAAAAGCTAAGTCTGGAGGAAATTTTCGTTAAAGCTGAAAGCTCGTATGAAGTCGAGGGAGAGAAACCGGTCGAAGAGGTTATGAAAAAAGTCCACCTGGATTACCCCTACCCTAAAGAAAACGTAGAGACGAGTTCCACCAAGAAGAAGTTGAATAAAGATGTGAAGGAAATGGTGGACCATGAATTTGAAGAAATCGACAGGAGAATTCGCCGCCCTGAAGTTGACGAGTTGACACGTGTTTGCGAAGTCGTTGAAGAACCTTGCGTTAAAGAAATCGTCGAATCCACGAGAGAAAAGAACGAAGCGGTTCCTCCAAGTGAGGACGATGTGAAGATGCTTATGAGTGAAGTGAAAGGGTTCACGAGTCAGATAAAAAAAGAAGTCAAAGAGCTCAAACCTGATCTAACTCCGACGCCTGAAGGCAAAGAATTGATTCTTGGGCAGTCGTTCTCATTGGACGATAGTATTTTAGAAGAAGATGTCAAAGCTGACGAACCAGTCAAGCAAACGAAGACAGAGACGAATTTGGGCGGTGAAATTTCTGCCGAAGAAATCGTGCAAACATCGCGTGAGGTTATCGAAACGGAATCGACATCTATCAAAATATCAAAGACAATTATCGACAAATTAGAACACCAAGAGGTGCAACTTACAGAACAAGTAGTTGGTGAAATGACGGTTCAAACGAAAGAATCAATGACCGAAAAAGCTATCACAAAAGAGGAAAAAACTGATACGGTAGAGATTAAAGGAGGTACCCACGATCAAACATCTGAAATCAAAGAATCGCTTTCAGAAGAGACATTATCCAGCGTTGTGCAAAGTGAATCAAGCGCTTTTGCCATGGAAGAGCACGACTACATAGAAAAACACGAGTTTGAAACTAAAGAAATGCTTCTATTCAATAAGGAAACAAAGAAAGAAAAGGTCCATGAAAAAGATGATTTAATTGTTTGCGAAGTTGATGAAAAATCGGAAACAACGGTTCAGGAGATGAAGAAAGAAGGCTTTGAAGAAATGTCTATGAAAAACCAACTCGGTGAATTGTTGGACTTGGGGAAGAAACTGTTGTCTACCATTTCTGAACCGGGGCATGAATCTTTGGAACCAGAAAGTTATGATGATTCCTCAGTAACTATTAAACATAAATCTGACTCTGCAGTGGTGGAATATAAGGACGAATCCATGGAAGCTATATCAACCATTGCAAGCGATGTTCAGAAAGAGAGAGGCCTTGATGGGTCTCGGGAGGTTAAAAAAGTGGTGGAAGTTTCAGAGCAGGAGGCAATCAAGGAAGTGGAGTTAGATGCAAAGCAATGTACAGAACCAACCACGGGGATACAGGTTAGTGCTAGAGAAATATTAGATGAAACCATAAATAGGGAAAAGGTAATTGCAGAGGCAGAGCTCATCGAAAAAGATAGTCCGCTGGGAGATAAGATGACAAACGTTTTAGGCGGGAAAGGAGAGAAGAAGATAGCTTCAACTGCTGAGCAAGCATTGCTGACCAGTGATATAGAAAATTTAACGCCAGATGGAAGTAAAATATCTAAAATGGATGCTGTAGAGAAAATGCATGCTCTTGAAGAAGCACCGACACAAAAGCAGCAAATTATTGATGAGAAAGAAAGTGAAGGTGCATTGGTTGAAAAAACCGCAGGGTGGAAAATCTTGGAAGACGATGGGACAAAAGAAGATCCCATGCGTGATGAAGAAGATTCTCAAACAGAATCTCCTTCTGATAGTGCGTCTGCCCCTACTGTTACTGCAGTTCTCTCCTCTAAAGAGAGTGAAGCAGTTAAAAAGGAAACATCTGAAACTGCGAGCGGTACTACAAATATCATAACCGATTCTGGAACTGAGGACACCGAAGCTGCAACTGGCCCTGGGCTTTCAAGATCCAACCAAACTGCACGTGTTTCTAGAGAACAGGAGGTTATATCGTCAGAGACCTCAGAGCAAGAAGCAAAGTCAGAGGAGTTTGAGCCGACTGACAAGCAAGAACAAAAATTAAGACAAGTGACTTCAGAGGACACACATTTTGAAACAATGGGTGAAAACATTTTTGCAAATGTTTCTGGAATATCCGTCACCTCTAAAACGGATATAAGGCTACCAGCCGAAACAATTGAACTTCTAGAAGAGAAAGCTTCTTCCATTCCAATCGACAAAGAAATGAGAGAAACAGCTGTTGAACAAGTCACTGTCTCCGAGCAAAGAGAAACACAAATATTGGAGATACATGGAGAAAAAGTGGTCACCAAAAAAACTATCTTGCCCAAGGTCGCAACAAAACAGAATGACCTGGCAATGTCCAAGACCTCCGAAAGTGTAGTATCCAAGAATTTCGTTGAGGAATACATACCTGAAGAAATTCAAGAGGGCAAAAAACCATTCGCAAGATCGAGTGCTGAAATAGACCAAGAAGACTCAGGAACAGCTGTTGTAGGGATAGAAGCATCCAGATTTGAATCAGCAATAACAGAGCATTCAAGCCTCGAAGAGCAAAGGGCCATAGTCATTTCCCAAGATCAAGAGTCAAAACATAGCCCAGGTAAGGAGCGAGCAAAAGTGATTCTAGGTGAGCGAGTAGAAGCGATAGATATGGTGGAGGAAATTTCTCTTCCAGAGGTTTTAGAAGTCGAAAGTAGAAGACAAGTAGAGGGTAGAGAGAAAAGAGTTGAGGTTTGTAAAGGAGACCAAGCAGGCTCCAAAGAATTAAGTACCGATACAATGGAAAAAGTAGAAACGCCTAAACCAGAAATTCCCACGATTCAAGAGGAAAAAATATTTTCCAAACCAATGTCTGATTTTGAGCCGTGCATGGAGGTAGAAAAAAGTTACGCCACTTTAGACGACATTCCTCCCAAAGACCAGCCCTCAGATAAGCCGCCCAGTAAGGACACGGTCACACATGAAGTTGCAAAAATTGATGGTACAACGATAGCTGAGACATCAGGTCCTATAAAAATCTCTGAAGAAAGGGCAAAAATAATCGATCCGTCCGTCAAATATGATGTAGTTGTTCAGGAAAAAGATGAAGACAAACAAGAAAAAATGGGTCTCACTGACGCTGAAACGATTTCCGCAAAAGAAGTTAGTGGTACGATAGAGAAATCAGAATCATCTGAAGTCGTAACTGAGAAAATCGAATCCCACAAGTTAGCTGTAAAGGAAGCAACTGAAATAATTCAAAAGGAGACACTCGAGACAAAATCAAGTTCTAAGATAGAAGAGATCAATGAAATTGTCGAGCAGTCTGATTTAATCAAGCCTACTGAGAAGCTTTACAGCTCAAAGGCACCTAGAATTAAAACTGAACCTGAAGAAGAAGAGAAAGCAACGCCTTTCTTAACTGAAGAGAAATTAGAAAAAGATAGAAGCTTGGAAGGGGATAGAAAGGAAAAATCCTCCGCAGTTGAAATACCTCAAGAGAAGCTTGAAACTGAAGCCTTGAACGAACCAACTGAAACTGATAGTCACGTATTAGAAGAAAAGAAAGATACATCAGACATTCATAAGGACATGGAGCAGAGGTCCATAGAAGAAATAATCTCTATAGAAGATGGAATAGGAAAGCTTCCCGAAATCAAAGAATCAGATCCCAAAGTTATACAGCCTTCGGAATTTATTACTGATGAGAAAACCCTGGAACCGAAATCAGGCCCAGAAAACAAAGGTATCAAACTTGTTGAGCATGCAGTAAAGGGCTTTGAAGATACTGCTGCAGAAGTCGACCCTAATATGATCACTCAAAAGACGAAAGTTGTACAGATTGATGACAGTGCTGCCAATATAACACCCGATGTGATTGAATCTAGTCTTGAAGAAGAGAGAGACGGCGACAGGGTATCAGAGCCTGATGACAAGATGTCGTTAGCTGTCAAACTCCCAGAAACCATTTTAGATGTAACACATGCAACAGCAATGGAATCACCTGGAAAAGAAATATCTGCAGAGGTCACAGCAGCAAACATTGAAAGCCTAAAATACAGCGCATTAACTGAAAAGTTCACCACTACACACCTGGAAGGAGAAAAATCTACCTCACCTACCTTTGAAAAGTCTGAAATCAGCCTTGAAACTACTGCAATAGCTCATACAGCAGTTGAAACAATGGTTTCACAAATTGGAGCTGTAGAAAAGAAATTCGAAGGAGCCTCTGATCTTGAAATCTCGAAGGAGGAGTTAGAGATTGAACCCATAATAGAACTCATTCAGGAAACGTCGACAACATTGAGCTCTCTGTTGAAAGAAAGCACTAGAGATGATGATCATCTGGAATCACTATCAGATGAGAAAGTAGCACTTGAAGTTTCAGACAAACGAGTGAGCCCAGTTAGATTACAAGAATTAGAAAAAGATGGGGAGAAAGAAGCTCCTTGTAAAATCTCTTCTCTGAAAATCACATCACCAGTTGTCGATGTAGTGAAAGAAATTCAGGCAAATGAATTACAAAAAACCAAAGTTCAAGACGGAGGTGAAAACATAATCATCACAGCAGAAAAGCCAGAGGAAAAGCTCTACAGTGACAGTTCAGATGAAATGCAGCCAGTTGAAATGATTGATAGGTCACTGAATAAGCAGGAAAACTTAGTAACCCAAGAGGAACAGTCTCCAGATACAGAGCTAAAGTTGAGCCTTGAAACAAGAGAAATCATTGATGATGGTAAGCATCAAGAAGCAATTGCTCCCATTCAATCAAAAGAAACTGAGGAAACAGCACCAGAACTAGAAACAAAGGAATTCTCAGAACTCTCATTCACTGCAGTTGATGTAGCAAAAGACAGTTTGAAAATTATTACTGTCGAAGGAAACCAAACATCTTCTTCCTTTGTAAAACCAAAAGTTAGCGACGTTGCGATCCCTCATCAAGAGTCAGCGACTGAAACTGCAGCGCCAATATTAGAGGAAGAGAAAACAGACAGAAAGACTATGCCAGAACTTGAGTTAGCGCAAGTGGAACCAAATGATACTTCTGGTATATTATCTCCTGCACAAAAGCTAGACGAACTCTCCCTTGAGCAAGAACCTGCAACAGAGGAGCGACCATTACCATTATCACCTCTTGGAGACAAAAAGCAGCGACCAAAATTGAGTCCTAAAACCGAAGCACAACTTGACATCGAAGAGCATTCTGAAGCGATTCCTCCAGTGGAGGAGAAGCCTTTTGAAGAAACTGCAATCAAGGATCAAGCACTGGAGCTAGAACCACAAACAAAGATTATAAAAACCACGGAAGAGATATCTACTGTAGCTGACTCAGCAAAACAAATTCTGGTCCCAGACAAATCTGACATTAGTGACCAAAGTGAGGATATAAAGTCCAAATCTCCCTCCTGTAAAGAGACAGAAATCAAGGTTACTGTTACTCAAGCGACGACCACTGAATCATCTGCTACAATTTCTGAGGCGCAGAAAACAGTCATTGAGGAACCTGCTCTCAACTTATCTGAGAAACCCGAACAAGGGTCAGAAGAGCAAGAACGCTCCACTATTGTACTTTTGCAAGAGAAAACATCCATAAAATCAAGCCTTGAGACTAAAGAAATCGCCAAACTTGAATATAGCTCGGTAACAGAAAAACTGGACACTGTAACACAACTTGGTGAAGATAGAAAATCTACCGTACCACAATTTGAAAAGGAGCAAGTCAGCATCAGAACCGCAGAGATCCAGGAAACTGTGACTGCTGAAAGAGATCGAATTTTACTGGTAGAAAAGAAGGCCATAGACTCTGGTCTTGAAATCTTTAAAGAAGTGACAGAGTCAGTTCTGCCGTCTTCGGCAGAAATTAATGAGATAGCAAAAACAAGCCCTGACAAAATCATTAGAGATGATGAGGATCAGAAATCATTGTCAGATGAGAAGACAGACGTGTCAGAGCCCTCTCAAAAACCAATTAGCCCAGTTGAATTGGCAAAGCTAGAAACTGAAGAGAGGAAACTTGAAGTGCATGATAAAGAAATTATTCCATTAGCTCACACGTCTATCGATGCTGAAAAACTGCACCCAGCGATGAAAAAACTTGAAACTATTGACGTTCATAAGGATAGAGAAGAACCAACATTGCCCACAGAAGGAAAGCAAATAAAAACGCTAGTCGCTGAAAAGCTAGTTGATTCAACTGCAGGTGCTGATAAAATTTCAGATTTGGAGTTGGATTCAGTAGGTGAAATGGAGATAACTGAGCGAGATCAGGCAAAACAAGAGCGACCAGCTAAAAAACGTACAGAGGATGAAACTTTGCCCTTGAAGTTGAGCCATGAAACCAAAGACGCTTCCAAAGATGAGCATCCTGAAACAGCAATTGACGATGCTCCATCTGGAGCGGCAGATACAGACCAAACTACCATCGAAAGTGAAGCGCATCAATTGCATGAAGAGATGGTAATTTCTGATGCCATTAAAACACCAGTTTCTGCAAGCTGTGCGAAGGACGAATCAGAAATTCGAAAGGAGGACGAGTATACAAAAACTGAAGCAATTGTGAAGCCGAGGGAAAAACCAGAGTTAGAGCCGGCTTTAGATCATATTGCATCAATCAAACCAGCAGGTCACGAGTCTGCAGTGAAATCAGACGACTCAGCTGGACAAAAGCCAGAGCTGACAAAGCTAGAAACTGCAATCCAAGAGCAATCCTCACTGAAACCACTTGCCCAAGATGAAATACAAGTGGCAAAGCCTAGCTTTGACAATGAAAAACCGGAAATAAATATTGTCCAACATGTGGACCAAGAACCACAAGCTCTCGACATTGAAAAGGCAGAAGTCGATTTTGAAATCACAAAAACTGAAATGGCAGCTGATGAAACAGTTCAGAAAGATGAGGAAGTTACGATTTTGAAAATGTTTAATCAGGAAAAACACGAGTCTTTTGCAACAGAGCAAGTTGAAACTGTAAAACGAGTATTAGGACCAACAAGCGACATAATTTTGCAAGGGATTGCAAAACCAGAGCAGCCCTCGCTAGAACCACTTTCTCAAGGTAAAACAATGGAGCCAAAACTGAACGTTGTTCAACGCAAGGCAGCAATTGATTCTCCTTCAGTGGCCGAGTCTTCAGAAAAAATAGTAATCGAGGAGAGGGAAAGTGATGAAATAAAACTGGAAGAACTTGAAAGGGAGATCACTCTTGCCGCTGCGATTTCACCAGCACTTGGAACTGCAAAACAAATCTCGGGAGTAGACACTCGAAATGAAGTGGGAAAGCAAGAATCTCCGGCCCTTGAAGAACCATCGGACTTAGTGGATACAACTGTTCGAGTGGCAATTCCTGAATCGCCAGCTCCAATTCCGATGGAAGAAGAGAAAGGCATCGCAGACACGAAAGTTGAAACGCCTAAGGAAGGTATTGATGAACATGGTAAACCATCCAAAATAGTCTTCAGCCAGGGTGAAACAGCAAAATTAAGCACTCAGACTGAAGAAGCTTTCACAGAAGATGAACATCTGGAACAAGTAGTTACGACAGAAATGGCTCCTTGGATTTATGAGGTACAAAATAAAGTCAAAGAAGACTCTACTCTTGAAACATTTAAAATTACAACTGAAGTGCCAGATGAACCCTCAGTAAAACTTATCCAGGAGATAAAATACCAAAAATTAAGCCCCAAGATGGAAATCACCAAAGATGAGCGTCTAGAATCAATACCTGATGAGAAGGCTATCGCATCAGAGAGTTCTGAAAAACCAGCGCGTGCACCAACATTGCTTGAAGGTAAAAAGGAAGAAGAACTCGGCCAAGATAAGGACGATACTACTCCAGCTCTTGCATCACCGGCTGACGTTGCTATACTAGTCTCCGAAATAGAGAAACGCAAGCCTATAGAACAAAGCGATTCAACTATTGCTGCTCAAGTATCTACAGTGGAACTAGAATCATCTCTTGAATCTGTGAATCGAGAACCACCCTCTTCAACACGACTACCACAAGCAATTGTAGAGGAGAAATCGAGTCCTGACATCACTACAACCCCTAAAGATGATGAGCAACAAGAGGCTGAGATCATTTCCCCAGTCTTGAAGCCTTCAGAAATAACCACAATCAACGAGCAAGACGATGATGGGAAGGAAATTCATGGTAAGATGACTCTCCCAGTTCTTACACCAGCTGCCGAATCGCCTACACAGAAACCGGCCCCTGAAAGACCAGAAATAATCAAAGTTTCACAAGAGAGTGAAAAGTTAGTACCAGTTAAAGTTGAAGAGCCTGATGAAAAACTCAAAGCAGTGGAGCAAATTGATTCTTCGAAAGCTTTGGTACAGAAAGATGCAGTAGATTTTGATCTGGAAATGGTTGCACCTGGGGAGCAACTGCATTCTGAAACGCTTCTTCATGACAAAAAATCGGAATCGAAATCGATTTCTAGACAAAAAGAAAGCCTTGAAACCGATGAACTTAGTAAAACTGAGAAAGCTCTTGCTCCAGCAGTAGAACCATCTGAAACTCTTGCTATTGAGAGTACCATAGAATCCTATGATGAAACGATAAAATCTCTGCATGAGCTTGAAGAGAAAAGCACCACTCCAACTCATCCAGTGGAAACGCCAAAACGCAGTCCAGAGGTGGAAGCAACAGGAGTTATTACAGCGGTCGATGAAGGTAAGCCAGAAACTGGCTTGGCTGAAAGGCCAGAGGGTAAATATGAGCCGATCGGCTCAAAAGATGAAGCATCTCACGTCCCTGAAACTGAAAAGAAAGCAAGTCCCACAAAGGAAGAAAAAAGTGAAATGACTCACCTTGAAGAGAGCTCTCTCACTGAAGAGGAACCAGAATTGAGTTCTGATGAAGGAAAGGAAGCAAAATCCCCTGCTGAATCAACGTTCGAATTGAAAAGCCATGCGGTTCTAACTGCAGAAATTCTAGACGCTATAAACGACGAACAAATAGCAGATACAGCCCTAACTACCAGTAAAGATGAAATGAAAGACCTAACTCCAGAGGAAGAAAAATCTTCAGAATCACCAATTAGATCACCAATTGAGGAAACAGAGGATTGCAAAACAGAGGAACATGAAGAGGAGGTCACTGAGAGCATAGGGTCAATCGATATACAACCCATAGGACAACCTGATGAGATTGAAAAGGGAGAAGGAATAGGAGAAAAAAGGGATGCAGGAGTAGAGAGCGTAGATAGGAGTGAACGTTCAGAAATGGTGGCATTTGTAGAGAAGGATTCACAGCAAGAACTCTCAAAGCAAGGATCGCCTTCAAAAGAAAAACTGCTAAAGCCAGAGATTGTTTCTGAAACGGTGCAGGAGGTCAAAAAAGATAGGGATTTAATGGGTATGACTTCAGAATTGGAAGCTAGCAAAGAAACTACACTGACTTTAGGTAGGGAGAAACTAAATGAAATGACAGCCGTTGTATCTGTTATGGAAGAAGAAAATGTAGAAATCATTTCCCTACAGCAAATTGATGGAGTAGAGAGTGTAGAAATTTCGAAAACTGAAAAATTAGCTGGCAATTTTGTTCTTGAAAGTGTTACATCAGCGAGTGTACAAGAGGAAGAAGACACCAAGGGTTCAGTTGATAGAGTATTAACCGCAATAGCTTCCACAAAGCCATGTCCTGAAATAGGAAAGTTCATAGAAACCGCGAAGTCTCCCTCAAAGGAAATAGCTGAAGAGACAGAGAGAGATAGAAGTATAGAGGTTGGGAGTATAGTAACTGCAAAGAAAGCTACGCTTGATGAAGTAGGGATAACTCCTGCACCAGCTACCACCAGGACAGAAGATATCACCAATAGTATGGGTATGGGAGAAAGTCAGGAGGAGAAAGAGGCTGAAGGTAGGGAATCAAAAATGAGTGCTGAGACTATGACCGAGATTTCCACAGCAACAGTTGATACAGTATCCAAAATAGAAAAAGAAGTTTGTGTAACTTCGGAAGGTATTTACAGGCAAACAATAAAATTAGAAGAGGTCTTTGACAGATCCCAGAAAGAGGGAACAGTCACTCCTTTGAGTTCACAAAAAGTAGGAATGGTAGAGGATCAGAAGTTATCAGAAGCATCGTTAGAAAACACTTGGGTCTCAGGTGTGGAGTCATTAGAGGCAGCTCCGCACCAGGCAGTAGATGGTATTTTTGAATCGGTGGAAGCAGAAGACGTCAGTACGCTGGCGCGCTCTCCATCCGAGTCAAGACCAGAGAGCAAGGAAATCGTTCAACAGCCCATGGCAAACGAAAAAACAGAAGTTGACCAAATAGTTGAAGATATTATGGATGATATAATATCACAAATGGAACCATCTTCCACTTTAGCATCTGACAGTTTCAGAATGGAGAAACCTGAAGTAACTACTGTCACTGAGGAAGTCTTCGAGCCTAAAAGATCGGCTGAGCAAGAAAGAAAACTAGAAATTACCGAGAAGAAAGTTGAAAAGGATCCATCGCCATCAGCAGAGAAGAGCGTTGAGGATGAATGCTCAAAAGTATCTGCAGATGAAGAGATGTCAGCTGTGCCTTCAGATGTGCTTCCGTTTGGGGAAGACAAGTTACAGCCCCAATTACCTGATCACCTCATACTAGAGAAAGAGGTTTCTCCTCCAGCTGAACCACTTACAGCAGACGTACACCCCAAACACAGTCCAGAGATTGAAAAATCGGTCAAACTTACCGTCCAAGATCATTTTGATGCTCAAAAAGCAGAGACAGAAGTTTTACACGAGAAATCAAGTCTAGGAGAGCCGTTGATAGATGGAACGGCAACAGATAGAAAGGAAAAGCAGGAAGAATTCCAACGTTTTACTTCTGAAACGACTGATGAAAAATCAATACCCATGGACGAAGATGAGCAAGAAAAAACCTCACTGGTTGCCCTTGAATCACAAGGAAAAATGGATCATCCGATAATCGTGCAGGACACTGAAGTTTCAGAAACAGAAAAAAATGTAGTCCCAGGAAAAGATCTTTCAGAAATAGCCATAACAAAGGAAACAATGGCAGAATTGATACCTGAAGAAGAGAAGCATGAAGGAACAGATGAAAAAGTGACTGTCGAGTACATCGCCAAACTACAAATGGAAATAACTTCTGTTGAGCAAGATACAGGGACAGAAATTACAGAAAATCACAAGCTTGAGATGCCTGTGGGCGGAAAATCTAAACATGAAGAAGTGGAGTTCAATTCTGACGTACATCACGCTGACACAGTCGCATCTCAAGAGATCAAAGAATTAGTAGAAGCGATTGATACCAACAATCAAGAAGAAATCCCAAGTGTGTACCCTAATGAAAAATCAACGGTTGAAGTGTCTACCAAAGAAGTCACCAATATAGACATTGATGCAGCAAAGTCTGAGCCTGTTGAAGATTTAAAAGAGAAAATCGCACCAGATTCTGTAACCAAAGAACCAAGTCTTCAGGAGCCTGGAATCACACCTATTCCAGTAGATGTTGTCAAGCACCTTGCCGATGAAAAGCCAAGCCAGACAGAGGATGCTGCTATTGCGCTTGGGAAACCAGAAGAACAAGTTTTTAGCAAGTTGAGCACCTTGGAAACATCAGCGCAGGAAAATATAGCAGCGAGGAGCTCAAGTGTCGATATCACCAATCAGAAATCAAGAGAGGCGATTGAAATTACATCAGCTGTAATTTCTGGTTTTGAAGAGAAATCTGATTCAAAAGTGATTCTTCAAAAAGAGAGTGATATCGAGCATGAAAAACCTTCCAAGGTGGCAACAGATGTCTCAGGTATCGAGGTTGTAGAAAGATTTCTGAATGAGGAAAAAGGAGTTACAACAAAAACTTCAGAAAACGTGAGCGTACCAGATGGAAAACTTACAGCTCAAGACAGTGTCATTGCACCAGTAGAAGAAAAACTGAAAGAAGCGATTGAAAAGATGATTGAGACTGAGGAGCATGTACTTGAAAAATCAGAGAAAATTGCAACTGAAACAAGCAATGTTGACGTTTTGGAAATAAAATACTCACATATAGAACGAGTAGAAGATTCTTCGGCTCTTGAAGTTTCAAAAGAATTCAAACCTATTGAAGAGTCAGTTGAGGGGAGAGATCCCTTTCAAGCAACTGTTCTTCATGAAGATGAATCAGAATCAAAAGTAGAGAAAATTCAGGAGCTGGAAGAAGAGAAACGTTCCAAACCTGATGAAAAGGAGTCTGCAGCCATTGTGGAAAAAGCAACTGAAGAAGCATTGAAAAAAGAGTCACCAATCGTCTTCAAAGAAGATTTGACTATGAAAGAGTCACCTGTCGCTGACAGAATTGAGATACCATCTTCTCCAGAACATTCAAAAGAGGAGAAAGCTGAAAAGGAACAGGATGAAGCAGTTGACACCTTGGCATTGAGCAAAATTTCGCCTTTGGAAAAAGGAAGAAAGCAACTGATTGATGATGAAAAATACGACAATGTTTCAATAAATAAAAAGGAGTCAGCAGATACACCTTCGGAGCCAATCAGAGATACACCAGAGCATGGAAATATTTCCCCCTCAATCGGACAACCAGGAAAAGCCTTGGATTTGAAATCAAAGCTTGAAAAAGAGGAGATCAAAATTCAGTCCAGAACTGAGGCCGATGATGCTGTTCCAGAACGATTAGGGCTAACAGAAGAACCAAGAATTGCAGAGAAATCACCGACAATACAGATCGAACAGAAAACCCTGGATGAACAAGATGGAGAAGTAATTCAATTCCGCTCTACATTTTCAGATGATGAAGTTGGGTCACACAGTATCTCAGGAGAAAAACTAGATCTACAAGCTGCTGTTATCAAGACATCAAAGTCAGAAACTTCTTCACCTGGTGTTGATGAGGTCCCAACTGTAACAGCCACAAAAGTTGCAGATGTAGTAGAAAAAGGAGAAATGACCAAGCATCTTGAAGACTTGGTGCAGCCAAAAACAGTCTCAGAACAAGAAGCAGTTGCTCCTTCAGAAAAGCCAGCAATTTGTGGAAACGTTCCAGAGCTGGGAAAAGTCGAGAAGGAAGCCGAGGCTATAAAAGAATTAACTCCTTCCGCGTCTGAAATTGCTGATCTGTGCGTAGAAGAAGAAGATGCAGATGGCCTTCTGCAGGCAGGAGAGGGTATTGCGGAAGAGGAATCTGAATTGAAACAAGAAACGAAGGCCATTACTGAAATCTCTAATGCATATATTCAGCAAGGGGAAAAATCTGAATCAAAACCAAGCTCAGAAAAGCCAAAGTTATCAGAAGACAAGGGTTTGTCGATAATGGCTGAGAAAACTATTCGGGATTCGGCAGTAGCAATTACAGCGCCGGAGTTACAAGAAAAGGCCCATCAGAAAGCTGGGGAAGACATAACTAAAGCTTTCTCCAGTGAAATAGGCGAAAGCAGCCCTGAAAAAGAAAAGTCAGGCGCTAAATCCATAGGAGAGTCTTTTGTTGAGAATAAAATCGAGATTGAAGCTGAAGAATCAAAATTAGATGTCGAAGCTTCAAAATCAATGGGGATCTTTTCCATGGAACGTCAAGGCCTTGTAAGTCCCTCAACTGAGATTACTGAGGAGGGTTCAAAATCAGAGGAGTTGGTTCTGACCTCAACTACAAAACTTCAAGAAGATGATTCAAAACTAGATGTTGAACAAACCCAAGTGGACATCAGAAACGATGGATCTTCTGAACTAGTAGCAGTAACTGAAAAGGCAAGTACAAAAGACAAAACGGAGAAGATTCAGGAAGCTATAGAAACACTTGTTTCAGCACCTACCGCTGAAATAGAGCACATAATAGAAGCAAAACGCTCTTTAGTGACGGTAGAACACGACAAACCCCTTTTGTTATCAACTGAAACAAAGAAACCCGATCAACTAGATGATAGGGTTGTACTTATCAAAACACAAACTTCGGAACGAGAGGAAGATGAAAAAATTGCTGAGATTCATGATGCAGCTGTAACAGAGCAAAAAGAGGAATTTGAGAAGCTGGAGGTAAAAGCTGAACCGGATGAAGGATATGCAGAAGAAACTGCAGTTCAAGTTTCCGAAGTATTACAGGATGCACCTGGCCAAACATTGGATGAAACCGGTAAGAACGTGAAAGAACCAGAGATGGAGAAGACTAAGACAGATGATAAAGAGGATAGCATTCTTGAACCAAGGCCAACCATTGAGGAGCCTATTGTTAAGCCGTTTGAAGTACAATCAAGTACTGATAAAGAGACCCCATCTGTTGTAAAATTTGACCAGGTCAAACAATCATCTCCTTCTAAACTAACAGAACTTGAAGTTCTTGTTCTTGAAACAAACGATAAATTAGACACTGAAGAGACCCCTTTGGAACCAAAAGATGTCGCTCAAAGTCCACCCTGTGAAGCACTATCACCACAAAGTACATTACCCATTGAAACACAAACAATAGGAAAACAGAAGCAATCAACTTTACCGACTATGGTAGCTCCAGAGGAACATGAAGTTGTAGAAGTAACTGAAAAGCAAGAGGCAGAACACAAAGATAAAACACCAGTTATGAAAACGGGAGCTATAGGTCAGTCAGATGACGTTACGTTATCATTCAATGTAGTGCGAGAGGAGATTAAGGTAGAGGAAAAAGAAAAACCCGAGTTCATTGGTAAATGTTTGAGTCAATCAGGTCAACCCGAGTCTGGTGAACGTTTTCAAACGGTAAGTTCGACTAGTCATAAAATATCAGCTGTAGATCAGGAGGGTCATATTTTTGAAAAACGAGTTGAACCAGAAAAGCTTTACTCAGGTAAGGTCTCATCTTCTGTAGAATATGCCAAAGAGGTATTGCCACCTAGCATTCTCGAGGAATTAGATGTAAAGTTTGAACAACTTATAGGACAAACAGATGAAACTTCCAACGTGGTGGTAACTGAAGCTCTGAAATCTCCCAGAAGCTCCAAAGATGTCGAAGAAACAACACCTACAAAAACCACAGATTTGGAAAAGAACGAGTCAGGCATGGAATCTGCTCAGCCACAGGAAACCCAAGATATAACTGAGAAACAGAGGGAAGTAATAGTTCAAGAGGAGTCTCATACGAGAAAAGTGAAAGAACCTCCAGTCGATACTAAGGTAGTTCCAGAGCCATCAGATGTCTCGGATATACCTGAAAAAGTTGAGGCAATCAAAATCAAAGCAACCCCAAGTGACACTGTGGAAGATGCTCAAAAAGAAAGGAAAGATGACATGACAGGGAGAGAGGAAGTTTCAATTTCTCCAACAACTGAAGAAGCACTGGAGTTTGTTAAAATTCTTCCAACCGACCAGATTAGCTTCTCCCTGTCAAGTAACCAAACCGACGCAAAGGTGAGTAAGCTGCTTGTAATTGAAACAGCATCGAAGGAAACTGCAAGCAGCGCGGTGGAAAAATTACCTGCAGAAGAGGTGGCGGAGAAGTTGCAAGAAGAAAAGAAACAATTAACAATGGAAAAAGATGCTCCAGGAAAAATTAGTCTAGAGGCTAAGAGTGAGACTGGTGTTGAAGCAAAAGCAGAGGACACTCATGAGGACCAGAAATCGAGTGTGTCATCCGTCCAGGAAGACCGTCCTACGACGCTCTCAGAGCAGACAGCAGTGACCGAGAAATTCGAAGAAGACCAAATAGCAGGCTTGGCAAAACGTGAAATACTTGAGAAGGAATTAGGAAAACCTTCCCAGGAAGAATCATCAAAAACAATCGACAAAGCACTGGAAGGAACAACTCATTCAGAAACTGTGGATCGAGCACCTGACACTAGAAAGGAAGACACTCCAGCTCGTAAGCCGAAGAGTGAAGGAGCAAATGAACTAGATGAATTTCCTGCAGCACCCGAAGCTGATGAACGATTGCCGTCTGGTGAAAGTTTGAAAACCATTGAAACAAAGGGAATCAAGGCAGGAAAAACAGAGGACACAAAAATTTATTACGCAAATGTAGAAGAAACCATAATCACTGATGAACCAGAGACCAAAGCCCAAAACATTGAACATCTCATCGTTGCAGAAGAAACATTTGTAGAAACTGTCCAGACAAAAGTTTCTGATCCAACAGTCATGACAAATGATGAAGTTGTAGAAACACTCAAAATAACAAAATCGGATGGCAAAGCGACTCAAGAGAAAATGGTGGCGCCAATTGTAATTGAACCAAGCAAGGATACAACTGGATCGGAGATGAAAGAAGATCAACCGAAACCAGGAACCGAAGGTTCGCCAGAAGTTCAATTGTCTGAAGAGCACCGGATGGAATTGATTGCTTTGGAAAAAAAGGATATCGCAGAAGATAAACCACTGCAGCAAGACCAACCACAAGTTCAATTACCAGCAGACAGTGAACAAAAACAAGGAAAAATCACATCTTCCACTGACAAACTCAGCGCATCCTTGGACGACTCCACCAGGACAGAAGCAGTTGACGAATCTTTAGCAAAAGTACAGCAAAAGGATATTCTAGCAGAAAGCACCAAAGATGAAAAAGGCAAAGATTCTGAGATTATGGATTTGATCATCTCAAACGATGAAGAAGTAGAGACAATTGTGAGAACAGGACCTGAACCACAGACTGAGCCTCACGTGACACCAGAACTGATCCAACAGACACATGAAAGTTATCTAGAGAAAGAAGCTGGGAAAGATATTGCGGTAATAGAGACAATCTTAATCTCTAAAGATTTTGCTTCTACGGAAATTAGGGATCAAGATGATTCACCCGCAGACATTTCTCAACCAGATAGCATTGAAGTGCAGCAAGAAAAAGATTCACCAGAAACCACTGATGACAAAACTGCTTCATTGAGACCAAGCTCTGCTTTGGAAGAGGCAGAAAAAGAATCAAAGGCTCCAAAAGAATCTCCTACTGAGTCAAAACAATTAACAAAACCCGAAAGTATCATAGCCGAAGAAGTTGAGATTTCAACGATGAGCTTGACAGTCTCTCCTGATGCAAAAGAAGTAATAGAAAAATCTCTTATACCAGAGGTTAAAGAATTTTCTACTGCAGTTTCTGAGGACAAAAGTGTAGGATTACAAGGGGAAAAAGATCCGGAAAAACGAGAAGAAGAGACAGTTCATCTTGTAGATGATGCATCTCCAGGAACTAGTGCGAAATTCGAACTAGGCAAACTGAACTACGCTATTGAAACTATCGCATCACTAGAAAGTGTTGATTTAACAAAGAAACAAGATGCTGAACCTTTGGTTGAAACTCCAGAAACGTCACCAGTGGAAATTACTGACATTGCACACATTCAAAGCACACAATTTGATAAAATCTCAAGTCCTGCAAAACCAAAGCAGCAAAAACCGGATGAAGATACTTCAGTAAGTTCCCTTTCAAAAATAGATGAGTTTGAAGCGTCTGCTCCTGAATCAAGTGCAACAGGGCAGAAATCGCCTGCTAAAGTATCCCAACCATCTCTTCAAGATCATTCACTACCAGAACGTGGGGTGCCAGAAAAAATAACCACTGGAACGCCAGCTGATGGCTCTCCAGACACTGCGGAGGTAAGTCACATCAGTCAAGACGCTTTGAGAAGAGGTGATGCTACGGAAACATCTCTTGTTGGAACTACTCATCATGAGAGTGCGGATGACCAAGAAAAATATTCAACAAACGTAGATGAGAGAATAGAATCACGAGAAGATTTCACCTGTAACTTGAAAGATACTGCGCAAGTCACAGCAACTTCTGAGTTGCTATCGTCTTCAGAAAAACTTACCCCACAAAGCAATGATCAAACATTAGTTATGGAGAAATTTGATAAAGTCGCTGTTACATCAAAAGCTCCTTGCACTCAGGACGAGGATAGTTCTTTTGAAGTTTTAGAAACCAAACTAACCGAACCAGAAGCTTCTTTGGATGATATTACCAAACGTGAAATTTGCAAATTAGAACAAGTAGAAGACATAAAAAAACCAGATGAGGATAGTTTTCTGCAGGAGCCAAGTTTGATTTCGCAGGAGAGTTCAGAAATGTCTTCAGCAATAGTAAAACCACCCTCTGACCTTGCAGAATCTATATCTTCTCCCGAAGTTCCCACGGAAGACCTGGGAAAAGCAGCCGAAGACAAAAACATACCTGAAGAGGTGGACCTTACCTTGGAAGACACTGAATCACTGTCAGCATCTTTGGGAAAATCACTTACCGAGGATAAAGCACCATGTGATGATAAATCAATACCGAAAACAGTTGGAGGACAACTAGTGAAAGAGACAGCGATTGCCACTTCAGAAGATGGTTCCCAAGTACTGGAAACTGTTTTTGAATTCTCCTCGCAAGCTTCACATGTTATCTCAGATTTAGTCAGCATTGAATGGTCGAAAGCAAAACATTT
This sequence comes from Tupiocoris notatus, assembly GCA_037159825.1. NCBI lineage: Eukaryota > Metazoa > Arthropoda > Insecta > Hemiptera > Miridae > Tupiocoris > Tupiocoris notatus. Next base: position 242,744 of record JASJUZ010000035.1, on the reverse strand, counting down.
AGAACATTCAGATGAGGGAGATTCGACCATTAGTGCTGGATTGAAGCTAGATGCATCAAAGGATATTGCACCATTCCGAGAGCAAGAGGGGAGAATAAAAATGGTATTACAGGATCAGATAATGCCAGAAAGCTCTGCGGTTGAGTCTGCAGCAGTAGCAGGGAAAACTGAATCTCTTCCCACTTCACCCGCGGATTCTCAGCCAGAGAATATTGAACCAATTGAAACAAATAATGTAATAAGTAAAGACATGGTTGGAAAGTTCATTAAAATGGCTTCTGAGGACAGTGCCACAAAGTCTGATTCATTCGCAGCTGCTGCTACAAACAATAAAAGTGAACGTGAAACATATCTCGAAGATAGCATGAAACTGGAAAGCGTTACTGTCACCGAGGAGATAACTGCAGAAATGAAAGATAACGTTTCTCTATCCGCAACAGACAGCAGACACCCGGATGTTGAAAAACCTGTCACAGAGCTGTCTGAAACCCAAGTGCATCAGTATACCACTCCTCTAAAAGCAAGTGAGGAAACTAAAGAAATTGTTGATACGACCATAGAAAAAGCAACTGACAAGGACATTGATCAGATCTTGGATGATGGCAGAAAATTCTTTCCAACTGCAGAATTACTCCCAACAGAAGCAGACCGTGAAACTAGACTTCAAAGCATTCCACCGTCAGAATTTATTGAAAAGGGAGATTTAGACAAATCTGACAAACTATCATCAATTCCTAAATCAATCAGTCTCAGTACGAGAGACAAACTATTAGTGCCGGTAACACCTGCTACACTAGCAGAAACAAGTTCTCCTGAAAGCGCTCAGCAAGAACTGATACAAGAACATTTAAAGGCTGAAGAATCCTCAGAAGGGATCAGCGCCTTGGAGAGTGATAAGTCAACCGATCAAAGTACAGCAAAACTTTCTGCAGAAGATGAGCCAACAATTTCTGAGAACGCTCCCTCTGAATCTAAAGAAACTGAAGGACAGAAAATAAGTGAACCCTCATTTCCTGGGGAGAGAATGGAGGATAACAAAACAGCAGAAGCTATTATAAAACCTGTATTCAAACCAACAGAACCTTTCGAAGAAATAGCAAAAATCGAAACTGTCGAAAGTTCTAAGGGTGGGGAGTTGGAAAAAACATATGTGCTTGCTACATCACCAACAGCATTGAAGGATGCTCTGGAAAGTAAAACTACTGCAACTAAGTTTTCAGAAACTGAAAAAACAGCTCCTCTTCCACTGGAGACTGAAACTAAAGCAACATCTAAGGCAGAGGAATCTCAAGAAGAAGCTCAAGTTACAACACAATTAGAAAACCTCACTAGGGATGCTGATGTAGGACCAGACTCTATTGCAGTGAAAGAAACGAGCCTGATCAGCAGTGCAATCCCAATACCGGAACCTGGGAGTCCAGTATTGTCTCTGGAATCAAGTAAACCAGAAAAATATTTCCAAGTTCTTGAATCGGAAACTGTCCAAGGAGTAGAGGAAACGTCAAAACTGGAGGAGAAAACTACAGATTTCATTGAAGAGACTGCAGAAGGGATCACACTGTCCTCTCTCAGTGAGCAGATTAAGAAGCAACCATCGCATCAAGTTCAAAGGGTTGAAGAAAATGTGAGTCAAGAATCGTCAAAACTAGGAGAAGAGTTTACAGAAATGAAACAGATTGATTCTTCAGAAGATCCTGTACCAACCTCTGAAATGATCAAGAAGGGAGCAGAAATCGATGAAGAAAAATTTATTCCAGATGAGCAAAGCGATTTGGTGAAAGAAGGAAAATTAGACGAAGTCGCAGACAAAATCCGTAATGAGCCTTCTTTGTTAGCGACTTCTGCTGAAGACGCCTCGGATTTGGTTGATGAATCAGGGCGGACAGCATTAAACAAACCAGATGGCTGGAGTGATGTGATAAAAAAGGAAAGCCCCTCATTGGTTGTGGCGTCAGATAAAGATACTGAAATAAAAACGTTCGTTGGACCAACAGAGGAGAAAACAATCCCCCAAGACACAATTCAGCAACATCAGAAGAAAGAAGCGAAAGATTTGGAACAATCCATGAATCTGGATCAACAAAGCAAGCAAGCAATCAAAACAGAGGATGATTCCACGAAGACATCTCCAACTCAAGAGTCCGAGCAACAGCTGTCTCAAACAGTTGAGAAATTGGAGAGCAAAAAAGATGAAAGCATTCCAGACAAAGCTACCAAGAAGAGTGAGACAGGAAGCACCTTGGAAAGCATTAATACATCAGCTGAAATCAAGGAAATAGTAGTTTTGGAACTTGCAAAGACAATAGCTTTCGACAGTAGCATTCCACTTGTGAGAGCTGAAAAACCTGCAGATTCTGATTCTGAAATAGTTTATGACAGTATCTCAGAATCAAAGGAAGCAAGGTTTGCTGAAGCGGCAGTAACTACAGAAGAATCTCCAGACACAAAAGAAATTGAAGAGCTTTCTCGTACTAAAAGCGTAGGGATACCAGAAGAAGATTTGACAGACAAAAAATTGCCTGCTCTCAACATAGATAAAGATTCAGGAATGAAATCCCCCTTTGAAGATTCAGCAATCCAAATAGATCAAGGGAAAATAGAAAAAGTCACAACTCAACCAGAAAGCACGGCAGACTTGAAAAGCGTGAGTGCTGTTTCTGAACTTATTGAGTCAAAAGTATCTCTCGAAGAAACTTCACCAGCTGAAGAGGCAAAACCAGACGAACTGGACAAACGATCAAACGACATTCAACTTCCATTAATGTCGACCCTTGATGCTGAGGATGTATCACCTGTGAGAGAAGCCGCAGGAAAATCTCCAGCAGAATCGCACTCCAAAGCTTCCCCAGACAAGAACGAACCAGCAATACGATCGGAAAAGCCTTCAGAGAAAAGTTTACCAGCGTCAACAGAGTTGGTAAAAGTAGATGAGGAAATGAGAGCATCGGATTTTGTGGAAGAGCAGATTAAGATGGCTACTAAGGATAGAACTGGGAAAGATTGGGCACAACCCAGCACTGGGACTGATTCGGAATCCATTGATGCAGAAAAGTTGGCAAAGCTAAAAGAGACCGAAGACATCCAGAAGATAATTGTTGAAAAGAAACTCGATGGACAAGAAAGTGGGTTTGGAGTTTCAGAAAGCGTAGGAATAGTTGAAGTGGCTGATGAGCAGCTCGGAGGAATCCTTCCTCCAGATTTTTCCCCAGTACACGTTGAGACTGGGGAAAAATCTGGACTACTCATTGAATCGAAAGTACTGCCGGATGCAATTCAGTTAGGCAAGGATTTGCAGGTGGAAGCTGTGAAAGAACCATTAGAACCTGTAGCCGGAATTGTTGAAGTGGCGGACTCTAAGGTAGAAGCCAAATCTGGAATCAAGATTGAAATTGGAGGAAGTCCTGATGAGTCTGTTAAGGGCACTGAAGATTCAATCAAAATTAAGATACTTAGAGGCGATAGTCCAACTACAACTGAGATTACAGGTCAGACAGAGAAGCTAACATTTGAGAAACTAGAAACACCTGACAAGATCCAGTCTGAGCCAACTGATACACTCTCAAAGATCGATACTCTTGATACTGAAGCCTTAAAAGATCCTGCAGAACAAACAACTGCATCAAAGTCTGTGCCAAGAGGTGATGACAAAGTAGTACAAGTTGAAGAAACTACTGAATTGGCAACGATTGAAAAGAAGCTTGTTGGAACTGACTTATTTAAGGCAGAAACTCATGAGCTAGTTTCTTCATCAGTAGTCATTGATATACATGGCCTCAAATATTCTGGGGAATCCAGCGACTCAAGTACTCCTACTGCTGAGACGTCTACCAAAATGTCAAGTAAATCGCCACTGGAGCCGCCTGAAATGCATTCATCCTTCAAAGAAACTGTTTCTGAGGAAACTGAAGAACTTTTGATCGGTTCAGATGCTGGGGGGAAACCAACTGAGAAGTCTACAAGTCCGTTAAAGTCAAACATTATTGAACAAGTAGCAGAAAAAATATACGACGATGAAATTCCCCCAGTGACTAGTGAGTCTATAACAGAAGTTTCCATCCCTTTAATGACTGACATTTGTTTCTCAGAGTCAGTCAAGCCAGAAAGTGAAGTGTTGCAAGATGCTACACCACTGAAACCACATTTTACTATTGAAGCTCCGATATGCTCTTCAGTGAAGGATGAGAAACTAGAAACCAAGAAACTATCAACATCTTTTGACAGCAATGTGCTTGCAACTAATGCTGTGGACTCCTCTACCTCCCCTTGCCAACCGCAGGAAGGGGAAAGCTCAGATGAATTGAATAAATCGATGAGGTCGGGAAAGATAGATATAGAGCAACAAAAGGAATCAATCCCCAGTCTTAAAGATATCCCCAAACAAGATGACAAGGTGTCGGAAGTAGAACTAGATACCTCAGGAAAACTTGAGGCTGAGGCTATAGGAGATATTGAGACTGTAGTAGAAAAATCAAACATAGGGGCTGTAGATCAGGCGTTAGAAACTAAAAAGGCAATTATTTCAGAAACAAAAACAGAAGATTTGTCAGGCAAAGAATCTGAATCATCGGCTGAGAATTTGGAAGCAGAGGGATCTCATAAAGACACATCAGAACTTTCTGATGATGCAAAAGCAGTTAAATCAGATTCCTTATTTCCCGGTGAGTCCCACCAGACAAGTGGTGATTTCAGCCTGGAAACTGAAAAGGAGGAAAACTTACTCACAACTGCCGAAGTAATTGGAGGTGAAGGAGTCGGTTCAGATGATGATTCAACACAAGTGAAACAGCTAATTGGAAAAACAACAAAGGAAGTGGATAAGAAAGGGAGAGGAACTGAGGATGAAAAATCTAGTGCAGAATTCGGTTTAGCAAGCGAGAATGAGAAGAAATCAATTGATGAATTGAGAATTCTAGAGAAAACTGACGTTAAAGAAGGGAAAACTGAAAAGAGTGAGGACGCAGAGGAAAAGGCAAGAGAAGAGTTAAATAAGGTTAAAAGTTTAGGAAGCGTGAAACGAGAGAGTGCGATTTCAGCAGTTGAGGACAGCGTGCGTACAGTTTCAACAATTCAATCAACAGTAAGTACGTCAAAAACACTTGAAGAGGACGGAAAATCGGATCGGGACGAAGAACTGACTGGACAGCAACTTACAGAACCCATACTGACCTCAGAAAACCTTAAAGATGACCTTGAAATAAAACAAAACTTTTATGGGACCGCACAAGAAGTGGCCGCTGAGGAAATGGAAGTCACCTCAAAGATAGAACATTTAGAAGGAGAGTTCACCACAAGCAAATATTCTCTTGAAAAAGATTTCGTTGAGCCATCGAAAGCAGTAAAATCTGAAATGGAAAGAGCAGTATCATTGAAAGAGCAGTCATCGAAATTTGATGAAGCTTTGACGAGAGAGGAATCAGGCATCATCAAGAGTCCTTCCCCGACACTCACACAGGAAAAGAAAATAACGGTTGAAGAGAAGACTGAAATGGCCGAGGTGACTGAAACAACGGTTGAAAGAAAGTCCCCGATTTCAAGCCAAGAAAAAGAACAAACACAATCCACTCAAATTAGCGAAACAGTTGAGCAGGATGAAGCTAAGTTTGAAATTATGGAGAAAAGTTGTGAATATGCGAGTTCAGAAGGAAGTGCGTTACTGGTCAAGGATGTTCAGGCAATTACACAAGAATATGTCTCTACTGGAATTGCTACTTCAGAAAAATTCGAAAAAACAATCGAGGAAGATCTCCGAGAATTCACCACTTCAACTCATCTGATTCATAAGGGCGCAGGAGACGTTAGAGAGGCCGGTATCAAGAGTGAAACAGAAGGACTGGAAACAGTGCAAAAAACAAGAACAGTGAGTCACCAAGAAGGACACGAGTCGAACGAATCCGAGACTGAAACGACTGTAAAGATGGGAATGACAGAAAATATTGAAGAGCCTCTGATGATGACTCTTACTGAGGAGGAAACTAAAATTTCAAGTATGGAGACAACAGAAGACCTAACCACGGCCAAGATGGTACCAGAGGAAATTAAAGAAATTAGCCAACGCCAAGATGAATCTACCAAAGATGAATTCATAAAATCTGAAAAATTGGCAGATAAGGATGAATCGAAAGAACATGTCACTCTGGACAAAGAACTGCCAAAGGAAGAATTTGATGCGAACCTCCTTAGCTTGTCATCTGTTCCTCCAAAGACGCCATCTCCAACAGATACACAACCGGAAGAATCGTTAGAAGAACAGTTAATTCCTGAAAGGTTTTCAATCGACGTTGAACCTACTTCTCCCTCGCTACCTGATGTAAGGAAACTTGCTGATCGGCCAAGCTACAGCACAGAGCGCTACCAGGACGCTGAAGTAATTGACGATGACCACTACGATGATGATTTATCCTCCGGATCCAGAGCTCAAACAGTCATGAGAGTTGCTGCTCCAAAAGTAGCTCAAACAGAAACCAGTACGGATAAAGCTGTAATGCCTGAAAAACAAATTCAGCAGGAGGTACCAGATCAGATGGATTCAATTACAAAGACGGTGGAAGAAGATGGAAGTAAATCAGCTGCAACGGCTCAAGATATCTTAAGCCATGGAGAGTCTCAATTGGAAACCAACACCGACTCGTCCTACCCTCAACCGGATGAAGTCTGGGGCATCGAAATTACATCTGAAGATAAAATAGGAAAAGTGAACGAACCTGTGTCCACTATTCCTGAAGAGATTGTTTCAACTGAGCCAGAACTCCAAGAACACAAGATTCATCGAGCGATCGAGTTTCAAACGGACACTGAACCATTTGAACCAATTGAGCGAGTGGAAAGATTCAGAACGCACGATTCAGAATCACAAGACCAATTGGAAGTTGTTTTGATCGATGGCTCTGTTATCGAAGTCGTTGGTCTACCTCAAGATATATCGACTTCTGAATTTTGTTCAACCGATGACCACTACTATCCGACAGAAGGGGAACTTTCTGACATTTCAAAGGACACCTACTCTTACACTGAAACCTCGTATCAGTCAGAAGATGAGAAAGTCGTCGGTCGTCGATTCAACTTGATGGGCGATCATCGAGAATTAAACGATGAAAATATTCTCAAGACAGCAATGATCGTCGATGACATTTATATGTCGGACGATATATTGGAAGTAACAGTTTCAACTCCACAGAATAAAGCGAGCAAGCCGAGTAGTTTCGATAGTGTTACTTCATCAGACACTACAACACATCGTACTGTTCAAACTTCAGTTCGCCAGCCGTTACCTCCGAAAGGATCCGCTAGCAAGAAGACAAAAATTCCTCAAAAATCAAGCGTAACATCGACCAGGAAGATGAGCACAGCAAGGACATCAACTGCAAGCAGAGCATCAGCAGAGAGAAGCGATTCCTCGAGCAGTTCGACGAAAATAGAAAGAAGAGGACCTGACTCAACCTACAAGTCTCCCTACTCGATGCAGTCAATCCGAAGAACTGCAGTGGATGGAAAAGATGGAAGCCGATCGCTCCCACCTTCGACCGCAACTGCCAAATCCTCACTCAAGTCGACAAAAACGAAGAGCACGCAGGAAGTGAAAAAGAGCGAGAAGACCTCATCGTTGATCGAACAGACTTCTGTAACCAAAACGAAATCGCTGACTACTTCACGGCAAGAAGCTTCGATGAAGACAAAAGCAAGAGTGCCTCTTGGAAATATCGAGCAAGAAAATGTTCAGCAAGAGAAGCCGAAACCGGCTACTCCCCCTGTCACTGCGAGCAAATACAGAGGTTACATGGCTTCCACTCTTTCAAGAGATATGCGACTGGACAGTACAGCCACTTCCAAATCAGATACGTACTATTCGCGCAGAAGCATATCGTCCACTAGTTCTTCTGTCATGGGAACACCTGAAAGGAAACGTCGTCCTCAAGCGACGCCAGAGAGAACACCGAAGCACACTGCAACTAAGCAGGAATCCAAAGATGCCAGTTCGAGTGAAACTAAGGAAATCCGAACTGTCAAGAAAGAAACAAAACAGGTAGTTCCAACTAAGCGGACCAAACCTCAAAGAAGCCCGTCGACTCAATCGAGAAGTTTAGATACCGAAGAAGCCGGTAGCAAAAGAACGGAGTTCAGGAAAACGCAGGAGTCTCGAATGAGTCACTCGTTCACTAAGAAAACAAGCCAAGCAGCTCAACCAGCAGCTCAAACGGTATTGCTCACTAGATCGAGCGAAATCAAGAGAACTGTTAGTGCAAGTAGTTCCTCCAGGAGACCGACAACTGTCAAGTATGCGCCGAGTTTAAAAGACACCGAAAAAGAAGCGGTAGTGAAACAGAGAGCCCCTCATCGGGTGACTCCCTCTGCAAAATCATACTCGAGCCCAACAAAACCAACTTCAAAGCCAACACCGAAAACAACGCCCAAAAAACTAAGTTCGGCTCTAGAAAGTAAACAAAAAACTAGGGCTGGTCGAGAGGAGCAAAAAATTTGCATAACTGACACTATTAACAAAAGGGATGAAGTACTATTGATCCCTGGAGATAAGGAACAAAAGCACGACGGAGCAACTGAAGAAGTTGAGCACCTCAGTGCCAAGTCCCACTCTTCCTTGCAGAGCACGTCTTTGGAAAATACGTCTGACGCGCATACATCAGATGAGCCGTCGGACGCGGTGAAAAGAGCGTCCTCCGCACCATCGGCAATTCCGTACTCGGAGCACGAGAGATCAGCCAGCGCTCAAGGGAGAAGGAGAAGTGGCACGGATTCGAAAACAAAAACAAAACGTCGACACTCGAGTTTGGAGAGGAGCCAAGGACCGGTGTCGTTGCCGTCAAGCCCGAGCCATCTTCGGTCGAAAAATCAATCAGGTAGTGTTCAAATGCTTACTTCAGAAGTTTTCACTCGAACAATCGATTCGACGTCGGGCATTGAAATAGTTTTCAAACAGCCAGAGTCATTGAGGAAAATTATCAAATACGAGAACGAACTATCACTTATTGACACGACAGACTCTTCATTGTCGGATTCAGTAGCGTTGCCTCTATCTTCATCTGAATATGACATTAGTTTCGACTCCCGTCCTCGGCTCACAGGTTCGCCCGTTTCGCCCAAGTTCACACGTCGGAGCCAGGAAGTGATGAGCCCCAAAATGCGTTCCGGCTCTGAGATTGAGAGTTCGAGTAGCGACGCTGACTATTCGGTTATAAAGCACAAATCGAGTCCAACTATGCTGGAAAGATGTGGCAAAGGTCCGAGGAGAGTGTCAGAGGAGAGGCTCTCTCCGATACTTGACGTGAGGTCGGTGACTCCACCCACTCGAAGACGGGCCGCCCCCACTGGATCGTCTTCTGAGGCAGGTAAACCAACCCCTTTGGACCAGACAACTCCGGAAGGCTCTGTTTACAGCATGCCGCTTCATTTGGAGGTACTATATCCACCACGTCTCTCATGAAACACTCCTTACATATTTTACCATTATTAGCCAACGGACAAAAACACGATAAAGCTCAGTTATATTAAAAAGAACGCCAATCTATTATAAACAATGAATGTGTGTGTTTGTGTGTTACCCATGATTGAAGTCCACCATAAATAAAAAATATGTTCAACATTCATATGTGTCCATTGGGAATTCAGATACAGACTTCCAAGTAACCAGCGCTCCTCAGTATTTTATAGAGCCCGGTCTTTTTTTTTCTCATTTTCCATTTTATTTATGCTTGGCTGAATGGAAGTTGCGATAATATTCGAAATACAGGCTGCCAAATGACAATAGATCTTCTCTTTTGCTCCAGGGAATTTTGAAAGTCGCTCGGTTCCTTGCCAGCAAAACTATTTCTGCAATACTTCGCACCCGTAATAGTTTTTTTTAAGCCCTTTTCAATGATTACAACTTGGTATATCGTGTGAACCTGTAGTATCTGATAATCATCCCACAATCAGCTCCACAATGATTGGAGTCACAATCAGAGTATGCTCCATTCAGGTTTGTAGACGAATTCAATCCAATTTTTAAGCCCTTGGCTTGAGCCTACTACTTTAGATTATTTGGTAATCAGCTCAACTCTGAAACGTGGCGACGATGGTATTGTGGTATTGAAGTCATTGCGTAGACAATTGTTTCGACTGATTCTCAAGGTTGAAAATTTTTTTCAAGGTAAAAGAGGTCAACAGCCCTTCCCTCAAGCGTGAAGATGCCAAGGTACGTACCGGAAATTCGAATCTCAGCTGCTGAATATGCAGCGATGGAGAACGAAAGTTTTTCAGAATGCGCCATGTCCGACGTGGCGACTGATTGTGAAACTATCGAAGCAAGCGTTTCCAAAAAGCCACAAAATTTGTTGAAAACGCAAGAAAAAGAAGACGTCCTATTAACTGACGTTGACGGATCGAGCGACGATGATGATGACCAGGAAACTGTCCTCAGGTACCCTGCAGATTGTATAAATACCATTCTTGACTTGGGTATGAGTTGTGAAGAGGTAAGCAACTCGCAGGGACCAAACAAGCGACAAAAGTCCATCACATGCTCGCTGGAAAAATCGAAGCCTCGATCTTTGACGTTGTCAATGCTCGAAGACGGTGGGACTGACGTGGAAGGACTGTACATGTCTGAGGACGAAGAAGGTTTCAAAATCGACAGCGACTTCGACGTCAGGGAGTTGGAGCCGCAAGCGTTTGTGTCGATTTCGGATAAAGTTGTAACAGGGACGATTGTGTCACCGCGGCGCTCACCGGAGCCGGACTCGTGCAAGAAGAAAAGAACGCCTTCACTCAAAACTCCAGTGCCACTCTCATCAGTACTGACAGATACAGAAATGCTCATTTCCGATACAGAAAGTAACAGGTCGCGGTCACGGAAGCTGAAGAACAAACCGGCGAAAAAAATCTTCGGACGTTTTGTCAGTGACACTGACGACTCCGACTCGTCCGTCGACCGTTCTATGAAATTCATAAGCGAGCCGAGCAAAAACATAAGTCATTCTCGCTCTTTTGACACGATCAAACAAACATTCAAGAAGAACAGCATGCTGGCGCCGATTAAGAAGAAACCGAGCAACGAAGCGTTGACTGACACTGAGAATATCTACTTTGATGAAGGAAATGTGAAGATGCTGGCTAATAGTGATAAGCGACAACAGAACCGGCCATCTGTAATTTGTATGTCGAGCGGCAAGAGCTCTCCAAGCGGCAAGAGCTTCCCAAGCGGTAAGAGCTCCCCAAGCGGCCTCAGACACCGTCACAATGTTTCCAAGCCAAAGCCGACCCAAGTGATACAGAAGACTTCAAATTTCAGCGCGCATTCCAAAGCCCGGCTTTCGAATTTCCAAAAGTCCAATTTGAACTTGCCAATGAAGGACGAAGGCCACGCGACAGACGTCGAGACGTTTGGAAGCGACAGCGACGACCCTACAGACGAAGTCAAACCCGTCGCATATTTGCCGAATTCAAAATGTGAATTCGTCATAGCAAACGAGAACCACAGGGGAAAACTATCGATAATTCTCCCGATTACGGAGTCGCAAAAACACAAATTGGCGGTGGAGAATTTCGATTGCGGATATTCAGACGTGGAAGAGCTGTCAGGCTGTGAAGCAGAAGAGTACGTCAGATATCCAACACCTGATTTGCCTCGAATCGAAGCGTCCACGGTTGAGAACAGAGAAAACGTCCACGTTCGTCGAGGGCTTAACGTTGAAGCGCCAATGAACGAACCGCTCACCGACGTTGAAGAGCTCGAAGAGGGTCATAAATCGGTCGGTAACGTATTGAAAGTGAAAATTGCCAAGCTGAAGAATAAAAACATCAACGAATGCCATACGGACGTGGAAGACTTGGACGAGAGCGACCACGAAAATGCAAAGCGACTAATGCCGAATGAAGAGCACGACGTCCATTTGACCGACGTCGACGACCTTAGCTCCAGCTCGGACGACGGTATATACAGATTTACAGCGGTCACTCCAGACATGCCGGTCAACAACTCGTACACCATGGCGCGCGAATCGATGAGCCCGTTTTCGTTCGACGTCAAACGTCAAATGAACGACGCCATACCCAAAATTCGCATGATTTCTCCGAGCCCGATCCCCAGGAACACGGACGTGGAGGACTTCATGGCGTCGCAAGAAGCAAGCGCTGATTCGAATTGGGCATCGGACGATGCCTACATCGAACCGCACTCTTCGATCGTCCATATAAATCACACGAGAAAATTCCACGTCGACAATTTCGAAAGAGATCATATCAAAGGGTACGTCCAGCCGGACCCAGCTACCGACGTGGAGGAAATGACAATCTTCGAAGCCCTCGAAGAGCTGAAGAGGAGGAAACGGCAAAAGAGCAAAGAGCAAGAAGAAGCCGTCAAGGTGTGCAGCAGCGGCGCCAAAGGATCTCTGGGCAAATGGAATGTCAGAAATTCGAAAAAACACGGTATACCAAGTTTGATAAGTTTCAAAACGGAACCCGGTAACGCAGTGGTATTGGCAGCATAATTGCCCCAAATTGGTCTGTATAAGTACGAACTGTAGAGTACTCGTAATCCCTCCAATGAAAATGCACCAAGTACTTCAATGTTGAATTGAACGTAATTGCGAGAATCAAACTGAATTTAACCACCACCAAAATCATTGTACGTCGAAAAACTTTTTTTTATTCAAGGGAAAACTTTAACTTTACATTTTTCCCCAGTCAAAAAAATTGACCATTTTCAACTACTTGTAGTTCGCTTGATATTTGACTAAAAAAGGGCTTCGGGGAGTGCAAATTGTAGAGAATAAAACGCTCTTTGAAAAACTATATCATACAAAAATCTATAGGCCGATCGGTTGCTGAGTTATATTAAAAATCTCGAAACAAGTACGAAAATTTCGTGGTTTCAGGAGGTGCGAAAAATTTTAGAAGCCAAATCTTCCCAATATATCCAAGCAATTCATGGGAACAGAAAGCGTATGATTTAAAATGAGTTATTTTTATCACTTACCATCATTCATTGTAGGTTGTCCGTTTTGATAAATTTGATGTAGACCCTAGAATTAATTTTGCACTAATATTCCATAGGTGACCGCTTGCTGCATTTTTTGAACGTCTTCATATTTTTCCATCATCTCATGTACCCTTTCTGTTTCGCCCTGGTAATTTGTGAAACCCAGCTTGCGTTTGTCAGTGTCTTCTATTTCGTGCTACTCCTGATAAATTTGCGTATCGCTTGTATTCCCTACGTTGCGTTGACCGAATTTACATCTATTTCCAGAAACAGCCAGAGAAGCGGTCCAAAAGGGACCAGTAGACACTTCGTGGATAACCAGTGAGTACTTAGTTGAATACTATACCGAAAGACGAGCCGCATTCATTGTATATTCACGATAACGAATTTATTTTTCGATGTAATTGTTTTACCGGGGGAAAATTGTCCAGTCGATTTAAACACAAGTTTTAGTGACATTATAAGCCAGGAATCTAAAGACGAAACCGCATGATACATTTTCTATTTGTTTTAATGAATTTTTTTTTTTTTTAGTAATTGAAAATAGAAAACTGTGTTTTTTTACACCTTGGAGAGTAACGCAATTTCAGCAAACGCTTCGCTAATCTCGATTCACAAACGCTTTGTTTTCTTCGCGTTTATTTCTAACCACAATGAACAAACCCGCACAATTACTGCCATTTGTTCACTCAAGCTGTTACAAAGCTCTCCGACAGGGCAATTAACGGAATTTCCACTAATGTCTTGGGATCAGGAAAATTTATCGAAATCACTTCGTATTTTTTTTTGTTTTGTCGCTTTTTGTCTGTAAATTTATTAAATAAGACCCAAAACCAAATAGAGCTCGGAAATGCGGATTTTCATTTTATTATTCCCACGCATCGAAATTCGAGAAATTCGCCCGATTCCAAGAACTCACTTTTTCAAATGCACCAGAGATTCTTATGCAATTTTTCATCTTCCAAGAGCAGACTTTTGCAACGGATGCTCTTGTCAACACATTGGAGCTAAGATTTGCGAGGAGAGCCTTTTTGAACATTTCATACTAACATTTAACTCCAGACAAAAGCTTAAGCGGTCTTACAACGACTGCCCAGCATTTTCTATGTAATCCCGTGAATGAGTGTTATTTTCGTTCGGTTCAAAATCGCCTATGACGAATTTGTAATTTTCTTTCCGTTGGCTACCGGCTCAGTTTTGTAACCCATTATTTTATCCGTACCTATAAAATAGATTTCATCCCGACTGACAAATGTTTGGCCTTTTTTCATAACGCATCATCATGCGCCTAACAGCGTTTGGCTGAGCGATGTTTATGCTTTCCCCGTAATAACTTCAAAAACCAAATGAAAGCCGAGAAAAAATTAGGTATACAAGGGTGTGGCGGAGGAAATGATTCTTATTTATTTGGACGATTCGATTCGAAAAGTTAGTCCACCAATTTTTGATTGATTTTGGATGAAAATCCATAGACATTTCTTCAATTCTGGCGTCATACGTATGAGATACACTTATACCTTGAAGGTGTCCTAATGGGCGAAAGTGCCTCACGAATCAAAGGAAAAATAACGAAAACGTGGTCATTTAATTTTTCTCCTCTCAATTCGAAAATGATTATTTTCAAGTATCAAATTTGCTTAAATGTTCAATATAGAGGCCAATAACCGGCGAAAACTACACAAGAAACATTCCTCAGCCAAACTCAAGGTCTGCGTCCTCTGGCGGAGACTTGCATGTTATAAGTGTAACCTGTTCCTTGTGCAAAGTAGATGCAGCATTAAGTGTATTTCCTGGTGCACTATACACAAGATTTTTGAAGTGAATGTGACGTCCGAGTGTGAGTGGATGCACCAATCGAAAACACGTTTCTTCAAACCGTTTCCTTCAACTTGACAGCTAAGAATTTTAAACGACACGCAAAAATGGCAAGACTTTATTGCCGGCGAGCGAAGCGACTCCTTCAGTTGAGTGCGAAAGCCAGTGAGAGCGGAAGTCATTAAAGGATTCCAAATTACAGAACCTTTGAACATTTCGATTCAAACTCTAAACCTTTAGTGTGTCACAAGAAGCCCTGATTTGGTGGAACAACTGCTGCAACACTGATTTCATAGATCATATCCCAAGCTGTTATGTTAACGGGAGACAAATGAAGTCTGGAGTAGTCCACTGGAGTTTCTATGTTCTGCAAGATTTGTCCACCAAACACTTGTACAAAACAATGGGTAGCCATTGCCATTGCAAGGCTGGTCATTTTTGGATTCCATCATGGCAAGGGTAATCGCAAGAAGAGGATTCAACAATTTTTTGGTTGGATCATTTACCCCATTTTCAGCTTTTGCTGAGTGTCCAAAGCCTCACTTCTCAGCTGGGAGAGCTTTTGTCGCCCATAATGTCACATTGGAGAACTTGTGCTTCATCGCTTATGCCCAGCATTCACAGCTCAGCTGCGTTCGAGGCGTAGGAGAGTAGCTGATTTGAAAAGCTAGCATGAGGCAAATTTGAATCCAGCTAGGCTCTATTTTGTACAGCTGTATAAAATAGCCTAGCCTTGGTGAGTAGCCTTCCTTTCCTACTTAACAGACCATAACCATGTGGCGCTGGGTGTGTGCATTAGCACATCTCCAAGCCAAGATATTACCCCATTAAAGCAAATGAAGCATCCCCAGCTGGCCTTCCAAGAAACTTAGACACTAGCCAGGCACAAAATTCTCTCCATAATGAGGACCCTCTCCAGCGAAAGCGTTCAAATGAATTCAAGAGAGACCCTCATATATGCGCTCAACTATAGCAAAAAAGAGCGACCAGCCATTACAACACTAATCAACCCACCATTAATTCACATTTTGCAGATAAAACCTATAACTCAGGTGAACCATATAAAAAACACTCTCACCCGTTAGAATTTATCTGCACACGGTTCCGTTTGACACCGAGCGCACTGGTGTAAAAAGGGAAATCACTTAAGCTGTGTCTGCTTGTCCTTTCGATGGATTTGTTGCATTGTGATTAATGTCTTAATCTTGTATTTGATGGAGCTTATTAATTTCATGTTCCTAGTTTCCTGGTTTATCGGACGAACATTATTAATTCAGTACTAATCATTACGGCTCAGTAAATCCAGCCGGCCTACAATTATCACTGATGATCCTTGTTGCAATATAAAAATTCGATTCTTTCAGTTGCGAATTTTGAAAATTATCTTTCAACAATAAATGCGAAACCATGCACTTCTATCTAACTTCGTTCTTTTTCGTTCGTGTTGCACAAGGGGGAACTGAGAATGGTGGAAAGAGGGCGCAGACAGGCGGACTTGGAAGAAGTCCTTACGACGGTGTCGAAGGCATATTTTACAAAGAGATGGCAAATGAATGCGTCTTCCCTCCCCAATTGGGGTACGCCGAATTCGAAGGTGACGTTCTTGGATCAACTTCAAGTTTGACGCCAGAACACAGCAATGATGTGTTTAGCGAGCTACTATTCTCATCTTCCAATTCCGAATCGGAAGAGCCGGAAGAAAATTTACCACCTCGAACCGACTACGAAACCCCTGGCATTCTTTATAATCTGAGCAGCTGCATCAGCAGAGTGCCAGATGTTGTCAGCAAGAAAGACACCAAACACGCCGTTGACGTCGGGTATCGAGATGAACTTTTGTCCCTCACAAACGACACGTTAGAATCGAGGTTGTCGTACTATCGTGACTTGCAAGAAAGGCCTTCTATTCCTGAAGTTAAATGTTTATCTCCAGCGGAGCAGATTGAGCTGAAAGAACTGGAAGAATCCATATCACAAATGCTGATCGATATTCAGAAAGAGGAAAGCATGTTTTGCTCAGACGAGCCCGAGGGTGCGACGAACACTGTTAAAAGGAGGCCCAAGAAAAATCAACCGTGCAAGGAAACGAACGAGGGGGAAAAAGCTCTTAAAGCAATCGAAACACACGTGGCTCAGCTTCTTGAAAATGTGGAAAAAGAAGAGCGCGAGGCGATGGGAAGTTTGAAACGGGGCGCGCTGAGGAATTACGACCCCCCGGAACCAAAAGGTGCTGCCGATTGTTGGGACATGATAACTGCAGTCCACACAAACGACGACACTGACATCAATTACGTGCAGTTCAGAGAAACAAGTTGCACTCCTTCGCCGGTCGAGTCGTGCAGCACGAGCGAAGACGAATACGAAGTCGTTCCCAAAGTACAGCTCAAGATAGGGCAAAAATTAGGCAGAAGCACGATCGACATATCTGTCCGCAATAGTCCTCCGTCCAGGAGGAAAACAAAAATGCGCTCGACCGGAAAATCTTTGAACAGATCCCTTCCCAGTTTGAGATCTTCATCACTGAGCGTTTGCCCTTGGATGACGAACAGCTCAACCGAATGCCTTCTAGACGAGCCTCCCATAATTTGGCAGTCGTCTAGCGTCGAGTACATCCCCCCACCAGAGAAAATCGAACCTAGTTACTGCATCTGGTCCTACTCCTCACAGGACCAAAACGGTAAGAGAACCATCGAGACTGAGGTGCATGGTTTTCATTTGCAGTTGCCCCATAGATTTCAACTAGTTAGTTCTTGAGTGGATTTGTTTTCAATTGGGTGGAATACTAACGACAATGAAAAGCCAAATTCTAACCGGTAGTCGGTAATTTGTTGCAACAAGGATAACGAAGGTTTTTTTATGAAAACTTGTACGTGTAATATGTTCAAAGCAATGTATGTAAAGCCGTTCTTGTGTTTTTCCAAAGGATGTCGTGTCGCATTTTTTTGTAACAGCAGCACCTGAAAAGAGCTTGTCTCAAAGCAATTTTTTTGGAGGTTCAGTTTTTTAACGATTTTTTACTTCTGCAGCCACTAAATTAATTCGAGCACGATCAGGTGCTGCTACCTCGTACATAAATTGGAAAATTTGATTTTCAGTGAACCTGTCAGACTATTATTTTTTGTTTAACATTTTTGAAACAGTGGATTACTAAGTTTACACATGTAAAGCGAGCAGAGCGTTCCAACCAGGGAAAGGGTAAGGAATATTATTTTATCAATATATCATTGCAGGTGACAAGAGCGCTGATAGCAAGGAGACGTCACAGCAGAAAATTCATCCCAGCCAAACACAAGTACACGATAAAGAGAAAATAGAGAGAAAAACTTCAGTAGAATCGAAAACAAAATCACCATCCCCTGAAAAAGAACTAAAACGAAAAGGTTCGTCCGGGTCAACAGCAGATAAATCAAAGAAACCCGGAGCCGACAAAAAAGATAAACCGGAAGAGAAATCCAAAACCGAAAAGAAAAAGGGCAAAGGCAAAGAGCAAAAGTCAGTCGAACTTAAATCTCAAGAGTCGGTCGAATCGCCAAAACCCGAAAAGAAGCAAAATATCTTATCAAAAACGATTGACTCGATTAAAAAACCGTTCCAAGACAAAGGGGACGATAAATCTGGAGACAAAACGAAAGACGACAAAAAGAAAGCGAAAGGAAAGGTTCCTTCAGACGTGAAGAAACCTTCCCCGGAGAAAGATGCTAAGAAAGAATCCAAAGAAGAAGTGAAAAAACCAGGGACACCCGTAGGTGAAGTAAAATCTAAAAATAGTGAAACGAAAGAAGAAAAAACATTAGTTACGACAACTGAACCTCCAAAAACTAGTCAAGCAACTCCCTCCGAAGAATCGCCAAAGCAAAGCAAACTTTTTGGTGGCATTACTTCAATTCTGAAAGAAAAAGAAGACACTCCCAAAAACTCTCGAGACATTGTGGAAGAAACTTCAGCAGCTGCAAAGGAAGTAATCACCGGCAAGGCGGACGTTGTTGAACCGATTTTGGAAAAAGTAGTCGTGGAATCTGCTGTCGCAAAACAGAAATCACCAACTGAAGAGAAGAAAATCGCAGACAAAGGCGCCAAAGGAAAAGGGCAGAAGAAGAACGATAAGAACAAAAAAGAGACGCCAGCAACCAGTCCAGAAAAGCCGATAGTGTCAAAAGCGGGGAGTCCAGATAAGCCCATGGTGGTGAAAGCAGGAAGCCCTGAAAAACTATTAATGTCAAAGGCTGGAAGCCCTGAAAAACCATTGGTATCAAAAGCTGCAAGCCCAGAGAAGCAAATAGCGTCAAAAGCTGCAAGCCCTGACAAGCAAACCGTCTCAAAAGCTGGAAGCCCTGGAAAACCATCAGTGCTGAAAGCTGGGAGCCCTGACAAACAAATGAAACCAATAGCCTCGAAAGCTGGAAGCCCTGACAAACAAATGAAACCAATAGCGTCGAAAGCTGGAAGCCCTGACAAACAAATGAAACCAATAGCATCGAAAGCTGGTAGCCCTGACAAACAAATGAAACCAATAGCGTCGAAAGCTGGAAGCCCTGAAAAACCGGTCTCATCAAAGGTAGAGGAAAAGGGAATCTTGAAAAAGAGCAGTCCTAAAGAAGAGACCAAAAAGAGTAAAGAGGATAAAACGCTTCTGAAAGATAAAGCTATCCCCAAAGAGCCAACAGTTGTCAAAACAACCAAGGAAATTAAAGAGGATACTAAAAAGAAGACTGAGAGCAAGATGGCTCCAAAAGAGACTATTCCTAGTGTTCCAGAAAAGCTTAAAAGCCCAACGACCAAGGAAGACCCTAAGAAGAAAGATGGAAGTAGGACACCACCAAAAGAAAAACCAGCGGAACAATTAGCAAGCGCTAAAACAAAAGAAACCAAGGCAAAGAAAAATGGTGACAAAACTCCCACCAAAGACAAATCTATTCTCCCTGAAGAGGCCATCACCGCCAAGACGACAGTGGAAATAAAAACAGACGCTAAAAAGAAGGACGAAACGAAAACGCCTCCTAAAGAACAGCCCATTAATTCTGAAGAGCTGTCAATTATAACTACCACAACCAAGGAAATTCTTGAAAAAGGAGAGGGAAGAGAAACACCAACAAAAACTGTCATCACTGAAGAGATGACCGTTATCACCACCACAACAACAAAAGAGGTTAAGACAGATGACGGCACCAAATCGCTTCCTCCTGATGAGCCAATTGTTTTACTGGAGTCGACAACAGTTGAAGCTAAAAATGATGAAAAAGACAGCAAAGACATAATTAAAACAGCAGTTGTTTCTATTCAGAAAGAAGCAACCTCGACCGAACAAGCCAAAGCGGAGGCTAAGGAAAGTCGCCAAGCAGAAGAGAAGAAAGGGAAGGAACAAAAATCTGAAGGCAGCCCTAAACCGGAAAAGAGCAAAGGCAAAGGAATCATGGGTCGAATAAGTAGGGAAGCGACTCCGGAGAGACTAGTGAAATCTGGTGCCTCCATGGTTGGTAAGGCAGTTGGGGCTATCAAGAAGCCGTTCCAAGATCAGAAAAAGAAGGACAACAAAGCAAAACAAAAGAAAGGCAAAGGGAAAGACGAAAAGCAAGAGGGAGATTCATCTAAATCGTCATCTTTGGAAACGGCCGAATCTGCGGAAGAAGGAGCGGACTACTCGACTGTAGCAGCGAAAACTGATGAAAAGTCCACCAAGATGGCAGAGAACCTTAAAGGTAAAATGAAACAAAAGTCAACAGACTCGTCGTCATCTGTGTCTCCTGAGAAAGAGATTAAATCCAAAACTGAACCCAAGCTACCAGCGTCGAAAGAAAGTTCACCGGCCAAAGATGTAAGCAAAGAAGAATCACCATCCGGGAAAAAGAAGAAAAAAGAGAAGAGCAAACCAGAAAAGCAAGAATCATCAGAGAAAGAAACGTCCGCTAGTTCTGGAAAATCCGTTTCGCAAATTTTAGGCAAAACGTTGGAGTCCATAAAAAAACCGTTTGGCGACACCTCTGATAAATCACCTTCAAAAGGGAAAAAGAAGAAGGGGAAACAGAAATCGACTGAATCCGCATCCGTAGAAAAAGAGTCCGCGGACGCAGATCGAGCTATAGAAGAATCCCTGCTTACTATAACAAAAACAGCTGAGACCACTGCTGAATCAGTTTCAATCCATTTGGACGAGAGAAAGCCGGAAACGAAGGAGGCAGAGAAGAAAACCGAGTCATCAAAAGCTGAAACGCTCATTCGGGAATTGTCTCTCGAAGAAAGTGGTCAGACGATAGAACAAAAAGCTATCAATCTTGTAACTAAACCTTTTAAAGACGCAAAACTCGGTTTGACTAAAACTGATGATAAAACTAAATCCAAAAAAGAGAAGCCTAGCTCTCCGGAAAAATCAATAGCAGATCAAAAGAAAGCACAAAGCGACGAGTTTGAACACATTCAGAAAACCATAGATGACGCGATGATGAAGCTAGACGAGTTTGTTGTTTTGGTATCGGATAAAACTAAGCCTGGGCAGGAGATAGAGGAAAAATCAGCTATTCATAAAATACCAAGCATGGAATCCCATGATATTCTTCGGCAATCCAGTACACAGAGTGGAGCATCAAATGAATGGCGTGAACCTCAGCTGGAACAATTTGGAGAAAGTTCTTTGCACCAAATTGATAGTGGGGTCCTGCAAATTTCCAAAGCCAATCAGGACATGCTAGATAAAATGGTAGCTCCCCAAACGACAGCGGATATCTCTCAAAAGGACGAGGTATCCAGAGATCTGGAGATTCGAACCGGGCACTCAGATTTCTCACAAGTTCCGCAAATCTTTGAAAAATCTCAGGATGACATTATCGCTTGTGTTCAACAGGGCAGCAAGGGTATTGGAGAAGAGATCCAGAAGATAAGCAGTGGGCTATACAGCGTTGAAAGCGGTGTGAAAGAAATTAAAACAGCAGATGTTCCTCAGAAATCTGCTGATGCTGTGATGCCAAACGTGCAAAGCAATCTCTCACTAGGAAAGCCGATTGATTCAGCAATTACGGAAATTGAGACATCAATACTAGCAGTGAAGAAAGAATCGCAGGAAAAGCTTGGCAGCGCATTGGAAGGAATTACCGGGGGAATCGCCGGAGAATTTTCTGAGTCGATTCAAGCGGTCTCAGAACCTATCAGTGCTGTTAAGAAATCAGCTGCCCAGGAAGCCAAAGCGATCGAGGAGTCTCTCAAATTTGTCCAGTCCGAGGTTAAAGGGATTGCTTCAACAGCCCAAGCTGAGGGTTCCAAGATTATTTCAACTACTTTGAATGAAGCGGAACGAGCAAAGGCTGAAACTGTAAACAAATTCGTAACCCAGACTAAAGAAACGATAGCAGATGGAGGCCGAACTGTTACAACAATAATAGAGAAAAACTCTTCGAACATTGAGCCACATTTTGATATTCAGGATGCAAAAAGAGGTAGCTTAGGAACGACGATAATGCAGTCCATAGAAACTGCCGCTGCCTCCGGAATCAAAGCTGTCCAGGAGCCGATGCAAGATCTGACATCACGAACTACCACGGTAGTAACAACAAAAATAGAGCAAAATTCATCTGCTATTGGTAAACAGCTTCAGGAGGCAGGACAAGATGTAGGGAGCCGCTTGAAAGAAACCGGCGGCAAAGTTCAAGAAGTAGTAACAAAGTCAATTGATGGAGGATTTGAGCATGTGAAAAAGACTGTTGAAATTACAAAACCGGAGGCACAAACCGTAACGCGAATCGTTCAAGAATCCGTCACTTCAGTTGTAGATCCGCTTAAGGGAGCACTCCACTCGGCTGAAAATACTATTAAAACTATAAAAACGACAATTACAGATAAAACCAAGCAAGCGGAGAAGAAAACTCAAGACGTTTTGCAAAAAACGCAAACTTTTCCCGAAGCTGTTGAAGAAAGCGCTCAACGAGTCCATGGTCTCGAGAAAGAGTTGACAAAAGAAAGATCCAAGCATTTAATTGCAGAATCGAATCGCACTCTGAGCGAAGATAGTATGAATATCGTTCAGACAACAATAGATTCAATCAGCCGAGAAGCTGAAAAGCAGGCAGCTCAACTCTCTGGATCTCAGACGATTCCGACGTCTGAAACCTTCCGTCCTGAATTCCACGCACAAACAAGCACGACGTCCGAATTCGAAACATTGGAAAAGAGCTCCTTAACGAAGGATAGCATAGTCAAGGAGACTTTCCAGGTCGGCGCCCATGCTGGAGCAACAACTGAAGATATATCTCGGATGATAAAAGAAATGGAGTCTCGATTACTCTCATCGGAATACGAAACGTATAGGACGAACGAGGAAGGTTCTGAAGTGGACAGCGAAGACTCGAGAGAAACAGTAACTATGCCCGCAACACCGATGCCTGCCAGGAGAATACTAGGCCAAGCGGACAGCGATAGCATGGAAGATGAGTCGCAACCTGTGGTGACCACTCCTACACAATCGCGAAGGGTTCTGGGAATGGGAGGCTCACAAAGGTTATCCCAGAGCGAGAGACCTGTTGTCAGAGTCATCACCGAGTATATTGAGGATGTAAACGAGAGCGATCCAGAAGAATCTACGTACACAGTCCTGGAGCCTGAGGTTAGGGAAAGGCGAAAGTTCAAAATACGTTTAAGCCCCGATATGTACGAAAGTGAAGAGAGGGAAGATTCTGGCGACGTGGAAATAGTCGAGCAAATGGAGCCAGAATCGTCACAGCAAGGTGATTCTACTCGGAAAGGAGAAATAACCGAAAAGAAAATCAAACACATCGAACGAAAGTTTGAAAGAATGACGTCGCAAACTAAGGAAGCGCATCCTAGCATGAGCGAAACGATGGACGGTGAATTTCAACAGATCGTGTCTCAACTTTCCATTGAAGAAATGGACCAAGCTCTTCAGCAGTGGGACGTCGGTGGACTGACGCCGTCGGAAGTCGACTCAAAAGACCTAACGCTAAGTTCAGACGAAGTCACATCACCGTTACAACAAGGTACATAATATGTTGAAATTCGATTCATGTCTTGTTTCTAAGATTTTTTAAAAGCAACTGTACAACATTGCATTGTTGTGTTGACTGATGCAGCTCCTTCCAGAGCTGGTTTTTCTTGAAAATGCTTTCATTCTGTTCAACGTGCAATGTTTAGCATCAGACGTCGTTGACTAGCATTTGGAGGCCAAACGGAAATAACACTCGTTCATTTATGAATTGCATAGACTAGGAAATTAATTCGATTATATTGGAGGAGTCGCTCATCCCTGCTAAAAATGCAAGGATTGAATGCTTCGATTCGGTTTGATTTCAGGGCCACAGAATCAACTTTAAGTTTGGAAAATCAAATATTTTATCCAGTGGAACCACAAAAAACAATATTTTTATCGATACTGCTGATACTAAAATATGTTGGTTAGGATTGAGTGACATCTTTAGGCCCAAGCTTTCGACCATCCTCCCTACATCTATATACTTGGGCAAATCAGAAGCAGATAACAACGTACCTGAATGTAGCCGAATGAAATTGTCATTGGTAAAAGACAGTGTTCCCGAAGTTTTTCTAAGTGTAGAAACAGACGCTAATGACAAAGGTAAAGATGAAATTGCGACCCAACACTAACACGGAAAGATTTCTCATCCTGGGGATTTTCCCCGATTGCTTTTCTCTTAACCCCGTTAACATGAACTGCCCGTGTACAATAAACTAGTAATTTTCTACACGCTTATTAACTGCTTACAAATGTTTGATTTCTCGTCATTTTGTTCGTTTTCCTGATTAACATATGACTAACAAACATTTTTGTGTTTGTGTGTGCGCACTTGCAATATCATAGAGGGCAGCCATACACTGGAACCAGAGGAAACGGGAGACTCACCACCCATCCCTCCTCCCCGAACGCCCTTGAAACCAAGCGACAGCCAAGACACTAAATTAGACCAACCCAAAGACAAAGACGATGAAGAAAATTACGCCACTAAGAAAATGTTCTGGGAACAAATGTCCAAAGGCAGCGTTGAAACGGCAACGCCTGTACAAGAAGTGACTCCACCCGTCCCAAAACCCAGAATCAGATCGAGCATTTCTCAAAGCATCGACTTACCTGAAGAAAAGAAGGCTGGGAGCCATTCTGGAGCTTCTGAAACTATAGAAGCATCAGAAATCGGCGATAGAGACGTTGCTATCCACGGTACCACTACTACTGCAACAGTAGCGCGTGATCTTACCAAGGAACGTACGATTAGCCTTGATGGAGACACCAATTCAGAAATGGAGTTCCTCCAATCGCACAACATTGAGGAATTGAGTTACGACAACGATGCATTTGACGATGATGGCTTAAAGGACCAACCGTTCCCCGAGCCGAAACTGAGAAAAACGATTTACGAGAGATCCGTCTCTCTTCCCGGAGATACTTCGACAGATTTGAGCTCCGTTCGCACAAAAAAGAGAATATTCGAAGCACAAATTAAAAAAGAAATGGTTGTGGAGCAACTTATGGCACAAATGGAAGAAGAAGGCTCACCCGAGCACAAATCTTTTGAACTAAGTGAAGGAAAACCGACAGACCAAGGAGCGATGATAGATCGACAAATACACAGCGACATCGTAAGCCATGAATTAGAAGAGCAAATTGAGAGCCATCTTCTGGAAAACAAAGCTCTTATCCCTAAAAAAGAAGAAAAACCACTCAAAACCGCAGCTGCTGTCATTGACGCGGCTAAAGACAAAGACGATACAACCGAACACGACCAATTGAATACTGAATTAAAAATTCCCTCACTCGATACAAATATTACCCCTACAATGGCCGAAGTGTTGAGTTACAAGGCCGATGCAATAACCAAACCGTCAGATTCGTTAGAAGTTCATTTCGATAAAAGCGAATTGGAGGATACGGAGAAAGTCAAAGAGCTTGAAGAAGAATTGAAGGTAATCGAGAAGTTCGATAGTAGACATCTGCCAACATCCGAGCAAACCAAAGTAAGTTCCATAACGTCCAGTCAGGGTGAAAGCGAAGACACGTTCTCTGAATCGGACGTCACACCAGAAGATGCTAGGTTCAGAGAGCAGCAAGACACACAAGTTTGGGGTCCGAAAGAGAAAGACGTGAAACTGTCGATTGATAAACAAGAGGAACAGAAAAGCCGCAGAAGCATCCACACTCCTGAAGAGCATATTCCAGACACGGTTTGGGAAGTCGGCGTTCAAGACAGTACAGAAGTTGTAGTTGTCGAAACAGTTGGACCCCTAGAGCGGACTTCTTCACAGAAAGACGATAAAGCAATGACGAAAAGCGAAGCGGAAAATATAGCGGAAGTAGCTTTCGTCGAAATGGAACAAGAGCTGATCAAATCCAAGGAACTTCTAAGCCTGGAAGTTGCCAAACGAAAATCCCTATCGACGACGGACGGATCTAAAAAGAGCGATCCAGTACTAAAGCTTAAACGCACAGATACGACAACTTCGAGTATAGAAATTACTGATGAAGATCTCAGAAGCAGCGGAATGACGAATAATTCACCGCTCGAAAGCCAAGTGGGGCTTTTGCCGCAAGGTGGCGACCAAGAAGCGGACGTGTTCGGAGATGAAAGCGGAGACGATGTAGACGCTCAAGAGCTGGACCGAGAAATCATCGATAAGGAAGTGGTCGAGAAGACATTGGCGGAAGTGAAGCAATCGTTGGAAGCGGTGAAAGATGAATTGATCGAAGAGAAAAAGAAGAAGAGGGACAGCATAACAAAAGAGTCGCCGTCCGAGTTTGAATTTAAAGCAGTCGTTTTGGAAAAAACATTCACCGAATCGATTCAAGAGCATCATCAAGAGGAGACAATTTCTACAGTAAGCAAAGGAATAGTTCAAATTGGACCGAATGACGATTACATGTCTGCTCTGAATAAACTGGGCACAAACCAAATTGAAAGTTCTTCATTTTCATCGTACAAAGAGCATAAGACAGACATTGTTGACAAGAAGACTGCGATCGGAAAAGGTGACGTGACAAAAGAAACGAAAATCGTCGACGTTACTGTTCACAAAGAAGAATCCAGATCAAGCAAAGTGGAAACATTTGATCCTCAATCGGGCGTTCCAGAATGGAGCGCAAGCGTTGACACGGACGAGATAAAAACGCCCGGTAGCACGACTGGAAGTATGGTTTCCGAAGATTCAACCAAGAGTAAAGACACGGTGAAAGAAAGAGACGTCGACACTGGAAGTCAAGAATTGCTGAGCGAAAGTTCGGTCAAAAGCAAAGAAACGAAATCGAGCGCAGCCAAAAGTGACGAATGTTTTGTCACATCTCCCGTAGGAGGGGAAACCCTCGGTGTTAAATCCGAGTACGATTCAACGGGAGAACTGACGATCGGAAGCGAAGATAGAAAATCTCCTCTTGACGACGTTTTCTCAACATCATCCTCATCAGATTACAAAGGTGGATCCAACGAAGCCAGCGCCCTCGACAAACCGAATATAGTCGTCGGCAAACATAGATCTTCCATGTTGAAAGATCCGAAATCTGACGGTGAAATGTATTCCAGCTCTGGTAGCCATTACGAGTCTTTTGAACAAACATCGGAGAGCATCAGATCACCTGGAAGCCGCCCGCTTTCCTCCGACGTGGAAGGACTCGTAGTCAACGTCGGAGCAGCGACAACTGGATCGTCCGAATATGAATCTGCAATGTCACACGAATTATCCGGACAATCGACCACGATAACATCCAAAGATTACAAAACCGCAGTCAGTTCGCTCAGTTCTAGAGATTCGATGAAATCATTGGATTCTGAAAGTTCTGGCAACCTTGCGAGCATTGAGGTATCAAGCGAAGCATCTGAAACTCTCGTTCCTTCGGCGATGGAATTAGACAAAGACACGGAAGAGCCTGAAATGAAAACTCACAAGGTCGTGCCATACCACTCAGATGCTCGAATGAAGCCGCAAAGTTTCTCAGAGTCGAACGATCAAAGTGTGAGCTTTGACATATCAGGCGAAGATATATCGGAAGATGACGAAGCAGCTCAAGGGCAAGCCGATTTGGATTCAGCAATAAAAATGAAGAGGTCCCACGAGATGACGTTTCAACCAGAACCTCGGCCAATTTTCGCCGACCAGCAAGAGGAAAAACTGACTTCCAGCTTAGATGATATGAGCAGTCTAGTGAGTTCAGCGACTGACACAGGAGCGATGAGAACTGTTGTTGAACTTTCAAAAACGGAGTCTGAAAGAATGGACGGGTCAGCGACGTCGGAGCAGCTGAGCCTAACTGTATCAGCTACATCGGACATCATGTCCATGTCTGAATCGAAAGATTTAGAAGAAACTACCGTTTTATCGAGAACAGAAACAATCGGAACTCAATCGCCAGCGTCACAACAAACAGCCGGCGTAGTTGAGTCGGTCACAATCACAACGTCATCGATAGTTGAGCAAGGGATTCAAAGCGTTTGTACACAAGTTACGTCAAAATTACAGTCCAGCGATGCAAGCCACAGCAACGGACCGACTCAAGTGGAATACAATGCAGAATACGACGATGGTGCAGACGTTGAGGTCAAGAAACGAGGCCACAGGCGTAATGGCAGCACTAGTTTCAGGCCATCAATGATACCCGTTTTCCACGGAAGAGACAGGAAGAAGAAATCCGAGGAAATTGTAGAAGACAGCGCCGAAAGTGACAAATACATTCAACCGCTGACTGCCAAAGAGGGCACTCAAGAGGAGAAAAAAGACGTTGATGAGACAGAAAAACCGTATGAGGAATTCTACAAAACTGAAGCAGATCAGGCAATGAATCAAGATATCAAAGAAGGTAGAATAGCCATAGGAGACGCAGCAGGAGAAAGCTCCAAATCCTTTGACAGAGAAAGCATCAGCAGCAAGTCGCGTCTTCCTTCGGCCGCATTCTCAGACGACCATCCGGATTCGGAAATAGCAGAGCTTCTGAAGCAATGTTCGAGCGATATACCGAGCGAAGATCCGATCGAACGACCGAAAACGCCAGAGCCTCAAGAGGATTGCGAAATGAAAGATGATACACCGGAATTTTCTTCGGAAGCTCAAGCAAGCGTGACGGAATTGGAGATGGAATATTCTGGCGCCTTCAGCAGGTCTGGAGAGTATGCAGCCCATGTGAGTCCAATTCGAGAAAGCGACAGTCGTATTCATGAAACCTGGGAACACCTTCCTGAAGAAGAGGAGGACGATTACCATTCAGACCCGTTGCGTTTGGGGACAGACACAGCAGCTGGGGAAAAACACGAGCTCGAAACGAAGGAGACAACGATAAAAGAAAAAGGCGATCGTTCCAAGTTTGTTTCATCTCCGGTGCCAGATATAACTGTCACTCAACACATGGTTCCGACGCCTCAAGATAGTTTTGAGAGAATAGAAATGGATTCTGTACCGCCAGATGACTCCGCAAAACAGGGTGAAGGCAAAATGGGAGCAAAAACTGCAGATGCTGAAGCCAGTAAGGTTTCCGACGAATACAAACCTGTTCAGAAAGACGACGATTCCGCTTCTGATTCTCCTACCAGCGATTCTTTCGAACTGTTAGAGAAACCAGATATTGCCGACGAGTTCGTAATTATTGAAGAAGTAGGACGCGAAGCGTCTGAACAAGATACGGAAGGAAAAAGTGTCAAAATTGATATGAAAAGAGTAACACCAAGATCGAAAACCTCGTCAGCGCCTCCGCCGATCGCCTCGCCACCGACGACAGTGACTAAAATCACACAAATAAAATATTTCAGTAGTGGAGGAACTGAAGAAGATATTCCTTTCGATTTTGAGTCGGGAAGCCCTGCAAAGTCGAGCAAAAGTGAGAAAGACTCGTCCCAAGAAGGATCACCACCTTCAGCAGAGGAACCCGATTTCAAGCCTGAATTAGAGGCGAGCAAAAAATGGATGGAGATGCAATTCCAAGGAGAACCGGCCGCCGCTATTTATGGTTACGACGAATATGAAAGAGGTCCGCTCGAAGATATAAAAGAAGAAGACATCAACGACCTTGAAGGTAGCAGCAAGATCGGCAGTATGGGCAGCCAAGTCAGCCAATCGATCGGCAGCTTTGGAAGTGTTAAAGAATCTTTGAGCAGCACACCTGATTACGACGTACTGGCTGGTCGGAAATTTTTCACAAGATCCGGCGAGCACGACGATGTGTCGATGAATTCGCTGCAAGAATTTGAAAGGCTCGAAAACCTCATCGCGATGGAATCTAGTAAACACAAATCGCTCGGCTCTCAAGATTCCTTGACGAGTTCTAGCAACAGCAGAAAACACGGAAGCCACGGAAGCAGGAGCGGAGGAGACGATATTTCCTTGGCCTCTTTGAAGGAGTTTGAAGGGCTGGAAAGCGCATGTATAGCTGCTGAAAAGATCGAGCGAAAGGCCAAAGCCGAAGAGGAAGCGCTCTTATCAGAAATAGAAGAGGGCCACGAGAGCCAAGCCTCTGAGTCAGAAAGTTGTGTGACAATTTCCATTGGACAGGTTCAGAGAGTCGAAAGCGACGAAGACGACTATGAGAAGAGGATGTTTGAAATTGATGAGATCATAAGGCAAGCGCAAACGAACGTGGAACAGTTTATGGATTCGAAGCATAAAGACATCTTGGAGAGCGGCTTGAAATCGGAAACCCTCGGAAGAGCCGATTCTCTCGAAGAGATATCCAGAGTTCCTGAACTGGATTTGGATCAGCCGCTGTACAGCGTGAGTTACAGCAGCGGCAAAAGCTACATACAGCAATGGGACGAGCTCGGAGCGGACGATCTAATTACGAGCACCGATTCGTTGGAGCTCAAGACGCAAAAATCAAAAACGAGCGCCATGGATCCGTTCACTACAAGTACCGATTCTCTCGAAGTGAAAATAAGTCAAGATGTCATGTCCGTAAGTACGGACTCGATTGAAGCGCAGCAAAAGGGCAAGAAGAAAGACATGACGACGGATTCTATCGAAATCGGTGAAAAGAGTTCGATGATAACTTCGGCTGACTCTTTGGAAGGGAAAATTACTCAAGCTGATTCTATAGACGAAGACCAAGTACTAGGTATGCACGATAGAAGTAGCTCGAGCGGCAAAGAAGGGGATCTCAGCTTCTCCGGAAGTTGCGAAGGTGCCGTAGGAATCACCAACCGAATGCCTCCACCAAGAGCCGAATATTTGCTCGGCAGCACTGACTCTCTAGAACCGACAAGTTCAACAGCTACTCACGCCACGTACCAATACGAAACCGACTCTGTCATGTCGTCCAGTTTCACTTCTGGCGACTCTGCGACAATGGTCGATGACAACGAAGATGCCGCAAGAGCTAGCATTTGGTTCGACGAAGGGAAGCCCTACGTGACGGAAATTATCGAGCCGATCGTCGGCGACGACGAATTTTCCCACATAGTCCATCGCAAGGTGGAAATGCCACCGGAAATTCACAAAGTTTCGTTCAAAGGGGTCGAAGCCGAGCATGCTTTGCGCGAGTACATCGAGAAATTCGACCCGGGCGAAGATTGCACGGAAACGCGCGAAGTCGACGAGCACGGCAACGTCCTCGTCAAAAGAGTGATACAGAAACGGGTGATCGTGAGGCCGGACGAGTTCGGCGGAGACACAACTGATCTTTCAGGCCCGGAACTCGACAAATACTTACAAACATTGACACAATCCCAAGCGGAAGCCGACCCCTCGCTCGAAACCGTTCATGCAACTTCCACCGAATCCAAATCAACCGTTACTTCCACCACGATAAGGACGACCACTTTAACCCAAGGTAGTTCGATTAACCCCAGTCGCTATTGAATTACTAAATACCTACTAACCATGAAGTATCCGAATGCACGTAACTTCCGAATACTAAACTTATCTAAATGCGATTCGTGTTATTTTTGTAGGGGATACAATTAAATCAGAGCAAGAGCCGGGACAAATAGTGGAGACCACACGTCGAGGTTAATATTCTTCTATTACGTTTATTCGACACGGCTTCTTGCATGAAGGCCGTTTAAACATTTCCATTTAGCAATTTTCCGATTTAGCATATAAAATGCTAAATGAAAGTATACATTATTGATCAGAAATATGATGAATGCGATATTTCAAAGAGTTCAAGCGATGTAATTCGAGAGCTGACGATTATTCGAAATTCCTGATCTTTGCTCTTTCTGTTGGGAAGAAAATATTGGCCTTAAACGTTGGTTTACACGCATGGAAAAAAGGTAGTTGTCAATGGTATAAAAAAATAGAAAGCGCATAAGTATCGTAATTGGTTTGTGTATGGCTGATATAGGGAGCTTAAACTAATCACAAACTTGACGGCAACAGCTGTTGTGATAGTCAATAAATTAACCTCGTGTTAATCCGTCTGCCGTTGGATTTTGCAGCATGTCTAGAGCATCAGTAAATTTAGATGACGAGTGCATTTTTCGACCGATCGACGCATCTTCTCTGAAAACGATAATTATTGAACATTTCCTACCTGAAAAGGAGAAATTAAAACGTTTTGAAGTAATATTCGAATTAGGCGAGCAATGTTTCTTTCAATAGCCGTTATTCGAAGCACGAAGTCAGATTCTTGAACAATTGGCACAGTTTGTACACAATTTTCCACAACGATGCAAAACCACGTTGTTTGTCGGTTTGATTTAAAGCCGAGCACTTTCACGAGCTGAATTTCCGCTTTAGCCATTGCTATTCAAAGTTGCAACGGTGAAAACGCCGGAGATCTCTGAAAATGAAATCGACGACCGGTGTTTACCTGTTGCTGCAATAGCACGATTGCCAACTTCGCACGCATCGCCATTGATTCAGAGCTCCAAGGTCTTTCGTCTGCTGAAGCAATGGTTAGCTAAAGTTCAAGCCCGACAGTTTTGATTCCCTGGTTGTTTTATAGGGATAGGGATTATGGTAAAATAATTTAATTAAAAACCTGATTAATTATTAAATAAAATAATTATTATTTTAATAATCATTAAAACCGTGCTATCCAACTGCGGATTTAATAAAAAATAAAAAAGATCATGGTGATGAGTCAAGGTGAAAAGAACACAAGGATTAAAATAATAGGAATACAGGACCCTGTATATTTCTCCCCTTTTTTGTTTAAAAAACAACCAAACTTCCCCTTTTTCTTATCAAGGATTCCCTCAAATCTCCACTTGAGACCTGGCAACACTGACGAATTGGCGATCAGATTAATAAGTCTGATCACGTCACAAAACCTTCAACGATAGACGTAAAATACCGAAATTGTCCTCTCCGTTGTCAACATGAAACTATCATAGCGTCGATGCGGATAAAACTGCTCTTGAAGACCGCTAATGTTAAATTAATCGAATCAATAGGCTTTTCCCAAAATAAATTGAATACAAAAAGGAAAGCGAGGACCTAATTAAATAAATTCTGCTACATAAAACCGGCAAAGGGGAAAAGTCACACATCCAGTAGAATAATTCAAGCGAGGGCTGATAAGGTCTTTGTCAGAAGAATTAAGAATTCTAGATGCCTGATAATGCTGAGGAGTAGCTCACCGATCTTGGTGCAGTGCAAAACAAATTGCTTCTTGATCTTGAGTACGAAGGGAAACAGTTGCATCAGTGGACGAGAGACCAAAAATCACTAGTCAATCGGTGGAAGAGAATATGCGTCACGGCCAAAAACAAACCAACCGGTCGGCCTGCTTTTAGCGTGTAGTGTTCTTGTGATATTGTCTGCAAACAGTTGATTTGTTTTGTATGCAATGTTCGCTTGGCTTGTGCCTTAGCAGGCTCTCGACCACCGCTAAAATATGACATAAGTGTAGACGAGGAGCCCGAGTTTGATCCGCGGGAGCACGACTGGAGATTTAACCTACCAACGCATCTAGGTTAGTGTGTGCAATATTTTGTCGATACGAATAATTTGAAAATGTGTTGTTTTTTATTTTATGTCAGATAATTTCCAAAGACGACAATAAAAAGAAATTAATTTTATTTCGGTTGGACTTATAGCAATAGAAATTAAGCAGACAACTTTTGTCCGGATTCGACACAAATAATTCATATTAGATTAATAATTGAATACCTCAAGAAAGATCAGTCAGAAACTGCCCCGGTTTACAGTTGTGTTTTCTTCGGTTTTCGACAATTTTTCATGCTGGGGTCAAACTTGAACGAATTATACTGCCGGAGCTAATCTCATTGTACCTGTTTTTCAGAGCGCGACGAGGAATCTCACGAAACTGTCTTCAAAGCCACAGATTCTAAAGGAAAGTAAGTGCACGGAGTTAGTGATTTAATTTGATGCAATAAAAAATCCAGCATTCTAGTCTGGGGAATGCTGCGGTAGCAGTAGGTGATTTAGTCCATTTCTGGGTCGAGTTTGGCTTACCTCAACAACCTTAGATAAAAATAAATTTGAAACTTGGGGGAAAAAATATTTGAATGATAGGTACAAGTGTGACTAATTGTTCGCATATAGTTGACAGTCAAGAGCCCTCACTGATGTCATCCACTTCTCTTTCAGAGGAGCCAAAGATTCGTCCAGAAAATAAACGAAGGTGATACAAGGAAGACAAGCAACGGAAACAAATCAACCACAACCTAAGACTTTCGGAAGAGAAAAAAATCCAAGCTCGAAAAATATTTAAAACGTTCCACGATTAAGCGCCGTAATACTCGATTTCACTTCGTAGTGGCTTTTAGAAGGAGCACTGAGTAAAACGCAGAAACTCACTAATTGACCGCTTCTAGCGACGAAAATAACCAGTTGACACTGTTCAAACGATCGAACACTTTTCCTCTTGTATAATAGCAGCAAAATAATTTCACCTACTTGTAAAATTGTAAATGGAGGAATTTAATTTCTTGTAATAAAAATAAAAATGGAGAGTTTTCAATGGGAATTTCCGGTTACGCTCGTAAAATGAGGTACCATTAGATTGTGATAATCATCGGAATTGTAAAATATCTTACGTTGTCGTCGTCGTCCTTGAATAAACTTTTCGACTTTCCTTTGAAATTTACCAATAAGCTTTAACTATAAGGGCGTTTAACCGCATTGTTTGTATTTCTAAAACTATCCCAGGCTAAGTGAATTTTGGGTTGGAAATTCATATTTTTATGAACGTTACGCGCAAGAATTGCTGAAAAAGAAAATTTCTAATCCACTTCATCCGTACACTTTGTTCTTTAAAGCGTAATAATCATCGCTATTCTTTGTTATCGCTTGTTATATCGTTCGATTGCTTAGCTTATTTATCGATATACTTCACAGTAAAAATAGTGATTTCGATGTCAACCCGTTAACGCTGTTTCTATTTACAATACTAGTCAAACTAGTCACATTTTAAGCTTAAAAAATGAAGAAGAAAAAAAAGGTAAATTATTATTAAAGTTACTGAAACTAGTCCATTATTCTTATTCGATTGTAATTGGTACATATGAAAGGAAATAATGACAAATAAGGAATAGGAAATATATATTTGTATTGTGGAATGTATGGAATTAATTTAATATTTCAACCACTACGAATGAAAACTAACCTTGTACAACAGTGATTGGAAGTCAATATTTCTACGTTACTAAATTAACATAACTGGAATAAATAAATTTCGATTTGCAACTGAAAATGATCGTTTCCTGAGGAAAAACCCAATTTCACACCCGAAAGAAGAAACTTGTTAGAGTAGCCTGAACCCTAAAAAAAGTGAAATTCATTACTCTACAGTTATTTCTGTTAAAGTCAAATCAGTGACCGAGAGCTTCATCAGGTGGAACCTGTTTTGGAGAACGGGTTGAGAAAAAACGGACAAAACGTATTTTTCAAACTGATTTATTGCAACAAGATAAAGACAAACGTATTACGCTTCATAAAGGTATATAACAGCAGTCTTTTTTCTACCAAGTCTCCCAGTACAAGTAACCAATCCGAATTTGGCACCTAACGTTTCTTTAGTTCTACGTACGTATAATATTGATATCTATATGAGAACTAGGCGTTAAACGTAACCCATCTTATCGTAGAATGGCAACTTAATTGTTAAAAGTGTCCGTGAAAGCTCAATTTGTCAGCAGTGCGCGCTAATTTCATTTTGAGCAAGCGTTATTTTCAGTTACAATTTTATCGACGAGCGAATTTTGATTAGAAAGAGAACCTTAACGTACCAGTCGCACACTAATTAAGAAGAGCACTATTTCACTTTCGATTCTGGTGTTTTCAATGTCGGCGTCATAAAAATATTCAGCACGTCAACAGGTTTCACCTACTTATGGAGACAGCAATGTATAAAACGTCCTCAACTACTTATCACAATCGTACGAAAATGAATAATCACACAATCTCATAATACACGAACAAATAATGAAGCTCCGCGCGAAAAACAATCGTAACTAAATAATGAGACAAGATTTCCGGACTAATTAAGAGTATTCTTCTGCAATTACAGTTCGAAACAAAAAACTCGACTAATTAGAACGTCAGCTAGTCGACACGAAGAACGATTTAATGTATTCGGCTGGCCACTAAATCATTTTGT
This sequence comes from Tupiocoris notatus, assembly GCA_037159825.1. Classification (NCBI taxonomy): domain Eukaryota; kingdom Metazoa; phylum Arthropoda; class Insecta; order Hemiptera; family Miridae; genus Tupiocoris; species Tupiocoris notatus. The sequence goes on along the minus strand of JASJUZ010000035.1, from coordinate 206,475 downwards.
ACGGTACAGCGAAGTTAACGTATAAGGCAACTCACCACATCTACTTTCTATTTCAAGCCTTGTTCGGCAGCATCCTGCAACATTATAAATGAAAAACGAGTTGATACGACCATAGTAAGTAGAAATTGCGAGGAGAGCAGGATGAAGGGCGAAGCGACATTGGAATATCAAAGCGTAGGAAGGAAAAGCGTTTGAAGACGATCGAGAAGGAAAAAAGCGAGAACAAGCAAGCTGTAGAACAACAAACGACGTCATTCTGATGGGAAGCTTTTTCGTTAGCATTCGTGAAGTTCCTAGTTTTATAAATATGTTCAATCTAAGACATGAATTCAAACAACACCATGCATCCACTACTTCCCATAATAAAGCTTCTTCTGCTCCTGAAATTCGTGCTGCGGTTAGTATCATCTCAAGTATACCATTGTATCCCTTCAACTATAAGTTCAAGCGAATCACTACATTCCTGAAGGTCGGCAAGGTTCGAATCTGGAAGCCGCAATGAAAACCAGCGATTCCCTATCAGTAGCACTTCAATATTGACCGACGACCCGAAATAGGCCAACAACAACGAGCTTTAGACGCGCAAAAAAAAGTTGTTCTCCCTGCATTATATTAACGAAGAGACAAATAAATATTGAACCAAAGAATGGCATCGTTTCAGTCGAAAGGACAACAATGGAAACTCTGGAGCTAACAGTAGGAGGAATCATTGACATGATGAGCTTCACAGACCATCATTACGGTCACTGAGAATAAATTACCTAGTTAGTTATTCGCATGCCCAGCGAAAGGATATCTCACGCAGGTGTTTCACACCAAACCTTTCATGCAACCAAACCTCTCACCACCTTAAATTCTAAACGAATAAAAACAACTTCCATGTACAACATTTATTCGGACGTGTCATGCAAAATCTAGGGAATCGAGAGGCTCCAAGAGTATGAATGATTTTTTACTCGGTACCTGGTCGGCTCTTCGTAGAAATGATCCGAATTGAAGTAACTGGTTAGGATGTAGACTACGGCTTCATAAGTGGACATCATTATGGCCGTATTTGGGATTTGCCGGACGAGCTGGGTGCCTAGACCCCTATAGACACCACGGTAGCCTTCCTCTCGGTACACGAGGGCCAACGTCTGCCAGAACCTTTGGTACTTGTTCCCTTCTTCACGCAATCTTGTCCGTGCCACCTCTAAAATTAAAGTAAATGAATTACAAAGTGATGAAATTTCAAGAAAGTCAAGCACTCACAATAATACTAAAGAAACGGACGATTTGTTCATTCATCCTTTTCTAGATATTCATTATAATCTCATGTTCTAGATACTCTCATATATACTGTCATTTTGTTTCTACACTGTCTGAGGTAAAAAATGAAGGAAACTCAATGAAATTCTCCCAGAAAATATGCAAAAATAGCACATAGTGCTTCTGAGATTGAACTTGTAATGTTGGCTACATTGTATTCAAATGTGTATCATAATTTCTACACAATCGATTTTTTCGAGAACCGACTGGAACAACACTTACACGATAAATGTCAAACTGTAATGTAAATATGCTAAATGATATCTTTGAATGATTATCATCATTATGAACTGAATTGAACTGATCCGATATAATAAACGAAGATATGACAAAAACGGATTGTTGGGAATGAAGGTGGATTTATTTGAACATAAGAAATTATTTCGTCTTATGGTCACTATTTGTCCAATTAAATAACGTTTACAACGCGGAAAAAATTGCAAGACCCACTACATATCAGTGAATAATATTTAACAGCCTGAGTAAAGGAGATATTCGAATGAAATCCTCTGTCCGCTCAACTTGAAGTTCGAATGGCGCTTGATTGCGCTTCATTGTTAGTTATACATTTTTGGGTTTCCTTGCTATAAAAACGATCCTATTTGATAAAACTTGTAACTTTAGGCTCACATACAGCACTTCCACAATAATAACCTAATTCGTGCAGTTGTAGAGTTATAACGTTGGGCCCTTAGCATGAGTTTCTTGATTTTATAATTAGTTATACCTGTTACCGAATCAAACATGCAAGTGTTGTGTGATCTATGCACACCACTGGTTTTTGTGGGGCTAATTGGGACTAATTTAATTGAAAAAATAAATGATGCAAGAGAGAGAACGTCGCAATTATACTTTCACCCTCAAACAAATAATGTACAACACGCGACAAACTGCAACGAAAAAACCAAATCGTACAACAACTTTTTCCTTTTTTCTTTTTATTTCTCCTACTTCAATTCATAGCCCAAAACGAGGATAACGGTGTTATCTTAAAACCCGGCAATGATTCATGCCAATATCCAACTTTAGTAAGACTGCCTTAGCTACCGTACTCCGTTGGAATAGCAATCAGCTCTAGAGTCAACAGCCGCTCGAAAAGCTGTCTGCAGCGGAGACAAACTGAGTTACACAACCGAGTCGTTTCGTAGAGGAATAATTTATTTGTTTGTTTCGAACCCAACGGTCAACCGATAATGAATGGAAATCGACCGTTTCCACATTATCAGCGGCGGTGAAATATTGGTGAAGACCCCTCGGCAACGAATATGATTTTTTTAAGTAGTCGTTTTCCCATTATCTGTTGATACCTAAACGTCAACAAACGAACTTTCCCGCACTCAAGAAAACAATAGACGTTTCTTTCGAAGCTAAATTTGCATTTTAGGAGCAACGAAACGGCAGTTTTTACTATTTACAACGATCAACCTTGAAAATCGCTCACCGTGCGGATAGGCAATGCAGGACGCGATGGTTTTCGAACAAGCTCCGGCCATCATGAACTCGACGAAATCGCGTGACGTTTTCTCTTCACCCCGCAAAACGTCGTGGGCTCTCATTTCCATCAATTTGGCTTTGATCGCTTCGTATATGACGAAATGGATGACCGTTTCCGAAATTCCCCAATACGAAGCCGTTATGCCTTTGTAGAAACCGATGATGCCCTGAAAGAGATGACATTTTCACGTTTTTTGGTTTATTAATGAACATTATTGGATAATGAACCATTAAAATCATCCAAGAAAAATCTTTTCCAATCCCATCAAATTTGATATTTTACGTTTTAAGGCATGTAAAATCCGAATAAACAGTTTGAAAAATTCTGTCCGTCCGCCATACGCCGTCAACGCATTTTTGACGAAACTATAATAGTTGAATTCTAGAAAAGTTCAACAAAAACCAATTTCGATCTGTCAACGGCTCAATTTTCAACCAAATCGGTTGAAATAAATTTTGGAGCTACAAAAATCGTTGTACACCTGTTGAAAAGGTCGTCAAACACTCTTCAGCTGTACCGTTAGGCGAGCTTTACGTTAGCTTTTAATTTTAAAATAAAGATAATATAAATTATCAAAATTGCCATAGCTTTACGGAGTTTTCCCTTAGATATACCAAGGTTGAAACGTTCACAAATACTTGGACAAGTTATTATCACAAAAATGGATGGTTTCTTGCATTATTACTGAAGTAAAGGAATAATAAACCTCATTACAATACATAATTATTTTCAACAATTTAATATTGTAGTCCTTCATTGTTTTATTTTCAAGTTTTTTATTTCTAAATATTTATTCTAACTTACCGACTGCCGATATATCCTGCGGATGCATTCGCCGGTCGTCAACCTTTGCCCGCTCGAAAAATCCAGTTGCAATCTCGTTTTAACGAACCAAATTGGATTCGTCATCGAACAAGCGACAAACCCTGGAACCCAAGTTCTAGAATTAACGAAAACAAGTTACAAAAAAATCCAATAAAAAGTTGAGGGCGAAAAATATTGAACGAGATAAAATGATAAAATAATTATAATAGGTAATTAATTCTACTTAGAGATTAAATATATTAGACGGTTAAAGATAGATATAGAGATTAGAATAATTATAGAAAGAGGGCGCAATAATTAGTTACAAACCTGTCCAATAAATTATAAGACATCATTATATTTATGTACAAAAAATTAATTTATTCAATAAGCGACTTTTTTTTTGCATTTACGATGGGGTTTTTCCTATTGTTTCCAACGTCCCAATGACAGGGAAAGAAACAAGAATTTACTGTAACCATAATTTATTTGCAACTCTATTCATAGTAGAGGGGTTGTGAGGGGGAGAAAAACCAGGCGACTTATTCTCCAGATTTTTATTGGCTGGCCGAGCACTTTCGCCCATTCGGGCATCTTCAGGGCGACGTGGAACCATAAGGTCCACAGCTGTGGACCTTATGGTTCCACGTCGCCCTGAAGATGCCCGAATGGGCGAAAGTGCTCGGCCAGCCAATAAAAATCTGGAGAATAAGTCGCCTGGTTTTTCTCCCCCTCACAACCCCTCTACTACAATAAATGCGACGACAACTAAGCGAAGAACTCTATTCATTATCAATAAAATTATATTCCGCCTCCCATAAAATGACCATTGCTTTTAATAGGACATTTCCAATTATTTTAATGCAGAATCATCGCGCGAATCGAATTGAGGTTAATAAATTAAAATAGAACCGCGAACAATGAAAATGAGATGACGCTCTTGACACGCTCTTTGTGTGTGGAGCATTGATTGAGGCACGGTTTTAGGATATTTTTATCATTTTCATGAAGTAAACAACCGGGAGACACCCGGCAAATGAATGGTTCGTTATCTTGCTGGATTACCAAGGATAAAAGAGTGTTTGCTAACCAGGGGAAATAAAGATTGAGAACTAGAAAGGAGCAAGATTTTTCAGAGAGAGATGGGGGCGAACCGCAGTTGGTTTTACGGAAGATAATGGCAGGCGAAGGTCGTCTAAAAATAGTAGGAACCAGCAGCTAACAGGAACGACCGGTCAGACGCGGCCGGCGGTACGAATTAGAGGGAAGTGCAAGAAGAGGAAAACGTGAGACCCGTCAAGTGTGGGAGACGTGCAGGAATAGACAATCGAAGAAAAAAAATTTTCCTTCACGCTCTATCTCCCAGATACGTGTCGATACTTCAAAATTAGCTTCAAAATTGTAAAACCCCGGTTATTTTCTGCAGTGCGGCCAAAAATTTTCTCCAAGTACATCAGAAAATATTCCGATCCGGTTGTCAAATGCAGAACGAGAGAGATCTCCAAGAGGCACGAGAGCTTCACGATAGCGGAGAGTGATCTGACGAAAGGAAGGAGTTACAGTACTGCACAGCACCAACATAAACCGAGACTTGACACGAACGGAATAAATTGCACGAGAAGAACCAGGACCATCTGCACGGTCCGTTACAAAAAGGCAAATATTCGAACATGCAAGCACACGTAGATGACTTTCGAACTAATAGCATTTTTCTAATTACTCCAACTCCTACAATGAAATAGATAGGAAATGTGTTTACTTCCATGTTTACGTAGCAAATGTGTTTACTATAGGAAACCGTTCGAACAGTCGAATTTGGAACGGAGGTTAATTCGGAAGAAATGCTCATAGCACTTAACTCTGAAACACAAACAAGTGTCTGCGAGTCAGTCTATCAGTGGTCAAGAGGTGACAAAAACCGTCATATCTCCGAGAAAAATTATTGAAACTCTATGAAATATTTTCGAACGGTAAATAATGATTGATTTTTAACTTTAGGGTCAAGTACCGTTCTTCTGCGCAATCCAAATATTTTTTGTATTTAGAGATGTTCCGGGACCACAAAAACCAATAAAATTATTTGAACGCTCACTGTCTAGCAGATAACGTTTGATTTTTATCTTTGGCTCAGACACCGAACTTTCATGTGATGAGACTTTTTCGTTGGTATGTTCTACTGTCTGTAAAAACCAATATATTTGAATGCTTGAGTATTTTTAATGCGTGTAACGTCGAGGGAATGACGTCTGATTTCTTCTTCAGGGCTGGTTATACATTTTTAGGTGTCCTTGCAACAATCATTTTATAAAACTTAGCTAGTATTGTTAGGCTTACATACTACTACTTGATCAAATTCGTACGTTTTTTATATTTTTGGATCTCCTGGCTAGTTTCTCAATTGCAGGAAGTTAATAGAGTAGCGGCCTCAGTGTGAGTTTCTTGATTTTATAATTGGTTATGCCAGTGACCGACTCAAACCTGAACGTACCTTGTGATCTATGCACACAACTGGTTTTCCTTTTGTCCAAAATACTTTATACAGGCTTTAAAAATTATATTACAGAGGCTGACAGCAAAAAAAATTATTTTAAGAGATAAACGCTAGTGGAGGAAAAAGTCCCCATACATTTCCACAGTTTTCCGACTTATATTCCATTTTCAATATTGGCCTATTCTCATTTCAGTTTGATACCTTCGATTGTAATCAGAATCGTCTACAAAGGAATAGAATATTGAAGTCGAGTAAAGTGGCATACCATTTTCAAACAGCCAAAATAACCATTGATCCCTCGATCGACATGAAACGACCTAACAGTCTAGCGGATTTGCATTGAAAATGCGTTGTATACAACCCAATGAACAAAGAGGGCCTCTGAGAAACCGAGAGCGTGCCAAGTTTCTGCCTACGTCCGACCCGTTAAAAAGATTCACGTCGGGACGAAAATAAAATACGAACTACTCACGACGGATCGAAAATGAAATGCAAAAGAGAACCGGCGCTATCGGGCATGATATTTTTAAACACAGATAACTGGTTAAATAAAGTTGAATAATATTCGAACAAACATTAGACCTGTGCAAGCATGTGAAAAAAAGTCTCGCTCTGCTACCAAATTTTGCAACTCGTCTGGACAAAAGGGATGTGTCGTTTCGAAACTAATTCCTGGAACATTTCCAGCATTGCATAGAGGTAGCAATAGAGAGACACAAACATTAGGTTTTCAGATATATGAAAAATATTTTTTCGCTGCTCTACATCGTTGAAAAATTAATTTAAATTGTTTTCCTGAGTTCGTCAGACTTTATGGAATTGGTCCACGATTTTGTCCAGAAAACTTAAATTTTGCCCATGTGCAGACGAGCCTATGTGCATTGCAGCAGAAAGTAGATGAGATGGGACTCGGAGACAGCCGGCCATATTATGAGCAAGGGGGCTCGAGAAGAGAACGCCTGCCAGAGGCTGAAGCTGATTTTCTAATTTTGTCAGCGCCGTTTCGAAAACACTGACGCGTCGGTTCGAATTTAGCAAACGATTAAGAAGTCTTCTCAAATTTGAATCACATTGAAAAGAGACGCGAGATATTAAAAAACGCTGCAAATGATTGTACAGTGGTTTATTATCCCTTCGCTTCAAATAAAATTTCGGAAGACTATCCATTTCTTAATAGTCATTATTCAGATCATGTGTAAACGTTTCAACCGAAAAACAGATCGGTAACTATCGGGGAAAATTCCGTAGCAACTATTGTAATTTTAATCTATTTTATTTTTCTTAATTTCCAAATTAAAAACTAAATTTTTTGCCAAACGGTACAGCTGAAGAGAGTGTTTGACGACCATTCCAATGAGTATAGAACGATTTTTATACCTCCAAGAACTCTCGAGTTATACCTTCATGTCAAATTTCTGAAAATCTCCCAAATTCGACACAAAAGCTGTGATAACTCGGGAACCAATGGAGCTATCGACCCCGCAATGGTCTCATTCGATTCAGCGTCCAAAAATCTATATAATTTGATACCACGTACACATTTTTCTGAAAAACCTTGGAAAATATGAATTTTCTCCCCCTCAAAACCCCCCAAAAATACCCTTAGAATTGAGCTAGCAAGTTGGTTCAAGAATTGGGCCGTCGTAGGACCGAGATTGATTTTTGGTGAAAATTTCAAGAATTTAGCTATTACGGTTTGGCCGGAAAAGTGTTGACGGCGTACGGCGTACGGCGTACGGCGTACGGCGCACGGCGTACGGCGTACGGCGTACGGCGGACAGACAGAATTTTTTTTATTGGATATTCGGATTCTACATGCCTTGAAACGTAAAACATCAAATTTTGAGGGGGGGTTATAAAATTTTTTTTCTTGGGCGATTACAATGGTTTATTATTGAATAATAAACCAAAAACCGTACGAGCGATTTAGAGATCGTGACCGCCCATTGTTGATCAGGAGATAATAATAATGAGATATTTCTCATTGCTCGTCTCTCCCATTTTCCGCCTCGCATATTTCGTCTCTCGGATTGCGAGAAAAATCGAAAGTAACGTTCCAGCCCGAGCATCAACTCCGATTCGACGAGCCAAATCGGTTGAAATACGAGCGAATAAGCTGAGACTTGTGTCGGAGATGCGAGATCTTATTTCCGCCCAAGACTATTCCAAAAGACACTTGAAAATGGGGATTATTTCGGATCAAGCTCCACGGAAAAGTGCCATCTGAGAGAGCAGACGAATCGATAAGGTCGTCGAGCCGTATAATTCGGCGCCGACGGATTCATCATACGTTTCGAATTCTTTAAGGAGAAGAATCGGAATTGAGTGCTTGATGCGGCTTTCGTTTGGAAAAGGTGACCTTATTCGGATTACAACACTCGCGATGTTCTCCGTTTTCCCAAATCCATTTCATTTTTTCGTGCCGACAACTGATAGAATCTCGAAAAAATACCCTCAGTTCGATTTGAAATCAAAGCTGAATTGTTGCTGAAAAAACCTGTAATACTAGGTTGAAAATAAAAGTGATATAATTAAATTTTTAATTAATTTCATTATTGTTGCTTACTGAATTAATTTTTTTCAGGCTACTTTTTGTAGGTACCAATTGTCCAATATTTTTCAGAAATCCTCCTATTTTTTTCAAAAACCACTTTTCCCATTTGTCAACCCTTCAAAAGGGAGAAGCTTATTAGCCATTGAAGTAATTGGGATCAATAGCTGTCCTATTAAATGGAGAGTATGCAATGCGACCAAGGCTCGTATCTTCAAGAAGGAACAAAGTTCCGACTCTTACACATAAGAGGGACCGTACGTTGAGGGAGTCACGTAAGCCATAGGCTTGAAAGGAGATCGATAGGAACATTGAATGTACCGACAATAATAAGCAGAAATCGGCGTAGCAAAACCAAGAATTATGAAACGCTTGAAATTAATTTTCGAAACGAAGGAAAAATTATTTGAATTTTCTCTGCGATTCGGAAACTATCGATAGCTTATTGGTCGCACGAATAAACTATTTCCTTCTTGTGGAAAAGGGGTCAATTCAAATTAATTAAGAAAAATTTTTTGTAATGATCAAGGAGAAGCGTAAGTGCTGAATAAACATAGCTATCAGTCCAACAGCTGTTTACATTTAAAAAAAATCCCAATCGAGGCGACATGAATGATAACGCGGCAAATAAAGAGATAAAATCGCAGACTTTTTTTTACGATAGAGCTAAATGAGGTTTATTGTTTACAATAGTGAACAGTTGTAGAAACTTTCCCCTTCAACCCAAAATTAATTAATACCGGGGAAAAAGTGACAGATATAATAAAAAATTGCATTACCTGCCGACGATGCAGAAAGCACGTGAACAATAGGAGTGTCTGGGTTAAGTACGGAGTTGAAGAAACCTTTAGCTTGAGAATAGGCGGAAAAATAGATGGCTCGCGAAGGCGCAACGCCGACCAGATTGGGGCCAAGCCCTTTGAACAAGGCTTTTGGTCCTTCATTTTGAACGATCAATCTGTAATACAAAAAACCGCCCAAAATAAAATTAAGCAATTTTTACAACGGGTAAGAAAAATACCCGGCGATAAAGAGAGGAACATCTTATATTTGTGTAATTTGCATCTAAACACCGCACATTACACTTGAACTGTGAGAGAAAAAAACCGTTTGACTCGTCAGTTTGTAGGCACAATTCGAGTTTATGGAGGCATTTCGGGTTCACTGCTTCTAGAATACCGTAATCCAAAATAAGAGTATCTATATCTACGTGAAAGGGCGATCTAAGTAAATTTAAGTCGAATCGGCTAGTATGAGATAATTTTCAGAGCAGTCGGCACGCTTCGACAATTATACATTTTTGACCGTTTCCACAATAAATTTTTTTAAGAGAATTCACAATGAAATTTTTTTCAGACTGCTCGCGTTAACGCTAATTGTTCAACTGAAATTGAAGAAAAAAATTAGACAGGAGTTGAGGTTAAAGGGTACGAATAGGGGAAGTTTAGCTAAGAGTATTTGAGCGAAGTGCAAAATAAAACGCGATCCCACTCGACAACGTCTTTGGCAGAGTAACTAGTAAACAGAAAATTTGGCAAACGAACCTATTGCTTCACATTTGACATTTACTTGAGCCGAATAGGTGTTTCGAAGACAGCTATGGCTATTCGAGTGATTTAAAACGGAGAACAATAATATCTGAGCGATATATTAAAGGGAAAAGGAAAAGGGAAAATTCACTGGTAACAAATTCGATTTTTATGCGAACGAAAATGAGCCAAGTTAGGTTGAATGGAATAGTAAGTAGAACATGAAGGTTACAGCTATCAGTAACTTGAGGTAAAAATCAAGCGGTAAATCCTTAACGATGAAGAACTATAAACAATGAAGAACGATAAACAATGAAGATAAGGCTTACCGAAGGAACTGGAAGAGACCGATTGATTTGGAGTTGGGCATACCATCGTACGTCGAAATGGCCAACATTTGGGTTGCGTGCCTTCGCGAGATTGTGTTGATTTTCCGCCTTTGATGCGAAGGCATGATCGTCTTACATGTGACGTGTCGACTATTGACTTCGGGCGAAGCGATCGTAGGGAGGGAGACATGATGGAAGCCTGACGACGAGGATTGCAAACGAGTTTTGACGACTTCGAGAGGGCACGTTACTACCGCTCCAACGGTTCCGGCCACCCTGAGAACATGAAAACGCAAGAAATCAGAATTAGGCAAAGACTTATATTAGGAAAAAAATATTACAATTCGGTCGGGGATTTTTGCGCAGCGAGGCCAACATAATTGTGACAACTGTCACCAATTGGAAACTATCTACGTTTTATAAAAATTTAAAAATAATTTCTATTTTCGCTCTAGCTTTCAATGGGAATTGACTCTTGTGTAGTTGTAGTGAACAGTACAATAATTAAAACGCCCGTGGAATGTGTCTGGTTTGGATGAGTTTCATAAAATAATGAGAGAAGAGTATTATTTTCATAGGGATGGCATTAATAGCTTAGCATAGAGATACAGTGGTACAAGGATGACCAAAGACGGAGATCGGAAATTGCGCACATCTTGACAAAGGAAAGGATCAGATCACACGAGGAGGGTTTCCTTGCTTGAGCTCCTGCTAACTTCTTTTGTGAACGACCCTATTCGACTCTTAGTATTCCGAGCAAGGACCTAGCTCCACAAATGCGCCGGACAGGAGACAGAGTTGCCCTTCCACATAAGTTGTGGAGGTTCTTTGTGTGAAAGCTCAGATCTAGTTCTTTCCATTTCGATCCACAGGATCTCTCAGAAGGAAGAACTGGGGGAACATGAACTACTTGAATATGAACGGTCTACAATATAGATTAGAATAGTACAATTTTAAATGCAATCCACGGCAAAATTAATCACCTCTCTTTACAGGGGGTTTGACGGAAGAAAACTCGAACGATAAGGTCCAGAAGAACCTGGTGATAAGGGGTGTCGATTTTATAGTAATCAAGTCGTTCTAGTTAAGTTCCAAAGGTGTAGGATAGCGTCAAGGATGATATCGACTAATTATAGCCGAAAAAGGGGAATCAAACTTTGTACGGACGTGTTAGATATCGGTTTCATACGACGGCGAAGGCTAAGATCAGAAATAAATTAACACTGCCTACTAAATAGCATTTTTCCTTCGTTTGCAACTATTAAGAGTCGCAAGAATAATATAATAGGCAGTTGAAAAGTTCAAAAATAATTCAAAGGATGATGACCCATTACGCAAAGTTTCACAATCGCTAATTGCCTACTTAGGGTATAAATATGTTTTCCTTCTAACGGCCGTACGGCATTCTACAAATAAAGACATCCATCTATCTATAAATATGTTTTCCCTTCTGAAACATAACAGGTTTCGACCTCGGATTGATTTAATTATGGATTTTCATCCCAAAAATCTCCAAGATCTAGCGCTCATAAGAAAAAAAATCGTCTGTTAGCACAAGTTAGTTTGCCTTTATTGTTATTACACTACACGTAGGCCATGTATTTAAATATGAAGTTACCATTACCCAAGAGTAGGTATTTCCATGCATGATAAAAACTCATACGTGAAAGTATTTCCCGCCAGATATTCGACAATATAGAGAAAAGTTAGAATACTATACATTTAAAACAACGGCTATTCAAGTGAGCTATTCAACTATAAATAGAATTAGGGCTCGGACGAGCCTGGAGTAAAAATTGCACAAACTCACCCTCCAGCGACAAGGTGGATCAAAGTGTCTCGCTGGGTTTGGGTCATGTCACGAAAACACTAGCACATATTACGCGGATCGACAATGAATCGGATGTTCACATTTTGCCCGGCCGCACAAAGTAAGACGCAATAACGACTAGGAGGTTCCACCTGCAACGGCTGCACGAGAAAAACACTTTTACGAATCCCACAGACAGTCGAATGCGTAGGCGTTCCTCAGATTAAACGCGACCATCGCTACAGATTGACCTGCGAAACGAGAACGATACGAAAATTCTTTTCTCTATGTTCGTGCTAAATCTGGCGAAGACGCGATTAACTCACGACATACAAGCAGGACGCGGGCTCGAACGCGAATGAAGTCGAGGACGAGCTACAAGCTCGAAAGTTGATTTGGGTATTTTGTTATGAAGACTGAGGTACGGAAGGACGGGGCAGTCTGAACTTCGATATATCGAAAACCAGTATCGTGGCGCTGAATCGATTCCAGAAATTCATCGGTGAAAGCGGGAACTGACAAAATAATCATTAAAAAATTTTTTAATTCATATAAATAAAACAGAGATTTAAGAACAATTTTTTAGAAAATACACATAAAAATAGTTCATAGCCATAGGGAAAAGTAGACCTCTAAATAAATAACACTATCGATTTCTAGATCGATACTTCTGAGGCGCTGAGGAAAATCGAACTCAGAAAACTATCGATATATTGTTTTGATCGGAAGATTCATTGACAGATTAGAAAAATTCTTATCAGCGCAAGGTTCAATAACAAACTTATGAATGTCGCGAAACGAAAATACAACATCCTACTACCGCTGTCCGAAACTTTAGACCATGCGATTGAATTTAAATTGAAAAATGGTCCATTGATTTCATAATTTAGCTCGATAGCGTTCTGCGACCAGATTTTTCTCTGGCTGCGACGATCCGTTATCAATGTTCTTATCAATCGCAGTTGGTTTGTGCTCGATACCTCTACGCAAGCGTGGGCAGGCGAATTAGGGAAGTGACAGCGCGTAGGCAAGAAGGCATCTCATCTTACAGATCGGTCTTCTACAGCTTGATGTTGTGACAGAACATTCCTTCCAAGCTCTCTGTTTCAACGAATATTGTACAATAATGATCTTTAGCAGTAATTGATTGACGAATCGTTGAGGATTTTCCTCATCCGAAAATATTTCAGATGGAATTCCGCTTGATCTTGCGTATCCGATGAAGAAGTGATGGATCTCGATGAGGTGAGCGCTGAAATAGGTGTACTTTTGAACTGAATACTCAGATGACCAATCTAATCCGAATCCTTACCTACTGAATACTACATTTTTCAGGAGGAGGGATGGCATCTGTATCATCGTATGTTCTACGGCTTTCGCTCCAGCATCGTGCCCTTTATTGTTATCTGATGCTTAGCCTATGGATCCTCGTTCTCCTAGGGGGTACGTATTGAAACTATTCAAACCGTGAATCTAGCAATACCTGGCAAAAATCGATCGAAAATGTATCATTTCCAGTTATGTACAAATATATAAGCGTTGAAGATGATGCATTGAACGTACTCAGACTCCATCACACAGAAGTGGGCATTTCCAGCACTGTCAGGCAATTCAAATATTCCATGAAGTCGAGGAAAGTGGTTCGAGCTTGCAATCATTATTCTGAAATAGCTGCTGGAGCTGAAGGTGAGTATATTTGCGACTACTTTAAGTTTCAATGACCAACCGCAAAACCGTCACATTCTTAACTCATCTCTTTCGTATATTTTTTTCCAGGTAATTTCAATTTAAACTACAGCTTAGAAGGGGTGCTTATTTTGATACGACATGGCGACCGAGGCCCTCTCACCCACGTACATAACATCTCCAGCGTCAACTGCGCCGGCATTTACGACCCGTTGTACGCTGCATTCGAAAACTACATTGTCAACATTTCTGGAACATCAGCGCTCTCACAGGTGATCGGAACATTCCATGGGATCCCGATTCTTCCGAGCAACGAGTGCGGTCTCGGTCTTCTGACTAAAGTTGGTGCCTCTCAGTTGTTAACGACGGGTAAAGTGCTCAGAGACGTCTATTTTCGCGATTTGCGAATAAACGGTTCCACGTTGCGTGAAGATGTGAAAGTGTTTTCCACACGGTATCGGAGAACATTCCAAAGTGGATTAGCATTTCTGTTTACTTTCCTTCAGAAAGATCTTTTCTTGAAAGTCTCCGTTCAAGAATCCCCAAGTTTGGCTTTCTGTTTTGACGACTGCGCTTGTCCCGCAGCTGATCTTTACCTTAAGCGTTCGAGAGAAGATCGCGACGTTCTAACGAAATCCCGTCCGGCTGTTTTAAACGTAGTGCGGAGCACATCGTCCATCGTATACGAAGTGCCTGACAAGAAAGTTTCATCAGATCCTCACGCGCTCAAGGATGCCCTGCTTACTTATGTCTGCCACAACGCTCAATTCCCATGTTCCGCTGATCCTAAAGTTGTCCCCGAATCATGCGTCAGGCAAGACAACGTCGTCTCTCTGTTCAACTATCTTGATTGGGAGGCGCAACAGATGCGGCAGAACGTCAACTTGAAGAAAACTTGTTTCCTCAGAGCGTATGGTCTTCTGAAAAACATTGTCTCCCATTTGATACGAATAGTTTCTGAGAGGAAGCCCAAAGTTGTTCTTTATTCGGGGCACGATAAGACGATAAGCTACCTTGCCACTGCTCTAGGCATCAAATCTGGTGGCGTCCTATCGCCATTTTACTCATCTAGACTCATAATTGAGGTAAGTTCTTTCATTAAATAATTTTTTTGAATTGTAGTGCATTCAGCACTCAACTTATTCTTTTTTTTCTTCTTCAGATGTACAAAACGCATGACCAGTCCCCTGATGGCAGCCCTGTTGGCAACAATTATTTCTTCCGAATCGTATTCAACGGAAAAGACGTGACAAGGGAGCTGAAGTTTTGCAAAACTGTCGAAAACTCCTATTGGGAGTCACCTAATGGGAGAAATAATACTAGTAAGAAATTCTACTTATGCCCAATCGAGTCAATCGTACGTTTCCTACATGAAGACTATTTTAGCATTTTCAACTCTACAAATATCAAAGATGCTTGCGCGATGCCTTCCTAATATAGTTTTAATCGGTGTCTGTAAAATCGAAAGTTTCTATTGTAGTAGTGACGGCGATTTGATGTTGGATTTCCTAGGAGAACATAATGGTTTTATGAGTGTGCAGAAGTTGGCTTGCTGCTAGCGCTGTTTAGCCCAGAAATCTGCTACAAAAGGAAGACTTTTTTGCCAATATGTTAGTCCAGTAGCCAAGTGCAATCAATCGCAAGATTAGTATTTTATGGTCCCCCGAAAGACTCCTCTCGGCTTCTTTTTACAAGATGGCTGCCTCCCTGCTGACATACTAGTCTTTCATGACTGACATCTTTCTTTTTTATTTGTAAAAATCACAACAGTTCCACTGAGCTTTACCCTCAGCTACTTATTAGGTCAGTTCAATTTTGAATTTGTAGAAGATGAAATTTCAAGTTTTCTATCAATCTCTAGTCTTATCAATTTCTAGTTTTTTTCCTGAAAAAAGTACAGATGCATTGAAAAAGTTTGATATCCAATTTACGACAGCATTCTTCAACTCTAAATAGGCTGGGAAATTGGAATTCTAAATGCAATCAGAAAATGATGTAACTTTTTTGGCATTGAGTTCTTCCTATTAATTGAAGAATGTATTCCCTGTTCATCATGGGACATTTTTATTTCATTCAATTCTTCGAGTCAGAAAATCATGCTATTGATGATATAATTGACAATTACGGGTCTCTAACTTGAACCTATGTTTTCGAACAAAAGAAAACAATCTCCCAACTCAAACTTTGTTCCATGAATGAAGGACAAATTTTGTTCCATGAATAGCAGGTAATCAATTTCTGCCACATTCAAACTTATGTATGTTGCTGAGGTATTAATATAATTGGTAACCGATTTGAAAAATTGTCATAATTTATTTGTAACTGGGCTCTGTCAATTCCTGCGAACCATCCGATTTTGTATTTTTGGATTGTGCAATTTTATCGTTAGACATTCTTATGAAGTGGGACATCACTTAGTTGGTACTTAATTTAAACTGTATACTTAATCGAACGTTTCCTTACGATATAATCGAATTTTCGGTATTGTGATATACCAAACAGTATTAGTTTACTTATATTAATTTAATTTCAATTTTGTTTTTCGAGTAGTTGATTTTTTTAATAAAATAAATAACGTTTTTATATCGACGTGTGCATTTTTCCCAAACTTCAGCCAAAAATTGTAGCATCTTCTGCGTAGGAGAGCGTTAATGTAGAAGATAAACCTAGAGCCGAAGATGTATTGATTTTCAATTGAACTTAAAGGAAAAACCCTTAATCGATTCTACCTGATCGTCTGAGCCGATGGTTTGGCTAAAATTTTGAAAATTCAGGGGATGCCAGAACGAAAGCAACGTATAACACAAAATATATTTCTATTTAACAATATAAAAATCTTGCCATGACGTAAACTACGTAACAGTTCAACAAATTTACATCTTTTGTCAAGATCGATACAGGTTGTGAAGTTTCAGAGTGATCTCACGATTCGGAGAAAACAATATGTCAAGGTAAAAGTCATGTAAAGACAGATTATAATTATCAGAACACACTCAGAGCGACTAGTAATTTCGTTGCTAATAAATTCATGAGGAATATAATCGTGTTGTAATGTTAACCTTCTGAACTCATTATTGAAAAAAACGTGGAGCCAAAATGTCTTATCATTGCCGGATTAATATTTCATGACAAAAATTCAACTGACCACATTTTCGCCCAACTCGAGAGCGATTGTAAATCAGTTCGAGACATTAGGAAGGCAATGCATATTTTATTTTTTATTTTTTTATTGTAGTTTAAAAAATAGTTTGTTCCGTTTTGTGCAAATAAATTTACATGGCGCCACAAATTACAGCAGAATTATTACCACCAACCATCCTAAAGAAAAATGTATTTTTACCCTAGTTCCGTCATGGGATTGTGAAATTATGGCACCTCCAATAAATTCGTTTTAATAAGTTTTTTCTAAGCGCCCACAAAATACGTCACGATCGGACTATATTCGCATTCAAAATCTCTATCGATTAAATTTTACTTCTGAAATGCAGCGCCTTGTGATAAAAAATAAGCGCTATTTCTGGAATGCATTACGGACATATATTTTCCCGTACGTTAATCGGTTTCCTTTTGAAAGCTCCAGATCACGAATAGACATACACAACATTCAGGTAATTAAAAATTACGTTAAAGCCGTTTAAGCTCTCATTGCACTTGATCTCAACAACAGGGACAAAAACGTTTTAATCCGTAGGTAACAATATCTAGAAAAAAATATTGTCCGCATTACCATCAATCACCTTTCTAAGAGCAATCGGTCATTTTTCAGACTAACAATTATAGACGTAAAGTGCAATTCATTTCCAAATCGATTTCCTGCCACCAATTTCATTCATAATCATAAAAATCTCATTCATAAAAACAAATCCCTCTACAGGGTTAGCCTGCACAATGAACCACATCGGCTAATTTCGTATTTATTTAAAAATCTGAAGCATGTAGGAGAAGGACGTGCAGCTTCTAATTCGCAGTAGATCACTACATTTAACTTACATAATATTGTGTGGTAACCAGCGATCCCATAAATTTTTTTTTTTAAACTCGAGAGTACGGACATGACAAATTTGATCAATAACAATTCCTCGACTCAATAACCTCAAAATGGCATATCACCAAAAACATCTTCCTGCTTTGCTAGAATAAATTTCTTGTCATTTGTGCTACAGTTAAAACAACTTACCGATTAGCTTCCCCTTGCTATTTTTCATACCTTCTTTTCAATTCTATGCGTATTTTTGATAAGCGGCGTTCAGCTGTTCAAGGAAGATAAACGTGAGAACAGTGTGCGGGCCGAGACGTGCGTAGTAAGGGGTAAATCCTTTCCAGAGAGCAAATACGCCTTCGTTCTTTACTACTTTACCCAAGACGTCCAACGCGCCAGTGAATTCAGGCTTGCCATCAACGATGCGCATGTTTTGAATTCTGAAATAATCACACAATTTAAAATACTCGCAATTTTTCGTATCAGTTTTCGATTTTCCAACTTTCACCTTTTCTTCAGTTAATGTATTTCTAATTATTTATTAATCTCTCCCTAAAAATTTTTCAAGTCGAGAAAAAAAACGGAATTATACATACCTGGTTTTGGCTATGTCGACAGGCATCGACGCGATAGTTGTTATCAGACCGGAAATCATGCTGCTGCTAAAGTGAAGGAGAATATCCTCTTTGAAATATCCAGAGTTGAGTAGAATCTCTTTCGCTTGAGAGTAAGACGCGAGTTGAGCAGCGTTGACGACCATAGCGCGGCCCATGGTTGGCACTGCTCCGCGCCATAATGTTATGATGCCTTCTTCGCGTGCGATTCTCACCAACGCCGAAAATACGTTAGTATAATTACGCCTGAGTTCGGGCGCTAATCTTCCATCGGACGTCATTCTGACTAGGGCCACTTCTGCAGGCGTTCCAACGAACGCTCCGCACATGCCGGCAACCATACCGAGGCCAGCCTTAGCAGCAAAATTGGGAGCGTTACCGGAAGGACTAAAATTGAAATATCAAATGATAAATTAGACTCAGCAATACTGCAGTAGATATGATAATTTATGTGGCTTTATTCGATAATTTATAAAAACCCAACCAAGGAGGCCATTAGGCTAATTAGATTAAAAATAGAAAGAAAAAATCGACGATTTCACTGGTGGAAAAATTAAATTAAAACGTTATGTAAACAGGTAATCTACATTTTGCAATTCTTGCGTCGATAAGAAAAATTAAAACGACAGCGTCAAAGGAGCAGAACGTTCAAAAATCGCGGTCGGAGAGACGATTAACGAGCGAAAGCTATTATTTGTCAGATGTAGTTAATGAGGTCAATTCATAGGGGAAAAAATATTACTGCCTGAAACGAGAGGCGAGTTTTTATTTGCAGTTCAAGGTACCTATTAGTCTGGGAGCTAAGGAAAAATTGTTTTTTCAGCAGAGATTTAATATTCGAATGCCAGAACTAGATCTTATTTAGAAAAGCAAGAGGTAAAGAAAAATTGACTTCCTTTTGCGCACAGAAATATTTTTTGCCATGAAAGGACTATTCCCTCATCGCAAAAATTAGCTGTATCGACGGATCTCACAAGCGGCAAATTACTCATCGGTGGTCGCCAAGTTCCAAGATGACAGAACGAGCACGTATGTCAACTACCTTATCGATATGTTGCATCAACTAATATAACACCAACTGAGGGGATATTACTGATCAAAGAATAGGTCTATAATTTTTATAAGCGAAAAAATCGCTCAAACAATTAACCTTAAGAAAAATATTCGTTCGTGCTGAAATAAAAATTTGAATTCACGAGTCCATTAAATAAATGTTCTAACCCGGAGAAGTGCGTGAAAAGAGCATTATACACTCCCAGTCTTGTAGTCGTGTACGTGGCTTGCCGAAGGAGACCAGCAGACAGGCCGTTATACATGGCGAACAGGCCTTCCTTCTGAATAATCGCCCTGATCAGATGGAAACTGGTTTTGTACTCTTTTTTCCCTCCTTCGCCCTTGCTTAATTGCATACGGTTTTTAACAAGATCCAGCGGTTGGACAAAAAGAGTGGCTCCCATTCTGAAAATAAAATATATATTTTTTTATGTAGTTTTGAAGTTGAATTTTGAAATAAATTAATTTGGCATAACTCTCCTGGATAAATTACTGACGGTACGTGGGATCAAATAGTACTAAAAGAAATTCGGGAAGAATTTTGAAAAAAATTCGGTTACAATTAATTTTATTGAATTAAAAATGGAGATGGGACAACAACTACTGCTCTCAAACCAATTGTAGCTCGAATAGAAAATTTGAGCTAGTCATTGCCCCAGTTTTCAACCATCTGCGATCAAATCGTCAAAAATCAATTCCGTTTCAAGTAGGCCATGAATACAGCGAGATTCCTCCCGTTCGATGCCTTTAGAAATCCCAAGTTGAGAAACAGCGGTTCGATAAGATAACTACCCTTTACTTTGAAGGGCGACAAGGGCATGTGAGTACAACGATAAAATTTCATGGAACAAAGCGATCTCTCACTTGATATTCAATAAAGAAAATTTCACAGTACAGGAAAATCCAAATTTAATACAGTTTCAAGTGGAGAAAGATTGTTACTGGTTGCCTAACCACACCGAAATCTATAATAACTCATTTAAAATCAGTGGAATTTGTGACAATCTTTTTGTCTTCTATTCAGATGAAATGAGTCACAATCTCTCTCGCGAGGGAATAAGTGAAAAAAAATAATAATAATAAGTACCTAGGTAGGTAGGTATAACAGATTCATAAATTGCGTTTTCGACTTACCCCGACAATCCTCCGAAAAGAAATTTCACCGGATTGGGCATCGTTTTAGTCTCAGGTTTCGCCATTTTCGAACCGAAGAGAAAGTTATACCTTAAACAATTTTGGTACAGAAAAAATCGATAGCAGAAATAAAAGTGTTGTGGTCGCGAAGGAAAATGAATGACAAATGAATTTGCTTGCAAACTAATTTGAAGCTATCCCGTGACCAAGGTTCAAGGTTCCTGAGCGAACCCTGGATCCAGACTGAAAATGAGAACCAGCTGATCGATAAGATAATTTTCTTGTTGTTTGTTGCAGAATTCACCTTGTACGTGTATGTAGAACAAAATGTTTCTTTAATCTTGTTCTTATCGCAAGAAAATCGAAATGATAACGCGATATACATTGTTCGATTAATCTATCGATATATTATGTTCGATATATCGTATATAGGTTTTGATATAATCATTTCCAATTCCAAAGTGTTGAAAGTTATTTTAAGTGTTGCTTCGAAGTGTTAAAAATAGAATGGGAATGGGAAAAATCTCGCAATAAGTCTCTATGGCTTGTATTGTCTGCCTCGTATTACCAATTCATTGTGTGAATAAATAATCGTTCTAAAGTTTCGATATATCGATATGAATGTACCAATATCGATTCACCGATAGTTGTCAATAACGAGGGCACTATAAAAAAAAGCTGCAGGCAGTATGAAATCAAACATGGCAGTGAGTCGATTGTGAGTAAATTTTTATAGAGCCCCAACTGTGATGGCGGCATTTTGTTGAGTTTGTGACTTGTGTATGACCGAAAACGTAAAAAGTGGAGGACGGCTGAACGCTTGATCCGTGTATTTCTTATCAACAGGGCTTACGTTTCGCGGTAAAGTGCGGAAATGTGTGTTTATTACGATTCGTACGAGTTCAATGGTCAGTCTGCTCGTTTGTTGTTTTTGTGCTATAACGCTTGTAAAAGCTTCATCGTTTTTTAACGGTGTGGTGTTATCAACTCATCTGCGTATCGAATAGTGATTACTCTGTTATGCTCTATCAGATTTGCAAATAAACGCATGCTTGCAATTCATGCCGTAATATACATAGATAATTCGTAGATAATCGTTTCGCATCATTCATAAGAAGTTGATGGTAAATTTACTTGTACTTAGACATTTGACATCTCAGTACTTTCGCCTTACCGGGCATCCTCTGGGCCTTTTTCAATCATTTTACTCACTACATTTTATTTTCTGATGCTCAACAATGACAACTTCTTAATCGGAGGAGCATTAATTTGAAAAAAATTGTAGCAATAGTTTAAATGTTATTGGATAGAAAATCCACACATGCGTACCTAGTATTCCAATCTATTCTCTCCCCTGATGCGCAATATAACCGTATCTTATTCTGATTTTATAGATGGAGTGATCTATCGGCTCTACAATTAGTGCTTGTTGCACTAGGTTAGCTGGCATCGAACATTTATTGCTCAAACATGCAAAGAGCTAGAAGATCGACCAGAAACCGAATTACATGTTGCGTGCGTGGGTGCGATTCGAATCAAAAGGAAACGAATTTTCACCATTTTCCCAAAGATGAGAAAAGAAAATCCGTTTGGGAAGACAAACTGGGAGTAGAGGCATCGCCTGACCAATTAGTTTGTGGACTTCATTTTTCGGAGCGACATTCCTTATCCAAAAGTGAGCATTTAAAAGGATTTTTGTGTTATTCGGCTTTCACATGAAATTTTCCATTCAATTTTTACTATTGAACTATGATTTAAAATTTTTTTTCTTTTCATTTTAGCCTCCGACGAGAAATCAAGGAAATTGAAAGCGAACGCTGTACCAGATCAAAATTTACCCCGAAAACGTACTGTGGCTAATCGAAATACGAAAAAGAAATCGGAAGAGGTTAGAAGACATAAGTTTCACTCGTTACTTTCTGAAATAACTTCCAATTTGTGCAAATTCGGGTGAATTGTATAGGGATTAAATGAAATACTATTCGTGTAATTTATTTATGTCATCCTCGACAGAAATGCCAACTAAGCCAAAGTTTGCCTTTCGTTTCAGAAAAATTCTTCATCGTCGCAAAATGGCTCACAGTCTAAGGTTGTTGAAGAAAATGTACCAGAGATGCAGTAAGTGTTTTCATTACCGTTATATGATCGCGTGTTTTATTTCTTTCGCAAAATGATGAAACTGTATTGCCTTTTCAGAGATCCAATGACATCGCCTCCTGTGAAGACAGTTTTCAAGACTAACTCGTTCAAGGAAGAAGTAATCGAATTCGAGATTGTCAGCGACCCGGAATCCGATTGGTCTGAGAGTAATGAGTGGGCAGATCCACCGGTTGATGAAAACTTGAACGATCCGTTTGAGGATCAATCGGACGATGGGGAAGACGCTGTCAAAATATTGACCAAGCGTGGTAGGAAAACTAATCAAAATCCGAGGAAGAGGTTGAAGAACAATCCTCTCGAAGGTGAGAAAAGCCCTAAGCCTCGACGAAGGTCGCGGAAAATATTGAGAATGTCTTTGTCAGAAGACAGCGACGATCCTGATGATCCTGAAGAACTAGTTGCGTCAAACGCGATCGAGCCACAAGTAACAGCAACCGAAACTCCGTGGCTTCAGATTAACGACGTTGCCGAGCAAATAGTGAAGTTATCAAGAGCTCGGGGGCTGAGTATTGAAATTCGGAACGGAACTTTATTTGTATTCAAACTCACAGTTGAGCCCGTTCCTCGCATAGACTATTCCCTGACGATCAGGGACGGCTTGAAAGTCGAACTAGTTTCAGCCGATATCAAGCTACCACCGTTCAGCGGATTTCCTTCTCTCATCACCAACGTTCACGATTTGGAAAGCATAATCTCGCTGTTGGACTGCCTTCAGATGGGAACGCAAAACTGTATTATCCGGAAAGAGAAATTGAATTTGATCACAAAATTTATCAATTCGCTCTCAGCGTCCAACAGCGAGAATCACGTACGTTTAATGCGCGAACAAGTTCAACTGATGAATGGGACCGATAGCTACGGCCCGTACTCCAACGATTCGATGCTTTTCTTCACTCTCCTGTACGCAGTGTCGCCTCAAGCTTACAAAATGTTGCAAGAACCGTACAATTTGATCATGCCGACCCCGCACAATTTGACATCATTGCTGCTTGTTTACAAAGAGCCGTCTGATCTGGAAAAACAAAATTTCCTTGGAAGCTTAGCCGTCTTTGCGACCACTTTGCCAGCCACGGATAAACATGTGGTGCTCCTGATGGAAGAGGCGCGCATCGATTCAATGGGTTTGAAAAGTTATGTCAACGCTCAAGGCATGAGCGATAATGTAAAAGTTTGTGTATTTTCAATCTCCTCGTACAGATCTTTGTTTCGTAAAGTTATCCAAGTGCTGGTATTCAGAGACCGACCTGTTGTCGATGCAGTAACGCTCCATCTTCTGATCAGCAAAATAACCAGAAGTCTCAATGGTTTCGGGTTTCAAGTCGTCGGCGTAGTGACATCCGGTGACAAGCTTCATTGTGAAGCTATGTTGAAATTTCGGCGACAAAATGATGTCGGCAATGAGCCCTACCTGGAACATCCAGTTCACCAACGCCAGTTTTTCCATATTATCGATCCGTTTTACGTTCTCAATGCTGTCTGGGAAGACTGGGTGAACTCTCCGAACGAAATGTTCCTCTTTCCCGATTTTCAGAATGCCGACCTGTACGCTGCTGTGCCTGCAGAAACTAAGAGACTCTTCCAGATTCCTAACGGAGTCTCCATCAGGTACCGACACCATGAAGAAAACGATGGCCAGCCGTCTGCACGACATCGAAAACCTGATCAACATTTAGCTCTGCAGATTTTTGAAGAACCATTGTTCAAAGCATTGACCAAAACTAAGGCTTCCGCTTCGCTAATAAGTCCAAATACGAAGCTTTTTATTACTTCGATCACCAGTTGGTGGAGATTGCTTAGCTGCAACACTTTTTGGGCGACCAAGAACACATCGAGACCGCATGCGTACAACGTGTCGCTTCTTGAAGCTTACCTCCGCTGGTTCGATCGATGGGATAATATCGAGAAAGTAATTGAAGTTAAACCAATTCTGAGCTCATTTTCGGACAAAACTATCTCTCTGCTAAAACAGTCGACGCGCTCCGTCTTGCATTTGACCAATATTTTCTTCCAGTACTGTCCAAAAGCGTTTGTCCCTAGGAATCTGCATCTGTCCCAATGGACAAACAGCCACCTGTCAGCTCTGAAAACAGCAGACCAGCCGGTATCTTTGTACGAGGTGCAGGAATCTTTGAAAAATATCAATCTGAAAGTATTGTCCGCGGTCACAATGTTGAAGCTGGATAGTCCAATCTCCGATATTGTATTGCAGAAAGATTCAGATTTAAAGTCACGCGTGCCAAACGAATTCGAACTGACTGTGAGCAGAGAGCAGCTACAAGACATGAAAGAGGTTCTCCCAATGATCGTTTATGTTGCATCTTTCTGCGCTCACAAGATCACAGCACCTCCGTTCTTGTCGTGTGTCGACTGCAAAGCGGTTTTCCTGACTGAATATCCCCTACAGAGTACAAATGCCTGCGAGTTCCTCAGATCCTTATCCAACTCTGATAGTCTTCTACCGACCGAATTCAGCGTCCTCCTGATAATGCACGCATACGCTGTTTATGATAAAATCTTCAACACCCATTTGAAAACAAAATTCCCCGACGTCTTCATCAACCGAATCTGGTTGACGAGCAGTATTTTGGGCCATATGTTTTTCAACAACTTCCTCAACAATCGATTTTGCCCTCAAGGGCACCCCATTATGGACAAATCCCGCTACATCGTTTACATAGCTGTCAATATTTTAATCAACAATTACTGCCAATTGAACAAAGTCAGTTTGTGAAGGCCTTTTATCTCCGAGCTGAGGTAATCATTGTAAATAGTGGACCTGAATTCGATCTCTCCGGAGTATTTGAACTGTTGAATTTCTTCGTAAAGGATCGCCGAGTATAGTGTATTGTAAATAAATAACAGTTGTCGTAATTTTGGGTGGTTCTATTCTCCTCTTCTCTTTTCTTGTGGTTCCCTAATATTTTCAGCCAATTTTCAGGAGCGTTTAAAAGCAGTTTGTGGTTTTCCACCAGGCTGACGCTTGCCTTCACTTACAATCAAAGCATTCATTATGTGCTTCAATATACACCATGTTCCCATGACAGTGCGTTTTTGGATACTACTTATTGCAATAGAACCTTTCATCGCACACTATCACACACAGCACACAAATCATGTCATGACGTCTTACTTGAACACGTTTAACAGCTTTCTCCACAACATCGTAGAGGTGAATCCTGCTACAAATTCTACACGCTATGAGGGATGGAGCTGAATCATTATTTGCAAGACGCCCTTCAAGCGAACAATATTGAATACATAAATGAAGCCCTGAACCAAGGCGCTGACGTGAACACTACTTTCAATCAGGGATTCACATTTTTGCACGAAGCCGTTGACAAGGGCTTTATCGGTGTTGTGGAATTACTTAGCACAAAAAATGACGTCCGCATTGATTCGACAAATGATTTTGGAATGACTCCACTTTCCTCAGCCATCAGTTCTGGCCAAGATGCGGTAATTCAATTGCTTATAAATTAGCTGGGTTAATTGAGTTAGAATTCTAGTGCAGTGTAAACGTTGAAGGTAAATCATTCGTAATTTTTACAATTTCACGCAGATGGTGAAACTCCTTTTAGCTGCTGGGGCCAACCCAAATAGGAAGACAACATTTGATCAGTCGCCCGTCCACTTGGCTGCTTTTTATGAAAACGTCTCTGTTCTCTGTATTCTTATCAATAACGGAGCTCAAGTAAGTTCACCCCATTTGTCGCTCGAGTGTTTCTCAAAATTTGCCAGTAAAAGCTGTTATCTTCTTGTCCTAGCTATTTTCCAGTAACCTCAACTGATATATTTTGACGCCCAGGTCAATACTGTGGACTGTTTCAACCAATCTCCTCTGTGTATATCAATACTTCTGAAACCAAACAGAAAAGTAACCCAAATGCTCCTCGAGGCAGGGGCGGATCCGAATTTCAAAAGCAAAACAACCCTCAGCCTATTGGCTGAGGCTATTTCGAGCGTGAACGTATTCAAGCACGAAAAAGTGATCAAAACGCTGATCGACTACGGGGCCAATGTAAACGAGACTGATGAAATAAAAAGGGAAACGCCTCTCCACAAAGCGGCTGCTGTCGGATGCTGTTCCATCATCAAATACCTCCTCAAAAACGGAGCCGATTTTCATATGAGAAACGTAGAAGGGCATACAGCTTATGACATAGCAAAAGCCAATTATCACGACTACGTTTGCCAAGAACTTGTCGACATTGAAAATAGGGAAATCGACAGAGAATTTTTCCGATTGAGAAGGCTAAATTCGGCTCAGTTCCACTAACAGCCGAATAACATAAAAATATTCTGACAACAAGTTGTTATTGATGAACAGCCATTATATATATTTTTTCAAAGTAGATAAACATGAGGTTTTTATTTGATGGACAAAACCTAATGAGCTGGGAAATTTTTCAAACTCCAATTGACCCTCACATTCACGGTTAACAGAGGTTATGCACAGCCTTCACAATCTCAGTTGCAAATTGAATAAGCAGGATCAAATAAAGTGGGCGAGTCTAATATTAGATAGCTCTCCGAGAAAATATAGTTTATTGCAATTAAAGCTAATCAGTTGAAGTTTCACAATTAAATTGAATGAAAAATAAAACGCATGGGTGAAACAAGAATTTTCTACTCAGCTGTAATCTCATTGCGACCTGCTACTGATAAATATCGCCGTGATGTATTGATGCGAATAGATAACAGACGAAACAAAAAGTGATCCGACAATTGAACCTGCTAAATCGTTTGTAGAATTCATAATAAAAATACGATGTGCTTTTAATATCACACTGTCAAAAATTAACTTCAAATCTATGTCTAAAAATTCTTAAAATATTCCCAGAAATTAATTTAAAACATTAATTTTACCACCTTTACTGTGCATTGTGAGTTATAATTGTGATTGGTGTTTGACTTTGCATAAAATTTTCTCCTTATTGGAACTTGGTTAATTGGAAGATCGGCTATATTCAAACCAGAAATAACTTCAGGAAGAGACAATTATTAAACGAACAATAATGCGAATTTCAGCAAACTGCAAATTAAAATCTTAAAAATTATGGTAATTTTTTCCAATTATAAAAAATTCGAGATAAATCTTAAAAACGAAGAGAAAAACACACAAATGCAACGAAATTTGTACATTAAAATTTATATTCGACGTATACCTAATCCCGTTAAAATAAGTTGCTAAAAACTATAATATCACTTTCCAACAAAACGGTAAGACTAAAACAAATAATCTAATTACGCTTAAAAAATACGCAGACAGTCTATAAAAATCCTAAAACTACAAGAACAGTTTGTGGATCGAGTATTGAAGGATGGAAGAAATCTGATTTTAGATCGAACGGAGAAGCAAATCCATAAAACAAACTTCAATTTTTCTCAACAAGACCAAAGTGACAGAGGCTCTAGATACCGAACGGATCTAAAAAGCCCAGATGATGCCTGATGGGGCGAAAGTATTCGGCGGGTGACAAATCTATCAGCGAACAAGGCGCCCAATTTTTCTCCCCTTCTGTACATCAAAGGGCGGAGCAACGTTAAGTATAATTTCAGTCTCGATATTTTCCACATCCTCCTTCGCAAACGTTCTTGCGTTCTTACATAAAACAAAAAAACTCCAATTATCCCATCATTCCAATAGACTAGCCTTGTCACAAAGAACTCACTAGCTCTTTGTAAAAAACGTAAATTTGAGGAAGAAGTGAACATCTTGCAAGAGTGCGCTGAGAAATGAGACCATTCTTTGAGAATTATACGCAGAGGACTACAGGTGAGGTTGATTACTGCAAATAACCCATTCCCCCTCTTCGCGCCCATCTTGGGCCTTAACCTGAGCCACTTGCTCTTCCAGGTTTTTCTTGAGTTGAATCAATGCTTCCTGAAAACAACAGTAAAATCGCATTAGTGAAGAATTCAGATTTTAAAACCAAATTAACTGTTCGAGCAACCTCAACACTAGGTATACCATTGATGATCTAATAATTCCACAGTACAGACAATTTATTTATGTCATCATGTAAACTAGAAGTCAACTTAACACGTTTAGTGCAGATGGCGCCATCGTCCCTGTTTTGCAAAAAAATCTAAAAAATCTTCTTTTTTTTACTGTAATGTTGACGTCTGGTTCCAATGTGCAAGAACAGGGGTGTCTCAACGTTGACTCGTGTTTTTTCACGGTTTCTTTATCAGTTTTTGACGAGCGACCATTCGATGCAGGGTAAGAGAAATTATTTCATAATTTTCATCGTTTGGGAATGAAAATCTATGATTAGCTATTGTAACCGCTCAAAATTTGACTTGTAGGCTCAACTCTAATTCACCAAGATTGTCTCATTTATCCTCATCAATTGATTTATTGATTGATATAGATAGCTGATTTTTTGGTTGAGACCAATTTATTGTTGATGGTCTTTCTCTTGTGTTTTAGACATCCAAATGCAATGCCGGCAATTGCTTGGTTTATTCCGAGGCGCCTGCAATACCAGAAACGCCCTCACCAGGCGGATGACGCATACGGTGCGTTACACCATAAACTTTGGTCAGAAGCTCATGATTTGATCCTGGTTTCAACTAATTACTTAAGTTGACTGTTTCTGAGTCGTTTGGCATAAAAAAAAAGGTTTCAGCCTCGTGGCTTTTCTTCTATTTGGCAATACCGACTGAATGTGTTAACCAATTAAACACGCTTAGCCTATTCCCCAGCCTGCCCATTGTTTGGCGCTTTCCTTGTGTTTGACGTTGCTCCCCGGAGAATGTCATTGAAGAAAATACCGCCAGACAGCACGAACACATGATTCTCCGCATCAGACTGGAGGTTTAAACAAGACGATGTAACGAGAAAGCCCATGACTGCATATGAGATCATACGGCCATAGGGAACTCGGACATGACTTCATAATGCATTTCCGGGTTGAATGGGTCCTCTCACCTTTTCACCTTCAAGTCTCCGGATGATTTGCTCTTCAGTTTCCGCAGAAACCGAAAGCTCTTCGTTTAGGTTGTCCACTTTTTTCGACATGAACGCTATCTGTTCTTGGATTTTGAAGTACTCGGAGGCCAACTGAAAATTAAGGCGAGAAATAATTTTGCGATTGAAACGTTAAAATTTAAGTTGATTAAAGAATCAATCCTTTTGACTAAATTAACAAATTTGTCCTCCGGGCTGGATGCTAGCAACCAATGATAGCCTTTTTGGATAATTAGGAGACATAAATGAACGAATTCTGCGTTTGGCTTCAACATATTGCAATCATTTTGAGACACCTATCTAATTAATTAATCTATTTAAATGCTCCACACTTACCGCTTTGTGCTCTTCGAATATTTCCATTGACTCTTTCGACGTCGGATCGGGAGGGATGGGCTGGAGCTGAGGGTCCAGCATTTTATAGTAAATCCCTTCCAGGCCGTCCACGTATCTAGCGTCTGCAACACCAAGCGGGAGCAAACCGTGAGGTAAAATCGGCGTTGGTAATTTTCGAAACGAAAGTGGACAAGAATTTCGAGCTACGATCAATTCTCCAGTAGAAGAAAGCAGAAATTTTACAAAAACACCGCGTTGAAAAAAAAAAGTTAATTTTGCGATGAAAGGTTGATTAATTCTAGCAAAAGTGGAGAAAAGCGTTTCGCTAGGAAAGAATAATGTGTGATGATAAAATAGGATAAATCATAACTGAGTTTAACGACCTGCGGAAGGCCTAGTCCAATAAAAATACATCCACTAAAAATAAAGGGCCCAAACTTCTCGAGATTGAACCGCTCTCTTTTGGGGTGCGAATTTGAACTTTCTACAACCTAATTCGTCCACTCACTGTCATAAATGTAGACGGTGTTTGTTTGAAGGGAGCACCATTTGTAATCGCACATAGTGAGCCAATCAGTGGAAGAGGTGTACTGATGGGACGAGAGCAGAAGCGTACGAGCTCTATATCTGAGTGACTGACTCAGCCGGTCAAACATAGATCCCTCCTCACCTCTATATCATTCTCTCTCTTTTTCTCTCGCTCTCCCCTCCAATAAAGCGAGTTTTTTCTCTCCCATTTACCCCCTCCATTTTTTTCTAATCAGCTCCTTAACCAAACAGAACGGCACCAGAAAAGAGATTCCGGTCTGCACGGTTGCCAAGAAAACGACAGACCAAAAACTTCACAAAAACACTAATGCGGGCCAGACCTTTTGCGGTGAAAATTCACCTCGAAGCTGAACAGATTTTTTTCAGTACAATGCGTTTCTGAAGAGTCCACAGTTTAAATTTTCATACGAATATATCAATATTAACATTCCAATTAGTCACGTTTTTATTATTTAAGGTATCTTTAACTCTCTATAACTTCAACACAGAGCAATAAACTCAAATAGCAAAAGACCGGTAGAAAAAAAATTGTCTTCCTTTCTCTGAGTAATCTACACATCATCTTCTCAACAATTGATGCTTTATTCAAGATATCCGTATAAATAAATAATAAAAAACGCTATCAATCAATTTGTAAACTATTTTTTCATCAATTTAGGGCGATGGAAATGAAATTTTTTCATATATTCATGATATGCACGATAAAAACTGTAATTCTGCCAATTTTGAACGAAATCAAAACCAGACTGCCGGAAGAGTTGAAAATGTAAAATTTTCAAGTAACTTGTCAAAAAAAAAACTTTTTTTGCTCTAGGTAAGCTAATTTTGAATTGAGCATTTCCCAGTAAGCTCTGCGAAAAAATTGTTAACCGATTTGGGAAGCTAATTGCACAGATAAATTTAGGATTAGAGAGAGAGTAAAAACTGAATTTGAGTCAGAACGGACAAAAATTAAAAACAACAATCACCTTACAAAAATGTCACCCCTTTTCGTTTGTTCGTTAGGAACAATAGTTTTTTGAAACATACAAAAGAAACCGTTAGGTATACGTTTTGACACACGTAAAGGAAATTCAACGCAGAACCCGAGTTCAAAGTAAACCGAAACCGATTGATTTTTTTTACTTCTCCGTTTTTCATTTTTCAAAGTTTAAAAAATTTCACAATGTACCAATCATTATAAAACCTTGCTTAGAAATCTGAAAATAATGACGTGGAATATTACTACAGTGATTACAATTAAAAGTAATAACAACAATAAAATGCCCTAACATGTTCTAAAATTCACTTGAAAAAAGAAACAGATCCTGCCATCTCTTCTCGCAAACTCATTGTAGATACCGGCAAAAAATTTTCGCAGCAAATTAACAAATTCGGAGCTGCTTCATTTTTTCTCCGTTCCCAACTACTGTGAGCTCCGAGTCATGCATTGATTCTTGGCTAGAGTAATTTCCGTGCAAATATACATCACTCACCTTGTGTCTACAATGCGTAAAAATGCCGGCAATGTCCCACCAAAGAGCGCATTTTTAATCGAGTTTGACAAGCTTAGGAGACGGAAACAATGAAGGAGGAAACGGTTTTCGAAGACGCTGGGAGGTTTTGAACGTCCCCGTCCCAGGTCCAATCTCAGTCCAACAGGGAAGACAAGGGGAAAGCCCGCGCCCCAACAGTTCACTTCCTCTTTGATCCGCCATTGGACACGAGCCAGACTGGGAGGGATCGAATCCAATTATACAAAACACCAAACACCAAATGACTCATTCCGGCAGGTTCTAAAGGGCTCCACTTTGTCACACAAATGAGAAAATTAAATGGCAACATTTCCTTCGGAGCGACAGCCTTTTGAAACTGTGTTATTTTATTTTTTTTTTTAATCGTTCGAGCCTGTAGTAACAATTATCCAACAACAGATGCAAAAGATTCAGTCGGATTTAGGCAAAGAGCCAATAACATGGGCGAGCAGGGTAAAATATGTACGAAAAATTGTAACAACGTGTACGTCGTGTACATCGGCGAAGTAGATTTCAACCGGGTTTTAATTCGTGTCTGTGCCACGCGAGAACCTCGATTCCTGAATGAGAGCTTTTGAAGCACCAGGCATTCCCACACGAGAATCTGAAAGGGTTTTTATGCTGATTGTGCCAAAGGGCCGATTGTATTTATGAATTTCAAGCAAGAACGCCGGATATACAAAGCAAGCCTCGCTCTTCACAAATGAGCAGTAGTCAACAGGGAGCCGAGTGTGAAAACTCGAATGTACTTCATTTAAAGATGGATGATTGATCCCTGTTATATATTCTGCAGTCGTCAATCAGGGTTAGGGTCTAAGAGGTGTACTTCTACTTATAGAAGATCAGACGACTCCTTGAGTTAAAGAGCGAGCAGGAAGCTTCAAGGAGGGTTAAGAGCACATTGCAAATCTAGTATCACTCAACAAGAAGCAGATTTCTTTAGTGCTTCCCATTGCGCAATCTTCTGGATTAGATAGCTTTTCAAAAGCCAAACAATTGGCTTTGCGACGACTGGGAGAATTTTAGTCTCTCTCATTTGCAAGGTAAATAGGGAAGGCCTTTTCATCGCCCTCGAGTTCCTTTTCATTGCCCTCAAAGCCCCTTTGGGTGCTATCCACATCAGTGTGATTTTGTTGCAGATTGATAAATCCACAAGAGCACTTGGGCATTCCAATTTCAGCCACGATCAGAAGGTGAATGATGATATCGACTATAGCATAGCTTCGCTGTCTGATATATAGATTCTGCGCCCTTAAATCCTTTTGTCCCTATCTCCCAGACACGAAGAAGGATGGCAAGGACTTCAAGATTGCGGCATGGGTGTCCAGTGGAAGGGCACTATAAGTTGAGACCAGTTGCCCAGCCCAGCCTTACCCATAACACTGAATCAACAGTATACCATGCCAGTGCTCCCTTCTCAATGTTGACGCCTCTTCCTGCCAGCATGTTCAGGGAGGAATTTGCACCCTATAGAGCTTCAAGAACATAATATATGGTTACGGAATCAGAACCATTAGTGTTACAGGGTTGCTCGTATAAAAAATTCAAGTTCAGTTATTGCATAACCGTAGACAAAAGTGCTATTTACCAAACAATGGTGTCAGAAATGGGATGAAAATTAACCTCAATCATGCTTCAATCAATCTGGGAGCAAGTTGAACAATTAACAGGCCAGAAACATGCTACATGAGTCCTTGACAGGCAGTCCAGGGCAGTAACGTCCTATCACCTGTACAGCAACAAGTTCCACAGCTTAACAGCGTATCGTCATAGCGGTAGATCGAGACTAGAGCCATGACTCAAAAGCATTAGCTCTTTGTCATCGGCACGACTAGCTGTTAGTGTGCTATAACAACTTGATTTACCTGTTTCCTCACGAAAAACCAGTCGACGCGCTAGAAGATCTTAAAGGGACAAGAATTTGGAGCTGTCTGTCAATATGTTTAACGTCGAATGCAGCGACCAGAGAAGGAAGTGCATCAATACCAGGAAAGTATTTATCTTCGACGGCTAGTAATTTTTAGGCTGTGTTTGAGTTCATGAGCTACTGCCATTGGCCGAATCAAATTTAATAACAATATTTTAATAAAATCACAAAAATATCAGTGAGAGGAAACCATTGTAACACACTGAAGGGACCAAAACTCCCAATAAATCAACCGAAGGGACCGCAGGCTTGAAAATAGCGCGGCTTTGATTTGCGTGACGGCTTCCCTTTCGTCGAACAGTTCGAGTCCAGTCGCCCCAGAATACAAACGTTTCGACTTCCTCCTCGATGTCTGGACAAACGCCAACTCAGCAGCAGTCGAGGAGCAGATCGAATCCAATAATACGAATTCGGCATGAGTCATCCGACCCCGGCAGTCGACGAGTCAGTCTTATAGGAAACAGAAGGCCGATGCGACACAACAATAGCTCACTCCATGCGTCCCTACAGTCGGTTTCACTAGTCCGACGAAGCAGACAGGAAATTTTCAAACCGATAACATCCGATTTTACCGGGGTCGTTGGAAATTCGGAAAATCTATACATCGCAAGTAACTTTCATCAATTTCATGGGTGACAAATTGGAAAAACTCGTTGAACTTGGAAAAATTTCTCCACAAATTGGACGGTTCAAAAAAAATATTAGCAACAACTACCTAGATCAATTTTGGACAAACTTGAAAACGCTGCAAATGATTGTACAGTGGTTTATTATTCCTTTGTTTCAACAATGATGTAAGAAACCATCCATTTTTGCGATAATAACATGTCCGAACATTTGTGAACGTTTCAACCTAACAAAAGATTGGTAACTAGCAGGGAAAACCCCGTAGCAACTATTGCCATTTAAATAATTTTTATTTTTCATAATTTTCGATTAAAAGCTAATTTTCGCCCAACGGTACAGCTGAAGAGTGTTTAATGACCTTTCCAAAAAGTGTAGAACGATTTTTATAGCTCCGAAAAATGTTCGAATCATAATCTCTCGCCAAATTTCTGGAAATATCGCCAATTCTACAAGAAAGCTGCGATAACTCGAGAACTATTGATACAATCGACCCCACGATGGACTCATTTAATTCAGCGTTCAGAATCTTTAGATATTGATACCAAAAACACCTTTAGACATTTTTTCCTCAGGCGATTGCAATGGATTATTATTGGATAATATACCAATACGTCCGATCGAGTTGCTTTGTTTTAAAGATGACTTATCCAGCTAGGTCCCATGATTTTTTTAATTGAGGCCATCAAGTAAGACTCAAAATTCAGAGAAATGCCGGAAAATGTGATGTTTGCAAAAAAAAAACACTTTTGACTTCGTGAAAAACTAGAAAATAACCTCTAGAAAAACTGCTACATTAAATTTATTGTGACGGCATTTTGTTCACAATGTATCTGCCTGTGATGGCCTAGCTCAACTTCTTATTCGGATTTCTAATATGACTTGTAGAGAAGAAAGTTTAACGAAAAACATGATATACGAATTTTCATATTTTTAAGGAGCATAATATCTTTATTCGTGAACATTTGCTTTTCCCTGAAAACACCGATGGAGCCCTTCTTCTTTGCAATATTTTAAAATGTTTAAAGTTGCTTCAAATGAAAAACGTTGAGAATCTCGTACCAGCGGAAAAATTACCTTTATCTTAATAATAGCAAGAGAAACACAGGCGTTACCCGGTCAAAACTATCAGAGCAATCATTTGGCCAGTGGAGCTATTTTCCTTTTATAAACTCCGATAACTCTGTGCATTCAGATGGTATCAAACAGCGACAGTGCAAGACGAAAATAGTTCTTGACCGCTGTTTCGAAAAATTTGAGTTTTTTTTTTCTTCTTCTTGACTGACCCCAATTTTTCCCATCCTATCATAGCTAGGGGGCGAATTTTGTAAAGCACGAGCTGCGACAGGGGGTACAGGGGACCAGCTGTTTGACCCGTCAGGAGATCTTGGAGCGTTTCCAAACAGCTTCCATCGGCTATTGTTTTGCTTCCCGACGGGAATACACGCACCAAAATAATAAGGGAACCTTTTCGCCTCACTGGTGGGGACCTCTAACGTCAAAACGCACAACTTCTCATCGCAGCCCTTCCAAAAATAATTCCATACTTTTCACCGCAAGACTGTCAAAAAAAAACTTGGTTGTAAAACTGGCAAAAAATAATTTTAGGTAACTGTGACGGTTTTTTTCACTAAACTGGGATTACTGAGCTGAAAGTGAATCTTCTGAAAATTTGTGATAGTTTTTCACAAATGAAGGTGATTGGCGGCAAAAAATTTGAGCGAGAAATGAATGTTAAACAGTCAAGAATGAGTTTATGTGATTTCAGCGAAAACAGTGTTATGGAAAATTGATAGTAATTCTCTAGTAGGCTGACCGACTTGCAATAAGAAATCAATTTCAAGTGAAATCACCTGAAGTGGACTTTAAAAAAATATTCAAGAAATAATATAAACAGGCGATAAAAATAGTAATCAGACGGGCTTTAATTTATGGTCGATTTTTTTTTTTTTTTGTCTAGAAAAATCATGATAACCATACTCATCAGCGGTGTCAGTTGACCAAACTTCAAGATCTGGTCATTTAGCCGCTTCTTATGCTTCTTTGCCTAACAAAGCAAGAGAGTGAAAAGGTTCAAAAAATATTTGAGTTGGCTGATTTATCGATGTCTGTTTCCTCGTACGCTCAAAATAAAAATTCATCCCGAGCTAATGAAGACAAGGAATGAACTCATTTAAACGTGACGCGTTCTCTGTTGAAACAGTGACGAATGGCTGCCAACAAATGAAGTACTCCTTGACAAAAGAAACGACTTGAAAGCTGAACCAGGTTGTCCGACGAAATTTTTAAGTAAGAGAGACATTTTTTCAATTTCCTGCGAGCTAGTAGTAATTTTGGTCTGGTTATTATTTTAATCGTATGGTGATTATAATTGTAGGATTTCAATTAAATTTAATCAAATCGGTCTTTATAAATCAATCAAATAGGATTACATCCTGTTGTGTAATATAATTAATAAAAACCTTGTCAAAATTTCTTCGTCCTGATAGATAACTTGACTATTTTTTCCGACGTTCAACATTTCTATTACTTAACTTGATCAAGAATCATAAGCATCCAAAACTTTTCAACGCCAAAACAAACGAAAAAATTTTTCGCTCCAAAAATATTTTTCTGTGGTTTTTAAATTCAATGTAGACAGGAATACCAATCATTTTAACTTACCTGAGTCACTCATTACAGGGTCAGGAGGCGGTTGGCCAACAGGTGTCATGTTGTTGTTATTGGAAGGAAATTCCTCGTATAAACTTTGATCATCGTCGGCAAGCGTCAGTTTCGGATGATCCATGTTTGAACAAACGTCGCCATCTTTTTCGTTCCAGTCCTGCAAAACGGGATAGTTTTTATTCCTTGTACGCTCAATAGTGGAGACGATTATATTTGCAATAACATCCCAAGTTGAGTTTGCACCCGAATGTAGAATCCTATTTAATTTAAAAAAATCTCTCTCCATCCAACGAAATGATAGTACTTAAAATTATCACCAAAAATTATTATTGGCTAGACAATGACTCAATTCTTTAGCCAAATTGCTATATTATAATATTGTTGGGATATAGGAGAGTTAGGTACACTTTTCTGTCGATTTTGGGTTCTAATTCAATAATAAATCATTAAAATCTCCAAAGAAAAAAAAACTGTCCAACCTCCCCTTAAGATTAGATGTTTTACGTTTCGAGGCACGCACGAAGAATATCGATACTGACGATAACAGTCTTGTTATCCAACGCTTTTCAGACAAAGATGTATTTGGTATCTTTACCTACCCATATCTTTTTACCAGCAAAATATCAATGGTATCGATATTCTTTTGTATCGATACTTTTGACTGATATATCGGAGTATCGATACTTTTCAAAATACTGGGGGGTTCACAATTGGTCGCTGAAGCGTCAGGAGGGGGCCACACGGTGGTCGGGCGCGTTTTGAGGAGAAAGGGTTAAGGGTTAAAGTGGACGTTTTCAAAACAAAATTCTGCCCAAACACTTTCGCCCATCGGGTTCTTATCTGGTAATTTAAACTTGTTGTACTCACATCAACGCTAATACTCAGCTCCGACATTGATTTCAGATTGTACCCTGTAGGTAGGTGAACTTCTCGCCTCTCTCCTAAACAATTCATAAGCGGTGAAAATGCGATAAGGAAATATTTGAGATAAAGATGAGACAATAAACTAGTTATACTCGATATACTGAACGATTATCGATTATCTTACTCAGGCTTTGCATGTAGGCGTCTGAGTCTGGGAAATCCTCGCAATCAGTTATCGAATCGTTTGAGAACTCACCGCTTTCACAGTCGTCTGAAAATGTAGATTAACTTGATAATAATTACACAATCAACATAAATATAGGCAAATAGAACTCTCGACTTTTGCAGATAAACCTCAAAAAATCCGTCTATCCCAAATGTTCTTTTAGTTATTCTTGATTTGCCTAATTGATATCGTAGTAATAAATATGTAAAATGGTTTATCCGTCAAATAAAGTAATCAATAAAAGGCATTGGAACATAACCTGAAAGTGAGCGGAAATGAATGCGTAAGGAATTGTGTAATTATTGCTGAAGTGATCGGGATCTGGAGCAAAGAAGCGGAAGGGGGGAGAAAGGCAATTGAAGTGGAACTGAAAGGGAACATGAGTAAATGTGAAGTGACATGAAACCTTTCCTTGTTTGAAAGATGATTTTCTTTTATTCGTTCCATGTATAAAATAGCGAACCTGTCATATCTTCAGTTTTAACGCAAACCGGCTCGTTGTAGCCACCAAAAAACGGAAGCAGCCTTTCCATTATAGAGACGACTTCGCTTATAGAAGGTCGAACGTTCGGCTGTTTGTCCCAGCATCTGAAAAAAAAGAAGATCACCTTAGTTTAGTAATTTAGAACAGAATAGAGTTAATGTGACTCGAAAAGATAGTTCAAAATTACCTAGTGTACAGTTGTTCGAGCGGCGGAGGGCAACCAATCAGTCTTGGCGGCCTTTCTCCGTTATGAACTGCCCACATAATTCTATACGGCGTTGTCGACTGGAAAGTAGAAAACGGCTTTTTCCTACTCAGTATTTCCCATAAAATAATCCCCCAACTGTATACATCGCATTTTTCCGTATACTTGGAACCTGAAATTAAGATCGAGCATTTTATTACACGAAGACGGTCATCAAATTCTGTACTGAGAATAGTTATTTTTCTTTATCGATGAAATTAAGGATTCTAAACGAACTAGTGCGCACGAAACTCACCTTCAAAAACCTCCGGCGCCATCCAGGCGGCACTGCCTTTGTTATTGGTCATGTAAGTTTTTTTATCACAAGCGGTACCAAAATCACAGATTTTTAACGTCCTCCCATCATGGACCAGAAGTAAATTTGGTGGTTTGAGATCCCTGAAAAAGCACCGCAAAGCATAAATTGAGTGCGTAGTAAAAACAAAGAGTTGGTTCCTAAAAAAAATCCGAAGCTCTTAGATACTGAAATAATATCGATATCATGACAAACCCGATCAAACGTAACATGATTACAGAAGCTATTCGTGAGAGGTAATTAATTTTAGTTTATTTTTCAATAAACTATAATAGCTTAACTGTTGAAATTTGGCAAAAAATCAATTTTGGTCCGACAATTGCTCAATTCTTGACTCAAATGGCTATCTCAATTTTAAGGGTATTTTTGGGGGTTTTGAGGGGTAAAAGTTCATATTTACAAGCGCCTTTCAGCCAAAGGTGGATTTGGTATCAATTTCTATAGATTTTTGGACGCTGAATCGAACGAAACCATCTTGGGAGCTTTATTGGTTCCTAAGTTATCGCAGCTTTTGTGTTGAATTTGGGAGATTTTCAGAAATTTGGCATGAGAGTTCTTGGAGCTATAAAAATCGTTCTATACTCGTTGGAATGCTCGTCAAACACTGCAACTGTATCGTTAGGTGAAAAATTTAGCTTTTAGTTTGAAAACTGAGAAAAATGAAAAATTATTAAAACTACAACAGCTGCTACAGAGTTTTCCTTTATAGTTACTAATCTGTTTTTCGATGGGAACGTTCACGAATTTTCCCACAAGTTATCACAAATGGATGGTCTTCTTACACAAGCAAAGGAATAATAAAACACTGTACAATCATTTGTAGCGTTTTTTGTTCATATTCGAGTGACCGAAAGCAGATAAGTTAAGCCGAAGCGAAATTTTAACCGGAGATATTTGAAATGCTGAATGAAAGATTACCGATGTATAAGGGGAGGCTCCATGCCGTGAAGATGTGCAACGCCTTGCGCACATTGAAGCGCCCAACTGACCGCGTGGCCGGCGGAGTATTTGTAATACGGGGATGAATGTAAAACTAGAAAATAAAATACATACATCAAAAATTCTCAACAATAAAACCTGGCCAGGATAAAGGTTGAGGACCTTAGTAATCGGAAGAAGTGAAATGTAAAGATCACACAGTGCTTCCATGTTTGAGTCGGTAACAGGTATAAATAATCATATGCTCAAGAAACTCCCTCAAAGGCTGCAACTTAGCAACCTACAACTGATGTTAAAAAACTAGCCAGGAGAACCAAAATTAAAAAGGCACGAATTAGGTTAATAATGCAGAAGTGGAGTATGTGAGCCTCACTAAGCAAGTCAATTTTTGTGGAATGAGATAATTTTTATAGAAACTATACCCAAAAATGTATAACCATCCCTGAAGGGGGAATCAAGCGTCGTTCGAAAAAGACGTAAAAATTTAAATAGTGAAAAAAACACACATAAGGCGGAAGTACTGTGTGTGATTCAAACTACACAAAGCACGTTTTGTGAAAGTGGGTCATTTTTATAGCAAGGAGACCCGACAATTTGGAAAACGCTCCAAATAACTGCAAATGTGATTTAAGAAACACATCATAATCGAGCAACGTTCAGCTGACATAAAGACAAATTTAAACTCCTTCAGGGATGAAACTTATTGACTTTTGCGGTCTGTAAAAATCAAAATATTTTCACTATGCTAATGACGTCAAAAAATCAAAAAAGAAAAACTTAGAACGGTTATATCTCGGAAATACTGAGTGTTACCCTAAATCTGGTTATGTTAATTTTGCACATTCACTGGGAAAACGTTACCTGAAAATGTCATCTACTTCCGTTCATTATTCAAAGAGATATGGTGATTTATGTCACTTTTTTATCACAGACACTTGTTCAGAAAAAATTTCTTAGTAATATAAAAATTTCCTCCAAATTCAGCTCCGTTCCGAATTCGACTTTTAGGAAGGTTGCAATACTTCAATTTTTTTGCGTAAACATGGAAGTAAAAATCTAGGTTCTGGTTTTCTGTCACCAGTCTTTTCCCTTACAAGTATGAAATAAACCCAAAACCCTTGATGGCCAATCAACGATCTAATTAGCTCGTTTTATGCTTTAACCTATGGAAATAAGCTTTCTACACGCAAATGCGGCCTTGATTGAACCATTGAATAGATAAATACCATTGTAAAGAGAGCCGTTCTCAGCGAATTCCATAACAAGGAAGAACGGATCTTTCGTATGCGCGGCCAAGAGTTTGATTATGTTGTCGTGGCAGACTCGAGACAACGTGTTCAGTTCGACTTTCAGCGAATTCTTTTCGGCTTCCGTTTCGATGACTTTGACTGCAACAACGTTCTTCACCCATATTGCTCTTCTTACAGTGCCGAACGAACCTTTGCCGATTACCTGGAGGAATTAAAAAATAACGGTAAAAAGAGGGACGAAAAACACATTGCAAAGGATTCGCTGACGAATTTACACACGTTTCAAGTGATAAAGCGGGTTCAAGATCATCAAATCGAGTATTTTTTCAAGACAACGGGGAAAACGACCAGCCCTAACACATTCTACATGTTTTGTGGCAGTTTTCAAGCCTAAGGTTTTACTTTGATGCTTGATTTTAAGATATTGTCCGATTTTGACATTATTAACAACCCATTTCCCGCCGCTGGAGCAAAAGAGTAGACTAGTAGTCTAGCTAACCAGAGACGAGTAGTCAAGTAGACGTGTAGTCAATTGAACGAGTAGTAATTGGACGAGTAGTCAATTGGACGAGTTGTCGTGTAGTCTGATGGACGTGCAGTCGATTGGACGAGTAGTCAATTGGACGAGTTGTCGCGTAGTCTGATGGACGTGCAGTCGATTGGACGAGTAGTCAATTGTACGAGTTGTCGCATAGTCTAATGGACGTGCAGTCGATTGGACGAGTTGTCCAGTTGACGTGTAGTCTGATGGAGGTGTAGTCAATTGGACGAGTTGATGAGTGAACGTGTAGCCTATTGGATGAGTAGACGAGTGGACTTCTAGTCAAATGGACGAGTAGTCGAGTGAACAAGTAGTCGAGTGAACGAGCAGTTGAGTGTACAAGCAGTCGAGTGGACGAGTTGTCAAGATGACCTGTAGTCTAATGGATGTGTAGGCTATTGGATGAGTAGTCGATTGGACGAGTAGTCGAGTGGATGTGTAGTCGAGTGGATGTGTAGTCAAATCGACGAGTAGTCAAGTGAACGAGCAGTCGACATGAAGTCAAGCGGACGAGTAGTCGAGTGGACTAGTGCCGATTGGACGATTTGTCGAGTGGACGTGCAGTCGATTAGAGGAGTTGAGTGGCCGTGCAGTCGATTGGACTAGTAGTTGAGTGGAGGAGTAGTCGATTGGACGAGTAGTCGAGCGGTTGAGTAATCCAATGGACGAGTAGTCGCGTGAGTTGTATAAGAGGAGACGACAGTGAGTACCACTTTCGCCCCTCTTTTTCCTTATAAAACCATAAATGCCTCTCTTACGAAAATCGACCTCTACCAAATCGAAATAACAACCAATTCAATCTGAATTTCGACCGCTCTCGCAAACTGGTCAATCCAAGGACGTTATGAGAAATTAATTCGAAACGGCCATAGATTCATTTAGATCGTACGTTACAAAGAATCGCGTACAGATAATAAATTAGCGATAATTGAAAGGTCCGTTTTACCTCTTGGAATTCGATTTGGCTGCAGTCGATAGTGTCAATACTCAATTCATGTATCGGATCGCAATTATCAGCCATGAAGCAAACAACTTATCTCGACCAAGGAGCGAAATATTCTTTACGACGAATTCCACGACATGAGCCGACTCGGAACGTCATTCGATCGCGAACTAAGTCCGAATTCGAAGCCAAGTATTTATTTTCCAATAATAATAAATTGCTGATAAACAGCTGGAATTTCTGCGCCTTAACAGCGTTTTTTTTCATACGCCGCGGTAGACATAAAATATTCTTTGAGATTCTCCGAGTTGGCGCCCTTGTTTTTCGATAAAAAAGGAATTTATTTAATTTATTGCTCCGTTTAATTGCCCTGCGCGTGAAATAAGTCTAACCTTAATGTCGAAATTTAATACGATAAAATGTTTTGCGACCGAATCTTCCGAAGTGCACAAATTTGGATAATAAATTTTGAATAATAAATATAATATATAATGAATTTCGTCACGATTTAATGAAATAGCGCTTGTCAACTGATATTATTATTATTTTATCTATTTTATTTTTTTTTTTTTTTAACTTGACAACGTGTTTATCCGTTGTCGAAGTCGTTTTGTAATGCCAACAGAAATGAATCTGGAGGAGCACGTTCTCACCAATTTAACCAATTGACAAGCTGAACGAATCAACTACTTTTGTCCGCAGAGGCCAATAAATCGATTCGACGAACAAACATTGTAATTCGTCCGCTTTCGAATTGAGCTGATTATTTATTCCCCTCGGCGTTTTCTTCAGATCAACTCAAAAATCGGTCCAGTGGGAAATTTTCGTCAGGCGAAAAATCCGGTTTCGAACGAATATTAAAGAGAGATAAGACGATTGTGTAATTAACGCAGAAAAAATATTCGTT
Organism: Tupiocoris notatus; assembly: GCA_037159825.1. Classification (NCBI taxonomy): domain Eukaryota; kingdom Metazoa; phylum Arthropoda; class Insecta; order Hemiptera; family Miridae; genus Tupiocoris; species Tupiocoris notatus. Next base: position 162,228 of record JASJUZ010000035.1, on the reverse strand, counting down.
CAACGAAATTCAGCGCAAATAGTCTCGACGCGTTTATTGTTCTGGCGAGGAATAATATTTTTCATTCGGAACGTTCAATATTGATTCAGCGTGCAATTCAAACAGCGGATTACATTTTTTTTTGTCTATTAAAGGATTTAGAATTACTTTAAGCGAGGTTGACGAATAATTTTTTCTATATTCACCTGCTTTTCAATTTATTTCAGTGCCTTAGGACGGACAGAATGTCAAAAATGGACCTTCTGAAGGGAATTTCGTCTGATTTTTAAGAGAAAGGTCACCTACGGAAAACTTTTAGTACCTTGTCATTTTTGTAGCGCTTTTCGACAAAATTTATTCCCAATTAAGCAAAAAAATACCTGACAATTGACGTGGGTTACAATTAAATTCCACAGGGTTCATTGAACTCATTTCCTCTGAAAATAGAAGTTACCTGGTAGAGTGCTCTAAAGAGCGAGGAGCTCACAGCTTTCACTGAGAAAGGGCTCTACGATACACAGGCGTTGTAACACACAGAGCCCAATCGCACCGTTCACACGGTACTTTCAATATGAAAGGGTCGATAGCCGGACGCAAAGGATGATTAATAGCTTACCTTTGAAGAAAAAATATATATTTGTTCGCATTGGGTGCAATTTTGGCTAACAATAAACAAAAAATTGCGCTACACTTGCTTGTCTAATGAAAGTATTAAGTACAATACTCGTTTACGTAAGTAAGTACTATTACGTAACGTCGGCCACGTCGTCATCGACCGGTAACGTACTATCGATCGCTAACCGTTCTAACGTTAAGTAAAGCGTTAAGTAACAGGGGAAATACGATGCGTGGAAATACTTTGGAAGCGAGTTGAAACGAGCGAAATTCACGGTCACGTCGCTTTAGCGAAGAATTTGTCGCTTTGGTACTTTGAAAGCTCGTTATCGTCTAGAGCCACTTTCGACGTTTCGATGTCGTCCTTTATTTGCGCTATGAGCTCGTCGACCGAGTTGAAATTCATTTCGGGTCGCAGATACTTGAGAACGCAGACGCGCATATGGGCGCCGTAGAACTGTTCGGCGAACTCGTGGAGAATATGGACTTCCATCGTTTTCTCCTTGCCGCTGTAAAACGGGTTCCACCCGACGGACATTACCATCTTGTGAACGTCGCCGAAGTCGACCGACGCCCAGCCGCAGTAAATGCCTGTGTCCAATTCTTGCGGCAACGAGTTGACCACTTCTTGCGAATAGTTGGCCGTGGGGCATCCGAGTTCCTTAGAGCCGCGGCCGAAACCCCGCGTCACTGTTCCGTGGACGAAAAGCGGAAGGGCACGTCCGTTCATCGCGGGACACTTTTCGACACTGATCAATTCAGCCGCTCCGAACGTCACGTAAGCGACTAGATGACCATGTCGGACGAATAGTATGAGCTAATATGACATGAATGGGAAAATCAGCTAACGACTGAGATAAGTACGATAACGACACGCACGTTCTTCTCGTTAGCGAAGGGACATATCGAATGCGAACCTCGTGTTTACTGATATCGCTTATCATTGGCTCTGTAGGAGAGAAGAATGATATTCGGAAGTGAAGCTCGTGTCAAAATGGCACAAAATGAAGTTTATTTTTGGTGCTCGATCGAATTTTTCAACCGCTAAAAATTGAATCTGATCAGCAACAATAATATGATTACTAGGATTAAGAAATTGAAGAAAAAAAATTAGTCGAAACTGCGGAAAATTTCTACGTTGAATTCATGAAAAATGTTGAATTTGTTTTCTAATCGATTAAAAATCAACAATTTGTGGCGCGTTGTTTCCAACATTTCAAATGTTGAAGATACTTTTTCAAAGCATCACTCAGATTTTTACAATAAATAATTCTACCGATCAATTCGTCCAGAAATTACACGCTGAACATTTTTTTTTAGCGGTATGAATCGGAAATAAAATGATTTTATGACGGGAATTCATTCTATAAGTAGTCGCTCACTTTTCCCCCAACGATGGCCACTGCTATAGAATTTTATCGGATTCAAAACCCAATTTATTTTTCTGATTGAATTTTTCGAGTTAAAAAATCGTGAAATATTATCATAAATTTTTTTTCTCTAGAAAAAATTGTTCTGACGTAATTTCAGTTCCTTGACGAATTATATCGACTTGTCGGCCGTTTTTCGGCTTGAAAAAAATTCAACTTTCCACTTTCAACACGAATATCCGGGGCACAGAAATAAAATCAATAGAGACGCACGAGTTTATTTACTCAAGTGGAGCTCGGAATGCAGTCGGATGAAATTAGCATTGGCGATACAGAATTTGAGATTATCCGATGAAAATCGCTCTCGCATGTAGCGAACATTCTCGCTAAAACTATGACACGCAGGAAAAAAAATTGTTACATTTATTTACAAAACATGTACAACTGGTGAAATAATTGCTAAATGCACTAAACGCGCGGAAAGTCCAATATACACTTTATAGCCGACCACCAGGTAGAATTGACATATTGGGCGCAGTCTTCGGTTTCAATGCCTCGATCGGATTCGGCTGTCTTCGTAGTCCCTGTGTTTGGAACGGGTTTTCTTGTCGGAGCTGGAATAATATTTTTCGTAGCTGCCGGAGCGCGGCGTTCTCGAGCGAGAGCGGTATCGCGCCTTTTCCCTGCGAAGAAATTAGTCGAAATTAAAAATACGCCACGTTTTCAAGGAATTTTCAAAGGGGAAATAGAGATAACTTCCAGTGAAAAGGAGCCCAAGGATTCTGGCTTGGGTGTGAAACTATTCACGATATTCTGGCCTAGAGAGCGCTGACGGAACCGAGGAAATAAAAATGCCAACACGAATACAAGAGTTGGACAGGAGAATAGCCCATTTGAACAAGACAACATATTGATACTTTTTCCCAAACGATACTCATCAGGAAATATAGATAAATAATAATTTTCTTTCTGCAGGTTGAGGGGGAGAGTAACGAGACGACCTCTTCTCCATTTTTTCTTTTTATTACGCCGAGTACTTTCGCCCGTTCGGGCTTCTTCAGGGCATTATAGGACCAATGGGGGGCCATAGGTACCATTGGTCCTATAATGCCCTGAAGAAGCCCGAACGGGCGAAAGTACTCGGCGTAATAAAAAGAAAAAATGGAGAAGAGGTCGTCTCGTTACTCTCCCCCTCAACCTGCAGAAAGAAGGAATACGACCACCTGGAGAAGGATAATAATTTCCGATATTGATATTTTGAAACTATAGATATTCCAATTATATTCATCGAAACTGTCACAAATCAGAAATGGGATGTTGAAAGAAAATATCGGGAAGAATATTGCTTCTAAAAAGCGATATCAACGATGAAATATCGATATTTGATAATAATGATGGTTTGGAGCTTGAACCTTTGGAAGTTTAATCATCAATCCATGTCTTATTTTTTATGCCCTTTTTCGGATTTTCTAGACAGTTTCTCTGATGACAAAAAAATACAGCATGAAACTCCTGTGACATACAAATATATTCGAGGGAATATTAATAATGGTAGGTAATTTCCAAAATTTATTTCATAGAAGGATTATGAAGTTGATTTTATGGACTTTCATTAAAAAGAACTAGGTAAGTTCCTGAATTATATTTTGGTTATTTTAATAGGCAAGCCAAAGGCCAAAACTTTTTAAAATATCAACACAATAATATCTGATAATATACCCAAAATATCAGTATCACATCCCAAGTTGTGAGCACACTGATCACTGAACTCAGGCTGAGGAGCAGAAAAGTAATTAATTACTAACTACAAACCTCGAATGTTTGCTATGCCGAGTTGGAGACGGAGAGACCGAATAACTTCTTCTGCGGTGTTTCTTGCTCGATTTCCTGTCATTTGATCTGGACCTATTTCTGGAACCGATCATTACAAATTATGATTAGTAAAACTTCATCGCTTAACGTTGCTCAAATAAAAACGAAAATCTCACAATTCGATGATATAAAACAGATTTAGACTATAACAATTATAATTTACTCACCGATGCCCTTTGGATCGTTTGTGTTTTGAGGGCGTTCTGCTTTGCGACCGCGATCTGCTTTCGCTTACACTGCGGCCCTTGTCATTGTGGCTGTTTCTCCTGCGCAAACGTTGAAAATCAATCACAAGTGGCAATTAATATTGATTTTCACAATCAATTTGAACAATACTTACATGGGTGAATTATTGCTGTTCGGCGTATTATTGCCCGATATAAGAGTGCGCGCTTTTAGCTTCGACTCTTGATAGGCTTTTTTCAATTCTTCAACTTTTCGCTCAAGCTCTTCAGCGTTCACCTGGAAAAGAGAAAAACAATTTATACAAGTCAGTATAATCCAATAGTTTAACACATTTATTACTTTCAATCGCATCTTGTAATTATTAAATTTTCCGACTATCAAAACTTTCTCACAATGCGGAATTAGCGTAGATTTTGGTTTATTGTTCAAAATAAATAAACCATTGTAATCGCCCAAACAATTTTCATTTTCTATTTTAAATCTTCCACAAAATGAGTATGTTTCAATATTTTTGGAACATAGCCGTGTTTAATATAGATTTTTGGGCCTTGAATCGAATGAGACCATAACGGAGTCAATAGCTTCAATAGTTGTCGATTATTGGAGAATCATGTGGAATTTTCGGTTCTGAAAAATTTGCCATGTTGTATAACTTGAATGAATCTATACTTCTTGGAATGCTCATAAAACACTATTAGGCTAAAAATTCAACTTTCAATTAGATAAATAAAGGAGATAATCTATTGTAGATAAAGCCAAGCTATCCTAGAATTAGTGCTACCAAGTAGTTTTCTTGAGAGCATAAAAAAAACCTTTTAAAACTGAAATATCTCAGATTAATAAGTGTACCCAAAGTAAAATTAGAATAAATAAAATTTCGATGATTGCTAACGCGTTTCCCCTTACAGTTACCAATTTGTTGTTAAGTGGAAACGTTTAAAATGTTCAGGATCGTTCCTATCTCAAGTTGATGGTCTTCTTAAATCATAATTGAAGCAAAGGACCACTGAACGATAATTTGCAGTGTGTTTAAAACTAAATTTAAATTGCTACCGTAAAAGTCAGTTTATGAGTTGGAAAAAAGGCTTGAAACAAATGCTGCTATCACGTTTTTATATCAGCCATTTTCTAGTCCCGAGGGTAGGGCAGAAATGCAATTGTGGGTGGTAGGTGGGATGGAAAGCAGATGCTCTGTGTGAGAGACTAGACTTGTGACGTCAGTTGTTTTCGTTCGGACAGTGCAACTTTTCAATTTTGCTTTTCTTCTGTTGACAATTTCTCTTTCATTTTATTTAATTTTTTTTTTCAAAAATAACTTTATTGTATTTATTTATTTATTATTTATATTAATTTTAATATTTTTTGTTAGGATTTTATTCAACATGGGAAAAGTGTCTTTGGGGATGAATAATAATGACTGAATTCGCAGAATTCTCATTGAGATGGCACAAAAATTTGCGTTGATTCAAAAAAATTATGGCTTACTTTGGGCCGCGTGTAGAGCTGAACGATCTTCTGGCAAACGGCGAGAATGTTTTCCTCGCTGACTTTGAAAAGAGCGTACCACGGTGGACTTTTGGTGAGACAGATACCCAGATATCTGGCGCTGAGGGAGATGCATGCGATTGCAATAGTTTCAGGGTCGTGCCGCATAAAAACATCGCTGCGTAAGGCGTCGTTCATGTAGTTCCTGGAATGAGAGCATATTAAAGTATATTAGCACAGCAGAGTTGAGATGAGTCTCTCCAGTTTTTACTCTAGAGCGCCTTCACTCTCTCAGGGAGATATTATATGGTGCACCACAAGTGTCTCAAAATCAATACAGTTGAAGAGCCTACACAACTAAAAAAGTCAACTCACCACGAGAGCTGCATAAAATTCCGGTTCGTCTCGCAGCATAAGACTTGCAGGTACATGACGATGAGCTGAGGGAAAAAAAATGACATTAGCTCCATACCAGCTAGAACCATAGGTTATAACATAGTAAAAATTATTTACAAACCTTGTGCGGGTGTTTCACATGGACGCAAAATCCGAGCTCTTTCAGGATCCGCCGTTCAGCTTTGATAACTTGATTCTTCAGCGTGATGTAGTTTTGATCCGGTATTAGCGGAGTGATCGGTCTGCAAAAGAGACGGCACAAAATACGGTTAGATTTTAAAACGCAATCCCAATAGGGCAAATAATACAGTCTAATGTGACTCATCCTGATTGATTCGTTATCTGAATTTTATCATCATAATAAGCGTTAGGAGAAAATATAGTTGAAACATTTCAAGAGGGAAACTTAAATAGTATTTTCTCAGTTTTCACCAGTTAACGCTTTTGAAGAGGTTATTTTATATTTATAAGTGAAGCAAAACGTTCACGTCGTTAGAGGATTTGTCAATATGAGATTATTTTTCGAGTGGAAAGGTGAAAATATTTTTATAGAAATATTGATAACGCTCGGACTTACGAATCAAGAACGGACGAGTCACACAACATGAACATTGTGGCATGAATCGTATCCTGTATAACACAATATAATCGTAAAGCTAGCTTTGGTCTTGGATGCGTACAGTTTTCATCAGTTCAAATGAAGTGTCATAGATAAGTTAATAGACATGTAAATTAATGCTAAAATAGCTGTACTGTAGAACAAGTTAATATCCACGATGGATAGATAGACAAGATAGTACCACGATAGCATTTTTCTCCCATTCATTTCATGTGAACGTAACCAAAAATGTAAGATGACCACAATTGAAGGTGCTCCAGCTCAAAAATCATGTTGTCAATAACCCTACCTTGAACACAAGTCATACCTTAGTCAATGAAAGCTCAATATTTCCAAGCTTGATTTTCTATCAATATATCCTGGCTTTATCGATTTATAAAACAATAAAAATACAACTTTCGCAAAAAAAAAATCAGCAAGTGAACATGAATGTCAAATTGATTTTTTTTTTGGAGGAAGGACAACAAACGACTTTAAAATAATAACCGTTACTTTTTACATAAAAGGCACACACTAGGAAAAAAACATTCCTTTAACGTAACGCTGTTTTTCTAATTCATAACGTTTACACGAGTTCACTTCTAGGTAACTATGAATTCACTCATTTTTTTCCTTCCGTGCAAGCAGTTCGTACTAAATTGCAATTCATTCTGTACGACCTCTTGGTCTAACAAGTGTTCATTCAATCGTAGGGCAAAGACTTGAATCTGGCTTTACTACCCTAAAAATGTAAACTGAATTCGCACTCAAAGCACATAAATCCTAGGAGTTTAACAATTTTCATTTTTTTTTAGGAGTTTAACAAATGAAGTTGCCCATAATTTCTAGGAAATACGAAATTTTCATCTAGAAAATTCACGGATCAGAGCGACAGTTAAATTTTTACATCGCCAAAACTGAAAAACGGGAGGAAATTGCAAGCTTTACGGCTTCTGAAAGTAGGACTCAACAATGGCGCTAATTTAGTTTTTTCAATTCAACGAATTCGAAGATATTTCCTATCGTTAATATTAGAGCAAATTATACTAGCCACGCTGGTAAATTACCTAGGAAATCATGAATTAATAAAAAGATCTTGACTAACAAGAAAAACGAATCAAAATCACAATTTCAACTCCCATGCAGCGAAAATGTACAGCGTGCTAACATTTACAGAAAACAATGACAAAGGGTATTTGCCATTCAATCAGTTATCACGAGAGATGACAATTATTTAGAAAATGAAGACTACGCCGATAAAAATGTGACACAGAACTCCAGTGGGAAGAATATCGTAGCTCCAACTCTACATTTTACACGCCTGACAGCGACTGCTTTATAAATCGACAGAATATTTATGGAGAACGTGACAACAGCACTTGGACGACGAGCGGGTTCTAGATCAGTCACATCAATCTGTTGTAGAATGCGAGGAATGTCAAGTTACACATCTTCGAGTGTCAATTCGCAGATCGGAAACTGAAGCAGTTTTTTTTTTCACGAACTGTTAACTGAAAGAAAAACACTTCGTCGAGAGACGGAGACTTCGAGGGGATGAAGTCCTGTAAAAGCTTGCGGTTAATGTTGGTACAATTGCAACAGTACTCGGATATACTTCAGTCAGCGCAATCGCTTACCGTCAAGTATGTAACTACTTGGATCACCACTTGACAAGAAAATCCGCATGTTGGAGGTCGATCGAAATCAAACAATGTTCCACGTCCGGTTTCGAGAAAAAAAAAAACGTCATTATGGCGACACACTAAATTCAGGTCTGGCCAAAGTTCGATTGTCACTTGATTTTTCAACAGTTCAGATGAATAGGTCCAACGTAGCACGTTCGAAATAGTCAACGTTAAATTGACTCCGTCGGCGTTAACAGATGTTCGGTAGTCGACTACAAAAACAGAGTTAGGCAAAACAAGACACCAAAACGAAAGCATGTACTTCAATAATACGTACCGCCTTGGTCAGCTGAAAACATGCTAATCGATTCCTAAAAGGTTTGACAAAAGTAGAACAAATGGTTTGAAAAATGAGACGCTAATTTTGGGCGAATCTTCTCGTACGATTTACCATCACATGACATCAGGCATCGTTTCAACTATGGCAAAGGTGAAACACGCCTCTGCTCCAACGAACTGTGGATGGTTCTCAAAGAGGGATTTTTTGATTGTGTTTAACACAACGTGCAGATGATTTCTTGCTATCTGTAATTTAGGAAGGGCATGACAACGTGGGAAGCCGTTGGTCGTTTTTGGCTGGTCGTGCCATTGACGCTCCCCTTTTGTCATCTGCGAACGGAACCGCAAACAAAAAATGAAAATAAAACGATACATCAACGGGCAGGGAACGCAATGTATTAGAAATTCAGTACATGTAAATAAATGGGAATAATTCCAGCGAATGGGCGGTTTAATTGTGACGTTTACTGAAATAATATCAACTAAATAGATACCGATATTATTAAAACAGAAGGGATACATCCCATTAGCCGGATTAATCGACTTTCTACACCTCGTTTTCTTAAATTGATTTAATCAATGCCAAAGAACCACTTTCACCAAATAATCAACTGGAAAAGATGAGAGAACTGGTACACAAGGATGGGGACAAGCGGATAGATAATTCCAACGATTTTTGGGAAGGAAAGATAAATGTTGGTCAAACGGAGAATAATTGATGTAGTGCCTTTAAACATGGAGAATACAACTGTGAAAATCCATAACTTGATTTTGGGCCAATTTCTAGTACAATAACAAGTTTGGAACAGTCGCAGAATTATTTTTTGTACAGTCAGAAATCCAGTAACACGTTTGACTTTAACAACACTGAACAATAACCGGGTCGTTTGAAACCTATGTTGGCAAACACTCGGAGAAGGAATTTATGAGCTGGTTTTTTCCAATGAAAGTGGTTCTCTATGCCAAGAGTACCTTCAAAACATGACGCTCGATTGTAATTTTCAAACATTTACAACTTTTGAGCGAGTCAAATAATTCTAAGCATGATGAGGATAAATTTGGAAAGCGTAGAAAAAAAACTTTTCTAATAGACACATCACAGGAAAAGAACGAAGCACATCCATTTTGAATATACAATAAATTATGACAGCATTTTGAAAGATTTCATGCCACAAAATTCATACCTTGGTTGAAATTCATATGGTTGAATAATGCGAAATATTGTCTACATATAGCTGAAATGCAAAGACAATAATACCGACAGCTTTGGACGTACGTGAAATATAGTAATCAACGCGTTCAAGATGGTTTTTTAACGCCGTAATCGCGGGAATCTTTCTAATACAACGCAGTCGCGATCTTAACCGAATAAAAAATCAGCTCGACAACTAGTCAAAGACAAACTTTTAGGAAATCAAAAAGAGCTTTGTAAATGGGAAAAAATTCGAATGATCTAATGGTGTGAAAAATGCACAGTTCGATTGGATAATAGAGAAGTTGCAGCAGAGTAGACCTAATTTCTCGAATTTGGGCATTGAATTGCCACCATTGGTTTCCCTGGCGAGAAATCTCACTCGAAAATTTCCAACGGCTCTATTTAGAAGAATAGAGAGAACAAAAAAATTCCAGCACAAAAGAATGGAAAAGCGATTCCAAGCTTGAGAGCAACCGCACCACAAATCCTTAATAATGGGAGATAATAATCTATCAATGCACTCATTTCTGGAAGATTTTTAGTTATTTTTATTTAGTTAGAAATGCATTTCTCAAGATGATGCAACAACGTGTATTTTTATAGAACACATTAAAGAATGAAAATAAGTTAGCGCTAAGCAAACCAATTCCAATGGTACTGGCGGTAAATTTAGTTCAAGTGCACGGTTGATAGTGATCTCTACTGAGATGGTTGAAGATTACAAAATTCGGCATTTCGAATTCGCTCAAGTTCTCAAACAGTGGAACTAAATTTCAACAAACAAGTCTGCTAAATCTTTTGCTAAGTTTTTTTTTTCTTTTTTCATTCTATTATCATTCCCAACCGATGGAAACATTTGAAACGCGCTCACATTTTCGTAGCCTAGCCGTGGATGGTTGAAGCACGATCGATTGAATTTCTAGATGGCAGCGTTTTCGCATTGTCGAGCCAATTCGTAAAACGTCTTCCGTTGCGAGCCTTTGCTCTCGAATATTACGGAAAAAGCTTCACTATCTTCATACACATGGGTCGATCGGCTTCAAGTCCGAGAAAACACAACTTATACATTGCCTTACCTTGAATCCTCAGTGGAATGATGCTTCGGATAAGTCCAGCCGTCATCCATTTCCACTTATTTTTGATTCTCCAGCTATCAAAAGAAAAATCTTATTTGAAAACCAATTCGAATACGATTCCCCACAGTATTAAAGCGCAGTTGAATCAAACGAAGACATCGTCAAAAAACGTGATAAAATAAATTAAGGAACTCTATTTTTTGTTACCCTATGGAAAGAAGAACACGTATTAGATATTCTAGAATAATAGCATTATTCACTGTCGGAAAAAGCCGCTGCAAATGATCGTACAGTAGTTTATTATTCCTTCGCTTATGCAAGAAGACCATCCACAGATTGGTAACTATTAGGGAAAACTCCATAACAACTATGTAATTTTATTCATGTTTGATCAAATTGAATTAATTATCAAATTAAAAGCTAAATTTATCGCCTAACAGTACAGCTGGAGGGATGTTTGACGAGCATTCCAACGAGTATAGAAGGATTCTTTAGCTTCACAAATGCCAAATTTCTGAAAATCTTGAAAATTCTACACGAAAGATGCGATGACCCGAGAACCATTAAAGCTATCTACTCCGCAATGGTCTCATTCGATTCAGCGTTCAAAATTCTAAGAAATAGATACTAATTACACCTTCGTGTGAAAACCGTTGGATAATATGAATTTTCTCCCCCTGAAAATTGAGGTAGCGATTTGGTTAAAGAACTGTGCCATTGTCAGACCAAGATTGATTTTTGGTGAACCTTTCAAGATTTCGCTTTCATAGTTTCGTCAGATAAGTGTTGACGGCGGACGGAGAGAATTTTTTTATTGGATATTCGGATTCTACGTGCCTTGAAACAAACTTTTGAAGGGATAAGACATTTTTCAGTGCGATTACAAAGGTTTATTAATGAATAATAAGCAAAAAAATTGTGTACGCCGTACGAACTCGACAAGCGATGTAACAATTAAAACGAACACTTAAAAGTGACGATTAACTCAATTGCTAATCAAAACCTACCTGAACAATTGCTGGCAGTAAGTTGAAATCGTCAACAGGAAAATTAGCTGAGCTCACGTAGTACTCCTCAAACATGTATGTTCCTATTATTTTGTATTATGTGAATTTATTTTCCCCTTATCGCCCAACTATATTTTTCGCCAACTTTATCTCAAATCTATTTTTCCACGGAGTAAGGAATTCAATAGTCGGTTCAATTTTGGCAAACTCACGAAGAACCTAGAAACGAGCCGAGCCTAAATACTAAAAACGGGCGGCCACAAGGAGGAAATAATATCAAACGAGACGACCGTGAGTCATAACCGATGACCTTGGGCGCAAATTAGCTTCAATCTCGTCAAATTCGAGTAAGAATGTGTATCGACGGACTAATTACGCGTACAATAATAATCATCCAAAGCTGTCGGATTCATCAGAGAATATACATGTACACGGGGGTTTGGAAAAAAAATAGAGTTTCACTTACTTTTGCGAGTTCACTTGTCGAATATGGTGAAATACGTTAATAACATCTCTGATCCTTCGAATAGCTTCTTCGATTTTAGACGCAAGTGTAACACAAGCCATGGCAGTGACTTCCATGCCATGCCTAACAAAGGATTTTGAATAGTAAAACCTTTGGAACAACACCTGCCCCGTAGCCATTGCGACCTGGTTCAGAGAGAAAACGTTAGTACCGACAATCGGGACGCGAAATGAGAAAAACGGAAGCGTCAGTTGAATATTCATTTTCTCTTACCTGGGGGAGCTTCAGCAATATTCCTGCCGTTTGGATCAATTCGCATCCGAGGATTCTCAAATCGGTTTCCAATTCAAGGGACATTCCATCCAGCCTCGACGGCGTATTGACCAGTTTTTCTTCGGGGAGCAGCACATTGTTCAACGAGAGCTCAACTTTACCGTAGGGTTTCACTGGCGGCTTGTACGAACTCGAAATATGGTTCTCCGTCCTATGCGAACCCATAATTCGAACTTGGTGGAACTTATAATGGAAACATACACGCGTCAAATGCGAAGGCAAAGTATAGAAACGCTTGATACCGCAACGGAACTAACGAGTAACGAGATGAGCAAACGAGAAATGAGGAGTAGCGAGGCGAAGTAAAGATGGCGCGCTGACGTCATCAACAAGCTAAGTTCCAGTGCTGCCAACTGTAGCGCGAACAGTCTACCAACTGTAGCGCGAACAGTCTACCAACAGCGCGGTTTATTAGAGAAAAAATTATTTTCTCCGCTCACTCGTCAATTTGTTGTTAGGAGAAGAATTATCTTTCTTCACTTGGTTAGTAGACATAGTAATTCTATTGGTTGGTTGTAAATAATCATTTAAACAAAAATTTATTAAAAAAAAAAGCTGCAAATAATTGTACTGTAGTTCGTTTATCCTTTACTTCAACAATAATGTAAAAAGAATATTCATTTGTGATAGTAACTTTTCCAAACATTTTTAAACGTTTCCACAAAAAAAAAGGTAATTATAAGGTGAAACTTTGTACCAACTATGTTAATTTTAATGATCGTTTTGAATTGAAAAGTAAACAAAAATCGATACTTACTATCGATGCATAGTATCGTTGAAATATTCGATGCGCCTTTTCGATCTCGCGGAACGAAAGTTTGTTGACTGCAATCGATACTCACTATCGAAACATTCAGTATCGAGATTCACTGAAAATTTCGAAGCAACAAGTTCGTTAATTTTTTTGACGAGATGCATTGATTTTATCATCATGCACGCATTTTTCGGATTTTATCATGCAAAATATGAACGTGTTGTGGCATTACTGTCAGACTGGAAATAGGGAAAATTGGAGCGCAGAAAAGTCGACTACGTTTGATTTACGCGTTGCTTAGTTATATAACCTACCTTATCTTGTTATCCTGTCGTTTCCATTCCACCCTTTCATGCGGTTCCACCTGTCTTCACTCTTCAAGAATGCATAGGTGACTTCTGTTTTCACTTCTATACGCTTGATCTGCTTGAAAGCTGTTGTAATTGAAACTGTACTCAACCGTTGTCGGATTGAGAGGAATTCTGGAAATTTTCAATCTGGTAAGTCCGGCAAGTTGGTCAATTGTAATTCAAAGGCCTCGTTTTGTTCCATTTTTCTCTTGTTTCTTTTTCGTGGTGAAAGTGGTCATCCCGTTATTTCACGTTGGATGGCCATGCTAAGCGCGAATGTTTCGTCAGGTAGATCGAATTGTGTTCTATATTTATTTGCCCGCTAATTGTCTGCAATAATCAAATTAAACCGAAAATACTGGAGCCCATGTGCTGCCTTTGTTACCATAAGCTAGTTACTCGGTCTACTGTTATATTATTATGTCCTAGGGTTAAATTGTCTTGTAGCAGCTTAAATGTTCTTTAGAAAAGGTAATGCGAGAAGGAGAGTTTTTGTAGCGTAGATTTTCGAGCGATTCGTAGCTTCCATATGGAATGAGGTGGCCCAACCCGATCGGTTTCTCACTACCTGGCATATTGTGGTGTCTTTTGCGAGAATAATAACTCTTTTACTACCTGCGAGTAGTCCAATCACACAATTTCGACCTGCATAATTTTTTTCAATATATTCCGTTATGATCGTGCGAAGAAAAACGTTTATGATTACCTCAACAGACTAAGTAAAAGATCTCGGCCAAATATACAGAAGTGATAGTGTTTTAGTGTTGAATAGGATTTCTTTTCTTAAATTGAATTCCAACTAACGCTTTCGATATCTGTGTTTTTCTTAGAAACGATGCGGCGTCCAACGGCGAAATAATGGACTGATATCACAAAGGATTTCTTTGCTTTCGTGACGATTCGCGCGAACTCCTTGAAACTGGCGAAAGCGCAATGGCTGTCGTCATTGAAACGACGATCGGCGACATCACGGTCGACTTGTACACGGACAAGAGACCGCAAAGTGAGCGATTTTGCCGTTGTGATTCGATTGTGAAATATTTTGACAGCTTTACTCACAAAGGAATCAATTGCTAAAAAAAAATTTTCGATCGTTGTAAATTAATCCTTTATTTTCAAGGGTCAGTTTCCTAAGGCTTTCTTATTTTTCTCGTTGTTCGGCTTGTAAAAAAAAAAAATAAATAAATAAAAAGAAATTTAAAAAAATTAAGAACAGATAAAAAAACCTATTTCTTCTATCGTTTTGGTAAATTGTTGCGTTCAGGAGTTCGTATTTTCAAACTAAGTTATTGAAATTATCGAATTCCATATTCACTTGGGCCACGAACATTTTTTTTCTTCAAAATATTAGTGTTTACTGCTTCCCGTTATTGCATCCTTGTTGTATCATCAATCTTCCCACATTTTTTTAAAAGAAAGAGTGCAGAAAACTCGGTAAAAAAAATGTCCGTTCGTTTAGTGTTTGTACTATCTTGGTATTGTAGTTTACTGATGGCCGTGAAATTTGTTTGTTTACGAATAATAATAACATCCAACTGGCATTTGTGAACATCGAACGTCTTTTGGTTTGTATTTTGAACTTTTACGTGAGTGATATTTTTACGGGCGAGTTCGTTATTTCCATTTGTTGTCTCTTTTGAGGAAAATATTTTCCCTATAAGAATTCCTGGATTGCTTTGATTCCGTTGTAGTCAAGGTGAACTTTTAAACTTATTTTTAACGGTTCATTGGCGGGGAATAAGGCCACTCATGGTTCAGATTTGTAATGAATGCAATATTCAATAAATCAATTATTCCCCATTGAATGATGCGTTCTATATTTGACACGCTTCGATAAATATAATTTTTCACCACAGAACCATTCTCTTTTTCTAGTTTTGTTACACGGCTAATTTTGAGTTGTTTTGGATTTTTTTCAGCTTGTAAAAACTTTCTGAAATTATGCAAGGTGAAGTACTACAATTTCTGCTTGTTCCACTCGATACAAGCGAATTTCATCGCGCAGACAGGGGATCCTACTGGCTCTGGCGATGGCGGCGAATCGGTTTTCGGGTATGTAAACAAGAAATTCGAGTGGAAAAAATAAATACTTATCCTGTACGGCCATGCACTGAGCCGTGATATGCTCTCAGAACGGGGCTGAGTTCACCAGTTGCTCAAAGTGCGATTTTACTTAATAGAGGTGATGTCACTATGGATGTACATTTCCGTAGGACCAGCTCTCTGCTTAGGTGATTGGGATGATACAAAGCAATAGGCGTATACACGAGTATAATATCAAACACAAACGACATGCAACGTCTTAATGGAAATAAATAATGATCGATCCTATGTACAATGTTGATCAAGAGCCAAAATAGTAGCACAATGGCTATTTATTGTTGTCAACTGATCAGGATAGAGGTCAAAGCAAAGCCAGATATCTCCTTCACTAAGCTTTCGGAATAATTTATTTCCTTCCTCAAATTATCCTCCTTAAGTTATTCCGAAAGCCTGGTGAAGGAGATATCTGGCTTTGCTTTGATCTCTATCCTGATCAGCTGACAGCAATGAATTGCTGAGGGTCGATCTTCTTTTTCAATGGCTATTTAGGTTATGAATAGTATTTGCCGAAGTTGTATTGTCTTCTTTAGGTTTGTGTCTTAACACGTTCAGTGCGTATTACCAAATAGAAGAAAAACCAACAGGCTGAAAGCTGGATTATCTGGTCCTAGATGGAGAAGTCTGGTTCCGCCAATAATTAATCTGACGACAAAGCTTAGTTGATGATTGAGCTATTTAGTTATAATAAATAAATTACATCGCCAGCTATTTATTCCTCTTGGGCTGCGAATTCATGAGAACCCAGTACAACCATTCAGCAAGAAAACCCTAACTGGTCTTTTAATTATTGCATTTTATTATTGGATTTGGTTCAATCGTTTGTCACATTTGCAGATTGGTTCATGGCGCTGATAAGAAATATTACGAAGCGGAAAACATTCCCAAAATCAAGCACACAAAACCGGGTTTACTGTCAATGGTCAATTGTGGAAACAACATGTAAGAGAATAAATTTGCTATTTCCATCCGATCCATTTTTGTATTCGATTTGTGTAAGTTCTCTTATATTTAAAGGCTTGGTTCTCAATTTTTCATCACCCTTGGCTCTGATTTGGCATCGCTTGACGAGCATTGCGTTTTCGCCGAAGTCACCGAAGGTATGGAAATCCTCATAAAGCTCAATGATGCAATATGCGACCACCAGCATCGCCCTTATCAGGATATCAGGTTGGTGCTGTTATGCCCATCTAAGTATATTATTTTATTAGCTTTAACCCAATTCTAAGGCTTTACTTGGAAGTATGGTGTGTTATCTACTGCATATAATGGTATTTTACTTTTGAGGTGACTCTATTTATACTCACAAGCTTGCGGGATAATATTTCAGAATAACGCATACAGTGATTTTGGAGGATCCATTTGACGATTTACCAGGGCTTGTCGTACCCGATGCATCTCCTGATATCAACTCTGTCGACATTTCAGTGAGCCAATTATTTTTTCAATAAATTTCCTATTTAAGGAATATTGCTAATTAAAAAAAATTGAATTTCTATTTTAGAATAGCAGAATCGGTGCCGATGAAAAGATCAACGACGAGGAAGGTCTGTCGGCACAGCAGCTGGAAGAACTCAAAGAGGAACGCGAGGCGAAAGCGAGAGCGACGATTTTAGAAATCGTCGGCGATCTTCCCGAAGCCGATTGTGCTCCTCCAGAAAACGTGCTTTTCGTCTGCAAGCTCAATCCTGTTACCACAGACGACGACCTGGAAATCATCTTCAGCCGATTTGGCAAAGTTAAAAGGTCTGTGAAATTTCTTACGAATCAAGTCTGTTGATGTTTCTCTCATTAAAAAAAAAATCAATTTTTACAGCAATTGTATTATTTTCATTCTTAATTGTTTAGAAGCTCTAGTGCTCGTTGTGATACGTATATAACGAGAGCTAGATAAAAATTCTTAACGATCAAATTGTAAAATTGCAGTCTAACGGGTGTAGCTATAACTTAGTTTCAGGACGGAATTTGCATTATTGATTTCTCAACAGAATTGGAAATTTTTTCTTTTATTCACCAATAGTCCATGAACAGTTTCTATGTGTAATAGTTTGAAGGTGGTGATTTCTACTCGTGAATGAAGCTTTCTTTTCTATTGGCACAGTTGCGAAGTGATAAGAGACCACGCGACAGGGGATTCACTTCAGTACGCTTTTGTCGAATTCGAAGACCAACGGTCCTGTGAGCAAGCCTTCCTCAAAATGGACAATGTTCTCATAGACGATAGAAGAATTCACGTCGACTTCTCGCAGAGCGTGTCGAAAATTCGTTGGAGAGGCAAAGGGCGCGGTGTGCAGTACCTGGAGAAGAAGGTCTGGTTTTACACTAATTTCAGAGATGTCAATGATGCCAACAGGCATGATCTGTCAGGCAGCCTCTTTTTTCTCCTTGAATGGCAGCCAAGATCTGCTTCTTTTGCTAATATTCTTTGACGCATGTCCTCCGAAGTGCAATATTCTCAAGAATTCACTTTTATTGCTTATACTTCTATATCTGCTGTAGTGATTAGGTTCAAGTTATGATACAAAAATCTATCTGTTCTGTAGGCTGATGAAAAAGAGGTGAACGCGTATCTCGGCAACCGTCACAACAGAAGGGACGACGGACGTGATCGAATGCGTGACAGAGAAGCGAGAGAACGTGACAGGGAAATAAGGGAGCGGGACAGGAGCAGTCGGACCGACAAAGGGCGCAAGGAAGACGATCGGGATCGGCGTCGAGACGACGAACATCGAGACCGGAGTGAAAGGAGACGAGAGGATGAGCATCGAAGACGAGCTCCCGAGGATGGGGAAGACGACCGCCGGCGAGGCGAAGATGACAGGAAAAGAGCTGAAGATGATCGTAGATGGGCTGACGAGAGACGGCGGAAAGAGACCAACAGCCGTCGTCGAGACGACGAAGTGCATAGGCGAGGTATTGACGACGAACAGCGCAGACGAACAGCGACCTCTGGTTACGACCAGAACAACTATGATCCGTATCTTCAAATGTCCAGGTACAAATGTCGTTCATGAACTGTTTTATGTTCAAACATTCAACTGTTTTATGTTCTTTTTTGTAAAATTAAAACTCCTCATTTCAAGAGGTGAAGAGTTTCGATAACTTTTAACCTGTCATCATCAAAGGCCTATCGACAAGTGTTATAAATGTTTAAAATAATTTATTCTCTTGCATCCAAAGCAGTTACAATGGGTTCTCATTTTGGATCATTATTCAATAATAAACCGCTGTAATCGTTCTAGAGAGATGTTCTTTAGTCCCCATAAAATTTGATGTTTTACGTTTGAAGGCATTTAGAGTCCGAATATCCAATAAAAAAGTTTTTCCGTCTGCATCAATTTTTAACTGGTGAAACTATAAAAGCTAAATAATTCTTGACATTTTCACAGAAAAATCAACCTTGGTCTGACAGTCTTTAACCAAATTGCTACCTCAATTTTGAGGGTATTTCTGGGCTGGTTTTTAGGGGGTAAAAGTTCGTATTTACCAACGCTTTTGAGACTAAGGTGGGTTAGGTATAAATTTTCATAGATTTTTGGACGCTGAATCGAATGAGGCCATCGTGGAGCCGATAGCTTTAATTGCTCTTGAATTATTGCCTTTTTGTGTTGAATTTGGGAGATTTTCAGAAATTTTGCATTACTCGTGAGTTCTTATAGCTATAAAAATAGTTCTATACACGTTTAAATGTTTCAATAATGTACCTGTTGCACGTTTGCTTTGTCTTGGGAATGTCTGTGCCAAGATGTTGATGAATTTCGATCAAATAATAAATAATAATACTACATACGATGTTAATAATATAACTTGCTCACTTGCTATGTTCTCTTTACTAAATGCTCGATACTTTGTTGTGGTTGATGAAAAGACTGCTAATACATTCCAATGTAACTTATGAACATCCACCAATTTCTAGAGCCAGGGAAAGGTTGATGAACGTTATTATAATTCTTTTCCTTGTCGTCGCATTTTTTATGTCCAGGGGTTGTGAGGGGGAGAAAAACCGGGCGACTCATTCTACGGTTCTTTATTGGCTGTGGACCCTATGGCTCCAAGTCGCCGTGAAGATGCCCGTACGAGCGAAAGTGCTCGGCCAGCCAATAAAGAATCGGAGAATGAGTCGCCTGGTTTTTCTCCCCCTCACAACCCCTGGACCGTTATTATAATTGTTTGACCAACTTCTTAGGTCGTGGTGCACACGAGCGACATCCAGACACATATCCTTGGGCGAAATATCCAGTGGCCTTCTATGCAAACAGAATCAGCCTGTGGTCTGGAGAGACATTGTGAGCAAAACGCGACCTCTGCAACACAATGCCATCCATCAACATCGTTCGCCAATCGTAGTCTGACTACGTTCTTGAGATATTCACTGCAGACGTGTTGACTGCATCAGAATCATCTGGTAACATCTTGTGCTCGCGAATCTGTCCATCACTGCACCAACTTCTAACTGGTCTACAGACGTAACAGAAGTCGCTCTTGCATATCTACTCGTCCAGTTCTTGGTTCTACTGCATCGGAAGCTCCTCTGCCATTACTCAGTTTGCTGGAAATTGAATCTTTCACCATCCACATCAGATTTTTTTTTTACAACTGTCTGAATATGGTAATTGAATTACCCTCATTTCCTTGTTTAGAAAGTGAACGTTTTACTCCACTGGTCACACTGTTAATCCTCGTACTGACTTCTTATCTATGTAAACGCTGTTGCTAAAGCGGGCGTGAAATTTATGCTCCCATTTAGACAATAGTTGAAGCATTGTTTTCACCTACTGCTGGTGTGCTAGCTAAATATAGGCTGCAATACTCTAAAACCAATTTAACTGCTTTTCGAGATAATGGTTGTAATGTTGTGTTTCCGTCAGTTATTATATTTGTATCATGATTACTCATTCACGGATTAGGTTGTAATGCTCTTAATGTTGACAGCTTGATTACGATGTTACTAACGTTACAGTAATGTATTCACTATTAAGAATAATATAGAATTTTCTTCATTGGAATGTTCATTCAATAACTTTTTGCGTGCTTAGCTGGTAAAATGGTCTGTGTAAGCGTTCTTCATAGCCAATTCCTGATATGGCACTGTGATGTGTATAAAACTGGAAATCCAATCGTTTTAAAAAATCCAAATTGCAGCTATCATTCTGTACTTATAACTGTAACCTAAATGTTTCAAAAGCTCTTACTTTTTCCCACCATTTTCAGATATGTCGCTGGATACTCGCTCGTGTGCACAAAATCTATGAAGTTTTTATTTTCGGTACAGTTTCCAATGCCATCGATGCGATTCAATCTATCTAATTGTTTCAGGACTGATGACGACAAAAGGAGAAGAGACGATCGAAGGTACGATAGCAGTTCCAGACGGGACGAGAGACGACGAGAAGATGAGGGTCGAAGTGGGCGAGGCAGACATGAGATCAAGGAGAGGAGCGACAGAAAGAGAAATGGCGACAGCGGCAGAAGAGAGAAAGAGAGCGCAACCAAGGACAGGCCTCGCGAAGAAGCAAAGCATAGAGACGATCGAAAGACGAATTCAAGCAGTTACAAAGTCGATTCTCAACGCCCCAAAGATACGAAGAGTGTCAATAGCAAGAACGACTCTGGTAAAACTTCCGATCGCCATAGATTCAGTTCTCATAAAGATAAAAAGACTTCCTACCGCAGGTCGGATAGCAAAGAGGCTGAAAGGTCGCGTTCACCTTTGAAAAAAGAGATCTCCAGCAACGATGCGATCGAAAACAAAGAATCCCCAGCTTCGATTCAGAAATCCGAAGAATACCAGGACACGACTCGATCAACTGATCCAGATTTGAAGTCTGAAGATCAAGGATGGGAACAAAGAGCAGCGGATGCCAATCATAGCATTGATTTTGAAGAGAGGGCTTCATTTGACAATGAAGAGAGAAACACGCATTACGTCGCCTCGGTTAGCAGTTCACATCGATCCTACGACAAGATGAACAGGTCTGATGGAACGCCTCACAAGGACGACACCGCGTCCTCGACTGGCAAACTGAAAAAGAAGAAGAAGAAAAGAAAAAAGACAGAAACGTCGTCGAGTTCATCGTCTGAAAGTAGCGATTCTTCAAGCAGCTCATCGTCGGGAGCGAAAAGGAGAAAAAAGCGGTCGCTTACCGTGGCGAAAAAATATTACCACCGAGGTAAGCTAGTGAAAATCGTCAAGAAGAAGCGAAGCAAATCAACCGAATCCGACAGTTTATCGGAAAGTTCAGATTCCGACAGGAAAAAGAAAAAATCCAAGTACAAGAAGGTGATAAAGGTTATCAAGAAAAGGAAACATCACTCGTCCGATAGCGATTCGTCCAGTTCGGAAGACTCGGATTCGGACGACGCTCGCAGGAGGCGGAAGAAGCAGGAGAAAAATTCGAAAAAGAAAAAGACGAGCAAGAAGTCGAAAAAGAGGAAATTGAAGAATCAGAGCGAAGATGATTCGTCTTCATCCGAAAATGAAAACAGCAATGTTGCCGTCGATACGTGAAAGTAACTGTTGTGTTGGTTTTTCTTGACTGCCAAATTTATATCCGAAATTTCAACGCAACATGAAATCTTGCATTGTAGCGTAGCGCAGAATATAATTCGTTCACCTTTTCACAGCCCTCCTTATCTGTTACGTTGAATTTATTCCCACGTTGGTACCGCTAAAGTTACCTTTCTGTCACAGTTTTGCTTTTGCAAACCGCAACCACTCGATGTCCATTTTAAACATTATTGTCCAACAGTGTCCAGTGCCAATAAAAATCATGGGAAAATGACCGATACGGGAACGAAATTTTTGAACTATCCTTTTCTGTAATATATATCTAATATCGTATAAACTATCCATTGTTGTGCTGTGTAGACATGTGTGCAATTTTTGTAATGGATTTCTTACAGCCAAATTGGATGAATAGTATATCTTTCTCATAGCAAGGTCACAAAAACAGGACATTTACAATTGTATCGGTTTTGCAGTAGAACGGTCATTAGGGAGGATAAATAAATTGAAATTAACATGTTGACACGAATAAGCAAACAGTTGCACCATTTGCAGAAAATAAAAAAGGAACAATATCTGTAAGAATAAACATTTCCACAGTTCTTCCACCCACCAATGTTAACCGTGAGAACATTTTTTTTCAGTTAGAGCCAATTGATTTTTTGCTATGAAAAACTCAAAGAAAAAGTGATTTTTTGTCAGGAAAATTTCTCAGTGTTGCCAAAAATTGGGACAGCTGATTCTCGACAATATTGAGACGACTAGATAACCTGTTCTGTTTCTCCTTTTTCCAAAAAATGAAACTTTTGCAACAGCTGAAGATCTTGCTGTCCGATATTAATCTGTTATCTATTGTAGCTTGTGCGAGGATTTCACTTTCTCGCCGCTGCCTTTTTTTTTAAATATAAAAAACTTACTACTGAACAAGAATGAATAAAGGCGGGCAAAGCCTTGCGAAGGAAGAGTTATCAGAATTTAGCTAACGTTTGAGGGTTTTTAAAAAATATAAAAAGAAAGTAAGAACATGGATTGACTAAAAACCACTTTCTAATCAAACCATTTTCCTATTTTCAACGTTCCTCAGAATCTTTTTGTATTAAAAAAAAAAAACTCCCCTCTAAAATGTTAGTTAAATTGTGACCAATTTTCCTTCAACTATTAACCTCCTATGACAGGGAAACCAGGCTGTTGATTTGGATGTGATTTAATTAAAACCTAGTGACTGAGTCGACTTGGCTGTGGACTCTTTGGCCCCAAGTCGCCCGAGTGATGCCCGAACAGGCGAAAGTGCTCAGCCAGCAAAAAAGAATCGAAGAATGAGTCGCCTGGTTTTTCTCCCGCTTACACCTCCTGGACAATGAAATCAAAATGTGGGAGAGTTGCTCATAAACGCCCGCCTTCATTCATTCACGCCGAATTGTACGTACAGGTTGGAGAAAAATCTCAAAACATCAGACGGGGAGATCTGTTCACACTAGCAAATGCAAGGAAGTTTTGTTAATTTATGGCAAAAAAACTGGAGCATTCTGCTATTTACCAGTGTTTTTCCCTCCATCAACAACGTTTTGCCAGAATAAAATCCTTTTATCGGGCGTCGCAATGCCTCTATAATCAATTAAAAACACCAGGCAAACCAAATATACGTTTTACGCTGATGAACACATTTATTGGTACATATTGAAAGCAATTTGAGCTATAGTAAAAAAACTGACTTCACGCCGTAATTCTCATCGAATTCATACCGCTCGCCAAATCGCCGATCGTGTTGGTTTTATGCTGCGAATTGTCCAAACTGTAAGTGCTGAAATCTTTCGTCATAACGTTGAAACGGAGGAGAGCTTTTCCCTGGCTGCGAACGCGGGTCACTTCTCGGCCTTCGCCTTGCGTCAGGACGCGAGCGTCGATGAATTCAGGTCGCCGCCCCGTTAACCATGATGTTAGCTTCTGTATAAACGAGCTCGATTCTGGCACGAACATGGGCAAACATTTGTTCCAAGATCCGGCCGAAATCGGCAGGTGGCAGAGTCCGTATCCTCGGACGACATCGTTTCCGAAAACGTCGATGCCGTAAACGCTGACGACAATTTGCGGCCAACCGTGCGGATTCGTCCCCTTGAAGGAAATCTCGACGGGGAAATTCCAAACTATTAGCTCGCAATCGTCGCTTTTCTTCGCCACCTGGGAAATTCCCTCTTCTTGGCCTGACGTCACTTCCCAATCCTGACCGTACATGAAGCAATACTTGCAGTAGACGTGATCGTGTTCGGGAAAATCGGCCGATTCGATTTGTCCCACAATGGAAAGCATGAATCCCGTCATTATAGTTTCAAACCGCAACTCGAATCGCGCGAGGTTATTTTGTAAAAATCGTATTGCGGACCACTTGTGCACTGGACGGTAACTGGTTGATGTGGACAGGCGTTGCCTTGGAAACGAGTCCAAACAAAGCTCTTCGCTTTGCTGAGGGGCAGTTCAACTCCTTCGAATTAACGAAATGAGCTGAACGTGCGATTTCGTCGAGGACCATTTATGTGGAAATCGGACAATTTATTTTCCATCTTATCGCTACCTAAAGTCGGTAAGGAATTCAAACGGCTTGAAATTGAATTAATGCAGCGAAGGAAACGTTTCTACACGACAATATTGGTTTCACCTTTTGCGGTGTTTTTCAGAGTGGCTAAGTTAAGGCGGGCATTGGACTTGAAAAATAAAGAAAATTAAAACGGTTGCGTACAAGTTCGCAACTCGGACATTTTATGTGGAAATCGTCTGGGTGGCGTAAATAGCCGAACGACGACAGATTGGTAACTATCGGGGAAAATTCCGTAGCTACTTATTGTAATTTTAATCATTTTTATTTTTCTTAATTAAACGCTAAATGTTTTGCCCCACCGTACAGCTGAAGAGAGTGTTTGACTAACATTCCAATGAGTATAGAACGATTTTTATAGCTCGAAGAACACTCGAGTTATACCCTGATGTCAAATTTCTGAAAATCTCCCAAATTCGACACAAAAGCTGCGATAACTCGAGAACCAATTAAGCTATCGACCCCGCGATGGTCTCATTCGATTCAGCGTCCAAAAATCTATATAACTTGATACCAAATACACATTTTTTTGAATAACCCTGGAAAATATGAATTTTCTCCCCCTCAAAACCCCTCAAAAATACCCTTAAAATTGAGCTAGCAAGTTGGTTCAAGAATTGGGCCGTCGTAGGACCGAGATTGATTTTTGGTGAAAATTTCAAGAATTTAGCTATTATAGTTTGGCCGGAAAACTGCTAACGGCGTAAGGCGGACAGACAGAATTTTTTTTATCGGATATTCGGATTCTACATGCCTTGAAACGTAAAACATCAACTTTTGAGGGGGGTTAGAAATTTTTTTTCTTGAGCGATTACAATGGTTCATTATTGAATAAGAAACCAAAAGAAAGACAAAATATTTCAGTTGTCAAATAAAATAATAGCTAATATTCGTATTTATTTTGTAACGTACAGTTTTCTGAATATCAGCAAGAGGTTAATAGAAGGATAAATGTTAAATTCGGGGCTGTAAATGTACGCCTCTGTTTTCAGAGGGAACGAATTTACTTTTTTGAGGCTGACTCAATTAGTAATGAGTGTTTCGCGATTTCAGAAAATATTTTCTACTTGAAGAAATTGTATTATTTTTATAAAGAATTTTTTTCTTAGCGAGGGATTTTTCTATTAATTGTTGTCACATAGACAATAATGGTAATATGTAAAATTGGTTGTTTATTTTGGGCCGAACTGAACGCCGACAGAAAAAACGGAAATAGAAAAAAAAAAAAACCAGAAATACGCGTGAAAAAATTGTCGAAACCTAGCTAAATTATTGATTTGGAAAAAATGCGAAGTTCTCAGTTCTAAATGGTTTAATTTTTGACTAGATAAGATGTGGTAATGTAAGAAAATAACGCAAATAAACGAGAGATAGAAAAATGATACAAATACTAAGCAAAAAATAATAAAAAGAGAAAACTGAAATAACCTGGGCGAATAAATACGAAACAGGGCTTCAATTAGCCAAAAACGGTCTTACAATGAATCAATTAAAACATTTTGCTGATTAAATAATTTTAGCGACCCTTCAACCATGTAGCGATTGAAGAAAGGCGAGAAATTGTACGATTTTGAGCCGAATTCGATCAAATTTCAATGAATTATAGTTCAGACTATTTAGAATTAATTTCATCTCGATCGAATTCGATTATTGGCTTTGCGCATGATGGAGCAAATCAACCTTGACGGGACATAAATTCGGTAGGTATCATGAGTCGGCAGATATAATTTATCTTATCTACTTTCCCAACATTCGTTCCGTAGATGGCCGTCGGAAATCTAATGTCAATAAGATACGACGGGTTTTCACCTCTTATCAATTTAATAAAAAGACTTACGCTACAAGTGGTTATCGCTATTCAATTCGGTTGGTATCTGGAGGTTGACGTTCAGAGCCGGTAAATAATCCCAGGTAAGAGGTTTGTTTTTACGTAAAATATAGAGGACAGTGCACGATTTCTTGTAACTAATTAATTATATTTAAATTTACCGTATAATTTACACTAATTTATCAATTTCATTTTCGGATCGTCTGACAGAATTTTCCGTATGGTCCGGCTTTTGAATTCGGGAATGAAAATGCATTTTTTCTCTCCTTTTTATTTTTTGATAATGCAGTGGGAAAAAATTAACATCAACAGTAATATGGGCTAAAGAAAAATTTCAGGATCTTTCCTTCATTTTGGCTTATTATTCAATGATATAGTAATCGATTACGAAATTTTTTCTAACCCCCCTCAAAATGTAACGTTTTACCTTTCAAGGCGTGTAGAATCCGAATATCCAATTAAGAAGAAAAAAAATCTATCCGTTCGCCGGACGCTGTGAAAACCTTTATGACAAAACTCTAATGGCTAGGTTATTGAAATTTTCACCAAAAATCATTCTTGGTCTGACAATTGCTCATATTTAGCCCAACCACTACCTCAATTTTAAAAGTATTGGGGAGGAGAGGTTGAATGGGGGAAAATCGAATTTTTAAAGGTTCTCGAATCTTAGGTTTGTTTGATATTAGTTTCTATGGGTTTTTTTGACGCTGAATCGAATGGTACCTTAACGGAGTCAATTATCATATAGCTTCTGATTATTCTATTATATTACAGCTTTAATTATTCTCGAGTTATCGCAATTTTCAAGTGAAATTTTCGAGATTTTGAGATATTTGGCAAGAAGGTATAACTCGATCATTCGAGGAGCTATAAAAATCGTTCATTACTCGTTGAAAATTTCGTCAAACACTATCTTTAGTGCATCGTTTGGCAATTAATTTTACTTTAAATTAAGTAGGTAATTAAGAAAAATAAAAATATTTCAAATTACGACGGTTGCCAAGGGCTTCACCCTTAGTTACCAATATGTTCTTCTGTGGAAACGTTCGTAAGAGTTTTGATTAGATAAAATAAGTCGACGATCTTTCCAAATTATAATAAAAGCAAAGTAATAATAAAATACTGTACAATCATTTGCAGCGTTTTTTTTCCAGACGATGCCTTCTTACAAAGTTACCTATTTCGACCTGAAGGGCCGCGCGGAGCCGATACGTTGGTTGTTGAGCTACCTGGGAAAGGAATTCGAGGATAATCGCATCCAAGGGAAAGACTGGGCGAAGTTAAAAAGCGGTACAAATTTATCCGATAGTTTCAAGTATTTGAGTTGAAGTTAGAATCAGTTAAGATCATTCAAAATTAAAAAATTCTTCGATTATTAATTTAGTTTATTTAAAGTATTAAATTATTAATTCAAAAATTCTTCGATTATTAATTTAATTTATTTAAAATATTAAATAATTAATAATTTAAAAATTCTTCGATTATTGATTTAATTTATTCGATTTCGCCGTTCAGAGGTCAAGTTCGGCAAAGTTCCATTCCTGGATGTTGACGGGAAACGACTCTATCAGAGCGATGCGATCTGTCGATATTTGGCCAGAGAGGGTAAACTTGCAGGCGACAACAACCTTGAAAGTCAAGAGATTGACGGCATTGTCGGAACGTACAACGATTTGGCTACAGGTATGTCAATGAAGAGCACAAATAGAGAGTGATCATAGATAGTTTTTGTAAGAGAAAACCTCGTCAAATAAGGCTTTATTTGTCCGAAAACTAATGGTCGAATGAATGAAATGAATGTGAAATATAAATCACAAACAAAACGTGTCCGGGAGACGAACTAAGCAATCTCATTTCACTAGTTTTAAAGCTCTGTATAGTTTGCAAGCTTTGAAGAGCTTCCAGACAATTTTAGAGGTATTTATGTATATGTCTATTTAATTGGTTCGTGGCCCACACCAGAGGCATAAAGCGTATCAGATGGACGATCACAAATCTCTTCATACTCCAGCAATTTATTCTTCACAAATGCGAATCTGGGATCAATTGGATTGTGTCCACAAAAATTTTGACAAAGTCCATCATTCCTGTTGGATTTTGACGTGGGTCGCCGGTGCATGATCTGGGGGGCTCGGTGTCAGTCCAGTGCATGTTGCCCCCTCTGTTGGGTGCCTGTGGGCGAAAACTACTGCCCATCGGCCGTACACGGTTTGGCTCTGGTGAACAATTTTCCCCAACGTTGTTTCCTTTTCTATTTTTTTGTTTCGGAGAATGGGAAATTCTGCTTCTTGCGCCCTCCTGGACCACCGTCGAGACGGCAAGTTTTTCAGTGGCAACCACCAGGTACCTTTTCATATTTTGCATGCTACGTGGAGGCGCATGCCGGCTCTCCGTTTATTGTGCTGGCGATTTTCTGGTTAGAATCTTTTAGGATCAGCCCTGGGTTTCTGAACAAAATTTCGTTAGTACCTCTCATTTCCTTCTCTTCAGTAAGCTTGAGGCCTTGGCCTGGTTGGAGCCCAGCTGAGGTGGTTTAGCAGCTACCTCACTTACCGTTTCCAAATGGTGAGGATTAAGTCGGTTTTGTCTGCTCAATTTCCACTTTCTTCTGGTAACCGTCACGGTTCGACATATCGCCATTCTCTCGAGGGGACGTTCAATTTTTGCTATTTGCGGGCGATTTAAAAATCTTCAAGAGATTTCGCTCATACCAAGACTCGCAAGTTTTGCAGAGCGTCCTTGATTCATTGTTTGGTTGGTGTAAGGTCAATTAATTATGGTTGAACTTTGGAAAGTCAACAGTACTTTAGATTGACGTCTCCACATCTTCAAGCATACTTGTTGGGTGGCCAGCCGATCTTGAGCGTCTTCGTTCAAGGATCTTGGTATTATTTTTGACTCCCGTTTAACATCCTTTTTTGTCCCTCAATACCTGCTCTACCCATGTATTTTACGTCCAAACTACACCGACCAATTAAGTATCTATACAACAGCCTTCTTCTGCGAGCACTTAGGACCTTGGACTGCTCTTTCCCATTGCAAAGTAGATTTGATGATGTGATTTACTATATTTTCCAGCGGTTGTCCCTCTGTGGAAGATGAAGGACCCCAAAGAAAAGGAAGCTGAAGTGAGTAAACTCAAGAGCGACACTATCCCGAGCTATTTGAAGATTTACGACGAAATGGCGAAGAG
Source organism: Tupiocoris notatus (assembly GCA_037159825.1). NCBI lineage: Eukaryota > Metazoa > Arthropoda > Insecta > Hemiptera > Miridae > Tupiocoris > Tupiocoris notatus. The sequence continues at coordinate 132,366 of JASJUZ010000035.1, read as the reverse complement.
CGGCTACTTGGTCAACGGAAAAGTGCGTTTACATTTGAATGTTTTCGAGGTGACTTATCCGTAATGGGATTGTGACGCTATTATTTTGTTTCAGCTTTCGTGGGCCGATATTTACGTGATCGCGAGCATTAGCACTTTGGACATGTTGATTGGGGAAGACGTCATCGCTCCTTACCCGAATTTGAAGGCGCTGAAGACTAAGATCACAAATCTCCCCGGAATCAAACAATGGGTCGAAAAACACCCATAGATAATTGGATTGCTTTACTATTGCCGGCGTAAAGTGAATAAAATTCTCTCAATTCATCTCAGATTCATTTTGCACTTTGTGCTCAGCTCATTGTCGCTCAATTTCTCGTAGTAATTTTAAACTGTTGAAATAAAATGGCTGATTCCTTTGGGAATTGAAATTAATCGTATTACTGTAAACGACATGATCGCGACAAAATGTATAAATCTGAAAAAACAGTTGATTAATTTTCTACTTTCTCTCCTAGCGCGGATAATTTTGCCTGAATCCTTGTTTCCACGTCTGCTGAACGGATTCCTTTCGGTGAGAGCGTTCGTCGCACTCGGCCGAATCCACGTGGAAATCCGAGCAGTTTGCTAATCTTCGGTGCGTATAAATGTTTGAACCTCCACATCACGTACGTTCTCGAGGAAAGCAAATACAGCGAACGGAGAAGTCTTCTCGTACACCATCGGCATCCTTACTCTCATGATTGCTCAATACAACATTCATTTGGCAGATGCGCTTCGCTGCGCTCGCCTCGAGCGAAAGATGCCGACGTCAAATTCGAAGTTTTCTTTCGCATTTAGACCTGAAATACTGGTTCAAATATAGCGTTTACGGCAACGTTTTGAATAAGGAATTGACAGAGATTAGAGAGACAGAATAGAGATTCCTAAATATTGATGGTATTGTAAACACGTCTGAGCAGAACCAGGTGAAGCTGACGGTCGGAAATTTCCACGTGGAAGCTTGCTGAGCCTAAACCTAATGATTAGGATTAAATTCGTAGGTTTTACACTGAAGAAGACTACTAGATATCCCACAGCCTTCCAATGTTTGATGGGTGATCTCAAAATTGAATTCCTTGCGTCCGCAGGGGTCGGATGCGAGGAAATTGAATTACTCGGATAAGCAGAGATCTTCATCGCCCAATCAGGGAAGGGGAGCATAAATGTTGGAGAATTGAAGCTGAAACGACTGTAAACAACGGCGTCCCGACCGATTCAAGTAGGGGAGGCTAGTTTTATGCGTTTTCCGGAAAGAGCGCCGAGGTTTTCCCTTCCTTTTGAAATAATAACCCCGATAAATCCCAGGCTCGACGTTGGCCCTGCCTGGAGGCACGGGATCCCATTTCCTCTCCATGGCATCCGAACTACGTGGTATACAAAAGTATAGAGGGGAACAATGCATTACTAGAGGGAGCAGAAGGCGTCTACATGATTTCATCTCATCAAGTTCCAATCTGCTTGGACTGACTCTCGAGAATCGCTCCCTCAGAGGCCGTTACGGCACCCATTCTCACTTACTGGCCTCATGTATCAACTTCAGCGACAGAAGGTCGTGCTGGGTTAAAATATCGTCTAGGTATACCGTTGAGAATATCGACCTAGAAGAAATTCACCGATTCTTGCTGATAGCTTAAGGCTGATACCAAAAGACGCCAACGATTCAAGTGCTACTCTTTGTTCTTGAGAAATTAACAATTATAGCAAAGCACCTGAAATAAGAAATGCCTTTCGAACTTGAAGGCTTTAATTAGCAAAACGTGAGCACGAATGAAGATGAATTGAGAAATAAAAAATTGTTACTAAGATGCCATGTAACTATGTCATTGAAACATCTGGCTGTAGTGAAGTTGCAGTTCACCTCAGCACCAATTGGCGTTCAATATCGTATCCCCATGTTCAGATAAGATTAGACAGTTTCATGCTTCATAGGCCGTTCTTTTTTTTGCAAGGAATAGTAGGAAACATGAATCATGGATGTCGAATTGGGGGAACTGTTTCATAAACTGACCGTGGTTGAGTGTAGGGCACTCGCTCCATGAAACATAATTTAAATGCATGAGGACCTGCAAGTTGAGCCGCTTCTTGGAGCGGAATATGAATACTTGTTGGCCCCTGTCCCTTCACTGTGCAAGCAGGTATATTAGGAAAAGTTTCCCCATATATCCCAGAACGCGTGACTCTGCAAACTGCAAAACTCGGCCCAAGTGACGTAATAGCGAGAGAAAAGAATAAGCCGAAGTTTCAAATAGGCACGATGAAGTTGGGAACATCTTCTGGAGTCACTTTGAAAATTGACATAGCCAACTATAGCGGATGGCGACAGTTGAAGAATTATTTCCCAGACAGTCGTTGTATTGATGATGAAAGTTATCTGGAGAGCAAGATTCCCAGTGTGAAACTATAGTTCACTGGTTCAGATCTGACAACGAGGACCACATTTTCACCACAATACGGAAGACCGCAGTCTAAACACGAGGTGACGAAATGGATGCTGAAGCTGAAACAAGTGACTGGGCAGACTGGTTGAGTTGAATCAAGCAGCCAGCAATCGGCAAAATTTCAACTGGTATTCCCAAATCAGTGGTATCTTCTGTATTAGTTGGATACAAATACAAATCAAGTAGGACACGAATCACTTCCATTTTTCCAAAAATCGACTGTATTTTGATAACAAGCACGGGTTATCAGAGGCATGTAACATGGAGACTCATAGGTTGAACGCACCTCAAATTGGTTCGATTAATCGATATAAATGAACAGACATTACATCTTCATTGTTGTAAAATTATGTTTTAGGTCACCGCCCTGGCTGTACCTATAAACTTCAGACAATGAATAGAGATGGAATAATTATTGTGACCGTAGTCAAATTGTAATTGTCAAAAAATACAAGAAATGTAGGATCTAGACCCCTCTCTCTGGATCTAGGAGAATGTTTGTAGGTGTTGCGGGGTCTGTCGTAGCCGCAATACGAGCCAGATGTATTTTGTAAATATTGAAGGTCCGTTTTTCATCATCCTCCGACGACCCCGGATCTTCGTCGAGGAGGATTCATGTCCCGAATCTGTCAGGTTTTCGCACTATTCGTCCACTCCTTGTCCACTCCTTGTCGTTCGATTATGAAGTGAAGAGAATAAAGGCAGATTCGTTTCTGAAGATTCTTCCTCTTCTTGAATTTTCTTCGTCCTTTTCTTTTCGAAGCGCTTAGTTGATGAAGTGGAAGCTTGAGGAATTCTTGCTTTCCATGAGATCTATCTCAAGAAGGTCTATCTGTTGCGCTGGTCAAAAAAGAATACCGTTGGTCGTTTGACTAACCTTTTCTAGCTGTCTCGGCCTGGAATCAATTCCAGTATCACTGCCAGATGCCAGTTCACTTGTTTTGTGTTTTCTGAGCCAATCAGGACAATTTCGCCCATTCCGAGGACAAGATTTTTTTCTTGGGATGATATTTTTAGTGCCTAAATATTCGTTTCTGAAACGGGGCTGATGCTGATTTTAGTTTTTGACAGTATTTCAAACGTTTGTTCAAAATTTCTTTTTGAATTTGTCCGAAATCTGGTGCGCCTATTTCTCGGGTGTCTTGCAGAAACATTCATCGAGCTGGTATATGGACACGCCCTGGTGGTTGATCTTGCCAATACGTGACTTGTAAGCCCAAGTATTCTAGAAGCATACTCCTCCAAAATTATGGAAAGTGGCAGCAGAGCTGGAAGATATTCCCAAATCGATTATTTCTGCAAAATGAGCTGACTGGGGCGGCCTACTCAATGGAACGTTACCAGTTTTTTTTAAACTCACATTTAACAGTACTACGTATGCGTGACTAATCTTCCCTCAGCCGATTGCAATTTCTGTTTCCCGTTACAGGGAACTTTGTGGTAGGAAAACGTCGGTCTGCGAAAACGACGTTTTCATAGAATCGCACTCCTATTTATCTCCAAAGATGGAAAAAAAACTTACACATTTTACCTGCCAACTTCACCAATTGCACCGAATCGTATTTGTTCGTAACGGGCACCTGGAAAAACCGAGTATTGAAAAAGACGCTGGATAGCGTTTGCCAGGCGGATCATTTTATTATACGTCGAATCAAAGAAGCTGGTGAAAGAGTTTTAGAAGTTTTACGCATCGACGTATCGCGCAGGAGAAAGGAGAGAAACGGCGAGAGTTTTACGGCTCGTACACTTCACTGATTTACGGCCTCTTCTTCGCGTCGCTTTGGCTCTCTTTTATTCAATCATCTCGTCGGATGAAGGCCTGATAGGAGGCGTCGAAGGCTCCCGTCTGTCTGACTACCTTGTTGGCTTTGCTGCCGAGTTTGAAAGCTCTAAAGGGCCAATCAAGTAAAACATACTACATCCTAACCCTGGCGAAAAAAGGAACCTCTCTCAATTTCAAATGGGAGAATCTCTCCTCATCTAATCCTTTATACCTTTTGATTCTCTTTTCTCCTCCTATTTCCACATTCGGCTCTCTCTTCGGTTTTCTTAGAGGTAGTTTCCTCTTTATTCCGTTCTTTTCACCGCGCCTTCTTCCACGGAAAGCGTATGCTTCAACGGGGGAATATTTTACCGTACAAGCTCGGTCGGGGTTTGCTTCTTCTGCACGGATAATACATTACGTCCGGGCCTCAGCGCGTTTTTCTGAACGTGATGCGGCTTACCCTTTACTCAGGCGTAGCGAACCCTGTGAAAGGACTAGATTACGCCTGCACATCCTTGTGCCTGACAACTTATCTACCTTCCTTCTGCTCGAGGTCTCCTCCAGTCAGCTCTTCGCTCGCCGTACACACTCAATTTGAAACTTATCGAGTTAAATTTACTTTCTGCGGCGGCGATAATTTTTCGCAACGGGGATTCCTCTCTTGAAGAATAAGAGCCGCTATATTGGAGAGGGAAGAATAAGCGTTATGATTTTGTATTTTTAAATTTGTTTATTTTATTGGGCGTCAGACGGCTTGTATCTAGCCATGCCGGACAGTTTATTTTGCAACGTGAAGTATTATTCTGCTAATCTACGTAAATTGGAAATACACTTTTTTCTTCTTTTTCTATTTTATTTTATTATTTTTCAGTTCGGTTTTGGTCAGTATAATCTGTATTATGCTACATCAAAGCTATCGACGAGATAAACTGAAAACTAAACTGATATTATTTCGAAAATAGACCATTAACCTACATGAATTAGAGGCAATTTGCCTCAAAATCTATTATTACACGGACGAAATTATTGGTGAGCTAAAGTGTTTGGCGATGCATGAATTCACGCCAATAATTGACTAAAATAATTGCCTAATTGACACTAAAATAATTGAATAAGAACGAAAAATGAAGAAAAACTTTTAATGAAGTGAATCGGAAGTTAATTAAATTCGGACGTAAAATACTTGCAGGAGTCGCAGATATAGAGTTAGGGCACAGTAATCGGCGAATCGTAGAAGAATGACTCTGCATCTTTTGGTTTATTCAATAATAAACGATTGTAATCCTCCAAGAATTTTTTTTAATCCCCTCAAAATTAAGGTGTATTTGGTATCAATTTCTATGGGATTTTGGACGCTGAACTGAATGAAACCATTGTGGGGCCGATAACTTTATCGGGTCTCAAGTTATCGCAGTTTTTGTGTGAAATTTGGGCAATTTTCTCATTTTTTTCCAATTTTTTAGGCGTTTTTCAAATTTGGGCGTAATTTAAGAATTCTTGGAGGTATAAAAAATGTTCTATACTCGTTGGAATGCTCGTCATTCACTCTTTTCAAATGTATCGTTAGGTAAAAAATTTATCTTTAACATCATACGTTTATTATGGTTGCCGCCTAGTTGATGGCGGATTGTGGCGACCATTAGAAACATTTGATTTTACCAAGTACTTAAACAGAACTCGAAAATTTTCAAAAAACAAGAAATGCCCTGAAACTCGCTATTACATATGCGATAACTTCTGCACTATGTCTTGTCGATTTTCATAACGTCCTCAAACTTTTGCCTCTAATGTGATTCGATGCTGCAAGTAGGGACAGCGGCCACTGGGAGAAAAAAGGATCGAGACGGAAAATAGCTGACCCAGTGCGGAAGAAAAATTGAGACGGATGGCTTTTTAATACAAGCCCAAGAGGGATGGAAGGAATAACTAGTTAATAATATGATTGATTACGCTCCGAGACTTGGACCTATAGAATATTTCCTGACGGAAGTCTTGGAAGATTTCAAGCTGAACGCTGTCAAGAAAATTGCGGATTTATGTGTTAATTATGCTCGCAAGTTTTTCTAGTTGCATCAGATAGAGAAGAAAATATCAAGTAGTGCTCGACAGGATTCGTCGAAAAGATTGAATATCCGCCAGGAATTTCGAACAGCTCTTGAAAAACTATCCCTTTCGGACTCACGCGAGTCTGGAAACCTACGATTCTACAAAGATATGGCCTAAAAGACGTGATGTGATGCCTATTCAACTATGAAAAATTTCCATGGCTAGGACAACCTGAAGTTCGTGAGGGTTTTTTTTTCATAAATCCCATTTTGAAACGATTATTTGGATATGTTGGGTACTCTATTAGTACTGCGTTGAATTCGAAAGGGGATGATTTGAAATATCGGAAGCTGAAGAGGAACAAACTTGTGGGGCTTACTGCAGAAAGAAGAGATCGAACTGTCCAGCCCCCGGACTCCATTGTGTTCTAGAAGTACGAACAAGGTTTACTTTAGCGCTTGAAGAATGATTCCTATCGTGGTATAAATAAGCTCCTTTAATTTCACGGTTCGCCTCCTGCGGCTCTTGTTTTCCCTCTGCGAGGAAACTATGGAGCCTGATGGAAGGAACCGGAACAACTCGAACCGACCGGTCCCTTTTAAATTAATTACCATCGCAACAATCCGTTCGAAAGTAGAGAAGTCACCTTGTAAGTGGCTCGGGTCACGATTCGTCTCGAATAGGTTAACCGCAGGCGTACCCTTGTCCAGGAAAGACAACCAGAATGGGATCGGAGCTTCCTTGGTGGTCAATATCGCTTCAGGTGAGTAGGCGTCATGATCGTATTGAGTTTGTACGTGATAACATGTGCAGCACTTCAACAACTTATTCTAGAATTATTTGCTACAAAAATTGTCCTATAAAGTTTTTTCCTAACCCCCTATTTTTTCCTGTTTTTTTCTTCTTTTTTTTACACTTAAGTATGTCTTTTTTTGTCGTGTTTTCGACCTTATCTCACTAAACCGCCATAACTTGAATTTTGAGGATACCGTTGGAAAGAGCGTTAAATTTCCAGTCTTCTTAATGCCAACCCAATGTTTTTCAATCTCGATAATTGGTGAAAATCTATCTAAATGGCCAGTTTTGATGAAATGTCGAAAAAATAGATTTAAAAAAATCTTTATTATTCTTCTTTTATCCAAAGTCTGATTGCATACCTGAAGCCTAAAAATGCGCCAGATTTTCAACTTTCGATTGGTATATAAGACATTTTTACAATTGAATTAGGCGGCGAAAACTTCTATGTCAACTACTTCGTACTTTATGGCAATTTTAATATGATAAAAAACGTTTGACACTTTTACGATAGAGCATTCAACAATATTTCCAACTTAAATTAAAAACAGTATTTCCAACTTAACGTAAATTTAAAAACAAGGGAAATTTAAAAGTTTCAAAAAAATTATGGGATAATTGGGAGCTAGGCAAACAATTTATAGCACTCTTGTTGCAAATTAATTGTAACATACGAGGTTAGCATCTTATCAAGCTCACCTTGTATAATGTAATGTTTAAACAGTGCTGCAATCTAGGAGTCGGACACTTTTCAATGACGTGTAATATGCTCCTTGTGATTGTCAAAGACGAAAATTAATTATTTAACGCCTGTATAGCGCCGAAATCCTCCTCTAAACTTCATTTCATTCTTCGTCGCATAAATGAAGACATTAATAGCTCACTGCTTCGTTGAAACGTCTAAATCAAAGGCGAATGCCGCTGGCGCTATAAAAATCTCATATCACACGCATCTGCAGAGCCTAAAGCCAACATCGTTTTGTAAAATTGAGAAATGACGAATAAGGATTCCAGACGGCGGCTTCTGGCAAACATTGAAATATAGACGGGGAACCGACTGTAAAACCAGCGAGCAACTCTCACTTGGCTGACCTTTTTAGAAGTCGAATCATTCAAAAAGGGAGCGGCGATGATTTCACCCCGAGAGCGAAGGACTTGGTGGAATCCTTTATTTGAACTCATCCGAGCGGAAAATCGGCCTTTCCGTCTCCTTTTCTATATCCACACAGCTCAGGTGAGAGCAAGTGAAACGCTCTAGTTGTAGAAGAAAGGAAATCTGAAGATTCAACGGTCCGAATTAATAATTTGGCCGCGGTTTGGGGCGTCTGAATCGCCTTACGTTGAAATTCACCGAACGATCCAACCAAGGATTCTGGAGTGCTCTATCACGACTGCGTGCTCGGATTGAATTTACCCGAGTTCTTCGAAATGGAAAGTATCTCTGCGCCTGTTGACTACCGATGGGATAACTGGAGGGGTTTCAGGCAGGAGACGAAATTATGCTGCGCAGTAATGCTCATACAATGCCAACATTTCCATTCTTAATTTTGAAAATTTTTTATATCAGCTCAATAATCTTTTTATATCAGATCAATAATTTTTTGTACCAGCTCAGGGAAACAATGGGTTTTTCATTTACATTAATCTCCATAGATTCGCATTAACGCTTGAAACGTCCTTTGATTTAACGCATTAAGATGTCAAATTCGAAAAGCGTTTTATTCTTGTTAGCTGCTTGTTTTCGGCATGGCCTGCCCGAAAACCGGTTATTACCACGCTGTGAAGACGTTAAAAATATTTCCACTCGTCTTTGAATCGCTAAATTAAATCCTTTTGTTGTTAACGAAGCTGCCGGCGCTGGCCCTATTAAATGATAATTAGAGCCGAGCTGAGGCCGCGGAAGACGGAGGAAGTACATTACAGCGGAGAAAAGGCGAACAAAATGAAGGTAATTATTTGTTATTCAAACAAGAATATTTAAACAATAGCATTCAGAGGAGAGCATACTTTGAGAGCTTGGAGATGCAGTTGGATAGAGGCAATGGAAACGGTCGGTTGGAGTGCGAGGGATAAGGGTATCATTATATTTGCAAAGCGTTCCAGCTACAGTAAAGACGATCCGTGACATTTAGCCTTAACTGGAAAAGATTGACCATCAATAGGACATCTATTCACTCGTGAAAGTATTCAGCTTCTGTAAATTTTCCATGCTAGACTTGGAACTGCGGTGGTTCTATTTTAAACCAGCAAGAATTTAGATATTCCGCTGCACTGACTGAATTTCGTTAGCGGCATAAAAAATGCAATCTATCAAACCCGGTTTTCGGACATAAAGCAACGTTGGTTTGGCGAGAGGTTTTTTAACCCATTTTTCAAAAATGCCTTGCTAATTTTTTGCTGCATAGATTCCTTTCAATTGAATCTTTACGAACAGATTTTCTTGTTTCACTATTTTATACTACTTATTTAAATGTGGAAATATTATTTCGCAAATTAGTAAATCTTTAATTGTTTCAATCTTTGAACATTCGCTATTTCGCTGGCCTTTTAGTTAATAAACCATTGTAATCGCCCAAGAATTTTTTTTCTAATCACCCGTCAAAATTCGATGTTTTTCGTTTCAAGGCGTGTCGATTTTGAATATCCAAAAAAAATCTGTCCGTCCGTCGTCAACACTTTTCTGACAAAACAATAAATGCTAAACTTTTAAAAATTTTCATTAAAAATCAATCTTGGTCAAAAAATGGTTCAACCAAATCGCTTCCTCATTTTTAAAGGTATTTTTGGCGGGTTTTGAGGGGTAAAAAATTAGTATTTTCTAACTTTTTCAGAAAAAGGGGTACTTGGTATCACTTTCCATAGATTTTTGGACGCTAAATCGAATGAGACCATCGAGGGGTAGATAACTTTAATGTTTCTCGAGCTTTCTTGTGGAATTTTGGAGATTTTCAGGAATTTGGCGTGCAGCTATAACTCGAGATTTTTCAGATCTATAAAAATAGTTCTATAATTCGTTGGAGTGGTCATCAAACAATCTCTTCAGCTGTACCGTTAGCAAAAAAAGGTAGCTTTTAATTTGAAAATTAAAAAAAAATAAAAATGATTAAAATGGCAATAGTTGCAATGAAAAACGTCGCAAATGATTGTACAGTGGATTATTATTCCTTAGAAAATATATGGCAAAAGATAAATGATTTATCTCTTGAGCGGATGATGAAAATAAAGTTCATAATTTCGTCTTCGAGCAATAATCGGCTGACGACTGAAAACCCGGTTTATCTTACGTCAGCAGACAAATGTAAATCCAGAAACGATCCTCAGTTCGAAGGTTGGAGCTAAACGTTAACAAATACGGAGGGAGAAACTTTTCGACCCGCAATCGCGGGGACTGCGGCTCTTGGCAGTTACGTAAACTTCGCACGACTGTTCAAGCCGAATCAGTAAGCCGGGATTTAGAGCTTGTAGTGACCTTTTGCAGGGAGCGGAATGTCAAATTTTAAATATTTCTATCAATCAGGGGACGTTGAAGGAGTGTGGAAACTGGAAGGTAGGAAAGATGACAGGATTAAGCGTTTGCCAAACTATAGGGACTCGCGCATCTGTGGACGATACACTCACCGATCATACCGTATTCTAAATATTATTATTTATTTATCTAAATAAAATAAATAAATAATTATAAACAAATAAATTTAATTTATATTTATCTAAATAAAATAAAATAAATAAATTTTATTTATCTAAATAAAATAAAATAAATAAATTTTACTTATCTAAGTTAATAAAATAAAATAAATAAATTTTATTTATCTAAATAAAATAAATAAATAATTATAAACAAATAAATTTAATTTATATTTATCTAAATAAAATAAATAAATTTTATTTATATTTATCTGAACAAAATAAATAATTAATTATATTTATTTAAATAAAATAAATAAATAATCATAAATACATTTTATTTTTTATTTATCTAAAGTATTATAAATACGTTCAAGAACCTGCCCGGTCATGCCGAGAAATTTAAACCCAGTCGATTAACATTAAGTTGCAGGATCAGAAGAAAACTTCGTACTTACATTCCGAATTCGAATTTACTTCTGTCAATTTCATAAATTTTCATCGCTGGAAGTGCGAAATACACGCCGGAGTTGCAAAAGGGATACAAAAGCGGCCGCGTTTTCGCCGAGTGGAAGCAAAATGGTAAAAGCCAATAAGGAGGCATACAAACGTCGTTAGACGAGTTGAGCGGTGAAATGGTGACGGGGTGGAGGAACTTTGTGAAAATGTAACGAGTCCTTTTTTGTTTCGGAGTCGGTTGGATCCAGCGGGAAAATGATCCCGTTCGCGCAGCTCCAAAGTTTTCTCATCTCACCTGTTTTGAACTTCTGGAACGACTCCGCTTTCATCCAAGGAATGCTTTTGTGATAACGCGGCCCTCAGAAGGGCGATGGAAGAAACGGCGAAGTATAGTGAGTTTCTCGCCTTATATTTGAGTAAAATCTGGCGGAATGATATTTTAATCATGCGTACTTACTTGAACGTCTTTACAAACCAAAAGAAGGCGATGATTCTGTCAATTCAAGAATGTAAAAATGTACAGTTCGTATTTAAATGAAAATGTAAAGGTTTGGACAATATTCGCTCGGAAACTGGCCTAATTGCCTATCAAACTTGATAAGATCCTGCTATACAAGAAGAGTACAAGCTTTACAAGCCCATTAACTCTCGACAGATGTTGAAGTTCGAAATGGAGCGGAATTGCGAATGAAAAACGCGAGTTAGAGAGGTGACATCCGGGCGAGAGTCGAAATTCATTCCTAAGGGGCGACGTTGGAGGATTCGCTGGCCGAAGAAAAAACAAGATAGCCGGAGGAAAACTCGAGTTTGGAGATCTACCGTCAGTAAAATTGCAAACTTTTACGGTCGGACAAGTTGTTAAAAGGACAGTAACTCACATTTAACTTTTGAAAACCCGCTCGAAAAAAGTCTCCCGGGCCGAGGGTTAGTGGGGGAGAAAAAAGTAAAATAAAAGGCGCGAGAGGGAGGAGAAAAATTTGAGCGAATTCCTCGGAAAGTGAACGCTCATTCTTTACAAGTCCCAGCGGGACGGTAAATAAGCGCAATTGTTCGCCGGAGCTCAGAAGACAGTTTTGGTGCGTGCGAAGGCCGAGGTGCTCTCTGCCGGCTATGCTGCCATGCTGTGGTCACGGGCGAGTAATCATAAAAAGAACAACTCCCTCTTTCCCCTGAGTCGCCCCTTTATTTCCACTCCTCCGCTCTCGAGCCCCTTCCAGTGTTCCAATGAAGGACAGGCCGCAGGGGAAATTAGCTCAGGCGGCGAGGGGAAGACGCGCCGGTTGGTCCGGTGAAGAATTAGCGAGTAATTGTGTAATGCGGAGCGGAAAGGGAAGAGCATTTTCAAAACTGGTATCGCCCGCCGATCTATGCAGGATTCGCGAATCAGGTGAGGAAATATCTCGAACGAAGAGAAAATGACTACGATTGGCATCACCGAATCGAGCGTTATTAAACAATATACGATATCAGCTTCCATAGTATTTTGTATTGTATTTTATTTATTTATTTATTTCCGAAACAAGAAAAAATTTCACTCTGAAAATAATAGCAGATTTAAAATGATTTTGATGTCTAGCACCCAGTAGAGCTGGGAATTTTATATAAAATACATACTCATAGTTAGAATAATTTACAATATGAGATATGAATATCGCGTTGGAAGATGAGTTCGACAGACTCTTATTTACAGTAATTTATTTTTATGAATGTCTATTATCTATTTTGAAAAGATTTCAACAAGATTTCCTCTTGTAAAACCTCGCAGTTAAAAATGATAACACGTAGAATCAGACACCCGGTTCTTCCCTCCCAGAAAAAACCCTCACCATCAAAGAACCTGCGAATAATACTGACCGCAGAGGTATTTTTTCGCTGCTAATGGAAATTCTTCAGTTTGGAGCTCTGCCGAATCTCAAGGGCACTGGGTTTCAAACGGTTTAAATTAAATTTATTTCGAACCCTCCAAGCAACGCAGGAGCTTTGATAAGGAAAAGTATAAAACAGAAAACACTTGGACGAGCTAGGGCGGCTCTGAAGTTCAAATAGAGTTATCGGGATAAAGTGATAAGATCAAAGGAAGAGGAGCAAGACTAGGTTTGAATTGTCTCAGCTCGTACGGGTCGTTTAATTCGATTCGGTGCCTTTGCCCTATAAAAGCGAAGGTGAACGAGGAGAGCCTTGGTGTAAGCATAGGAATACGGTTGGGAAGGTCTAGGGACGTCAGTGACTGTAGCCCCTGGATCCAATCTAAGGCGGATTTCAATTTACTGGCGAGAAAGGCTGGCGAGATACATTCTGGGCAAAGCAGCCAGCGAAGGAGAAGTTCGCCGCTTTTATGTCGACTCGCACAAAAGTACCTTCGTCCATCGCACAGCCTATTCACGCAAAACAGCGACCCAAGCCGTTAGTCGTAGATTACAGAGAGGAATCCAGAGGGGAAACAGTCACCACCTTCAGCTTTATGTATATCTAGTAAGGTACTACCATCAACAATCTTGTACACATTGTATTTCCTGCTTTAGGTGAGCTATAAATTCGTAAAGGAGGATACGGGTACAATAAAAATATATTACGATAAAATTACGATAAAAAAACTAAAATTACGATAGAAAAATAACGATAAAAATAATAAAAAATGTCAAAAAATGATAAGATGATCATATACTATCAAATTAATTCAAATAACTCTGCAAACGATTGTAGTGTGGTTTATGGTGCATAATATAATGTAAGAAGTATCATTGATAATGATGTAAGAAGCTAGAAGAATAATAAACCACTGTACAATCATTTGGAGCGTTTTTAGATTGGATATTCGGACTCTACATGCTTAATTTAAAACATCAAATTTTAAGGGTGAGGAATTAGAACATTACTTTTCTTTGGCAATTACTATGGTGTATTATTGAATAATAAATAAATAAAAAATAGAATATATAATCATTAATGATTAATTATTATTATTTAAATATAAATTGATAAATTAAATAAAAATAAAGTAAATTTGGTACATTTTTATTTTTAATAATAATTATTTGATAATAAACCAAAACGATTGCTGGAAAATGTGTTATAACAGGGAATTTTTATAACAGGGAAGCCTGAGCATAATGGAAGTCCCCAATAAAGGCGCTGGCGCTCTAACACCTGCCTGGACATTGTTGATAGTAGGCAAGAAGGTAAATAAAGCTCCACTCCGTAAAAACCCTTCCCAAAAATCCCTTCCATTGCTCTAAAAATTTATTTTGACGCTCTTCGTTCAAAACCCGTTCTTTTCAATAGTCAATGACTAGTGACTAGTTCAGAATCTGCCAACTCCTGAAATCCAAATCTACTCTAGCTTCGCCTTTGACAATTATTCACGAGGAGATGTTCATTAAGGCATCTTACACCTTGAAGCACAACGTTTCCAGTACAAGAGTGATTTGATTGCTCATGAAACAAGCTATTAGTGAATGCAGAGCGCGTAATGCTGGTTCTGGCTGAGGGGCAAATACGTGGAGTACGAACCCTAAGCGAACAAACGCATCGACTCTTGATTCGCTTATTCGCGTCGACGTGACGTGACATCCATTATTTACGTTGCTTCCTAATAAACAGAGCCGGGCTTGCGAGAAGGGCGAGAGAAAGATTGACTCATTCGGTATGACAGACAGACTGACAAGAGTGTCCTCGCTAGAGATGAGTAGTCTGCCTCTGTGTGCCGGATGATTGCTCTCCGACAGGAGTAACTCCCCAAGGTTTCCTCTTTCAATTCGCACGACAAAAGGTTTTCCCGGTAGCCCGACAAGTTGCGAGTGCCGTCGTTGTGAACTTATCCAATTATGTAACCTAGTGTAAGCTGCTTTCAGTTCGGAAAAGGTGCTCTCGAATTATACGAGATATCATCTGACAGTAAATGGTTACTGTTCGTCTTTAATTGGACAAAAGAGGACAATTTAGCGAGAATGTTAGACGTGTCTTTTAGGGAATCACGAATAACTCTAGTTTCGCCGAAACCTCTCGAATTCTGGACAGTTAAATAATTCGAGGCCGACCGGTTGCTCAGGCGCTTTAACCAGAGCCAACTGAGTCGAGCAGTTTCGGATTCTATTGTGGATTTATGCGCGTCTCTTCCACCTGAGTGAGCTAAATGGGGTTTCTAGGGGAAAGTTAACAAGAGGAATAGCGCGGTCGCCGTTACGGCCCTCGGGCGCTTAAGTTGAAATCGATGCAAGGGCATTTGACCGGTTTGCGGCTTGGAAGGAGAATCAAGGATGACATTCGCAGTTGGAATTGATCGAGTGAATTCGTCTCTATATATCGTATAAATCTTCTTACTACTCGAAAGTGCTTTTTATGGAATTATTTTTGAAGCTGATTTTCCACAGTGAATAAAACTTGGTTCACATGAGAGAGAAAACGCGGAAAGAGCGACTTGGGATTTCATTGCTTGAGGTCGAATGTGGAACAGCCAACCAACTCACCAAAAATTCATTTTATACACTCTATAAAAAAAAATCATTTTAATTTTTTTCAATTTTTAAAATTTAAAAAAAATTTTTAAATTTATTTTATACAGTCTAGTCTATTTTTCGCAGATTATTTCTCGCCGTACGTCGTACGCCGTCAACACTTTTCCGGCCAAACTATAATACCTGCATTCTTGAAATTGTCATCAAAATTCAATTATGGTTCTACGACGGCCCATTCCTTGAACCACATTGCTAGCTCAATTTCAAGGGTATTTTTCGGGGGTTTTTCGGGGGAGAAAATTAATATTTTCCAAGGTTTTTGCAGAAAAATATGTTTTTGGTATCAATTTCTATAGATTTTTGGACGCTGAATCGAATGAGACCATCGCGGGATCGATAGCTTTATTGATTCTCGAGTTATCACAGCTTTTGTGCCGAATTCGGGAGATTTTCAGAAATTTGACATGAGGGAGTTCTTGGAACTATATAAATCGTTCTATACTCGTTGGAATGCTCGTCAAACACTCTCTTCAACTATACCGTAAGGCCGAAGATTCAAATTTTAATTAGGAAATTAATAAAAATAAAAATGATTAAAATTACAATAGTCGCTACGGAGTTTTCCCCTATCTGTTTTTCGGCGGGATGTTCACAAATGTTCGTAATAATTACCATCACAAATGGATAATCTTCTTTTTAATAACCATCTTCCCGCTGGAAGAAGACCACATTATATGGCAAGCTTTCTCGCCTGCCGTGGTAATCGCAGAACAAACAGATCAGGTTTCAGGCGGACGTAGACCTCCGTTTCTTCCGGAGTAATCCTTCACTAATTACCGGTGATGAGTCGAGCGCTCGGATTTCAGGATGTACGAGAGTCAACCGATTCAAAGATGAGACATCCTTAAAATGTTTGCATTAGCGCACTTACATTACAACGCATTTTCGAAGCGCATTGATGAAAACATTGCAATGAAAACTCTCCCCAGACACAGTTCCCGTTGCAGCCCAGGAAAAAAATAAATACGCTTGATACGATATAATAATGTAAGATTTTAGGCGCGAGTATTTTTTTACGATTTTTGAGATTAAGAGGGGGAACTTTTGTAAATATCCCCTGAGAATTAACTTCGTGAAAATTGTATTAGCAATTTACTTCCCTTCTCGAGGAGAAATTCGGAGTTCCTTTCGGCTTCGAAAGATTTCCATACATTTGGAAGTTCACCGTTATTTATTTCGCAAGTCGAAAATTGTGAAACTGAAAAATTAGGAAAAGTTCGACGTGCGTTAAGAAGTCGAAAGAGGAACGCGGAGAGAATTTTTCGCCTTTCCCGCCGACGTTTTTCAAAGCGTCAACTTTCTTTAACCGTGGAAATGAAAAAGTTGAGAGCGGATTTTCACTTGACAATTTGAGTTGACTCGCGTTGGGGAAGAATCGAACGAGAGGAAGCGAAGGGGAAGCTGGCAAGGAATAAAACTCTGCGTCCAACTTCTTAATGGTACAAAGACAAGACTTGGCGAGGCAGGGGCTCTTCAATTGATTAGTAAACGTATATTGTCTAGTGAGAAAATGATAATTTTGGTTAATTATTCAATAATTAACAATTGTATTCGCCCAAAAAAATTTGCTAACCCCTCAAAATTTGATATTTTTTCATTTATAGGCATGCCGTCCGACGTCAACACTTTTCTACAAAACTATAAAAGTTCAGTTCTAAAAATTGTTTACTAAAAATCAATCGTGGACTGACAATCGCTCAATTCTTTAACCAAATCGCTACCTCAATTTCTAAGTATGGGGGAAGGGGCAATCCGTGTTTTCAGACGTTTGAAACGTGTATTTGGTATCAATTTTTGGTATCGATTTTCGGACGCTGAATCGAATGAGACCATAACTGAGTCAATAGCTTAGTTGGTTTTCGAATTATCGCTGCAGTCGTGTAAAATTTAGATGTTCTGAAATTCTCCACTCGAGAATTTTGTGAGCTATAAAAAACGTTCTATAGTCGTTGGAACGGTCATCAATCACTCTCTTTAGCTGCAAGTTAGGCGAAAAATTTGGCTCCTAATTTGATGATTTGAAAAAATAAAAATGGTTGAAATAATTACTGTAGTTGCTTTTCCTGTTATTTCCCCCTATAGTTACCAATCTGTTGTTAGGTGGTTAACTAATGTAGATATTAAAATGGCCCTAAAAATTAACGTTGGAAAATTCTTGATGTTGTACTGCTCTTATTCTGTGAGAATTTGGCTCTCTTGAGGCTTCCTACCTCACACGATTTCACAAGCCATGTTCCTGAAGTGCGAGGGTGCATTTCTCCCTATTTTCGCAACCCAGCGATTCACTTTGTTTGCAGATTATTTCGCCAAATTACCTGACCACATGGTCAATTTATCAACATTAAATATTCGGTAACTGTCTCCAATATAAATTGGGTTGGAATTTGTCAAATTTCGTCCTGAAAGAGCCATTGTTTACCGAATCGTTGTGGCTCGAGGTGAACAAAATTACCATTTCAACTCAAGCGGCCGCATCAGCTTAAATTGCCTCCGCCGAAGAATGTTGTAAATGAGAGAAAGGCGGTTACCACCGTAATGGGCAAAGTTTGAACCAGCCTTGGGGACTATTTCGTTTTCCATGTAATATTATTAAAAGTTGAGGCCGAGGTCGGCTCGATGTTTTAGGTTCGCCGCGGAACGAGGCTGTAGCTTCTTCTTAAGAGGTTAACTCTGAGCAGGTAAGACCTGAGACACTTCGACAAGTTCAGCAATATTTCCGCCGTGAAGTAGTCAACGTACGAATATGACTATGTCAGCCCGATCTTGCCATCGAGTTTGCCAGTTAAACTGAACATTTTCCGTCCTAGATCGGTTAGCGTTATCAACTTACCAGCTTGAGTTGGCAGTTTTCCGCATTCGTCACGCTTTGTGGGTTCGAAGCGGATTGTGAAGAATGCCATGATCTCATAAGACTTTGAAAAACGTCAATTTCGAGCGAAACTTTCTAGCCTACGCTTACTTTGCTCGAAGAGGCAACTTATGCGAATTAATATCAACACGGAGACCTTCAATGGCGTGTAAAATATTTATTTTCATCCTGGTAAACCCGTGAAATGTGAAGACCTTGAATCATTATGGACCGCGAGTTTCTAAATTTATCCGTTTTCGGCTTTCCAAATCTTAAACGCTGTGAACCTTTTATCGAATAACATTCAAACTTGCCACTCTTCCCAAAGAGGCTATAGATATCGTGAATGTATCCATTCGATAGAAACTCGGCTAATTGAAACTGCCCTCCTTTGTTTATAAATAGTATAATAGGTCTTTGAAGATCTTCTAACGCTACATCTCTCTGGGTCTTCACAGCTCTGGCCATTGGGCACCACCGTTCGAATTTCAAACAGAATCACGAACAAACGGCCCAGCTGACCAAGTCTTGTGAACTGTGGCTAGGGGCCCTTTTCGGCTCATCCGACCGTTTCCGAACGTCACGGATGGCTTGGCTTGCCACCCCGTTGCGCTCCAGTTGAATACTAACTTGGATATATTTTACTTGTTCGGCAGATAAAGCTCGAGAATCTCA
Organism: Tupiocoris notatus; assembly: GCA_037159825.1. Classification (NCBI taxonomy): domain Eukaryota; kingdom Metazoa; phylum Arthropoda; class Insecta; order Hemiptera; family Miridae; genus Tupiocoris; species Tupiocoris notatus. The sequence continues at coordinate 113,181 of JASJUZ010000035.1, read as the reverse complement.
AACAACGATGGGTAATTCTATTGGTGTTGATATAAAGAAAAAACAGAGCCGACCAATAATCGTGAATTCGCGAAGGGTGGAGAGATGGGTGGATTTTGTCTGCCAGTGTTGGTGAGAGGTTTGTGGTTCTAAGGTGATCAAAGCTGCCAGTGATAGATGTAAATGTGATAAAAGGACATGTGTTTTTCAAGCCTTGAAAACGCCACCGAGTAACGTGATGCAAAAGAAAGTAATTGACATTTAGCCAAGCCTAGGTCTGAGAATAAGCCAAGATATCTGATCCGTCTCCAGTCTTTCCACAAAGCAAAATTTTCGACGTTTCTCAACAAAAAAATTTATTGAACCATTATTGAGGTAATATTAGCACCATCCAGGCATATAGATTCTCCACGATCGACGAATCTCTCACGACTATCGGAATCATCGTCTCAATTAACGAGCCGCGCAATGAGAGATTAGAATAGTACGATTCGATCACAGCCGTCCATAAAGTCATTACCATGACGACTTTGCCGTTTCCCGTCTTCCCTCGCGCTTTCACGCGGCGGTCCGTTTCTGATCTAGGCGAAAAACCATTTGTTCCCGTCACTCTAATTAACTGTACCTTAGGCTCTCGTCAATAGGGCGATCCATCATCCCTGTTCCCGATGAATGAGATGCTTTCAAGGGATATCGGCAGACTATAGAGCCAAATCCACGTCCGCTTGTTGTCGCTTATTTATTACTCCGAATTAATGCAATCCAATCTCAAATAGGTTATGTACCTTTTAGACAATTGGTTTATTGTCGTGCAGGCGTATTGAACTTGATTTATAGCTCGACCGCCCGACTATTTGATCCTGCGAACACGCTAGTACCTGACTGAACAATGTCGAGAAAATTCGATTTGCTAGAGCGTACGTCGTGAAGCCGTATATGGGTCTGTAGAACTCAAAAGCGAGCCGCTCGAGTATGGATCGCTTCCTGCCTGATTATGATGTGTGCCTCAGGTTTCACCGGGCGCGCTCACCACAAACAGGACCTTGTCTCCGCCTATATTTCCTCTTCATCGAAGGTATCTTCTCTGTAGCTCAATTTACTGCAAATCTCTCCCCCGTGTAGGCTCACGAGGTAAAAAAGAAAAAAAACGAAAGGGCTTACACATAGTGGGAGATGCAACTGACCACGTTCGGCAGCTGTCGATTGATCCAGTCGCAGACGAGGGATCAATCGAAACTTCCTCTGGGGAAGTCGCTTCGCATAAATATATTGCGAACTTGGCCAAGTTAAAGCAGTTAATGGTTTCGAAGGGTCCGACCTAGCAGAGTGGTGGTGCTGCGCGTAAAAACCGAACCTATTGAGAAGGAAGCGGTAGCGAATTTGAATTGGAATCATTTCTCAAGAAGTGTGTGCGGGTGTCCCCACACACACGGTATCCAAGGAAGCTTCCAGTATCAAAGCAGCTTATACAGTCTCTATATCTCTCGTTTCTGGACGTATTCCCATTTCCCACAATTTGCATTGATATCATTTAACTCATTCTTGATGATACTTCCCATTAAAACCAGAACCTCCAATTTGTCTGTATGGTTTCAGCGAAGTTTGGAGTTCTGATGACGCTAAATTGGTGCGTGCATGTGGGGGTTTAATTGAGTACAACTAGGTCTATCCATCGTTCTCCGAGATTCCATAGGTGAGGTGAATAATACTGTGGTTCATCAAGTTTAAGTTTTAGCCGATACTGTTTTATGAGCGTTATTATAGCTTTTTCTACGTATCAGAGCTGCGATTGATAATGCTCGTTGATTTTGGGAAATATGGGGCGAGAACGGCTGAAAACTAGAATGTAGCGGCCATCAAAACCAAACTAACAGTTCACTGAGGGAATACGGTGCAAAAGGAAAGCGAACGAGCGTACTGGAGGCGTAGGAAAGGATCTTGTATTATCCCATTTATTTTTCAGGCTAATCCTTCAGGAAAGCCGAGTGAACGGCAGTGTTCAGGGAATCGGTCGAAGGCAACGAGCTAGAGGATGTGCCTGGTTGGTGGAGAAATGTATGGAGCCTGAATAAAAGCGAAGGAGTCGGTAATGAGAAAGAACGTTAACTGACTGAACCCTTAACCGATTTGTCTGTCACGGTCCAGGAACATTGACGTGGAGTATTTCTTAACCTCTCCTTGCTCCTAATCTCGTTCCGTCCCAGTCGTCGAGACTCCTTTCGCGCTTTCACCCTTTTCCACATGCTGAGTTGAAGAGAGCAAGGGTTAATTCCAAGCTGCAAGGAATGGCAAGAGAGTTTTAGTTGCACGAGTTAGAATCGGTTCCTGCTTTCGTTTCTTTCATTCCAGACTCGGTTAAACCAGTTGCGACCAACCGATGGGCAAAAGAAAGACTCTTTGCTTCTTACTTCGGCCAGAGAACGTGAGAAAGTCCAAGTGAATTCCGGAGGTAAAATTTCCTCCGTGGAAAAACCGTATACATGAGCGATTGTCTTAATTTGCTGGTAATTCTAGAAATTCCATAACGTCATTGATCTCAGGGAAATTGCTCGTATTTCTAGTTTGAACGAGTTTCTTAAAACGCGTAAATGGCTTATTAAAAGAAAGGGTTCCAAACTGGTTGATTATCACGTCAGGTCTACAGCTTAATTGCCGTGAGACAAAGAGAAGTTAAAATTCGACTAAGTGGAAAAGGGCGGAGGGAAGACTTGGGATGACATAGGGCCGAGGTGAACAGGAGAGGAGAGGGAAGGGTTGCAGTAGCGTTCTTTCTATTAGCGGAGCCCTTTGTACTGCGCCATTAGGTGGTTCCTCTAACTATGATTTCCCTTGGGCCTTCTAAGCTCCCCCGTGTCACAGAGCTCCGCCTTTCCTTGCCTTTTCTAAAAACCTTACTCCATCGCATAGCTTTTCCCCAAACTGTAATAACCTTAGTACAGTTAACCGTTTAAATCACAATCTAATTACAAAAGCTGCTCTTTTTTTGCGGACGGGCGACTGACACGCGTTTTGTCGTCAGTAGCAAAGTAAGGAGTTTGTTTCGAAGGAAAGGAGTATTGGGCTAATTCAACTCAATAATAATTTCTTTGAAGTTGCTGCCTCTAGGGCTAGAAATAATTATCAATATCTCTTTGTCAGGAAGCAAGGGTCAGCTAGAAATATTTTTTAATACCGTCGCCGATTCATGGAAATCGTGCTCCATGATGGAAACCAATTAGAATAGCCAAAAGCACTTAATTCTTGGTCGAATATTCACTTTCTAACTCATAATTTTAAATAGTTCAAGAGCAATTGCTGTCCTCATGTGCATAATTCATGTACCTAGGTGTGGATTTCCTCGCTGATGACACGACGCAGTATTATTGAAGACACTCCTCGTCGTAGGATCAGCTCTAAGGGTTAATGAATGTCATTCTCTGTTGGTTTTCTGCGGAATACAGGCTTAGGACCCGCCAACCGCTGCAAATCTACCCCTTCCCATCCTGCACAACGTTGGTTGGTTCCCTTGAGCCAAGATAAGACCTAAGTGAATGGACTTTTGTCGTCTGGATTCAGTGGTATGAGCCTTGGCTAGTGAGGGAGTGGAAAGCGAAGCTGCTTGGACTCTGTCCAACTCGCAATCTTTATCGTCAGAATCTCATTACTTGGTCGGTAATTATCCGCCATTGTCTTTCTCTCTCCGGCCTCGTCTCGCTAGCATTAGGCTCACGCTCCAGTGCTTCAGCCTTTTGTCAAAACTGGAATCGTATTATTTACGCAACCGACGAGGAACCGTTTGCCCGAAAGTTTGGCCTTTTTATGGTTCTCTCAAGAGATAGGTCGATCGAGGTCGTGAATCACAATTCCGTCACTTTCCACGTGTTACGTTGCTTCAACTTTGAGGCTCTATTGCATACGTGTACATGATGAATATCTCTACGTATGGAGTGATGCACCATACAAATGCACCCTTGCCGTTTCAGTATTGTAAAAAAAAAAAAAAAAAATAGTAAATCATATGCCCTCATGGTATTATTGCTTTACTCCAAAACTTCCATCAATAGAACTGGTGCACAGTAATGGTACTGCAGCGCATTTGACATCGATTTATTGGTACCCAATTAAAACGCTCCGACAAACGCTCCATCAACCAATCATTTGCACCGGTGAAAAATTACCCACGGACCGGCTCTGCTTAGATTCCCAATATTTAACTCGTTTCGACGTTCACATTTAGGGCACCAATATATCGCACTATAAAATTACCACGAAATCCTGAACCGCGACACGTCTGGGCGTGTTTGAACATGTCGCGTGTTTCGCTCGATTAAGTGGCTGTGCCAGGTATAATTCAAAAACGGGTTATCGGAGCAATCACTAATTAGTTTGCTGCCGTATGACCTTGATATAAGATTGATTATTCGGTGCCTTTGATCTAGTGGTGATTTATGGTCGAGTAAGAAAGCTCCTACAGTTACCAAGGAATGCCAGAAATTCAACTCCTATCTGGCCCTAAAGCTCTCGGACGTCAAGATGAGGGAACGGCAAAGTGAAATTGAATAGATCCAATAAAATTTCTGATTTCCTTCCTTGATTTTTTTTTTAATTTTTATTATTCAGTAATAACCACGAAAAAATTTCTAACTCACCTCAAAATTTGATGTTTCGCATTTAAAGGCATGTAGAAGCTGAATATCCAATAAAAACATTTCTGCCCGTCTGCCGTGAAAAATTTTCTGAGGGAACTATAAGACCTGCAAATTTGAAATTTTCAACGAAAATCATTCAGGGGCCTGACAATCGCTCAATTCTCTAACCAAAGCGCTATCTCAATTTAATGGCATTTTTGGGTAGTATTTTTGGGTATTCAAGGTAGTAAGTTTTTTTTTTCAATTTGAAAAAAGTTTTTTCGATTTCCAATTCGTATTTTCCAATATAGGTTTTGGAACATAGGTGTGTTTGATATCAAATTTTACAGATTTATTTTGACGGTGAATTGAATGATACTGTAACTGACCAATAGCTTAATGGTTCTCGAGTTTTCGCTGTTCATAAGTGAAATTTTCGAGATTTTGAAATATTTGGCTAGATATAGTACAACTCGATAATTTGAGGAGCTATAAAAGTTACATGTTCGAGTATAAGTTTTTGTTCATTCGAAATTTCGTCAAACACTCTCTTTAGCTGAATTAATAGCTTTAGCTAGTAATTAATTTTATTTGAGAAAAAATATATATAATTATATTTTTTTAAATTGCCATAGTTGCCAAGGACTTCACCCTTAGTTACCAATATCTAGGTGAAAACGGTCCCAAGATTTCTGGTTAGTACAACGAGTGGATGACTTCTAAATCATGATTGAAGTTATAATAAACCAATGTACACTCATTCGCAGCGTTTCTATTTAATGAACGAACGACCCAAATAGAAATAATGCCATGCTCCATTGTTCAGCTTCAATTCGAAAAATATAAATGAATAACTGACTTGAGAATGCACTATGAAACGGAAGTTCACGATCATGCCACAGTAATGCGCAAAGCAGCGCGTGAAAACCGAAGAACTTTTTACTGCCGCCCAACGAGTGACAAGAAGGCCTGGCGAAACGGTGGGCGTGATAAAATTCCCTTTTATTAGAGTCTACATCTCACTTCAGCCGAGCTTATACCAAATGACGGCCATGTTTACGGCTGACGTGAGCTCATTTCGCGTCGCCTCCAACGAGCCGGTCGCCAGATAAAATTCACCGATGTCTCTCTTACTGAGTTTTCATTTTTCCAGCTGAACGCAGCGCGAGGGATCCGGTAACACTAGAGTTTTTAAATATCGATGGCTACAGGACAACATGTGTTATAAAAATTTGGCTGGTTTTCAGGAGAGAGAAAAAACGTTTTAAAAATAATGGGGCAATTAGTGTTATGAAGAGTGCAGAAGTGGGGCAACCTGTGATATCATGCTACATGCTTTGGAATCTAGATGGGGGCTCAATTCAGGAAAACACCTTGAGAACACTTGTTGCCAACAAGAATGGCATAACACATGTTGTTTAAGCGGAAATAACTCATTCCCAGCGCTACCAACAAAAAAAAAAAAAAAAACTGAGGCTACCACGAGATTCGGCTTTAAATTCTGAATAAAAATCATCCAAAACCTCAAAACCCATTTTTTCCATATCACATGTTGCCCTGTAGCAATCGAGATCCGATGCGAAATTACCGGTTAACAGTAAGAAAGTGTTTCGAGGAGGAGAAAACTTCGATATCAATTTCTCTAGATTTTCAGACGCTGAATCGAATGAGACCTTTTCAGGGTATTAGCTTTAATGGTTTTCGAGTTATCGAAGCTGTCGTGTAGCATTTTCCGCGTCCAGGAAGGAACGAATGAAAATAAAATCAAACTGCTCGTCCAATTTTCCTAACCTGGCGTCGACAATATACAACGCATAATTCATACTGCAAAACTGATGGCGATTTCTTGTAACGCTTTCACTCACGCTGTTTCTCGCGCAAGGACGTCGGTCATACGGCAGCCATTAGGGATAATGGTTGAATCTTATTTAAGGACAAGGGTTCCTGCCGATGATAATCACTTCCCTCCTTCTTCAGTGTAGGAGGAAGGTAATCAATCAACTCGCTGCTCCCTCAGCCGCCGTACACGACGATCAACTCAGGCACATTCCCGTTTCTGAGGGGTGAAACTGTTGAGTGCGGAGCGGACCTCCTACCCGCGTACATCAGTTAAATGGCTTGTTAAACGTCTTGAAACAGGAGAGAAGGGCGAACTTCCTGCTGTCGTCCCTCCCAACACATAGGGTGCACTCGTTTACTCAGACAATCTTTCGCAAGGTCTCCCGCCTTGTATTATACGTTCCTCTCTCCTCTAAATGCCTCTCTATGGCTTCATTTTCTTTCCACGCTGCTCCTTCCAACAGCCAGGTCGCCCTCACGTCAGAGCCTTAATCTCACGTCGCTCCTGTCACCACTCATCCATACCTCTCCGAAGCAAGTGTCGCCTCGTTTTTCTGACAGTCCATAACCATCAATCGGCTTAGCTGAGAATCATTGTTATTATCTGTCGAGTGGAGGGGGCCAATAAAAAGGCGAGGGAGAAAAATGCGGAACAACAGCTGCTCAAATGATGTGGATTATTATCCCAATAATCTACAGTGATCTTGTCCAATGTGACAAATGTGTACTTGTAAAGCTTCTGTCCTGACATGAGAACTGGGGAGTATTTTTTGAAAGTACTTTTCAACTAGTTACTTCTCACTTTTCAAAATGGGAAGTATAAAAAGTCGAAAGTGATTTGGTTTATTGGAACTACTAAAAAACAGCACAGTTTTCAATTTGGCATGAGGGTGTAACTCGAGTTATAAATTTTCGGATTTTTTTCGGATTTTCGGATAAATTTTCGGATTTTCGGATAAATTTTTCGGAGTTATAAAAATCCTTCTACGCTTATTGGAATGGTCGTCAAACACTACTGTACCGATAGGCGTATTATTTATTCGGAGCTAAATTGGAAAAGTGCTTGCAAATATTATTTTTATAATTATTTATTATTAAATATTTTTTTTGTAGTAGAGTGAAAAGTGAAATGTTTTTCGAAAAACCACCATTCACATAATTTTCTACTCATTTTCAATAGTTCATTCTTTTCAATAGTTCGGCTTCAAAAAACACAAAACGGCTTGAAAATGCTAACTGAGGATTGAAAAATTGAAAAGTTCGTTAAAAAAACAGGGCCTTAGTGTATTCGCTTCATTCGCAGCATTTTTTATCTTGGCTTTGTTCTTTTACATTATCATTGTCTTAGAAGTTGGATAATAATCAGACGTAATGCTTGGCAATAAATAATATTGCGTTTGTTTTTTTGAGCGCTTGTTCTAATCTAATTAATAATTTGAAATCGCTTTAGAAAATATAACCCGACATTTTGAAAGAAAAAAACTTCCCACATTTTGCGTGGGTTGCATCAGCCAAGCGAGTGGAGCGTTTTATTTTGCATTAATAAATCTGTTCCTATCGAATGCGAATAGACCATCGTTTTGCATGTATGTTCGGCACGTTTAATGAATTTTCAAAGGGATTCAAACCGGCTCTCCAGTTTGACCAGCGGTTTGATCGCACAGTATTCCTAGGATACTTTACTTACCTGTTTACGACAGGATGATGGATCGTGAGTTATTAGCGGGAACGTCCAATACTTGCCGTCGGGGATATTCACGGGAAAGGGTTTCGGTCGCATAAACCATTTGGAAGCGGTGCTTTGAAGTTTCAATCTAGTAGATGGAAGTTGATACCGCTAAACGAGGTCAACTTATTGGTCTGAAATAGAGCCATTAATCAAAACCGTTGTCCGAAATTGGTAAAAACATAAAAGCAAAATGCTTTTGTCTTTCAATGAAATTTTTTTATTATTATTCTCATATCGAGCGGTTATTTTTTATAGCAGGAATTTGAGATTGGCTAATTGCAAATTTTTCCTTTCCGATTCGCGCTCACTTCCGACATATTCAATGGATCTCTCGACGAAAGGCCGCACTCTACCGAGCAGTTAAATGTTGACACGTTGAATAATGGCTGCTTCGAGCTAGGGTTTCGTTGCGGAGAACCTCTTGCTCGTAATGTACGTGTCACCTACATTGGATGAAGAAGTATAAGGGACAAAGGTGTGCCCGTTTTATCAACGTCTCCGCCGAGATGAGCACTCAGAACGCAGTTTTCCCTGCGAAGAGATGCACATCATTTGACACTGACGTCATATTTTCCGAGGCGAGTTATCGCGCGAATTTAAGCATTTTCTTTTCTTTGTCCATATTCTGGAAAAAATTCTTTCGCGAGGTACTTCAGCCTTTTTTTATCGGGAATATTTAATTTCTGAACAACATATCTGTCCAATCCAATTTTTCCAGTTATCGAAGAATCATTTTCGTTGAGAAACTGCTAGGAAAACTTCCATTGTGGAATCAGTTTATGATTATTTTTTCCAAACAATACTATTCCCAGTCACGTCTTCTAGAAAAGAATTTATCAAATACGACCGAGCTCCGTCCCAAATGATCATCACTCCTATTTGAATTGCAATACTGAAGTTGCTGATGATTGTTTGTCTGGAAATCCGGCGAAGCTATATTTCTTTTTGTTATATACTGAGATAAGTCGGCGAAGGATGCATAGTCGCCGGAGGCTTTCCTACTCTATCGCGTTTATTAGGTGTGTCAATATTCCCATCTTCCGCTGGCATCGTACATTTTCCTCCCTTGCAGTCGTGAAAACACAATTTCTTTCACAAATACATCTGCCTCGGGGGCAAGCCTCCCCCGTTCACTCAGACTTCATAGCTTCACTACCTTCTAGGCCTCAGCTGCAGGTAACGCTCGTCAGATCGCCGGAAAAACGCAATCGAGTTTCGCAAGGCTGAAATATCCGTTTTTATTTTCCGCTAACGTCGGTCGGCTCGAAAAGAGGGCTTTAATAACTTGTGCAAACTCTACCGGTGCAGAGAGGATGTCGACTGCTTCGAGCTAAATGAAAACTCCGCCGATTCACCTGGTCTGAAATTACTTTTGATTCCACTTCTCCGTTGATCAACTTTTGCACAGCCGTTTGCTGAATCTGAGAGGAATTCACATCAATAGAAGTCTACTGAAGTAATTAAATTGCATTCAATAAATGTAAACATAAAAATTAATTAAATTAAATAAATAGAAACAATAACGATCCTGGAACCGATGTAACAGACGCTTCAAATCGTTAGCCGTTGGTTTTCGTTTTCAGATACGACTATCTACACCACGTATCAAGTTTTTGCCCCCATTTTGAACTTGCATTTGACGGATGAAGAGCAGTTTAGGCGTCTTCTGTCTTCCCCTGATCGATATTGCCTGAACCGCATTCATTATTTCCTCATAGAAGTTATTGAAGTCAGGGAACTAATACTTTCCGTTTTATTAGAGCTACTGATCTCCTTTGCATTATTTCTGTTTTGTATACATTTTTTGAATATCATATTTTGTACATCTTATACTTTTCTTGCTCTCAATTCTATTGCCAGGTTCGGCTTTATAATTTTATTTTCCTAATATGTACCTACTCTGTATGCTCATTGCTCTTCTTTCTCAACTTTACATACCTACGTGGATTACTTCATTGTATATTAATTTAATTATTAATCATTTAATTATTATTTAATTTTATTATTTAATTAAAAATCAGTTTTCCTACTCAAAGAAAATGTTGTATTTTTAGCTTGTATTACTCTGGTCAGTTGTTGTCACGGTTACCGCTTTATTTTCCTTTATTTTTATTTCTCTTGCTAGGAATTTCTGATTTTATTGCTATTGGATCTGTATCTTGAAGCATAATAAACAAATCTATCTATCTAGATACGACTCATTATTCCCTAGCAGAGCACTATCTCTCCTTAAGGCCTCTTTTGTGATATGCAGAAATGAAACGTGCCGTTTTCAACCTCTGAAACTCTAGAAGTCTATCATTGTGACAATCGATTTATTTCAAATGATTTCCATACTTCTAGGCGAGTTCAACTGTAGAGTCAATTTCATCGTATTCCTACTGGGACGTCTTTTGATTGCATTTTGGAATCATTAGTCGTACCGACGATTGATCGAATGGATATGAAGCGAGTTCGAAGAGTAGTCTCAGCTGAGAGCCTCTTGGTTGAGAAATGTTGATTTTCCATCGCCTTTATTAGCATTTCCAAAGTTTCTCCGACCTAATAATAAACTTTCTTCGTCCATTTAATCAACTAGATGGACTCGACTTTGACTGCAAATATTGATAGAGATCCCTCCTCAATACTAGCTACTTCTTCGAGACGATGCCAACCTGAGATACTCCGTGCGGATTGGCCTCATAGTGTCCTGAGAAATCGGTACTGTTGCCGCGATGAATTTCCTCCAGAAGCAATAATAATAGCTTGATTAATTGCCATCGAAAGGAAAACTATCGCCGGTTTCGTCTCAGTAATAGGAAAGTTGAGAGGCCTGATGCTAATTGTTTGACAGGGAAATTTCTTTCCACAATCCAACACTTGAAGTTTTTCCTAATAACTCTCATTAATTGCTAAAAATTTCCATTATTTTATCAAAATCATTTCGGCGATACGAATTGTCTCGAATTTCCCCTTTCTAGCGGCCAATTCTCGCCAAATGTCCAAAAGTTGACCGGGTTTTCCATCATGAGACTCCCAACAGGAAGTACAACTCTTCATCTCTTGTGTGGAACCATTGAGAAGATTAACTGTTGCGAATTAATCCCTCCCTTCTGCACATAAATTTCCGAACCGCCGCATTCGTACACGGAAGCCCGGAATTCGAGAAACTGTAGTTTTCTCACCTAAGGTCACGTCCCAATGTCTCGCCGCTTTTCATTATCAGCGCCGGCCAACGGTCGCATGTCTCGCCGATGTTCAACGATTCAACGGGTTGAAAACATTTAACGCGGTCGCCGAGGCAAGTTATGAAAAGTTCCCTAACGTTGTTTGTTGTACCGGAGCTCAGAGGTCGATCGTCGGAGGGGCGAGATATTTGAGGAAACCGGCAGGAGTTGCCGAGGTTGCGCCGGTGTGAGTCGTCGAGCGAAATGAGAGTTAATGTCCCAGTTGATGGAAGGCCAAAGGAAAGTTTGCTCAGTACCGAACTTCAGCGACGATAGACCTCTCGTTGGGAAAACGCCATTTTTACAATCGCCGCACCGGTTTTCTTCTCTGAAAATACCGAACGCGGTGGTGACCTTACGAAGAATGTATAGACGCTCTAGAACGGCTTTAACACGTTTAACACCTCAAACTTGAAAAAATAATTGCTCTTGTAACCTGTAAAAATCCAAATGGAAAAAACTGAACAGTCATATCTCGGAAGTATTGCGTGTCATGCAGGATCCGGAAACGGCTAATTTTGCACATTCAATAAGAGAACATTTCATTTTCGTTCATTTTTCGCAAAGGTACGATAGTTTTATCACTTTTCGACCACATACACAGAGACACTTGTTCAGAAATTATTTCTGAGTAAAGAACTATAAAAATTTCAACCAAACTCACCTCCGTTCTGACTTTTCGACGATCGCAATGCTTCCATTTACTACGTAAACATCGGAGTGAAAACAATCATGCAGCACGGGTTTAAACGCCAATTTTCGAAATGTATTATAGAGATACAGTTTGAATATTATTACGACAAATACAGAAAAATGTTTGTGTAGAATCTTTACAATGCTGAAGCAATATCTTCATTACAAGGGACGATTGCTTTCTTCCTAAATTTCAAAAACTCTATAAAAACTGCGTTGAAAATACATAAATTTCTCTACTCCCAGTGCTCGATTTTTGAAATTATCAGAACTCAATAATCTCCATAAAAACCGCAATAACTCAAAAACCGAAAAAGATACTGACACGTTAATGGTATCATACGATTCAGCGCGAGAAAGTACACGAATTTCAATACCAAAAAAAAAAAAAACAATTATGGTTTTTCGATTTTGGACGAACTTGAGTTCAAATTCGAACACCTGCTCCGATCTGGCTGCCCGACGGACTCATAATTTACTTTCGCCGAGATGGGTTTTCCACAAAATCGACAGATTTTCATTTCGAAAATTACAGAAGTTATTGTGAGCAATGATTATCTAGATATATCTATCTACGTACAAAAAGTTATTTTTCAGTGCTTGAAACGAATTTCGTATGCGCTTTCAGGTCGAAATTCGATGGTCGATTTTTCCGAGCGAGCCAAATAGCTTCAAAACCGTTATATCGGGACGAATGAAGGCAAAGATTCCCCACAGGATTGACTGATGGCGGTGAAACTTGCTGAAGTTTTACGTGACGCACGTGTCATTCTGATTGCTAGAAACCGAAAAAACGCCAAACGTTCGCCTAGGGATAAATCCGGGAACAACTGAAAAACCCCGTGTTCCGCCGAGCTTCATATTCGAATTTTGATTTTCCTCGGAAACTGCAAAATACCCTGTTTTGGGCTGCGAAGGCTGTAACAGTTTTATTACCTTGTTCGACATCTGAGGAAGGGTTCTGCGGATCACAATACCCATCTAAACTTCGCATCCCGTGGTCAAGGCTGGCCCATTCAGGTTTACTGTAACGACCGTTCTGCCAGGCATCGAAAGAACAGCAATTTTCCTCCGTGCTTCGATCGCGGCCTTCTCTTCCTTCGAAGCCTATCCGACCGAAGATATTCTTGAATATCACTGCAGCCATTAGGTAGAAACCGGCATTTGATTGGCTCTCTCTGCAGCTTAACGCTCAGGCGATTCAACTGCTTCTACATAAAGTTTGATTGGTCTCAGCAGTTATTAAACCGAAGCTCTTCAATATTGCAAGTGTAGAAAAATTGCACGTTTTTCATCTCGCAACAGTTCGTTTTAATTCATAAATTCTTTCTATACAATCGATTTTGGAGAGCTAATATAATAATAATAAATAAATAAATAAACAAGGAGTTTCACCTTGGATTTTCGTCCAACTGGGAATATTTTCCCGTCGTGGACGTCGTCAGCTGTTCCCACATGGGAAGTAGAAGAATTTAATCAGAAGATTAACACCACCTGAGTGTTGAGGACGAAGGGACGGCCAAATATGAATTTGACCCCAGCCGGATTCGAACCCGGCTCCACCGTGTAGAAAGTTGACGCTCCATACCACTACACCACGGGTGGCCCTTTTTTGGAGAGCTAATACAAGAACCATAGATGTATAATTAGTTTCAGGCTAGAAGATTCGAAAGCCGATAGCATGCTTTGGAGCATTCCTTTTTCTCTTCTTCGCATTTCTGCACATTTTCCTCATGAAACAACCCCTCCATTGTCTTCGTCTTTTCTCCCCTCGCGCAGGCTCGATGCGGCGAAAGTGATATTTAACGAAGATGGATGAGACGGGAATCGAGAGATAGGGCCTATAGAAAACAATCGAGCCCTCGAAAATTGATTCGAATACAGACTGACCGCTTGGAGAAGAAAATCCGTATAAAATAATACGAGGTAGGTATTAGGTACTACAATAATGTAAAATGTTAAATGTAAATCTGACGATTTAACAAAATATCGAACTAAATCAAGATCACGTAAATAATCTAAGTAGAGGATGAAAAAAAAAACTAACTAAAATGCTTATACTGAAATTGATTATTTGATTATTAAGGTTAAGCAAGTTACATTGAGGATTATCTCCTCCTGGTCAGTGTGGCACCAATCGCATAAATTGAGTCCTTTACTATTCCAATGCTCCTTCTTTTATTTACCCTGACGCAGTAGTGCCATTAAAATTCTCTCCCGACACGAGAAAGAGGGTTCATCAGAACTCCTCTAATTAGTTCAAACTGAATTACTCCCGATAGTAGAATTTTAAATGAAACTCAAAGGCACAAAGAAGGCGGTCTAACTCGACCTTCCGGATTCAATTATTCGACTCAATATGTGACTTTCCAATATATATGGTGTTTCGATAGTAATTGAACTAGGAGGCGGTTTGTCAAGAAAGAAAAAAGTGAGGCGTAAGAGAAAAAATGTAGATAGAAAACTCAAAATTTCGGGGAAAGTTGCATTTTCAGTGGGAAGTCAGATTTTCGGCGAACTCAGTGCTTCTCAGTGCGGTCTTCTGTTTGAAATTTTGAGAGGACGTTGGGGGTTTTTTTTTTGGGAAAATTCAACTTTCGAGACAAGTTCGCACCATCGAGGGAAAGTCGGACTTTCGAGGGAAAGTCGGACTTTCGAGGGAAAGTCGGACTTTCGAGGGAAAGTCGGACTTTCGAGGGAAAGTCGGACTTTCGAGGGAAAGTCGGGAAAGTCGGGAAAGTCGGACTTTCAAGTGAAAGTCGGACTTTCGAGGGAAAGTCGGACTTTCGAGGGAAAGTCGGACTTTCGAGGGAAAGTCGGACTTTCGAGGGAAAGTCGGACTTTCGAGGGAAAGTCGGACTTTCGAGGGAAAGTCGGACTTTCGAGTGAAAGTCGGACTTTCGAGTGAAAGTCGGACTTTCGAGTGAAAGTCGGACTTTCGAGTGAAAGTCGGACTTTCGAGTGAAAGTCGGACCTTCGAGTGAAGTCGGACTTTCGAGGGAAAGTCGGACTTTCGAGTGAAAGTCGGACTTTCGAGGGAAAGTCGGACTTTCGAGGGAAAGTCGGACTTTCGAGTGAAAGTCGGACTTTCGAGTGAAAGTCGGACTTTCGAGTGAAAGTCGGACTTTCGAGTGAAAGTCGGACTTTCGAGTGAAAGTCAGACTTTCGAAGGAAGGTGCCAGATAATTCCTTTTAATTCATAAAACGCTTTGTATTCGATAGTGCGTACGGATATTTTTCCCTTCAGCGAGGAAAGCTCAGAAGGTTCAATGAATCGCTTAGAACGTGAGGGAGCGTTTACTTGGGACTTGCCTCGCTCTTGAAGTTTGATGTACGGTAATAACTAGTGATAGTGGCACCATGAAGCGCGTGAGATAAGGCCTCCTTCAGATAACAGTTCTTCCTTAACTCGTAAACTTTATCCTATTGTAACGAGCAAGGGACCGCCGGCTTTCTGAGAAGCGCAGCGCGAGAAGGTTCTAGAAGCGACCTGGAGGGCTCGACTAGGGCTCGACCGCGAGGGCTCGACTAGGCTCAGCCGGTCGGGTCCGACTGGTCTCGCCGTTTCTAGACCGACCGCCCGCCCCTATATAAGCCGGCAAGCGAGAACCGCGAGTCAGTTATTCCGATATCAGTTTACCGCATTCCGATATCCGAATTCCGTGTTCTGAGTTAACTTCGGTTGTCTCGGCGCTCGACCAGTGATAAATCGCGTTATAAATCGTGTGTGAATCGTGTTATAAATCGACTGTGCGTGTTATAAATTAACTGTGCGCGTGATATTAATAATTGTGCGTTATTAATAAATTAGGAAACTGTTCTTAAAGTGTGTTTTAATTTCCAAGTCTGACCCAGACGAATCCGCGTAGTGTAAAAACGTAACAATTGGTGTCAGGTGTGGGGTCAGACTTAGTGAAACTTTAAGTGCAGTGAACCGAAAATTTTTCGCGAGTGACTGTGAACTTTTCGCGAGTGACCGTGAACTTTTCGCGAGTGACTGTGAACGTTTCGCGAGTGACTGTGAACTTTACGCGTCGGAAAATGTCTTCGAGAAAACTCTACGAACTCAAAGTGGCCGACTTAAAACAAGAACTCGAAGAAAGAGATCTGGATTCCTCAGGCAGCAAAAGTGCTCTACAGAATCGTCTCAAGAATGCACTTCTAGAAGAGGGGTTGGATCCTGAGCAATACTTGTTCGAGATTGTCACTTTGGATTCATTGAAGTTGGAGGTGAGTAAAATTTCTGCTTCGATGACAGAAGAGCTAGAGAAAAATTCTGCCTCAATGAAAGAGGAACTAGCTACTTCCATGAAAGAACTGGAGAAAAATTCTGCTTCAATGAAAGAAGAACTATCTGCTTCGATGAAAGAGCTAGAAAAAAATTCTGCTTCCCTAAAAGAACTAGAGAAAACTTCTGCCTCCATGAAAGACGAATTAGCTGCTTCACTGAAGGAGGAACTAGAGAAAAATGCTGCTTTGATGAAAGAAGAACTGGAGAAAAATTCTGCCTCAATGAAAGACGAACTAGCTGCTTCACTGAAAGAGGAACTAGAGAAAAATTCTGCTACGCTGGAGTCATTAATAGATCAGAATGTCACATCGTTGGAACTAAAACTTGAACAAAGTAAAGAGGAATTTGACTCAAAGTTGAAAGACGTCGAGGCGAGGATGGAAATGTTAAACAGAAGAATTGAAGGCAGCCCCTCTACATTGACATCTTCGGTACCGACGCACGGACGTGACTTGCCAACCTTTGACGGCAAAACAGCCTTGGAGGAGTACTTCACCCTGTTTGAGACTGCGGCTGCAGTGCACGGATGGTCAGCAAGCACTAAAGGCTCCATGCTAAGTCTCTCTCTGCGAGGTGAGGCTCTACAGGTCCTTCAGAGCATTCCAATATCGGACAGACAGAATTACGAAGAACTGAAGAAAAACCTAGAAATGCGGTTCGGCCAGAAGCACATGGAGCATGTCTACAGGTCGCAACTGAAGAGCAGATATCAGAAGCCTAACGAGACCCTGCAGGAGTTCGAGGCCGATATCGTGCGCCTGGTTAAGTGTGCTTACCCAACCGTGCCAGATGACGTCTGCGAGAGCCTGGCAATCGACAGATTCCTGGATGGACTTCGAGAAGTGGAGACACAGCAAGCGGTGAAACTCGCTCGACCAAGGACACTCAGCGAAGCCTTGTCACAGGCCCTCGAATTCGAATCAGTAAGGCAGTCAGTGCGTAGTTCAGCTCGCGTGCGTGCTGTGGAGGGCACCAGTGAAGATTCAGGTACGTCGTCGCTGGAGGAATTAGTGAAGAAACTTCTCGAATCAATGAAAACCCGGAAACGAGAAATACGCTGCTGGAACTGTGGCGAGCTGGGGCATGTCAGGAGTCGTTGTTCTAAGCCCCAGAAGTCTACGAGGCCACAGGAAAACTAGGAAGGGTTGACGGAAAGGGGCAGCTGTCGACCCGTGCTACCGAGGCCCCAAAAGCACACGCGAACATTGCCTTACTGGGAAGCCAAACAAATAGCATCCTGGTAGATGGGAAGGTGAATGGGAAAAGTAGAAGGCTACTGTTGGACACCGGAGCCACCATGACGATTCTGAAGCCTGAGGTAGCTCGCTCGAATGGAAAGATAGCTCCAACCAGATGGACTCTGCGGACAGCGACGGGAGCCTTAGTGACTACGCACGGTGAGACAGTGGCCCACTTCCGCATCGGCAGTACCAGCTTCGAACACCAGGTGCTGGTAGCAGACATCGAACGTGACGTAATAATCGGAATGGACATTATGACAAAATTTGGATTCAAACTGGACTTGAAAGACGGCGTGATCAGGATCGGAAACGAAGAAGTCGTACTACAAGGACATGAAGAGGTGTCAGCACGTGCTGTTCTGGCTGAAGACACTACAATTAAGGGGCGAAGTGAGGTAATGGCCCTTGCTAGCCTGGGTTGTGAAGTTCCGGAAGGTCATGTTGCAATGCTGGAGCCTCTGACACTTGATTGTGGGCCCGAACGGAAAGTCTTGGTGGCAAAGGGCCTAGTACACATTGGAAAAGAGATCCCGGTGCGCCTCATGAACATCAACGACTACCCAGTTACCATCAAGAAGGGGAGCTGCCTGGGATATTGCTCCTCTGTGTCTTCAGTAGTTCGACCGACTGAACATGTGACTGCTTTACCACCGCGACACTCGAAGAAATTTGAAGACTTCGTCCATCAAGTGTGTCTGAACGTTACCCCTGATACGCGACGCAAGGAAGTAAGCGACTTGCTTCACCGCTATCAAGACGTCTTTGAGGAGGGAGGCGGCCCAAAAGGAAGAACGAACCTCGTCCAACACCGGATCGACACTGGCGACTCAAGACCCATTCGCCAGACGCCTAGGAGACTGCCCTTAGCGAAACGAGAAGAAGCCGAGCAGATGATCCGTGATATGGCTCAGGAAGGAGTCATTGAACCGTCGAACAGCCCTTGGGTTTCACCAGTGGTTCTGGTGAAGAAGAAGGATGGATCTACTCGCTTCTGCGTCGATTATCGTCAGCTGAACAACGTGACAAGGAAGGACAGCTATCCTCTGCCCCGGATTGACGACACGCTCGACACGCTGGTCGGGTGTAACATCTTCTCGACTTTGGATCTGAAGAGTGGCTACTGGCAGGTGGGACTTCACCCCGAAGATAAGGATAAGACAGCATTTTCCATTGGTTCCGGTTTGTGGCAATTCAACGTGATGCCATTCGGATTGTGCAACGCTCCGGCCACGTTTGAGAGATTAATGGAAAACGTTCTGCGAGGACTGTCTTGGGAAACCTGCCTGGTCTACTTGGACGACATCATCGTCTTGGGGAAATCATTCGCCGACCATCTCAAGAATCTGGAAGAAGTGTTTCTACGTCTGCGAGCAGCCAATCTTAAGCTCAATTCCAAGAAGTGTAATCTACTCCAGAAGAAGGTCAACTTTCTTGGACACGTCGTATCCGGAGAAGGCGTCTCCGTGGATCCAGAGAAAATAAGCGCTGTCAAAGACTGGCCAAGGCCGAAGGACAAAAGCGAGGTTAGGAGTTTTCTGGGACTCTGCACCTACTACCGCCGCTTCGTCCCAGGATTCGCTGACATCGCCAAGCCACTCACCAAGCTGACAGAGGAAGGACGAAGCTTCGACTGGGACCCGTCTTGCCAGGATTCGTTTGAGAACCTGAAGAAGGCCCTGATTGCTGCTCCTGTACTGGGATATCCTCGGCCAGAGGGGAAATTCATTCTCGACACAGACGCGAGTAACGTTGGCATCGGTAGCGTCCTATCCCAGCTCCAGGATGGTCAGGAAAGAGTGATTGGGTACTATAGTAAGGTTCTGTCTAAACCGGAGCGCAACTACTGTGTGACGCGCAGGGAACTCCTAGCCGTGGTCAAGTCAGTGGAGCACTTCCACAAGTACCTGTATGGAAGAAATTTTCTTCTGAGGACAGACCACTCTGCGCTGCTGTGGTTGCTGAAGTTCAAGAATCCCGAAGGGCAAGTTGCAAGATGGATAGAACGACTTCAAGAATACGACTTCACCTCGGAACATCGTGCCGGATCGAGCCACAGAAACGCCGACGCGCTGTCAAGAAGACCCTGCCCAGACGAGTGTAGGCATTGCAGCCGGCTGGAGGAGAAAACTGCAACTGCTTGCCGAGTTACGACAACCGACGACAACTGGAACTGCGACGAGATCTCCAAGGATCAAGAAGAAGACCCGGATCTGAAAATACTGCTGAAATGGAAGAGAGAAGGGAAGAGACCTAGCTGGGCGGAAGTTGCGCCTCTCTCTCGTAGCTTGAAGTCTTATTGGGCTCAGTGGGATTCCTTGCGCCTGGACGGAAACCTTCTCAAGAGAGTCTTGGAGAGTGAAGATGGCTCGTCGAGCAGACTTCAGATCGTGGTCCCCACCAAGAGGATACCAGAGATACTCGGCCTACTACACGACGGAACTTCTGGCGGGCACCTGGGGGTTCGCAAGACTCTGGAAAAGGTTCGGGAAAGATTCTATTGGATCAACTGCAAGGATGATGTCAAAGACTGGTGCAGGAAATGCGTTGTGTGCGCCACGGCCAATGGACCTCATCGCCGAAGGAAGGCTCCCATGAAGCAGTACAATGTTGGAAGTCCGTTTGAGCGGATTGCAATCGACGTCGCGGGACCATTTCCGAGTACCAACGACGGTAATAAATACATCCTGGTCGCCATGGACTATTTCAGTAAATGGGTTGAGGCTTATGCTCTACCCAACCAGGAAGCGACAACAGTGGCAGATGTACTAGTCAAGGAGCTTGTGTGCCGCTTTGGAGTACCCCATGAGCTTCACTCCGACCAGGGACGAAACTTCGAGTCAGCCGTATTCCAGAACATGTGTGAGATGCTGGGAATCAGGAAGACAAGGACGACTGCACTACACCCACAGTCGGACGGCATGGTGGAGAGGATGAACCGAACCATCGGGAAACACTTGTCAAAGGTAGTCTCTGACCATCAACGAGACTGGGACCAGCACCTCCCCTTATTCCTGCTGGCTTATCGCTCCGCCATTCATGAGACCACTGGACTAAGCCCAGCGAATGTGCTGTTTGGACGAGAACTAAGACTGCCCTGCGATCTGAAATTCGGCCTCCGACCCAACGAAGACGTAGTTGGAGATGACTACCTGTCCAACCTCCGGAGAAGACTGGACGCCATGCACGATCGAGTCCGTTCATCTATTCAGGACGCAAGTAACAGGATGAAAGACCGCTATGACATCAACGCTGAAGATGGAGGATACCAGGAAGGAGACCTGGTCTGGCTATTCGACCCTAAGAGACGACGAGGACTATCACCGAAGTTGCAGCGCTCATGGGATGGGCCGTACGTGGTGATGAAGAGGATCAACGACGTCGTCTACCGCATCAGGAGAAAACCAAACGGAAAGCCAAGGGTGGTGCACTTCAACCGGCTTACACCGTACCTGGGAGACTCTGCTAACCAGGAAGTTCGTGTCTGCAGAATACCCAGCGAAGACCAGCCATTTGAAGAGTTCATGCGGCAACAGGAGTTCAGACGCAAGGTCCGTCATGGAGTCACGACTGAGGCGAGGCTGGACCTGTTTGACTCGCCCTCGGAAGGCGCACTGGCCATCTGCGCTGCTCAGGACATCGCGTCATCAGGAGGACTATGTCGTGTTGCTCAGAAGAAGCTAGGCTTGCCTTTGGCTGGAAAAGGCCAGCAGGGAACTGCTGGAGAGACTGTGCATTGCGAGCAGAACAACCGGCATCTGTTCTACTTGGTGACAAAGACTCGCCCCGACGAGAAGTGCAACTACCGGACCCTGTGGAACTGCCTTATCAGCCTACGGGACCATCTACTTCGGCTCAACATTACCCAGCTCAATGTGCCTAAGCTGGGCTGCGGGCTGGACGGATTGAACTGGCGAGTGGTACGGAATATGCTCGAGGAGCTCTTCCAGCACACCGGCATCATGATCACCGTCTGCTGCTTCAACCCTTGGGCCAAGGAAGGACTCCAAAAGACAGTCGACTGCTTCTTCTTCAACCAGGGCAGATGCACGAAGGGGTTCAGCTGTCCCTACCGCCACAAGGGTCAAGAGGATGCTGTTCCGGGACGGAACAGTCTTAAGGAGGGGGCAGTGTAACGAGCAAGGGACCGCCGGCTTTCTGAGAAGCGCAGCGCGAGAAGGTTCTAGAAGCGACCTGGAGGGCTCGACTAGGGCTCGACCGCGAGGGCTCGACTAGGCTCAGCCGGTCGGGTCCGACTGGTCTCGCCGTTTCTAGACCGACCGCCCGCCCCTATATAAGCCGGCAAGCGAGAACCGCGAGTCAGTTATTCCGATATCAGTTTACCGCATTCCGATATCCGAATTCCGTGTTCTGAGTTAACTTCGGTTGTCTCGGCGCTCGACCAGTGATAAATCGCGTTATAAATCGTGTGTGAATCGTGTTATAAATCGACTGTGCGTGTTATAAATTAACTGTGCGCGTGATATTAATAATTGTGCGTTATTAATAAATTAGGAAACTGTTCTTAAAGTGTGTTTTAATTTCCAAGTCTGACCCAGACGAATCCGCGTAGTGTAAAAACGTAACACTATCGTACAGTGCGATCTTAGCGTTTTCGTATTTTCTCCATCTTGAAACCGGAGCTTTTTGAATTATTCTCCTGCCGTGATTTTTACTTCCATGTTTACGTGGTTGTTATGATCGATCATTAATACTCGCATGAACGATAGAACGAGACTGAAACTTTATTGTATTTAACTAAACATAAATGTTTCCTATGAGAGACGGCAACCTAGCACATCTCCCCTTTTATCCACCACCTGCCCCCTCCTGAGTCCTCTTGAGGTGTCTGCGATTACGCTCGTATACCCTGCCACTGGGAGTTTTTATTGTATAGTTTCTGTACCGGCCTACACCGATCACTTCACCACATAGGTCCCATTTCTTGGTGATGGGGTGCTGTAGTCTCACCCAGGAACCTTTCTTCAGGGGAGGCAATTCTTTGGCAGTTGCATCGTATTTTTGTGACAGCTTGCGGCGAGCAACTTCGCGATCGACAGTGTCAGCAGCCATTTGCCATTCTTTCTTGAACGCTTCATGGTGCGCTGGTACCAGCGAGCGTAAAGGATGCCCATATAGCTTCTGCGCCGGTGACCATCCGCATGCTGAAGGTGTATTTCGAAATTCCAACAATCCGGCAGCGTAGGCTTCTTCGTCAAGGCAACCATTTCTCATGCACTTTACAATCAAGGTCTTCATAGATTTGACTGCAGCTTCCGCATGACCGTTGCTTTGAGGAAAATATGGAGAAGACGGTGAGAGGTTGACGTTCCATTGTTTTAAGAACTCCCTGAACTCAGCCGATTTTGCAAACTGTGGTCCATTGTCGCACCTCACTCGAACAGGTACTCCTGTGTCAGCGAATATTTTCCGAAGAGCAGTTTTAATGGCTCGGCTATCGGGGCATCGTGAACCGAATTGGCATATAATGGGCCATCCAGAAAGCCTGTCGACATACACCATAAAATTTTTCCCGCCTGTAGAGAATAAGTCCATCGACACTTCAAAGAACGGCTGCTCCGGCAAGGGATCAAAAATCATTGGTTCCTTCTGAAGGGATGGTCGCATCTTCTGGCATAACTCGCAGCCTTCTACCATATTCTTAATATCGTTCGTTATACCTGGCCAGTAAACGGTTTGTCGCGCTCGGCGTTTTGTCTTTTCGATCCCTTGGTGGGATGCATGGAGTTGAGCCAATACCGATTTTCTCGCTGCTTTCGGAATGACGAGCTGGCAGCCTTTTAATATGAGGTCTCCATCGATTGTCAGGTCACTTTTTACTTTCCAAAATGGGGCTAGCTCACTTTGTAGGTTGTCCCTGCACGATGGAAAGCCATTTTCAATTTGTTTTTTTAGTACTTGATATTCCTCATCGTGTTGTGCAATCTCGGCAATTTTCCCCAATGACTGGTCTTGATACTCGTGGTCTTCTTTCATCAGTGCGACATGACATGCAAGAGAGCTGATTTCTTCATCTTCTGCCAACATGTCTTGTTTTTCTGGGTTACCGACCGGTGCCCTCGACAAACTGTCTGGTATCAAGTGTGACCGTCCGTTCTTCCATACCATAGTGAGGTTGAAACCAGCCAATTTTCCTTTGAGACGTTGTAGGCGTGGGTTTTGAATCTCGTCCATTGTCTGGTTGTTAAGGATCTGGAGCAATGGCTTGTGATCGCAGACAACTGTGAATGAAGGAAGTCCCTGTAGGTACATCCTACACTTCGAAACAGCCCAGACAACACCCAACATCTCAATCTCGATCATGGCATATCTTCTCTCAGTTTCTGAGATAAATCGGGAACCGCACTGTACTAGCTTCCAAGTACCGTTGTGTTCTTGCAGCAGGACGTATCCAAGTCCATTTGTTCGTGATGCATCTACATGAAGTGCGGTGTTCCGGCCCAGTTCGAAGTGAGTCAAGATAGGTGGCTCGGTCAACATTGTCTTGACCTTCTCAAACGCAGCTGAATGAACGGAACTCCACACGAATTCGTTTTTGGTGCTTAGGAGTCCCCGCAACGGATTAGCGGCTGCGCTGATATCCGGAGAGAAGTTGCCTAACTGATTGACCATACCCAGAAATGATCTCAACTCCGTTATATTTCTAGGCTCTCGGAATTTCGTGATGGCCTCGAGTTTTTTAGGATTAATTTTTATCCCTGATTGGCTCACAATGTATCCAACGTATGGAAGTTCTGGTTTGGCAAATACAAATTTTTCCTTGTTCAGTGTAATGGCTGACGTTCTGCACTTGTCTAATATTTGTCTAACACGTGAATAGTGGCTTCTGAAATTTTTATCATAAGCCAAAACGTCATCCACGACTTTTTGAATGTTATCAATACCACTCAGCGCTTCGTCACCACGACGGCAAAATTCATCACCTGAGCTTACAAGTCCCATTGGAGCTCTAAGAAATTGAAATCGCCCCCACGGAGTTAGAAACGTCGTCAACTTCTGACTAGGTTCGTCCAATTCTAGTTGAAAGTACCCAGAGGCGGCGTCCATGGTTGAAAAATATTTATTCCCATTGCCAATATCAGATACGGCCTCCCACGGAGCTTTGAACGGATGTATGGGACGTTTGACATGTTTGTTCAGTTTAGTGAAGTCAACACACACTCGAATTTTGCCGTTCGGTTTCGGTACAACTACTAAAGGACTTACAAAATCGGATGCCTCTTCTGGAGCTGGTCTGATTATATTTTTTGAAACCAAATCATCCAGTTCCTGTTTCACCTGATCCTTCCATGCGAACGGAATTTTCCGTGGGCATGTGATGGCAAATGGGACTGCGTCCTCTTTCAGTTCGACGTGTACTTTCTTCCCTTTCATTGGTTTCAGTGGCTTCGTGTCGAACACGTCTTCATACTCTTGTATCAAACATTCTTTGATGCTGTCAACTTCGTCACTGCTAGGGTTTTCTGGTATTAGACTATTGCCTTCTATTGCCGAAATACGATAGATTGGACGAGGGAAATCATGATGGATTACTCTTAGAGATATTAGAGTCGATCTGTCGACCAGTAATTCCCGAACGCCTCGGCATATGTGAATGTCTACTTTAGTACGACAATCACCGTAACTGATGATGCTGGGGAGTTTACCGATTACATCAATTTTTGCCCCATTCGCAGTTGTGAGCAATAGGTCAGTACGGAAAAGGTTTTTGGAGTCCATTCGGAGAGCCTTGAGGAGACTGATTCCAGCCACGCTGACTTCGGCTCCCGTGTCAGGAATGGCTATACAGTGCGCTGAAGGACGATTACGAAGTGCAGATGAAACTTCAACCTCAAATAAGTGATTCTGTTTCAGAGAAACCCCATTTACCTTCATGTAGCCGATTTGTATGTCATCCTCATTTGAAACTTCTCTTATGGATCCTTTGAGCCGACAAAATTTTGTGTTAGGGTAGTGACCTCGTCTTTTACAGTCGCTACACTCATTTTCTCTCGCTGGACAGTCTTTTAGGGTAACGTGCCATGGATTGTTGCACCGTGGGCATTTTTTTCGCGGTTCTGAAATCCTGGATACATCATTAGAAAGCTTCCTACTCTCCTCTTTTTGTACCATTTCTTCTGCCTCACAGAGTTTCACGACGTCCGATAAAGTACACCAATCTGGCAATGCTTTGCATTTCCTTCTTGTGTGTTCGTCCCTGAGACTTTCTATTATGTTATCTGTTAGACAACGTTCATAGCAGTGTCGACACGGATCCGAAATCTGGAATAGCTTCATTTTCACGCGGTAAAAGGACATGAAGGTTTCACCTTCTTCTTGCTTCCGATTTGTGAATTGGCTCCTCCTAATTCTGCCATTTTCTTTCCGTCGATAGTATTCTTCGAGTTCATCAAGAAGAATTGAATAATCATTCCTTTCAGGGATTTCAAGTATTAATCTGAGAACATCGGATATTTCTTGACTCAGAAAGGATAAGAGGATGGCGCTTCCTTGTTCAGGAGGAGCGTTTTGGGCCCCTTGAGCTTTAAGGTAATTTACGTACCTGCGTCGCCAGTCTAAGAATTGAGCGAACGTATATGATTCTTCCAGATTCTCTGGTTGAGGAATGCCGGAAATCTTCACGCATTTTTCAATATCATTGACGTTTCGATTGTCATCTGTCGGCAGAGGAACTTCAATCGGCCGGGGTCCTTTCGGTTTCGTTAGCGCTTTTGTCAATGTATCTAATTGACTTTTTATAGCGTCGATTGCCGATTCCACTGGTCCCAAACGTTCATCAAGAAGTTCCTCCGTCTTTGTTTTTCTTTTGTTCGGCATTACTACATGTGCTGCGCCATGTTATGATCGATCATTAATACTCGCATGAACGATAGAACGAGACTGAAACTTTATTGTATTTAACTAAACATAAATGTTTCCTATGAGAGACGGCAACCTAGCACAGTGGTAAATGGAAGTATTGTGATCGTCCGAAAAGTCGAATTCGGAAGGGAGGTGAATTTGGAAGACATTTTATATTCCTATACTCATAAACACTTTCTGAACTAAGAATAATTGTCTATCTGTGGTCAGAAAATGACATAAATCGTCATATCTTCGTGAAAAATGAATGAAACTCAATGAAATTTTCAAAGAATGTTGTCCTAGTGATTTTGCAAAATTATCCGTTTCCGGATTTTGGATAACACGAAGTACTTCCAGATATAAGCGTTCAACGTTTTTTCCTATTTCGATTTTTACAGGCTATAAGAGTCAATATTTTTAAACGTTTGAGAGCTTAAAATGTTCGTTATGGCGAGCAGATGACACTTGATTTTTCGGATATTGGGTCACACACCGTATCTTCACGTTATGAGCCTTTTCTCGATTTCGGTATTGCGTATTTTTTATTTTGATGTTTACAGGCCAGAAAAATCAATACATCTGTGACCGTTCGAGGTCTTGAAATATTTGGGACGGCGATTGAATGATGCATGATTTTTATCAAGCGGGGCACATACAGTACTTCCTCGTAATTCGCATTTTCAGTTATCTTGTTTGTGCACTATTGTATATTTGGGCCTCCTTGCCATAAAAATGACTCCATTTCACAAAACTTATTTCGTATTCATTGGATCACACATCGTGCATCCGCCTTATGGCGTTTTACGCTGTTACGATTTTTATAGACCGCAGAAAAATCTTTAACGCTGGCTACCTATAAAAATTATGATGTTTCATGCGTTCAACGTATCCTATTTTTGCTTTTCCTACCTAGTTTTTCAATAACAGTTGCAGACAAGCTTCTTGGTTTTGTAATTGGTTATTCCTGTTACCGACTCAAAGATGGAAGTTGTGCTAAGAAGAAAGAAGTTTACTGGCGTTTGTTGTAGGAAGCAAAACAAAATAAATAGAGCAATATTACAGAGTGTGGAGTTCTCATAATGGAACCTCTTTATACGCACTCCTGACCCAATTCCCCATTCTTAGACCAAGTTTTATCCAATTATCACTCTTTGCACAAGCCTTATCTAATCATTAAATAACGCGCTGATTACATCGTATCTTCTACGAACTGAAGAAAGTTATGTTGGAGGGCTTCGTTAACGTTCGCCAAATATTTTTGCCCTTGTCGCAATCACCCTTTGTTGTCGGCCAAAAACGCGACCGCAATGTTCAACAATAATAATTTCCTCGTAGGTTGTTCTATACAGTGTTAGTTTGAAAAGTAAGGACACGTCTTCCTTTAATTTGATAAACGTTACAGCGTTGTATACCTCGGATTTATTAGAGCGAAACTTTGCGACGCCACTTTTGAATACAAAACTCGAACCGCAAGAGGAAACTTTCGCTTTACCTCGATGCGTAGGAAACTTTTGCGCATTCAGATCCGAGCGGAACAACTTCTCGGATTTATGTCAGGCGAAGCTGGAAATTTGATTTTTCACAACGCAATAAATCGTCAATTCAACGATGTCGAGAGCAAACGCTTGCTGTTTTTGCGATACGTGGTACTAATTCGATGTTTCGACTCGGTACGCTTTGTAAAATGGTAAAAATCGATTGGATAATTTTCTTATTAGGCGTACATTATATTTTTATTATCTGATCACCTCGATACTCATCTGCAATAAATGAAAAAATATTTTTTTTTTAGTAAAAAAATTTTTTTTGTAGTAAAAAATCTTCGTTAGCAAATAAATTTATATCTGGAGTTTTTTTTGTGACTTCATATCACAAAACCTCGGTCTTCGGGCGATGCTGAAATTTAACGAAAATGCTTTGGCGCAAGCGGGCGAAGTATTGTTAAGCGGTATAAGGAAGCATTGTGCTCCGTCTTCAATAACTGGAACCTCGGTCCCAACATCAGCCTTAAAGCTCAGCTCCTTCAGCTCAGAGGCCCTGAGGCGCCAATAAAACGCCCGTTATGAACTTTGGAAGCTTCGACGAGAAACGTGGTTTTCTATGTGAAGGGGTTAAAACGTGCCTTATATCATTGAAACGCCCTATTTCTGGGCTTTTCACTCCTTCTACATCCTGATCTTTATACCCATTGTTTTTTTCCATCCAACGAACTCCGCTATCGAACCAACCTCGAGAAAATATTGCGCTTATCAATTATACGTGAAAAATAGCCCTGTCCGCAGCCTATTTTTTTTAATACAAAAATACTACGCTTTAATATTTTTATGTAATATGATTCTCGGTGAAGGTATTTTACAAGGGCGCGGGAATATTTGAAGAAAAATTCGCACTACAAAAACGGCGTGATGGATCGTAACATAACAGTTTCTGCTCTGGCAGCCCGTCGTTATTCATATTATGATTAACGGCCCCTTAATCAGTGAAATTAATGATTGCTGATTAGCGCCAGATGGGTGGATTCATGCGACGCGAAATTTTCCACCCTCTCGTGTCTCTCGGCCTTCAACAGTAACGATGGGCAAAGCTTAACGAGCGACATCTGCGGCGTACTTGTCTAGACTCGGAGCAGTGATAGCTGAATAGATATCTTTCTCGATGAATTTGATATTGATAAATTTCGACACCAACTATGTGGTTTGGATGGCTGGTGTAAATAGTATAGAGAGAAAAAAAACGGCTATATCACAAAAAATGGAAAAAAAACTGAATAACGACGACATTAAAAAAATAAAATAAATAAATAACAAAATTAGAAAGAAAATAATTATGTACATTATCGCGTGGGAAATCAATTTTCAAATTAGAAAGCTTCAACTTTACTGACAAAAAAATTCGATAAGAGCGCCAATTGGTCAGTTAATGGAGTTTCTGCCATAATGCAGTCATTTTAAATTAATATGGTTTTCTTTCCTTGTTTTTATTTGATCCAACATCTCAGGATCGTCAGCCAATTTAATTCAATTGCCTAAATTTAATTTAATTTTGATTTAATTTTGATTTAATTTGGAAAAATGCGTTTAAGAAGATTTTCGGACACACTCATTCTCTACAATTATTGGTCACCTTGAAGCACCATTCGCTACAAAGTAGTAACAATCCAAGTGGTCATGAGGCACCTAAAACGCACGAATACTCTTTATTGGGGACAAGATTCGGATTGTGGAGGGACTGACCAGACACTGTATCGCTGCTACTGAGCACGTAACGGCCGAGGGTGAAGCCCCAAACATGGAATTAAGTGGGCTTACGACGCATCGTTGCAGCCTTTGTCGAACTAGCCGCCCAACTACTCCTGTGGGAGGATTACCTCGAAGGAGGAGGGGTTACTCATTTATTACCTGTTTACCTCCCTTTTCGAAAAGGGGAGAACGACCCTCATTCGCCTCGTAGGGATAGGAGCTAACACCGGCTAAAGTCACTTTTATTTATGATTCTTCTACCAGCTGAAGACGACCGATAGGAGAAGGCTAACACAATATTGCCTATTGGGATTTGGAGAAGTAATCGATAGGGGATCCGATTGGCAATTATTTTTACTCGGGGTTCATTGGTTTTTCTTATTGAACTAATCCAAGTATGGGACATCCCTAGTGGAATTTCTACAATATGCCTCTTTGTCTGATGACTATCATAAACAGTAATTTCTCTTCTATAATAATTCTGTTTTTTCCCGTAGCGTCCAATTCTCGAAGAGAAAGTGAAATAAAGGAAGCGTTCGTTGAATAACGCGGAACGGAAGGTAACGTAAGCGATCGTAAAAGCCTTTTATTGTTTTCCTCGCACATTTTCACTCCGCCCTGTTTAACATCCGAGAGAAAAACAAATGCTCAACAGAGCTTCTTCTAACTGAAATGTAAGCAAAATTAGGGCTTTCAATTTCCAACAGTTCGCCTCTCGTCCCAAACGAGGAAATCAAATTTCTCCCAAGCGATAGAACGCGGAGCCGAATAAAATTAATCGCTAATCCTCTCATCAGGACTTCACCTTAGAAACAGAGCAGACGCTATTCTGTCGAATTCGCGCTAGTAATTATAAAAGCTGTGAAAACATTTTGGATCAAAAGATAATTGAAGTTGATCCGCCGCTATTCATCATACTAATCCGACGGACTAATCTGACAGATTCATCTTGTAACGAGATTATCGAACGAGCGAATGTTGCATTTTAATCACGCACTAATTGCAGATTAATAACTTTTCCGCTCCGTTTTCCCCCGGATCGTAAAATCGTGAATAGCCAATTTCACCATTGGAAAGGTCAATTGTATGAAAATAGTGCAAAAGTAAATAGCGAATAGGTCGAACATTATTTATTAATTAAATAGATGTTAACATCTGACGTTAAATGAAGAAAAAAATCAATGCGAACGCTCATAATCGTATCTGATAAAAAAGATCGAAAATAACTAAGACAAGATTTAAAAAAATGGATAAGATGGAAGAAATAGTTAAGGCTGTGGACCCTATAGCTCCACGTCGCCCAGAGGATGCCCGAATGGGAGAAAGTGCTCGGCCAGCTAATAAAGAATCGGAGAATGAGTCGCCTGGTTTTCCTCCACCTCACAACCCCTGGACATCAAGAAATAGTTAAGGGAAAACAGAAAAAAACCCAGAAAAATGAAAGAAAAGATCATAAATAAGAAAGGACAAAAAATAAGAAAGAAAAAGAAAAGAAAAACGAAGGATAAAAAATAAGAAAAACAGAAAAAAATAGAAAAACGAAACCAAAAATGAAAGAAAAAAGAAAAGGAAAAAGAATGGAACAGAAAGGAAAGGAAGGGAAATAAAACGAAGGTACAGAAAAATATGAAAGCAAAATGAGGATGGAAAAAAGACAGAAGAGAAAAGAAAACGAAAAGAGACGAAAGAAAAAGGAAAGGAAACTAAATAAAAAGGAACTAAAGATGAAAATAAAAATAATAAGAAAATAAACATAAACATAAAAATACAAACAATAAAGAACAGAATAGAAAAGTAAAATAAATATATAGAAAAAGGAAAAATACTATAAAAAGAGAAAGCAAAAAAGGAAATCGGAAATAACTAGCGAGATAACATTATGGAATAATAATAAATTTATTCCACTGTTTGCCAGGCGAATGGCTACCCGTACCTCAACACTTCAACGTCGCCAAGGCAGTGTCGCCCCTCTTTTGTTACGCTGGTCAAAAAATTGCCAATAATAAGTCATTTATTGCATTTTAAACCGAATTGTTAGACACACGTTAACTAAAAATTATGAAAATCTGTAAAATTCTTCTAGAACTCACATTTCATTCAAAATTGTTTGAATCGTATCGTTCACGCTCTTCTTTTCGAGCTATTTGAGGATGGCATCGATAGATTGATTTGAACATCTTAGTCAATTAAGTCAACTCGATTACGGAGATTCATAGAACTGCAGGACGATTCGGATTACACTAACTCTACTTAAACACAAACGGGAAATAAGATCCAATCCGCGCTCTCCAACTTTTGAGTTTCAGCAATAATCGAAGAACACTCATTAGGCGAAGAAATGGAGCAACTGCTTGGCTAGCGAGAATTCGTCGAAAGCCGAAACGAGAGGAAGAACTATTCGACGATCGGTTCAAATCCTCTATCTCCGTCGTTTTGATCGTGATCGGTATCAAACTCGTTCGAACGGAACTGCTAAAGGGAGAGGTCGAATGCGAGGACGGAAGCTCATTCGTGATTTGTGCCTGAGATGGAGAAGGGGCTATTAGGAAGGGGGAAAGGCCGAGGAGTAAAACAAGACCAACTTAGCACATTCCACAAGCCGAAGCTAAACACTCATTAAACTGTCCAACAAAGTTGTGTTCGAGCGATGTTGGGAAGCTTTAGAAGCCTCGTCTCGCCTTTTGCCTTAGCTCACGCCAAACACATCGCACCCTTTGGCGTTCGACGCGGCGTTTTCTCAAAATTTACGCCGAGTTTAGAGCGAAGTTTTTCAACTCAAGCGCTTCTCCGCACTTCTGCAATTATCTAGCCAATTCGGCCTTCGGATTAGATTATTCGCGAACGTTGTACTTAAAAAAATATTTCGGTTTTAATCGCTCGCGAAAAAAATTCTACCCTCCTGAAAATTTGATGTTTTCGTTTCGGGAATCCGAATATTAAAAAAAAAGAAATAATAAAACCGATTTCAAAATTATCAGCCTTTAAAATAAACTCTGAAAAGGAAAAAATAAAAAAAATTTCAGGAACTCATTCGCCAACTACACATTTTAAGGACTACTTCACTACTCGTATTGACCTGACCACTTCCTGATTGATTGGATCACCTCCCCTAATAATATAAATATTATTTTATAAATATTATTAAATTTTATAAATATAATTACTATTTCTCATTTCCCAAATGATTAAAAGACTTTCCTTTCGCCTCGGAATCGTCTCCAGATTGATCACTTTTTGGAGTCAGAAAAGAGAAAAAAAAAACCCCGCAAGTCAACCATATTAACCTTTTCCTTTTGAAGTCGGTTAAAAAACCTGCAAATTATCGTACAGTGGCTTACTATTCCTTTGTTTCAATAATGCTGTAAGAAGACCATCCATTTATGATAATAATTTGTCCAAATATTTGTGAACGTTTTCACAAAAAAATATTGTTAACTATAATAAGGAGAAACTCCGTAGCAATTATGGTAATTTTAATTATTTTCCTCTTTCTTAATTTTCAAATCGAAAGCTAAATTATTTGCCAAATGGTTCAGATGAAGAGAATGTTCGACGAGCATTACTCTATATCGTTAGGCGAATAACTTTTAATTGGAAAATTAAGAAAAAATAAAATTGTTTAAATTTTCATAGTTGCTACGAAGTTTTCCCTCATCTGTTATCAGGTCGAAGCGTTCTCAAATATTCGGGATAGTTAATAAAGGGAAATTGATGGTCTTGTTTCATCTTAATCGAAGCAAAGAATTATTAAACCACTGCACAGTCATTTTTTGCAGAATGTTTTCATTATTGCGGCTCAAGGATGAAAATTTTGTATAGCTTATTGCAATTATAATCTTCAATAGTCAGCGAGGAACCTTACGATCGAACGCTATTGTTAATTTTCTAACAAACGAAGGCGAAAATAAAAACCAACTGCCATCTGAGGTTTTCAAACCAATTGGTCCAACGGCTTTTTCATATTTCGTTTTTCGATCATCCTCCCAAGACGTTCCTTTGTCCCTTAAGAATCGGAATAATAATGCAAATGTTGCTCACTAGTTGTAAGCTCGGATAAAAGGGAGGATCTTTGAGTAAGAAAACTCTTTCGCTGCTTCGTTGAAAGAATAATTGAATTAAAGCGGATCAAAGGAAATGGCATATTGAAATCCTTTACTGGCCGCTTTCGTTCGAAACAGTTGGAAGAAATTGGAATAAGGGCGAAACGCGGGGGTTTTCTTCTCCTATAGGTCAAAATCTTTTTCATTCTGTATATATCTTTTCTTTTTACGATTTCTTTCGCTTTCATCGGCCCGATGTCTGAACTTCAAAGTTCCTCCAAAGACGCCGTTTGAGATTCGTTGAATCGTTTTCCTCCCGGGTTTTATCTTATTTACTACGCTTTAGAAAAAATGGCAAATTCATTTGTTGTATGTTGAAAATCCGCGAGCGTCTATTGTCTAAATAAATGAGTAAATGTAATTTGTAAGTATTGATTGGAAAGAAATGCTGAAAAAACCGCACGTGATTGACCTTTATAATCAATCGCGTAAAAAAAAGGGAATTTCTCTTGAGTAAATCGCTATAATATTCAGTTAAATCTTTTATAGTTTCTTACTAACAATTACTAAATTCAACAAAACAAAATTCAACACCACGAATGAAACGCTTCTATGTTTTCAAATGAACTTCCGAGCAGTAAAATCGACCAACGTAAAAAGGAAAAAATTGAAAAATGTTAGGTAGGAAAAAATTTCCAATTTTCTATTCTCTGCCCTTCGAACTTCCTTTCATTCGACCCTCGCTCTGGCTTAGCAGCTCTTGCCATCGATAGCAAGCGGAAAAAGGCCCCGATTGGAAATTACGGGAGACAAGGGTGGAAAATGTTCGAGTATGCGAGATTGTAGCTGCTGCTTGAAATTCCCTACTAACTACGGAAGGTACGTTTACAATTAGCCGAGATCACTCTTCTGTCTTTCTCTGCATTGCTCGCAAGCCCATGGGTGGAAAAAGTCGACGGCAGAAGCAATTTGTGATCTAGGTCCACGGGAGAACGTGAGTCGACTGTATTGGCAGAGAGTAGGTAAGCGGTTTAATCCTGCTTAATACAGCTTCCTGACCCAACCATTGGCTACTAGTGCGCTCGTATTTTCGTCTTCACCGCCAAGGAAAATATTTCGATCATTATAACTAACCGTTGGAAATACGCTGCGTTTGGATCAACCAGCATTTTTATTTTATTCATTCATTTTTTTTTTGTGACTATTTTCCAATATAAAAATTTCGCCATTGCGTTGTCAACTTCTTATTAACTATTAACTCATAACAATTCACTTATAAGCTAATTTCAAAAAATAAGACTGTAGCGGCTAAAACAAGTTTCTACGGCAGCAGAAGCAGATCTTTATGAATAATATCCGATGGAAATTAATTGAAATGAAATCTTTACGACTTTACTTTTCAACCGCTAGTTCGGCCGACATTTCGATAGCTCTCCGGCCTGATTAAAATACTTCCAACCGAGTCAATTACTTCATCAATTATTCCTCTCACGAAGAAAATTCTCGATAAGTAAACTCGCCCGTCCTTGTGAACTTAGCCTTTGTAATAGTATTCTCCCTTCGGCCCCTTGCGGGCTCCTTTTTTCCAATATAAAACTTTTCCAATTAAAGGTGAACTATTTTCATTGCTCTTTTGTTCTCCCATTGAACACTCTCGAGTATAAACATTTTGCCAGCCATCTATTCGGTTGCTATCGATCGAATTGAAGAGGTCCACGAGTCGGTACGAATCGAACAAGATACATTTTTGCATTTTAAGATATTGCACTCCCTCTAGTCATAACAAACCTTAAAAGTCCAGGAACTCCTTTTGGAAAGGTTGGTACGTCGTGATTCTTGAGCTACATTTGGATGAAAAAAACTTTTCTTCAACTCTTTTTGTTTGAACCGAACTTTTGTATTGTCGAACTTCTATTGGTTGGAATAAACTGTTCGAGTTTTTGAACTTTTTTTAGTGGAAAAGATATTTCATACTCTTCAGCTGATTTTGGTCGGAACACGCTTATCAAAAAATAAAATAATAATAAAAATAAAAATATATAAAATAAATAAATAATAAAATATATTCTATTCTATTGTATTAAATTCTCCAACTCATTGTAGTTGGAACAAGCTTCGTAAAGTCTCGAACTCTTTTTATTAACGAAGTTTCAATTTTTAGAACTTTTTCGGTGATAACAAATTCTTTCAAGCGTTGAGCTTCATTTGGTCGAAATAAACTTTTCGAGCTCTTGACCTCTCTTTGGTTAAATATCTTTTTGGTTCACTTTTGTAGTATTGAACTTGTCTGGGTTGGAACGAACTTGAGCCGGTTAGGCTAGAACAAGCCTTTCTCTCGTACTCGTTCTGGTGGGAACAAACCCAATTTCTAGCCATCCCTGCATTTGAATCTAGTCCCCTATTTA
The DNA here is from genome assembly GCA_037159825.1 of Tupiocoris notatus. Classification (NCBI taxonomy): domain Eukaryota; kingdom Metazoa; phylum Arthropoda; class Insecta; order Hemiptera; family Miridae; genus Tupiocoris; species Tupiocoris notatus. The sequence goes on along the minus strand of JASJUZ010000035.1, from coordinate 77,050 downwards.
TTTATATTTATTAGACTCTAGGTTCAAAAAGCGGACTGTTTTAGAAAATTCCCTGTATGTACCCAATAAGTTACCATTTCTCTGATATAAATAAGACCTAAATACTTAGCCATTAACTCTTTTAACGTTTTAGATTCACGACAATCCCAGCCTTGTGGAGCTATTACAGGACCTATTTTTTTTTTAAACTTTTATACAGTAGGTATTCACTATATTATATACATTATTTATTGTTCCCTATCGGCGAACGTGATCATGCTCTGCTGTTAAAAATAACTGTTAAAAATATCGATCGTTAAAAAATAACAGTTAAAAATATCGATAATAGCGAATGATTGACAGATGTTCCCTGAAGAGGCCCAGAGTGGCGAAAGCGCTAGTAATATATAAATGCAAAATGAGATAACGTCGCCAACAATGTCTCAACCTCAACCCGACGTCGAATCAAACCCAATTTGGTTGGAACGAGCGTTTTGAGGTCTTGAACAATTTTTGTTCGAATATCACTTAAAATATTTTGAACATGTAACAACTTGAAGTTGTTACAAAGCTTTTTAGTTCACAACCTGGTTTTGGATGTAGCACAACTTTGGAATTCTTGAAACGTTTCGCTTTAAACAATTTTTTCCGAGGTATTGAATCGCTTTTGCATCGAAATAGTTTTCAACATGTTGTTTGAAACTTGTCGAATTCTCATACTATTTTTCGTTGAGCCAGTGAAGAATTTTGAGCTCTATTTCGTCGGCACTAACTTTTCGAGGGTGGACCGTTCAGATTGTGTTGAAACAATCCATGGCTGGATCTTATCACATCCTCTTCTTCCACCGAATTTTGAGAAATTTCCTCCACTCTAGAGTTGTCCGTTCACTGAATACGCCCTTCTCGGGCTGAACTAGGAAACTGGTGCGCATGGAGATGAATGTATGCACTGTTAAAGTTCCGTAGACCGTGTCTCGATGGACGGCGCGAAACTATCCGGGAAAAGCGAGCGAACTACGTATAGACGGGACATTAAAAGGGCCCCGGGGATGTTTTATTGCTTTTTATGCTTCTGAGAGCTCTAAGAGGTCTCAAGACTGTCGTAATCCGTCGGTCCCAACGACTCCGGCCCATCGGCGTCCGGGATAACAGGAAAATTCATCCCAAGATAATACGGAAGCAGGGTTCCATCTTAGCTAGGGTTCGTCCGAAATGATTATGTATCCAAATAGGTGATCCGCTTAACCGTCTCCTAATTTCATACAAGAGCCTAGCTAATGCCGAATTTCGCGGTTTAGATTTACTGTCACGCATTTTCAACCGAAGGAAAAATTATGATCCTCTGTGACTATAGTTTTTTCGAAGTAAACGGAAGCACTACATTGAATTTTCAACCAAACTTTTTTCTGTTCGTATTTGGGTTTTTTCAGTTTCGAAGCAGTTGAGCAACAGAATCGAATTATTATATCGTTGTACTCTCGTGATTCAAAACAAACAACCTGCTTGACCATTCATCCGTCGAATGAGGTTCGTAGAATGCTGAAAATTGTTTCGTTTTTAAGAATATTCCCACTTCAGACAGCAATGAAATTTACATTTGACGAATTAACAAAATTTTCGGACGGTTGCCATATCGTGATCGTATGAGCCTGTTCCAAGCTCTGATGAAGAAAATATATTTTTCAAAAGTTTGGCGAAGGAACAGTGTACTTCTATCCCTGATTAATCGACTACATACATTTTAAGGGTCGATCAACCGTCATAATACATCCGATCTGGAAACTGATACATATTATGCAATGCGGCTGCTCAAGCATTTCGCTTGATGGCGAAATAAATGTCCGGGTTGATTGAACAGCTGAACCGCCTACTGAATATAAGTGGCGAATGCTATGTTTGCAAGACGTTGAGTTTCGTAGAATCGGTGGAAACTCCCCCAACGCACACGCTCCAGTGTCACACGTATCTGTCGACTTGGCTGACTTCTCTTCCGTACCATAATCATACCCGCGTTGCAAAAGGCGGCAAGTTCATGCCCTTCCTCTCCACTCCATCTTTATTCCCCTTTCGGGCTATTTAGCTATCGCTCTCACGTCCCAACTTCCTCCCGACCAATCGGAGCCTGAGTGCTTATAATATTCCGAACACTCCTCGTGTACTCCTTCCAATTTTCCCCTCATACGTAGACATCAATTGCGATTCTCCTTTGGCCCTTTCCGAGAATTCGAGATGTTTCTAATCTATTCCTGTTATTCCTACACGTATCGCCATGTACAACGTTCGCTGTACAGAATTTCGGTACATGCGAAATAATCTGCGGGTAATAAACTAAAATATTAGGGAGTTTTGGCTTTTACGCGAGCGTTTTTGGTTTATTATCCATTAATGAACCATTTAAATCTCCCAAGAAAAAAATATTCCATCATCAACTCCGTCAAAATTTGATGTCTGATTTTTACGTGTCTTTTCAAGGCATGTAGAATCCGAATACAAAATAAAAAATCGTATCCGCCCGTTGTACGCAGTCAACACATTCCTCACAAAACTGTAATTGCAAACTTTTGAAATTTCCATCAAAAATCAATCGTGGCATCACGATTCTTTAACCAAAAACCGACCTCAATTTTAAGGGTATTTTCTGGATTTTTTGAGAGGAAGAAAATTCTTATTTTACAACGTTTTTCAGAAAAAAAATCACAGCAAAGGATTGTATCGTAGTTTATAATTTCTTTCTGTTTAATAATGATTTAAGAAGACTATCAATTTGTGATAGTAATTATTTCCAACATTTGTGAACGTTCCCACCGAAAAACCGATTGGTAACTAATGAAATTTATGGGAAAGCTTACATTTTTATTTTTCTTAGTTTCCAAATCAAAAGCTAAATTTTTTGCCAAACGATACAGCTGGAGAGAGTGTTTGACGACCATTCCAACGAGTATAGAACGATTTTTATTGCTCCAAGAAATTTCGACTAATGCCAAATTTGTGAAAATCTCCAAGTTCAACACAAAATCTGAGATAACTCGAGAACCGATAAAGCTATTATTAATCTCGCAATGGTCTCATTCGATTCAGCGTCTAAAAATCTATAGATATTGAAGCCAAATAAACCTTTTTCTGGAAAACGTTGGAAAATAGGAATTATCTCCCCCTCAAAACCCCCCAAAAATACCCTTAAAATTGAGATAGCGATTTGAGTAAAGAATTGAGCCGTTTTCAGACCAAGATTGATTTTTGGTGAAACTTTTAAGAAGTTGTATTTTATACCTACCTAGTTTTGATAGTCTTCTAAAATCGTTATTGAAGCGAAGGAATAATAAACGACTTTACAATCATTTGTAGCATTTTATCACGGTGGCTGTGAGTATTGGTTACTTTTTAAAGTCAAACGCTCCTAATTAATAGATACCTCATATGAACCGTGGATTTCGGTCTCTATTAGAGTATGATTTTAGAAAGCCTTTATGATTAGGTATTTTTTAATTTATGTAATTAATTAATTTTTTTTGTTAATGGAGTTGTTCCCAAATAATTGGCTTAATTTACTTATATATGCTGACGTGTATACATGTAAAAAATCAAGTTACCACACGTCGCTTGAGCCGTAAATAATTTAAATTCCGATATCGGACTTCGCTAAACATTACTTCAAGACGATAGGCCCATCTTTTTAGCTGTCGTTTGCTCTTAACACATTTTTCTCGCTGTCTAAACAAAAAATATCAAAGGCAGCGCAAATATTGTGCAGAACCAAGTGGGGGAAGTTCGCGGGTCGAATTCACCCTCCGTTTCGAAATGAATTTCCTGTCAATTCCAGTCAGGAAAGGGAAATGAAATGCGGCGGGGGAACCGAAGGCTCTCGGATCGGGAAACGTTGTTTGCCATTTCGGAGAACTTTATTGACACATTGCGCAGACGGATTGATAACTTATTCCTTCCGCGTTCCGATCGCTGACAAGGTGATTTTCGGATTTTGGGACTGAAATGCATTTGCAACTAACCGGAGAGGAGATCATTTGAAAATAACATTATGCTCGCAATCAAAATGCGATTTCAAGTGTTGGTTACGCTAGTATGGACTAATTGATCGGTAAATAAGATACTCAGGAAAAATAAAATGATCTAAATTAAGGTATATTCGTTACCTTATCCTTAATAATAAGGTAATTTTTTTTCTCGAACTTTTTCAATACCTATTTATTTTCCGACCCCTATTAAACATCTTCCGAGAATTTCTTCTTGTTTTCTAATCACTCAGAAAATCCGGTCTGATCAATGGTATTATACGGAAAAACTCAGAATCAACTATTGTAATTTTTATCATTTTTATTTTTCTTAATTTCTAAACTAAAATCTGAATTTTTCGCCTCACGGTATAGTTGAAGAGAGTGTTCGACGAGAATTCCATCGAGTGGAACGATTTTTATAGCTCCAAGAACTCTCGAGTTATACCCTCGTGTCGAATTTCTGAAAATCTCCTAAATTCGACACAAAAGCTGCGATAATTCGAGAACCAATAAAGCTATCGACCCGGCGATCGTTTCATTCGATTCAGCGTCCAAAAATCTATAGAAATTGATACCCAGTAGACATTTTTCTGAAAAACCTTGGAATATACGAATTTTCTCTCCCTCAAAACCCCCCAAAAATACCCTCAAAATTGAGCTAGCAATGTGGTTGAAGAAAATCGCCGTTGCGAGAACGTGATTGATTTTTGGTGAAAATTTAAAAAATGTAGCTATTATAGTTTGGCGGGAAAAGTGTTGACGGCGAACGGCGTGCGTTCACAAATGTTCGGAATAATTACTATCACTAATGGACAATCTTCATAAATCATTATTGAAGCGAACGAATAATATACCACTGTACAACCATTTGCAAATTTTATTTATTTATTAATTTTTTTATTGGTTATTCGGATTTGAAAATTGTTTTTCGACGTAAATCTTCCGTACGTCCGTTTCAACGGAGATGACAAATTACAATATCGATATGGCGGCAATATCGGCAGATTTCTAGGGCCAATTGAAAAGGCATTCGCCGACATTGCTGTGGGCCGACAACGTTCGTTGCCGGGTAAATGTGTCTCGAAGGGCCGATTGCCGACACCGCGATTCCTGTGCGAGAACTCTTTCGTATACGAGTCAGCAGCTTCGGGCTCATATAGATGGAAACGGAGGGCGTTTACTCAACCAATTTCGGCCATTTGCGTTGCAGCCCTGCGAGACCTGTGCGCAGTCAATCTCGCAAACTAATTTCCCTTCGGGGGCTATAAACCGGGAGCACGAGTTCCGCTAGCAGTAGACACGAGCATTCATTGCTTCCGTACAATACGGCCGTTTCAACCCCAACAGCGGAAGATTATTGGGCGTTAGACGTCAGCGAAGTAGCCAGGTCGCCGTTGAGTCTCTTTCGTTCAGTTGACATTGCAATTTCACTGCGGAATTATCGGCGGAACTGGAATTGCGACACCTTTGGAACGTAAATATTTTCTTTTATCGAGGAGGCTTTATTCAGAAAAGTGAACGACCGAAGTATTTGTCGATAAAGTAACTATTCTCTTTCAAAAATGAGCGACAGTGGATTCTGAGATAAATTCATTCATTCTACCATCAGATAAGTTTAGCTATTGCTCATTTTTTTTTACACGAACAACCAGTTTTGGTTTATTATTCGATAATAAAATAATTTATCGATTTATAATAATTTATTATTCAATAATAAACCATGTTAATCGCCCGAGAAAAAAATTTCTAACCCCCTCAATATTTGATGTTTTACGATTCAAGGCATGTAGAATCCGAATATCCCATTAAAAAAAATTCGGTCTGTCCGCCGTACGCCGTCTACACTCTTCCGGCCAAACTGTAATAGCTAAATTCTTGAAATTTTCACCAAAAATCAATCTCAGTCCTACGACGGCCCAATTCGTGAACCACATCGCTGGCTCAATTTTAAGGATATTTTTGGGGGGTTTTGAGGGGGAGAAATTACATATTTCCAGTGTTTTTCAGAAAAATCTATACTTGGTAGCAAATTATATAGATTTTTGAACGCTGAATCGAATGAAACCATCGCGGGCTCGATAGCTCGTTTGGTTCTCGAGTTATCGCGGCTTTTATGTCAAATTTGAGCGATTTTCAGAAATTTGACATGAAGGTATATCTCGAAAATATCTGGAGCTCTAAAAATCTTTCTATACTCATTGGAATGGTCGTCAAACACTCTTCAGCTGTACCGTTAGGCAAAAAATTTAGCATTTAATTAGGAAATTAAGAAAAATAAAAAAATTACAATAGTTGCTACGAAATTTTTGACGACAGTTACCAATATGTTTTTTGGTGGGAACGTTCACAAATGTTCGGAATAATTACTATCACAAGTGGATGGTCTTCCTAAATCATTATTTCAGCGAAGGAATAATAAACCACTATACAACCATTTGCACGTTTTTCCTATTGGTGTTCAATTCTGATGCGTCTTCGCTCTTCAATGTCTTCTCTTAGCGTTACGATCCTTAGGCAATTTGAAAATGCTATTTCCCAAAACAAAATTAGAACCACCTTTCTCAGTTCTTGCTTCTTCTCCAGCGGGTTTTTTCTTCGAAAGGAATTCCATTAGCGTTTTTCTCTAAGAGAAGGTATTTCGTCTCAACGGATTACAATAAATTGATTTCCTTAGCAACATGACCCTTCGCAGTGGGAAGGCAAGGGTTAATTTTCCGATAGATGTAAGGGACGAAGGGTAGGTCGACTGAGTCGTCGATCCGACGATCCTTTGACTCCAAGATCATCTATTTTGAGAGGATTTGAGCGGATTTACAAATCACCCTCTGAGTTCTTTACTCAAAAAGCTTGAATAACGGCCTCAAATTCATGAACTAGTTTTGGTCAGAAAAACAATCTGAGTTCGAGAACTAGTTTTGATTGGAACAACAATTTCGAGTTTACGAATTCGTTCCGCCATAATTCTAAGTTATTGAACTTGTTCTAGTCAGAAAAAAAAATTAACTCTTGAACTCGTTTTGTCAGAAAAAAAAAAAAAAAAAAAAAAAAAAACAACAACTGAATTATTGACTTTGTTTTATCCAGAAAAAAATCGAGTTGAACTAGTTTTAGTTGGAACAATTTTTAGAGTTTTCAAACTTGTTTTGGTCGGAAGCACAATTTCAAATATTTAAACTATTTAATTTATAATTTCCATACTATTTTATCTATTATTTAATTTTTTTTCAATTGAAATTAATTGGAATCTTCAAACTCCTTATGGTTGGAACAAGCATTTTGAGGCGTTGAAGTGTTGGTCCGAACAACCGTTATTTGGAGTTTTCGATGGAACAACTATATTGTATTCTTGAACTCGGCGAAAAGTGCGAAGAATATGTGGCGAGGGAGGTGAATTAAAACAGCGCCGTTGTTTATAGAAGTCAGCGGCTCAAGGGCTAAAGCTGAAAACAGCTAGGAACCTCATTCCGAGCCGGAATCACGGTACGGATGATAGCCTACAAGAAATAAAGGGTTAAGCCGTTAGCCATTCAACCTCCTTCTACATCTACACTGCCGACCATCCAAAACTGCAGACTTTAATTACCTGCTTCAAGGGGCGAGGGTTGGTTCATAAATGGACGTGGGACGGAAAACGAAAACTCCTTCTCATGAGTAGATTATTTTTCAAATAGAGAGATTCCCAGATAGGTCGGACAACTTATTTTGAAAAAATGAACTCATAGTAATTTTTTTTCTATTTTTCTAATTTCTATTTTTTTCGATTTTTTTTCTGGATAAAACAAAGTCAATAATTCAGTTTTTTTTTCTTTTTTTTCTGACAAAACGAGTTCAAGAGTTAAATTTTTTTTCTGACTAGAACAAGTTCAATAATTCAGAATTCTGGCGGAACGAATTCGTAAACTAGGTTTTCGCTTAACAAGCCATTATGGTCACTATCATGCGAAAATCCAATAGGTACCAAAAGATCAACGGAATTAAACTTGCTCCTCAAAACTCTTAGATTTTTCAGACATCACGAACATGAGGAACATGCAAAGGAAAAAATAAACGTACCAGTAGTAACATGTTCAGAGAGAAAAAAAAAAAACGCTGCAAATTATTGTACAGTGGTTTATTATTCCTTCGCTTCAATAATGATTTAAGAAGAATTTATCCATTAGATTTCTATTAGTCCACAGCCCCATAGGCTCCAGGCTGAGGACCCTATGGCTCCAGGTCACCCTGAGGATGCCCGGATGGGCGAAAGTGCTCGGCCAGCTAATAAAGAATTGGAGAATGAGTCGCCTGGTTTTTCTCCACCTCACAACCCCCGGATATTGTAATTTTAATCATTTTTATTTTTCTTAATTTCCAAATTAAAATCTGAATTTTTCTCCATACAGTATAGTTGAAAAGAGTGTTTGGCGAGCATTCCAACGAGTATAGAACGATTCCTGTAGCTCCAAGATCTCTCGAGTTATAGCCACATGCCAAATTTCCGAAAATCTCCCAAATTCGACACAAAAGGTGCGATAACTTGAGAACCAATAAAGCTATCGACCCTGCAATGGTCTCATTCGATTCAGCGTCCAAAAATCTACAGAAATTGATACCAAATACGCATTTTTCTGAAGAACCTTGGAAACTAAGAATTTCCCCCCTCAAAACCCCCAAAAATACCCTTCAAAATGAGCTAGCATTGTAATTCAAGCATTGTGCCGTTGTGAGGCCGAGATTGATTTTTGATGAACATTTCAAGAATGTAGCTATCATAATTTGGCCGGAAAAGTGTTGACGGCGTGACAGGCAGAATTTTTTTACTGGATATTCGGATTCTACATGCCTTGAAACGTAAAACATCAGGTTTTGAGGGGGGTTTGACAATTTTTTTCCTTGGGCGATTACAATGGTTTATTATTGAATAATAAACCAAAAAAAAGTTCAATCGCAATACAACCCTTCTCATGCCCTTTAACATGAGGCATTTCGGTATGACGTTCCTCTGATTCGGCGAACGGCACGTGATTAAAATCGAGTTAAAAATAAACGCTTCCAGTGTACACACTAATGAAGCCTTTGAACCAGTTAACGGGCGATTTTCCCCCAAATCCTACAAATCCCGATAATGTGTCGATTGAGAAGATCCAACCGTTAACAGGGAAGGTGGAGAACTGACAATTTCCTACCAATCGGTTTCCGGCGAAAGGAAACTTTTATAGAACTTTTTCAAAAGCTCCTCCGCCGGTCGAGCGATTTCTTCGCTCCAATGTAGTGGATGATTCGTTATTATGACGTATTCCCGCCGACCAGCTAACTCGGCCGAACTACAATACAGGCAGGTTCCGAGGTGTTTTCACGAGTTGCTAAACCGTCCGAGGGAGTGACCTTGTTTCGAAACATGCCACTCAACTTAGCAGGTGAAGCTGTCGGAAGCTGCAAGTTTCGAATCCTTTCTTCGCTTACTACAGTCGCAAGCGTGAACGCATTCTTGGCCGAGTTTGATTGCGATCTGTACTACATCGACTATACTATGCGAAAAACGCTGCAAATGATTGTACAGTGGTTTATTATTCCTTCGCTTCAATATTGATTTAACCCTTTAACAGCCAGGTCAAAGATTCTGATAAAATTGATTTATTATTAAATAATAAACCATTGTAATCACTCAAAAAAAAAAAAAAAAAAATGTCCAACCCTCCCTCAAAATTTGATGTTTTACGTTTCAAGGCATGTAGAATCCGAATATCCAATAAAAACGCTGCAAATTATTGTACAGTGGTTTATTATTCCTTCGCTTCAATAATGATTTAGGAAGATTATCCATTTGTGATAGTAATTATTTCGAACATTTCTGAACAATACCACCGAAAAACAGATGGTAACTATAGGGGAAAACTCCGTAGCAACTATTGTAATTTTAATCAATTTTATTTTTCTTAATTTCCTGATTAAAAGCTAAATTTTTTGCCGAACGGTACAGCTGGAGAGAGTGTTTGATGACCATTCCAATGAGTATAGAACGATTTTTATAGCTTCAAGAACACTCGTGACAAAATTCTGAAAATCTCCCAAATTCGACACAAAAGCTGCGATAACTCGAGAACCAAACAAGCTATTGACCCCGCGTTTTTGAAGGCCTCAAGGAGTGTTTGATATCAATTTATATTGATATCAATAGATTATTTGACGCCTGATCGAATGGGACGATAACGGAGTCGATAGCGAAAATGGTTCTCGAGATATTACAGATTTAATTGGAAATGTTCGAGATATTCGGAAAGATGGTAGAACTCGATCATTTGTAAAGCTACAAAAATCGTTCTATACTCTTTGGAAAGCTCAATCTCATTAGCTGTTTTGCTAGGCAATTAATTTTACTTTAAATGAAGCAATTGTGAAAAATAAAAATATTTGAAATTACGATAGTTGCAAAGGGCTTCACCCTAATTTACCAACAATATAAATTTTCAGTTAATAGCCGTTCATTAGAGTTTTCATCATATCATATCAGGTAAACGGACGGTCTTTCAAATTCACGATGGAAGGAAAGAAATACCACTGTACAATAATTAGAATAACGTTCTTCACTTATTTGCTCTTGCAATTCAATAAATTTGTGGCAATATGACCTAGTTGACCTCGAAGTTTGACTCATTGACCTTATGAAATTCGCATATCACAGATCTCCGTCTCTTTGTTCGGCTCTCTCGAGTTATCGTTTTTGAATAAAACCTCTCTCTCAAACCCAGAGACCTTTCTTCCAATGTTTAAACCGTTCAGAGAAACACTAGAAAATGCTTATTAAATTTCACCGCGGCGAATTTTCCCTCGAAGATGCGAGTTGGAACAAACGAAACGCGATGTGCCAACTTGAGAGCAGGAATTTCAGTCGGAGCAATCCGAGCGAATCCCGCAAAGGGAGGTAATTTGAATTTAAAAATCCTCCCGTCCGCGTAAGGGGAGATCAAGAGATGTAGTATGTTCAGTCGAAGGGGCGAATATTTGTCGGAAGGCGCAGGTGAAAGGTCTCCGGATTGTCGGCAGAGGAATGCCAGCTATGCTCGCCATCGCCTTTGCGAAGGGAAACCTGCAGGCCCTCGGTATTCGCAGGAACTCGTTAACCTTCTACGGTGGCAATGAGGGAGACGCCGAGTTTCTCGACGTTTGAAAGCGAAGATAACAGTTCCTTTTTCTCCGCCCGCTTTCTCCACCCGAATCCTCCGAAATCACCTTCAAAACCTCTCGAGTTACCTCTCTCAACGCGAGAAAATTAGACTTTACGTCTTCCTAGGCGAAGGGAAAACGCTGCGACCGTGGATAACTCAGTGTCGAGCGTTTGAAACGTTTCTCCAACCGAAGTCGGCGCCAACGTTGAGTTGAATTCCTCCGCAGGATTGAGCGTTTCAGAATGGTATGACCCTTCAAGGGTATTGTTTCTATGTGTTTTTATAAACCGTTGTAATTGGAGACATTTTTTTCCTTCCCATTTTTAGGTATTTTGTAAGAAGAGGAGAGAGAGAAGAAATTTATTCGGTAAGTTTCACAAAAAATTTAACAGCGTATAAGACTTGCAGTATAACACTTGCGTATAAGACAGGCAGAGCCTGTATGTGGACGGACTAGAACTGCAACGACTACTCAAATTAAAAAACAAAAAAACAAAAAAAAAACTAACAAACATGTTGACGTAACTTCTTATATTTATATAGATAATGTTCGAGACTAGAAATATTAGGAATAGGAACTATAACCCGCGTCTTACACCCGAAACTTGGAGAGCTTTACTGTAGTAAATTATCAAGCAAAAAATAACTTATTTCTGTTGGCTCAGTTCAATAATCAAATGAAGCTTAGATTCAAAGGGTATTTTAAGAGTTTCGATGAGAGGATGCTCTATGTTTTTGCAACTAAGGCGTGTTCAATATCAATTTCAATAGATTTTCAAAAAAAAAAAAAAAAAAAAATTAAAAAAAAAAACTCCGAATAATGAGCCGTTTTGTGAAAATTGAGTGAATTTGAATCTCGAATAAATTTTTCGCACTCTCGTTCGCAAAAGTTTCCCTTCTTAAAATGGTTTATTATCGAAAACTCTAGCGTGAAATTAATTCTCTCCAGATTTAAAATCGGTCGCATTTCACAATCGGTTATGAGCGCACGTGTGCCTCGATATACGAACGCACACGCGTACAATAAGAACATTGGCGCGCTAAGCCTTTACTCTATTGATTCTCATCAAGGAGGCCGTAGAACCCCGGGCCCAAGCCTCACCATCCGACTACTGATGTCTCAACCCTTTTCTTCCGTAGCTCGCAACTGTTCACACAAGGGTACGAATACGAAACCGTTCGACGCATAGCTCCGTCCCTTTTGCTCTCCTCACTCGCTCTATATCCCTCTCGCTCGCCAGCGTACCTTTCTCACACTTCGCAGTTTCCTCTATCCTCTTAACCTCCACTTCTTCTTCTTCTACTTTTCTAACGGCCGTAGTAATAAAACTCAGGTGACACTAACCCCCAGGCCATTAGTTCATTTCAAGCTTGGAACTTTTTTCCGGCCCGTTCCTTCCATCGGTGCTACAGCCTGCTACTCCGACGTTGCCAGTCGTTCCGTGATGAACGCTCTTCCGACATTTTACGACTTTTTATTCTCTCCTCTTCCTCTTCACTTTGTTGAAAAAATGTCGAGATTTTTCGTTTCGAAAAATTTCACTCTTTTCTCCGCTTGTCTAATCGAGCGTCCCGTTGCTAGACTATCACATAATAAGAGTATTTTTTCCCTTTTGGTCTGCGATCAGTGAAATGATACAATACCGGTAATCAACAGCTAATGAAGATTGAAAAAGGAAAATAAATATCGAGTTTGAAGGTTGAAGTTGAAGTTGAAGGTTGGAGTTGAAGGTTGAAGTTGAAGGTTGAAGTTGAAGGTTGAAGTTTAAGTTGAAGGTCGATGTTGAAGGTTGAAGTTGAAGGTTGAAGTTGAAGGTTGAAGTTGAAGGTTGAAGTTGAAGGTTGAAGTTGAAGGTTGAAGTTGAAGGTTGAAGTTGAAGGTTGAAGTTGAAGGTTGAAGTTGAAGGTTGAAGTTGAAGGTTGAAGTTGAAGGTTGAAGTTGAAGGTTGAAGTTGAAGGTTGAAGTTGAAGGTTGAAGTTGAAGGTTGAAGTTGAAGGTTGAAGTTGAAGGTTGAAGTTGAAGGTTGAAGTTGAAGGTTGAAGTTGAAGGTTGAAGTTGAAGGTTGAAGTTGAAGGTTGAAGTTGAAGGTTGAAGTTGAAGGTTGAAGTTGAAGGTTGAAGTTGAAGGTTGAAGTTGAAAGTTGAAGTTGAAGTTGAAGGTCGATGTTGAAGGTTGAAGGTTGACCATGAAATAATAATAGTAGTTCTATTGAAAAAGTATCAATAATCGAAAAGAAAATGAAATTTACCAAGTTGAGAAACTAGAAATTACTTGTAAAAAAATTGTCAATATTATAATATTATATTGATAACAAAAGCATGTAGTTCTCCTCAATCCGCCAATTTTGGAATCTCGTCTTAGAAATGAAATCGGTTAAAATCACCGTGCAATCCTGTGCATCCCTGTTCGTGGAAGGTGCCTATCTCCGGCTACGAAGGGAGCGGAGTTATTTGTAATACGGATAGTAGCCATTTCGGCGGCGGGCAGGGGATTTCTATCCTAATTGAGCCCGTAAGTCGTTTTAATATCGTTTTGGCAACATAATGGCCGGGTTTAATGGGCCAATCAGTGTAATCACGGTTACTTATCGCTTTCTCGCCCTCCGAACATCTCACGCTAAGTTTGAATCGTTCATAAGCCTTCGCCAGTAAAGGAGCGGAAGCCTTTTTTTGAATATAGAATATAAAGAATAAAGTCTACGGCTATAACCGACCTCGTGACTCGGTTTTGTCGTTTTCAAGGCCTTGGTCGATTTTACAGCCGAGTCAATTGAGTCCAAGTTGTACGGCTTGAAATGCCTACCACTTCATTTAATATTCAGTTTGTGTTCTATAAAATGTTCACGCTTCGACTTTTCCGCGAGTTTTTTCCGCCGGTTTTATTATACGTTTGCACGAGACCGTCAAACTTTCGGGTCTGAAGGGCTCGAATCAATTATAGTAACTTTCATGCCAGTGGGCTTGTCCGAATTGAAATCTAGCTCAAGTTGAAGTAATTCGAGAAGAGGAAAGTTATTACAGAAATTTTTTTCAACGACGCTGGCTCGTTATATAATTACTAGGGGCTGAGCGCCCCTGGCGGCTGAGCGCCCCTGGCGGCTTCGCCGCCCAACCTCCTCAGAGGGGGCGAAGCCCCCCTCAGCTATCGCGCGCGGTCGGCCCGTCAGGAGGGGCTACGCCCCTCCTCTCGGGCCTTACATATTCTTCGGGTGGGGTCGTTGTTCTTTTCACTACTATATTATAGTACTATATATATACTATATAGTATAGTATATAGTACAGGTATAAGTATAGGTAGGTAGTAGTTAATTATTTGTGTATGGAGAGTGGGAATCTATAGGTATTTTTATAGTAGGTAGTACTTAGTAGTTGCTATAATTTGGAATGTAGGTGGTAGTGTTTGAATGTACTTTGTATCATAAAGTATTGGGTTTTTCAACTGGAGCAAAGTAGGAGCAAATTAGACGTAACAACTTTAAGTTTTCCAAGATTTGTAACTTGCACAGTGCATAACTCAAACAAATAGTCGTCAATTCAGATGTTTGAATATACCAAAAGATAGGTCATTTAACTGTCCACATTTTTCCAATGTAATGTACCTATCAATTTTTCAACCGTTTTTGCGTTATTCAACAATATTAGTAGACTATACACGAAAAAATGACATTTTTCAACTTTAAACGTTCTTTTCATTTATTTAGTGCAAAAGAAACGAAGAATGAACCATATATTATTGATATACACATTATCAACTATCATTATGCTGAATTTGAGCGAAATCGGTTGCAAAAAATTTCTCCCGAAAAATCCAAGGGGTCCCCCTGCGATTTTTTTCAACCGAACAGTTAACGAATTTTTACTCGTCTTTCAAAAGAGATAAAAATCTGAAATTTTCAGGAAAGTTGTGTCTCACCAAGATGTATTTTTGGTATTTTTTTTATTTCTCGGAAAAATCTGCAAGTGGTCCAAAAAAATCGGTTTTTAAATGCTCAAAAATTGGACTTTAACGGTGATTTTCGGGGTCAAAAATTATGATAATTAATTGTTTTATTATGCAGAAGTCTTCATTTGAATGCCTTACACACGTACATAGCAAAAAATTTGGTGAAAAAACTTTTAACAGAGCCAGAGAAATTATTTTCCGTAAATCGAGTTTTTCGCCGGGCGAATCTTCGAGCTCCGCTGGCATCGGTAATAGTGAAAAATTAAATTTTCGTTTTAAAGCGATTTTGAAAGCTATTCTTATAGGAAATTTAACGCTGAATCCGAATATGACGTCAAAACGGCGGAAATTTCACGACAACTGTCAGTTTTTCCAGGTTTAATACTACGCCACTCCTACGTTTTTCAACTTTGAAATTCCGTTGCAAATACTTACAGTACTGTTCAAATTTGATTAATTAATGATTCCTTCGGGAAATTAGACGTAGAATTCGAATTTAAAGTGAAAAAAATCAAAATCGAACAATTAATAATATTTTTCGAATTTTTTACGATTTTCATACTTTTGAAGTTTCAACTTTGGGATTTTTTTTCGTCACGTTCCCGAAATGGGACGGATCAGGTGCTGTGGAAGAAAATGAAGGAAATTTAACGTATTATTAAATGGATGACCTTCTTACATAATTTTATCGAAGCAAAGGAATAATAAATCAATGTACAATAATTTGCAGCGTTCTTAACACGCCGTGCTCATGTGAGCCAAAAAAGTTCTATTTTCACTTCATTTCCTTTCATTGTCATCGCAATTGTCATTTTGTCAAATGTGAAAAATTCCATGAACAAGGCTTTTCACTGTAGTATTTCCGAATGGTTCAATTAGAGATAAAATCACAATAAGTCTGTAAATTAAAATTGAACATATCTAAATTTGTAGAAAACGCTAATGGTATTTTCGTAGTGTACCAGTCGCACTCGTTCGTTCCAGGAAAGGCTGCAATTGGATAGATCCAGCTAATGTACGACTGTTTTCACCCGTTAAACTACCGTTTCGACCCAACATTTTCTGACAGTTCTACGCTGCTATTCGTGAACTAATGGCGTCGACGTGCGTCTGCCCGACGTTTTCGAGAAAAACCTTTAACCTCTTCGGAAATAAACATTGTTCCAACATAGTCGCAAACGTTTGTCACCGACTAGCTTCAATTTATCAGTTTGATTTGTACAGGGAAGACTGACTCCCAACGGGGGTGGTTTATTTTCGTTCTATACGTATATGTAACCGTTCTGAGCGTGCGGGACGGAGCTCATCAGCTCGGGTGTTATTGTTACCGCCTGTCAGGTGTCTTGCTTAGTTTAACGGACCACAGTGTACAGCTGCAGCTGGCACATTGATCAGGAGACAAAACTTGTCACCGGCCAAACTCGTTCCTTCCATGATAAGGGATAGAAAACAACGGATTGATGACAAAGAAGTCGCCACCGTGCCACGCTAATGGCCGTTTCTTTTTTTTTTTTTTTACATATTTGAAAATTCGAACTGGGTATAATTATATAACGAGCGATATAATATATTATAATTATATAAGCATTGCGAGCTATCATATACGCTAGCCGTTTTCTTATTTTTATTGGATTCTACGTTAAATTTCCTTCATGTTCTTCCACAGCACCTAATCCGTCCCATTTCGGGAACGTGACGAAAAAAAATCCCAAAGTTGAAACTTCAAAAGTATGAAAATCGTAAAAAATTCGAAAAATATTATTAATTGTTCGATTTTAATTTTTTTCACTTTAAATTCGAATTCTACGTCTAATTTCCTGTAGGAATCATTAATTAATCAAATTTGAACAGTACTGTAAGTATTTGCAACGGATTTTCAAAGTTGAAAAACGTAGGAGTGGCGTAGTATTAAACCTGGAAAAACTGACAGTTGTCGTGAAATTTCCGCCGTTTCGACGTCATATTCGGATTCAGCGTTAAATTTCCTATAAGAATAGCTTTCAAAATCGCTTTAAAACGAAAATTTAATTTTTCACTATCACCGAGCTCGGAATTCCGGCCGGCGAAAAACTCGATTTACGGAAAATAATTTCTCTGGCTCTGTTAAAAGTTTTTTCACCAAATTTTTTGCTATGTACGTGTGTAAGGCGTTCAAATGAAGACTTCTGCATAATAAAACAATTGATTAACATTAATTTTGACCCCGAAAATCACCGTTAAAGTCCAATTTTTGAGCATTTAAAAACCGATTTTTTTGGACCACTTGCAGATTTTTCCGAGAAATAAAAAAAATCACAAAAATACATCTTAGTAAGACACAACTTTCCTAAAAATTTCAGATTTTTATCTCTTTTGAAAGACGAGTAAAAATTCGTTAACTGTTCGGTTGAAAAAAATCGCAGGGGGACCCCTTGGATTTTTCGGGAGAAATTTTTTGTAACCGATTTCGCTCAAATTCAGCATAATGATAGTTGATGATGTGTATATCAATAATATATGGTTCATTCTTCGTTTCTTTTGCACTAAATAAATGAAAATAACGTTTAAAGTTGAAAAATGTCATTTTTTCGTGTATAGTCTACTAATATTGTTGAATAACGCAAAAACGGTTGAAAAATTGATAGGCACATTACATTGGGAAAATGTGGACAGTTAAATTACCTATCTTTTGGTATATTCAAACATCTGAATTGACGACTTTTTGTCTGAGTTATCCACTGTGCAAGTTACAAATCTTGGAAAACTTAAAGTTGTTACGTCTAATTTGCTCCTACTTTGCTCCAGTTTAAAACCCAATACTTTATGATACAAAGTACATTCAAACACCACCACCTACATACCAAATTAGAGCAACTACTACTAAGTACTACCTACTATAAAAATACCTATAGATTCCCACTCTCCATACACAAATAATTAACTACTACCTACCTATACTTATACCTGTTCTATATAGTATATATATATAGAATATATATATACTATATACGAGTATAGAACGTTTTTCATAGCTCTAGAAAGTCTCGAGTGTTTCCATCTTGCCAAACTTCTGAAAATGTCGAACTTGCCACACTGAAGCTGCGATAAATCGTGAATTATCACAGCTATTGACCCGAACATCAAATTTTGAGAAGGTTTAGAATTTTTTCGCGAGCGATTACAACGGTTTATAATTGAATAAAATACATTTACATTTCGCATAACCGAAGAAAAATGGCAAATGAGGTAAAATTCACAAACTTCACCACGTTTAAGTTGTATTGTTCATTCGAATCGATTTCGAAGTAAGAATAAAACTAAACGCAAAATAAGAAAGACGCTGAATTCACCGTGCTTTTCTTTCCCCCGTGTGAAGCGGTCCGACGTCGCGGTTACTCTCAATACAAAACTTCTCTATGATATTACACATAAATCTCGGAGCAAAAGAGGGAGCCCGAAGACCTGTAGTTACTGATAACACCCCTCCATTACCATACTCGTGAATAATACATAAAGTTCTCTTCTTTTTCCGAAATACACAGGCGGAAACTCGCCTGCTTCTTGAGGTGCCTCGGTTTACTGCTATAGCACGCGGATGGTTCAAAACGAGCGAGTGAACTTCTTGTCAAAAACGCTCGATGTGACTCACTTACAGTGAACACCTGGCGCAGCTGAATATTTTTCCATAAATGCCACCTCTTGTTAATGGTTGTTCCAAGTAACAAGTATTGCGCGGAATGAAAAATTTACACTGTCCCAACGAGAGAAGATGGCAAAAATATCGATCGAGATGAGCACTGTATCAATATTTTGTATTCGATACGAGACTTGTATAGATTGTTTGAGACCTGACTCCATCCCCTAAGCTTTATCCTATTCGCAAAATAGAGAATATCTCAGAGAAGTATCAACGGAAACGTCTTAGGGACGTCTCACTAAATATGTCTTACAAATTTCCTACTGAAAATGTTTTGGAGCCTTTTCACTGGAACTGTCGTAGAGACGTTTCATTGGAGAATTCTTATGCGAAGTGTCTCACAGGAGATGACTCAGAGACGCCTCACAGGAGATGTCTCAGACACATTTCAGTAAAGATGTCTTGTAGATGTCTCACTGGAGATTTACCAGAGTCGTCTCCCTGAAGAAGTCTCGGGGACGTCTCACTAAATATGTCTCCAAATGTCCCACCAGAACACTTAGAAGACGATTCACTGGAACTGTTGTTGAGACGTCTCACTGGAGATGTCTCAGTAATGATGTCTAGTAGACGTCTCAGTAGATGTCTCAGAGACGTCTAAGTGGAGATGTCATAGAGACGTCTCAGTGGCGATGACTCAGGGACGTCTCAGTGGAGATGTCTCAGAGACGTTTCAGTGGAGATGTCTCAGAGACCTCTCACTCAAGATGTCTCAGAGACGTCTCAGTAAAGATGTTTTGTATGTGTCCCAGTCAAGATGTTTTGTTTATTATGTCCCAGTGGAGATGTTTTGTAGATGTCTCAGTAAAGATGTCTTGGAGACGTCTCACTGGAGATGTCTCAGAGACGTCCCAGTGGAGATGTTTCACTGGAAATTTCATCGAGATGTGTCAGAGAAGTCTCAGTGGAGATGTCTCAGAGACGTCTCCGTAAAGATGTTTTGTATGTGTCCCAGTAAAGATGTCTTGTATATGTCCCAGTAAAGATGTTTTGTAGATGTCTCAGTAAAGATGTGTTGTAGATGTCTCACTGGAGATTTATCAGAAACGTCTTCTTGAAGAAGTTTCAGTGACGTCTCAATAAATATGTCTTACAAATGTCCCACCAGAAAGCTTTGGAGACGATTCACTGGAACTGTCGTAGAGACGTCTCATTAGAGATGTCTTGGAGATGTTTCTTCGACGTCTCACCGGAGACGAAAGAGAAAAGATTGGAGGGAGCGTCGCCAAGTTCATCCCCATTACCCCTGCATTCAAGTGGAAAATGAGACAAAGAAACGAATGATTCAGAGACGTGTGACAGAAGATGTATCTGAGCAGTCTTACTAGAGATGTCTTGGAAATGATTCGGAGATATCTAACTGGAGATGCCTCAGCGACGTCTCGCGAGCCATAATTTTCGTGAGACGTATCATTGAGACATATCAGAGACGTTTCTGAGACATTGTTCTGCATTATAGGTATACAATATTCTTCCGTAGTGCCCGTTTTGGAAAAAATAAAGACCGACTCCTATTGCGGAGAATTCAGATGCATTTACCAGGATACTTCATCTTTTGAGATGAAGAGAGTAATTTTCCTGTTACCAGCCCGCTAGGCCACTTTGCGGAAAATGGGAAATTCTACCGCATCGCGGTCCGGTCAAGTTGGTAACCTCGCTTCCTTTTCGGCAATATATCAAATCTAATAACGTAGAAAAACCTAAGCACGAAGGAGAACTGGTCAGCTCTCAAGAATACTAAAAGGCCGACTGGCGTAATTTATTGCCACTGGGCACCATTTCGAGTCCAAAGCCCCATGAATAATGTTTCCATTCAAATCACTTTGTACCGAACAGGGCAGTTTTTCGTTGTCTCCGGCGTATCAGATCGAATCGCGTTCTAGTTTTATGCTCAAAAGTAGATCCGAGATAATTTCGTCTGGAGAGCAGCGAACGAAATTTGAACATTTGGTGAAGGAGAATCGTTCACTTCGGAGAATAATAGATACTGGGGTTATTCCTGGGCGGGAAGTAAACCACATATGTTATCGGTTGTGTGCTATACGTAGACAAATCCATTTTATTAGTTTGCTTTAAACGATAGAATTGTTGTGAGGTGTTGATATTTCCTTTTATATTCGCAAAACAGTAATACCCCAATTATTCGTCGCGTTTGACGGGTAGGTACCCATTGAGGTCTTTTCAACCACTCTTGTCACCGATTTCGAATTTTAATGGTTCCATTGGCTGCTCATGACATTTCTTCGGTACTCACCGATCGCCGCAGTTTTGATGGAAACAATTTTCCTCGACGGATTTCAAAGTTTTGTTGCAAAACTAAGGGAATCAATCGAGAGAAAAGTTCACCTTTCCGCGGTCACTAAAGGATTAAATACCTTAGAAAAGGTGAGTCCATTCTTTTCATCGTCGGTCGGTGAAATTCGGCGAAACTCTATAATCAAAGAAACGCGCCATTAAGTTTAATTACTTTGAAGGCTTGTCAACGGCTGGTTAATCAACTTTGTGAAGTTTCGTCGAATACTGGCGGTTGATCTCGTCTAAATGCTTGGTGGGGGCCAACTTTGTTTTTGGCTGGCCGGGACAAATGACATTAACTTGATGAAAACGGAAAGCTTTATTCAAAAGTTGAGCAGCTCCCTCTTTTTCCTCAGCCGAAAGCGTCTACCTTCCCTATCGTTCACGCTGCTGTCAAGTTCTCAAAATGAAGCGAACGACCAAGTAAGGTATTTATGGTTTCGTTTGAAATTCACAACTTGCGGAACAAAAGTCTCGTGAAACTGGCAAAATTTCTTTTGAACGGACAGAAAAATCAAAATAAATAAAACGACCAAAATTTTTCAGTTTTATTTTTCTGTGAGAATTTGAAATCAAAATGATTTATTCTGGTTGCAACTCGTTGTCATGGGGATCGATGAAAAGCGACATTTTATTATCAAGATCATGGCCTATTAGTTCCTGGTAAACCTCTACTCGCCATTGAGCAGAGAATGGAAATTAACGCGTGGGCGAATCGTCACTTGAACCGATTCACTTCCATTAAAGTGAACGCCTACGTGACATGTCCCAGGAGTTCCGTTTCTAGGTGTTCTGTTCGATGCAAAGCAGCTCAATCGTGAAATTCGTCCGTGGCCCGATATTATACCATCCTATTACAATATGCCCTTCACCCTTCCATGCTAGACGATCCCATCCAATAATGCAATCACATTATGCAAGGGATTGCCTGCGAACACTTAGCAGTCTTACCCATTCCCATAGAGATAATCGAATTTAAATCCGGACGAAAGGCGTTACAGAACGCTCTGAATCTCTTCATTATCAACTACACCGTTGAATTATTCAAACGCCTAATCAATTTGTAATTTTTATCTGTCAAATAAATATTCAACTCCGCGTTTTTTAACCTTCTTGTTTTTTAGTTTTTATCTGAATTCAGCCAGCGTTTTTTTAATATAACATCAGGTGCTGATCTATATCGTCATATTGCAACCACGACAGGTCTCTGATGAAGTATCCGCCTTGTAAAGGAACGTAACTTCTACCCTGTTCACCTCCAGCTCATAGGACACCCATCGCATAACTTATTCACCTCCTACCTCTCGCCACCTTCGCTCAACAGGTTCTTAATCAACTCGAAAAGCCTCCAACATCAGCCAAGCCAACACCTTCCTTCAGACTAGATCCGATGTCTACCACAGCGTCGGCCGTGTTAATTTTAATGCTATTATCTCTCACCGTTCGAAATCCCTCCTGTTCATCTGCTGTCGAGTAACACTCCAACTATCGCTTCCACGACCGACTATTAGCCGATACTTGAACTCAAACTGATTCGACCGTCCAATAAACATCGCCAACAGTGAATAAAATGGTAACATCGGTGCCATATTATCATGTTGTGCCGTTTTAAAACTCAATTCAAGCGAAACGCTAATTTGACAACCCTGTGCCAAAGAATTTTCATTCAACTCAAGCAACGCCATTGTTCTCTAGCGTTGTGCAGGTGAGGTTGAGAGAAAACGCTGCAAATGATTGTACAGTGGTTTATTAATCCTTCGCTTCAATAATGATTTTAAAAGACTATCCATTTGCGACGTAAAACATCAAATTTTGAGGGGGATAGAAAATGTTTTTCCTTCGGCGATATAATGGTTTCTTATTGAATAATAAACCAAAAGCCAAACAGTCGGCTGCAGGCAGTAAATTGACTTTTGAGTCCCCATTCAAGCAGAGAGTCAAAATGGAGGTCAAGGTGAAGGTCAACGGAACGATCAAGGTGAAGATGAAGGTCAATGTAATATTCAAGGTCAAAGTAAAGGTCAAGGGTATGATCAAGGGCAAGATTAAGGTCATGGTGAAGGTCAATGTAAGGTCAAAGTGAAGGTCAATGTAAAAATCATAGTGAAGCTCAAGGAGAATGTGAAGGTCAAGGAGACGATCAAGGTCAACGTGAAGGTAAAGGTCATGGGGATATAATCAAGGTAGAGATGAAGGTCAATGTAAATATCGACATGAAAGTCGAGGTGAAGGTAACTTGTCTTGAAAATGAGTAAATACCCATTCCCGGTTGATCATTTATTTCTCAAAGCCTTCACTACTTATTTACTCTGCAGTCATCATTCTGGAATCCTCTGATGGCTAGTAATTTTAAGAAACAACTATAAAATTAAGTGATTCGAAAAACTCGCAACCGAATCTTAATGCAATATAATCAAACGCGTTTTGTTAGCCGAAGCTTTTGCGCTCGAATCGCTCTAACTTGTTCCTTAACTCTCCTATTCGCCTCCCATTATAAGTTGAGGTTTTCACGGTCGACGATCCAACTAACTATTATACGCTTTACGTAGGCATAGAAGGAGGGAATGGAATGAGTTTGGGGGATGATTAAAGTTTTAATTTAATTAATCCGGGAAAACGCTGGGGACCGGAGCGATGAGTCGAACGGCATTGAAAGTCGAGCTGAGTCTAACGCCGTTTCTTTATGAAAGAGGAAAGTTGTATTTTTTCTAGCTTGGTAATTATAATTTCCAGCGGTCGCAAGCAAATCGAAAATTGTAATAAAGTGACTACGATAAACGGCTTCGCAACCGCAGCATGCGAAAATATGATTTTCCACATATTAACGCCCCGTAAACTAGTGATTGTCAATTTTCGTCAATTTGTGAATTCGTGGTCAGAAAATCCAGCGACCGGGATCGACATTTTCGAGTCGACGTGCTAGTACAGGGGTTTCCAATCTACGGAGATTTTTTTACGGCCCGCAGAAAATTAGCGTACTGAAAAACAAAAGTTATTTTTATCTGATAATATACTTTTTAAGCATTCACCTTTAAATAAATACAGCACTCGTCTCTCACTTGCCATTTAAATGGCGAGAACGCAAGATACTCTCAAAGACCACCACTGAGCTCTCAATTTAAAAAAATATTGCTTGGGGTGGGGGGCTCAGCCCCGAAATGTTGCTGGCCCGCCTATCCCCCAAAATTTACAATTTGGCTCTTGAGTAAAAACGTTTGGGGCCCCCTGTGCTACTATTTCGATCAGCTCAACTAATTTCAAACTCTCACTTGTCGGGAAAGATATCCGCTGTTCTTGTATTGGGCCAATTAACGTTGGCGTGCATCCATGCTCGAAAGGGACAATAGCTGCTCTCGAGCCAGTCTCGTAGGAAGAGGAAAGCCTACAGTTTATTGGGTTAGAAATGCGCACAGGCGCGAGGAAATGAGGAATAAATGGAGGCGAACCTCTGAGCTGCTACGTCTGCCTCCTCACTTCAATAGGGGTTATTCGGGGGAAGATTTTGCGATTAGAGGACGAGCAAAGCACCTGCTATGCCGGTGAGCCAAGCCTACCAGTCATCCAAACCGTTGCTGCTCGCCTGTTGTTCGCCGTTCTACCAGTTCCGACTAAGGCACTCCAAACAAGCATAAATCAAATCCCTCCCGCCCTCGCAAGGTTCTTGCTCTGCTTCCACTCCAAACCCGCGATGTCTATTCACCGCGCACCAATACGTTATGCTTCAACCCTTCGAATCCTCAGATTTCCACCTGCCCTCAGCTCGGAGACCATCTCCGAGGTTAATTATTATTCATGTTCCTTGACTGTTCATCAATGTTCAAAGCATTGTTTGCTCCGGCATAACGTGTTCCGCGTACGTCGTCAATCCAGCTCAAAAACCGATGGCAGCTCTTATCAGGCGAATGGAATCCGAAAATATCCTCGGATAAATTATATATGATGTCGTCAGGACTCTCCATGGCCGTAAACAAGCGCCGAAATTTCGAACTTTTCACTAACACCGAACTTTAAAACTGACGCCGGGCGATCCCACTTCTGAAATTTGTGAGAGGTGGTCGAAATAAAAATAAATCAAACTCGAGTAAAACTTCTAATTACCGATATAATCGCACAAACATAATTCTGAACAGGAACGCAACATAACCATAAAACATAATGACCGCGACACCACTGCACAACTGCCTCGCTGGCAGCAGCAGGTTAGCCAACTCTCTAACATACCATGGAGGTATGAGGTCCGACCCTCACACCAGGAACAGTACTTATATTTCACGCCCTTGATTCAATATTCTGACATCTTGTACTGAAGTGATTGAAATCGAATGTTCTAAGGCTGTCGCTCGATATAACGTAAAACATGTATGTAGCAACTCGTGTGAAAATTGTAAGCTCATCGCAGTACATATTGGACGGAAATGTGAAAACGGTAAATAAAAAACGGTCGCTATCGCCCGGGAAACATCATTTCCGCCCTAGGGATTATAAAACGAGTTTTTAATTGAAACGCATGTAACTGGAAAGAGTTGGGCTACCGGCGAAAACGGGTGATTGCTTCGGCATGTATTCGGTTTTCAATGAACAATGGACGAAAAAAGAATCGAAGTGGTCGGGAGATTCGAGAAACGGCACGGAGAAGTTTCAGACGGAGTAATGGAGGTTGGGAAGTTGAACACGAGTTCGCCAGATGAAAGTCGTGAAAGCCGAGGAATATTGGGAGTTATCGCCGCCAATTTCCCTTCGTCTAGTCTCATATATTTCCCAATTAAGATTAGGCGCTCTGCTGACAGTGAAACTTTGGAAAGGTGGAATAATATTACTTATTTTTTCACGTTTAAAAATAAGTCGGCACTGCAGGTAATTTTATGTGAAAATTATCTGATGAGGTTCCGCTCAGTTCGGATTCGAAGGAGTACGAAAGTAAGGTCGCTAATCAAATCTCAAAATCCCATATACCTATATTATGGTCATTGATAAATTTTATTATCAAATAATTAATCTAATATCTCATCTAATCTGATATCTTATCTATTGCAATCTCCAAATTTATATAATCTGATTTCTTATCAAATCAAATTTCTAGTTTAACAGAATGTAATCTAATCTTATTTAATCTAATTTCTGTCTAATCTAATCTTATACTTACTGTCATATTAATTTGACCTAATTTCTTATCTAATCTAATGCCCCATCTTATCTGATTGAATTTTTTATCAAATCAAACTTTCATATATTCAAATCTCTCATCGAATCTCTTATCCAGTTTAATCTCTTATCAACCAAATTTATAATCAAATCTCTCATTATTTAATCCAATTACTGATCTCATTTAATCTCCTATCCAATAAAATTTCTTATCTAAACTATTTTTTAATTTAAGGTTATCTCTTATCTAATCCATCTCTTAACGTATTAAATTTTCCATCTAATCTCTTATCTAATCTGACCACTCATCTAATCGAATCTAGTATCTTATCTTTTATCTAATCTCATCTCTTATCTTATCTAATCTTACCATTAATTGTTAATAATTAATCAAATAACATCATCAATCGTATTTACGCCAATATTTTGACACATGTTCAAGTTTTTTCTTTTTTTTTAATTTACGCACTTACTTTTTTTGAACAAAAAAATTAATCGGCTATGAAATATTTGGATTGTTCGAAGTGGACGACACAGATAATAGTTTACGACGTCAACTTTGGTTTATAATTGAATAATAAACCATTGTTATTTCTCGCGAAAAAGATTCTAACCTCACTAAAATTTTAATGTTTTTTGTTGCGAGATAAATAGAATCGGAATATTGAATAAATAAATTCTGTCCGTCCACCGTCAACGCATTTCTGACGAAACTATTGAACCTAAATTATTGAAATGTTCATCAAAAATCAATCTTGGCCTGACAATGGCTTGATTTTGTAACCAGTTCGCTAGTTCAATTTTAAGGGTTTTTTTGGGGGTTTATGGGGGATTCGTAGTTTCTAAGGTTTTTCAAATAAAGGTATGTTTGGACTAATCGGATAAGGGATGTTGCTATTTGATAATTACCAACGGAGTCTATAGATTTATTGGTTCTCGAGGTATCACATCATTTGTGTGGCAAGTTCGAGATTTTAAGAAATTCGGCAAGATGGCATAACTCGAGACTTTGTAGAGCTATATTCTACACTGATTGGAATGCTCGTCAAACCCTCTCTTAAGCTGTATCGTAAGGGGAATAATTTAAATTTAAATTAGATAGTTACGAATAAAAATGAAAATAATTAAAATTACGACAGTTGCAATAGAGTAGTCGTTCGGTGGAAACGTTCACAAATTTTCAGGATATTTACTAACGCAATTGCATGACAACAGAATAATAAACCGCTGTGCAATCATTTGCAGCGTTTTCTTTAAATAAATGCTTCGTATGATGAACGTCCTACCAGGAGATCAAAGCGTGGTATGTTGCCCAATTAAGCGACGTCGCGTCGGGAGGTTCTCGAGTTATTCGAAAAATTTCGAACTTGGAATAGGATGCGTTTGAGCGAGACGAAGGGGAAAAATGGACTATTAAACTGTGACGGGCATAAATTATCCAGCTGAGATTCTTTGGCTCGGCGCCCTCTGGCACGATGAGGTGCCCAGTTTAAAACGAAATTAATCATAAATGCCGTACGGTTCATTTCTTCGAATAACAAATTGCTCTTATATAATAACATCATGTTCTAGAACGTTTGAATGCTCGAGTTGATTATTCAATTAGGAAAAATGCTTCCAGCATTTCTGTTCTTTTAGTTCACTATTATTATACCTCCTTGTGGTGTTGTAATTTTTTCATATATTTTTTTTTCATATTCTCAAGAGCTATAGGAATTAAACTTCGGAAATATTGAAATTCAAGATTTTTCCAATTTTGTGATATGGAGTTTACACAAAATCGAGTCGACAATAATAATTAACGAATTATCGATTGATAACAGTAGGCGAATTAATTAAGCTGGTAAGTAGATAAGGTCTTCGCCCAGCGAATTAGACGACTTTCTCAATGGAAAAAAGCTATACTATTTAAGACGAGGGGTGGAAACGAAAAGGAATCGGCCCGATAAAGAGTTGGAAAAGAAAGTGGCGAGAAAGAGGGAAGAAAACTAGTGGCTGAGGAAATAATGTAAAATCGGGTGTTAGGAGTAATCCTAGTCAGAAGTGTCAAACTGAGAGCCTTATATATTATTCAATAGGTATTGAGAAACTGAAGAAGGTTGCGAAGCTTTGGGAAGGACTTGCCAAGAAGATAGAGACGTATTGATCAACGGTTTTCCCGCTTCTCACGAGGATCGCATGATGGCAGTCTTAGTAGGCTCGATCGGAAGGAGAGGGCGATCAGCCGAGGAGCTGGAATCCTATCTGGGCAAAAACACCGCGATAAGTTAACTCAGTCTACGCTTCCTACGTTGGGCCTCTTGTCGAGAAGTTTATCAGGAGAATAGGCCGAGGGAGTTGAAGTACGTTAAGTTCTTCAGCTCCAAAGCGCACCAGCTTGGGTGAGCTGAGTAAGAAATTGGGCGGAAAAAACGAATCGATCGCATTGATCGACAGAGCTATCAACTAAACGTTGGATTTATTGAGTCAACTACTTCGTGCTTCTATAAGAATACTGGGAAATGGCATTTTTCGGTTTTATAATTTGTTACGGGATAGCTATATATATGTTTTTAAATTTATTTATTAATACATTATAATTACAAATGTCTACGCAATCATTGGTTAGTTGAGTTAGTGTACTGTTATGTAAATGGAAGGGAAGAAGGAGAGATGGGAAAGATATGAAATGTCCTAATGCGTTGCAGACTTGTATGCAAGCCTAACGGAACTGGTACCGGAACGGAACTGGTTCTGGAACGGAACTGGTTCCGGAACGGAACTGGCTCCGGAACGAAACTGGTTCCGGAACTGGTTCCGGAACTGTTTCCGGAACGGAACTGGTTCCGGAACTGAACTGGTTCCGGATTGGAACTGGTTGCGGAACTGGTTCCGTTCCGGAACCAGTTCCGGAACCAGTTCCTTTCCGGAACCAGTTCCGGAACCAGTTCCGTTCCGGAACCAGTTCCGTTCCGGAACCAGTTCCGTTCCGGAACCAGTTCCGTTCCGGAACCAGTTCCGGAACCAGTTCCTTTCCGGAACCAGTTCCGGAACCAGTTCCTTTCCGGAACCAGTTCCGGAACCAGTTCCTTTCCGGAACCAGTTCCGTTCCGGAACCAGTTCCGTTCCGGAACCAGTTCCGTTCCGGAACCAGTTCCGTTCCGGAACCAGTTCCGTTCCGGAACCAGTTCCGATCCGGAACCTGTTTCGGAACCAGTTCCGGAACCAGTTCCGGAACCAGTTCCGGAACCAGTTCTGTTCTGGAACCAGTTCCGGAACCAGTTTCGTTCCGGAGCCAGTTCCGTTCCGGAACCAGTTCCGTTCCAGAACCAGTTCCGTTCGGGTACCAGTTCCGTTAGGCTTGCATACAAGTCTGCAACGCATTAGGACATTTCATATCTTTCCCATCTCTCCTTCTTCCCTTCCATTTACATAACAGTACCCTAACTCCACTAACCAATGATTGCGTAGACAACAATAAACTATTGTCATATTTTGATGCTTGGGAAACATTGATTACGTAGGTAACACTCAACTATTTTCAAATTTGGATGCATGAGTGCATGCAGCTTACTACGGTTGATAGGAAAGAATTTAGCGTCAGGAGCCAATCAGCTGATCACAACCCTGTGCACCTTATTGTTCACGTCGTAAGGAGGCTACCAGCCAAAGTTCAGCTTACTACGGTTGATAGGAAAGAAGTTAGCTTCAGGAGCCAATCAGCTGATCCCAACACCCCCACCAGGCTACCAGCCAAATTTCTGCTTACTTTACTACGGTTGATAGGAAAGAAGTTAGCTTCAGGAGCCAATCAGCTGATCCCAACACCCCCACCAGGCTACCAGCCAAATTTCTGCTTACTTTACTACGGTTGATAGGAAAGATTTTAGCTTCAGGAGCCAATCAGCTGATCAAAACCCTGTGCACCTTATTGTTCACGTCGTAAGGAGGCTACCAGCCAAATTTCAGCTTATTACAGTTGATAGGAAAGAAGTTAGTTTCAGGAGCAGCTATAATCATAAATATACATCTATAGGTAGGTAGATACCTCACTTCTAAGAATCATAATAATCATTGAGCATATTATTTCGTTACGTAACGTGACATAACGAAAATTTGGTTGTGTGCCATAGCAAAGACATGAAATGTCAAAAAATACCATTACAAAAAATGTTCTAAAGAATGTACACTTAAATGAATATATATATTGTTCAACCTTGGGCCAAGACTGTGTTGTTGGACAAGAGTTGCTATAGCTATGTCACTGTGCTTAACCAAAATCTTCTATTGAAAAAATTAAATAAATTAACCATAAATTAATGCTTTTAAAGCGTAGATCGACTCGCTCGTACCTTAATCAGCCAAGTGATTTTTGATAATTGTTGTCTAGAGGAGGCACATGGATTTTTTTATTTCGGTGGGTGAATTCTTACGGATAACATAAATCATATAAATTGACTTCTAGTAGTCAGAAAAATTCGCGGTCGTGGGTTTACAACATTTCCTTGAAATTGAAATCTAGTGGGGTACAGGTGGGAGTGCTGAGCCTCGATTGCTGCTTTATTAGAATTGATGCTTATGGCAAAAAAGAAGGATTTTTGCAAGGAGTTGCTTTTGGAAAGAAAGCATGTTTCTCGTTGAAAATATTTGCCGATGGATATCGGTATAGGAGAGTATTAGAGGATTTCTTCTTTTTTGAAAACTTGGGAAAATCATACGTTTCCTATGGTTCCCGCCTAGTCGATGGCGGATTGTGGTG
Organism: Tupiocoris notatus; assembly: GCA_037159825.1. Lineage (NCBI taxonomy): Eukaryota > Metazoa > Arthropoda > Insecta > Hemiptera > Miridae > Tupiocoris > Tupiocoris notatus. Next base: position 46,122 of record JASJUZ010000035.1, on the reverse strand, counting down.
ACCTTTATAGAATTTATAGGCAAACGGAAAAAACGTTAACACTCACTATTAACGACCGAACCAGGGCGCCACAGCTTCAATACCGCGAAATCTTGCACCTTCAACGCGTGCCATAATATAGCGCATTTGTAATTTAATTAGCACCCGCAAATAATTATTCGTATAGCATTTTTTCAAATGACACGATTTATAATTAATTAAAGCCCCGACTAATGGAATCAACTGCGGAATTCGACAATTTCCTCACCTCGTCGGAAAACGAGAGTCGTATATTAATGAAACGCATGGTCAACTCTGTTCCTAATTCAATTTACGGCTTATTTGCTGCTTGAGTCGGCGCCCGAGCTAAATTCGACCGCCGATTTCGGCTTCCCAGCTTGTCTTCTTGTACTGACTTCGGTTTCAACTCGAATGACAACAACGCGTTTGACGTGCAACGCTCGCATCGTTTCTCGCGGCCGTTTGCGGTCAGCGGCAAGAGGTAGCAGTGAAACAATGGGAGCCCAGCGAAACTGACAGTTTAGATCATGCGCGGTTACGTGTGTCGGGAAAAGGGGTAAAATGAAACGTACATGCCACCGAATCGCACCTTGGCCGCGCAACGTCTGTCAAATTCTGCGAATCCAATTTTCGCCCGTCCAGCTAATGCATGTCCGGCCGAGGATTCTCTTTCATTTATCAATAACCCTCAACGCTGGGTTACAAAGTATTTCATAAATACTCGACCTCGAAACAAAAAACTTGAATGCGATCGATGTTAATTTTTTTTTCTATTCATCGAATTGGTTAATTATTAATTAATTAAATGTATCATAACTACATTAAAAATTAATTAATTGATTGTGATAGAAAAGAGGAAAGGGTTTTAAAATAATATTTCGAAATATCTCGGTCACAGATGAAAAGAATGACTTGAATACTTTTGCGTCTTGGATCCATGCGTATAAATGGTTTCTTGTCGGTTGCAGTATCATGTTGATGTTTACGATGTGGCTTGTGTCGGTTCCATTGAGTGAAGTACGTGTCAATAACTTATACATTGAGGCCTACTCAATTTGAAAATTAATTATTTAATTCAGTTCAACCAACTCAATTTAAATTACAAATTATTTATACAAATCGAAAATTGGTTGAAAATAAATAGAATAAAATAAAGGAATAAATAAATTGTAAATGCATTTTTTGAAGGATCAATTAAAATTTAATTGAATGGTAAAATTACTATACCTCTTCAAAATTTGACATTTTTCTTTTCTAAGCTTGTAAAAACCGAATATAAATTATCTTCAAATAGAAATAAAATTATGCGTACCTATCAAATTTACGTTTTTTCAAAAAAGCGTAATAGCTTATTTCCTATCTTTTAAAAAAAAATTCCTGGGTATTAGTTTGAAAGGTGAAATGGAAAGTTTGGAAATACACCATATTCTGCTATAAAAACGTTCGATTTATTTCACGTTGATTTTTACCGGCCACGAGCAATCAAATATTCGAAAACTTTCAAGCTGCGTCGTTGGTCGAATATTCTAAAGATAAATTAAATCATAAAAATAAATAAAATTACGATATTTGCTACGGAGTTTTATCTTAATCTGTTCACAAATAAATTTTAATTGAAACAGAGGAACGATAAACAATCATTTGTGGTAATTACTATATTTGTAGCACAATCATTTGCAGCGTTTTTCTTTCAGTCGGGGTCACCACTTTGGTTTTGGCTCGTTTTTTTGGAGTATTAACTTGATTAAATATTAAAAATGATTGACTCCGTCGAGAGCATGAAGAAGACTCAATTTATTGAGGATTTTTGTTACTAAGAAAATTTGAATTTGGAGACCAGATGTTCGAAAAATGAAAATTATAAAATTGAAACTAAGCGATTAGAAAGCAATAATTTTGAGTCCGAATATAAAACGAAAATAAACTTAAGTTGGAAATTACCGAGGGTTAGCCATACAGGGCGCGAAAATCAGTACAATCGTAGTGATCATAGCGTGAATTTTCACCTTTAATGTCACACATATTACTTTCGCGTTATTCGTATATTTCATACCGTTGCTCCATTTTGCGGCCCTTTTTGCTAGAAAAACGGTCCAATAATGTACTCTATACGCGTTCTATATTTTATAAATAATGAAATAAATCCGTATTTATCCACATTAGCTCATTCGGAGCGCCTTTAATCAGATTAGGATGGCCATCTCTTCTGAAATCAGCGCGAAATGAATTTCCGCGGCACGAATGAGCTGCATTGGGCGGCGGTGAGTAGAGGGGTCGCATATCTTTTCAAGCATGTAATAAGGGGGGGGGGTGCGGAGGGTTGGGTCGGTGCCAACAAACGTACATCACTCACCCCTCGGCTCCGACCCCATTTCAAGCTCTCACCGCGATCTCGCCCATCCTCACATTTCAAGCGGGGCGCCTCCGCAAGGGTGCGAGCGGGGGTTAAATTAGTTCATCAGCCTCGCTCCCGCCCCGACCACTTTGAGTCATGGCCATCAGGCAAGTGAGGATTTCATGAGTAGAAATAAAGGGCAGAGGGTGAAATAAGGGTGGATTCAACCCTTTCTAAGCTCGCAGTTCTAGCCCAATCCGCCTCACCTACGCGAAGAATCCTATTTGCAGCTCCGCAGACAGTGACATATGCAAGCCACATTACGGCCCCCTTTTCAACTCGCTTGTATATCGAGCTCGAGGGCCGGCTAAGCTCCCCTTCCGTTACACGCGTGCTGACGTAGAAGAGAGCCACTCAGAAAACAATTAAAATGCTATACGCCCAGAGAGCGAATTTTAACTGCCTATACGACGCAATATACAACGAATTATAGCGAATAACGCGCACTTATTTTGGTTTATTATTCAATAATAAACCATTGTAATCGCCCAAGAAAAAAAAATTTCTAACCCCCCCTCAAAATTTGATGTTTTACGTTTCAAGGCATGTAGAATCCGAATATCCAATAAAAAAAATTCTGTCCGTCCGCCGCACGCCGCACGCCTTACGCCGGACGCCGTACGCCGTCCGCCGTCCGCCGAACGCCGTACGCCGTCCGCTGTACGCCGTTAGCAGTTTTCCAGCCAAACTGTAAGAGCTAAAAATTGGAAATTTTCACCAAAAATCCATCTCGATCCTAGGACGGCCCAATTCTTGAACCAACTTGCTAGCTCAATTTTAAGGGTATTTTTGGGGGGTTTTGAGGGGGAGAAAATCATATTTTCCAAGGTTTTTCAGAAAAATGTATACATGGTATCAATTTGTATAGATTTTTGGACGCTGAATCGAATGAGACCATCGCGGGGTCGATAGCTTTATTAGTTCTCGAGTTATCGCAGCTTTTGTGCCGAATTTGGGAGATTTTTAGCAATTTGACATGAGGGTATAACTCGAGAGTTCTTGGAACAATAAAAATCGTTCTATACTCGTTGGAATGGTCGTCAAACACTCTCTCCAGCTGTATCGTTAGGCAATAAGTTTAGCTTTTAATTAGGAAATTAAGAAAAATAAAAATTATTAAAATTACAATAGTTGCTACGGAGTTTTCCCCTATAGTTACCATCTGTTTTTCGGTGGGAACGTTCACAAATGTTCGGAATATTTAAAATGACAAAAATGGATAGTCTTCTTAAATCAATATTGAAGCGAAATAATAATAAACCACTGTACAATCATTTGCAACGTTTTTCGTTGACATTTTTCTTCATTTTCCATCATTTTCTTTAACCAGAGATTTATCCCTGTCAACAGCTTCAACTCACGGTATACGCTTGAAAGATGACGGTTTCGCAGACAAACCAACGTAAAACATAATAACGCTCGTATATTAAAAACAAAGCTACTATGGACCGCAGGAAAATACTTCGGCCGCATATTGAGCCGCACTCAACCTTGGTAGCCATCGGATTTGCATATTATTAAAAATACTCAACGCCGGTTGGAATATTATATTCTTTTGCTCGGCCTTCTCTTTATTCCGCTTCTTCGTTTTCGAAATTATAACGTTGTTTACATAAAATTGACGAATATAAAAAGTAAAAGAACGAAGGCGGCTTCTTGAAGTTCCTTCCAGACAAATGATACCTTTGAATATTCCATCATTAGGGGAGCCTCGATGATCAACGTTCTACCGCAGAAACCCCTTTCAGCTCTCCTTTTGTGAGGGTGGTTTACGCAAAAAATTGCCTCCGAACTTCAACTTCGCCAGTGAAGCAGTACTTTTATTATAGAACTCTGAAAAATGTATTGACAGCTTTTGGCTTTTGATGTAACCTCGTTAATGAGCCGTATTAAATTAAATGCGATTTTGAAATCTGTTCGCCCATTGTTTTTTAATTGTTTTTTTAATGGAGAGTTTCAGTGCATCTCGTATTTTTCGACTCCTACGTTTAAGTTTTCAAAAAACATGAGATGAACTAAAACTCTCCAATGGCTATTCTACGTAAACGTGCAGTTTAAAATAATAATAATAATAATAATAATAATAATAATAATAATAATAATAATAATAATAAAATATTAAAAAAAGAATAAATAAATAAAAATAAAAAAAAAATAAAAAAAAATAAAAATAAATAAAAAAATAAAAATAATTTAAAAAATAAATAAATAATAAATAACACAGTTTGCGGTTTTACCATTTCAATTTCGAAGCTATAGTTTAAATAGAAACGAGGCAATAAACAGATTTTGTGTTCTATAATCTATTCCCTTCCGTTGTTCTTTCTGGCGTTTTTAGAAGAATTTTCTGACGAGACTATGCCGGTGGCGATATTTGCTGGATAAACCTGAAGACTACGAAGGGTTTCTCCGCGTACGGTTGTTGCTGATTTGCGAGTCAAATTTCCTGTTTTTAAACCCATGAAATTCAATAGCTCTCCACTACCTAACGAACCTAGAATACGCACCCTCTTTCATCTTCGAGTTACTCTCTCACCCCAGATTCACACCTCTCAATAAAAATCTCTTATCTCCATTTCAGAGCGAGATGAGGTGGCTAAAAGTCAACCCATGTAAACGCGATTTGTTCCCTGAAAGATTCTCAGACGGCAGATTTCACTACACAGTTTTCCCAAAAATGCCATTCGTACCTAGGAATGAAGAGATAGAAAATTGAAGGGTAGATAGAAAAACGTTGCAAATTATTGTACAGTGGTTTATTATTCCTTTGCTTAAACTATTATGTAAGAATACCATTCACTTTAAATTCCATTTCATCCATAATTTATTCCATTAAACTATTCCGAAGAAAAAAAAGTTTGGAAACAACGGGAAAACTCCGTAACTATTGCCATTTTAATTACTTTTATTTTTCTTAATTTTCAAATTTAAAGTAAAAATATTCGCTTAGCGCTACAATTGAAGAGTGTTTGACCACCTTTCCAACGACTACAAAACGATCTTATAGCTCCATAAGTTCTTGAGTTAAATCGACGAATTCTTCCAAATCTCGAACATTCCACATAAATGATGTGGTAACTTGAGAACCATTGAAGTTATCGACTCCGCAATCGTTTTATTCGATTCAGCGTCCAAAAATCTATAGAAATTGATACCAAATACGCCTTAGTTGGAATACTTTTTTCAAAGAAAGAAATAAAATAAAGAGAAGAAAGAAAAGAAAGGAAAGACAGAAAAAAGAAAACGAAAGACGGAAAAGAAAGAAAAAGGAAGTATGAAAAAAGAAAAACGTTGGAAAATATGAGTTTTCACAACCAATTTTTACTACTTTTTTAAAGAAAACAACTGAAGAAGGAAAGAAAAAGGAAGAAAAGCAAGAGAAGAAAGAAAAGAAAGAAGAAAGAAAAAAGAAAGGAAAGAAATTGAAGAAAAGAAACAGAAAAATTAGAAAAGGAATAACTACAGATGATAAAAACATAGAAAAAAAATATGAGAAAAAGAGATGGTAAAATATAATATAACGGAAAAGGAAATGAAAAAGGTAATTACTCGCAAATTTTTACCCATTCCGCTCTCACGACTTGGACAGACTGATGAGCGTGATGGGAAATAGTCGTAGGCGAATCTCGGGCGAGGAAAAAAAAATTGTTCACTTGGCAACGCTCTTACGAATCATAATCTACCGCTTGGCCAACAAGAAGGCCGGTAAAATAATTCCTAAACGCCGCATGAATAATGCGATGAAATTATTTTCCGTCGCGACGCGAAAAATTCGCGATAGACCGTGAAGCGTTTGTCTTTGGGAAAAGAATAACCTCGAAACGAGAATTTATGTAGACACAACCTTCCTGCTCCGAAAGAAACCCGGCGAATCATTTATCATTGGACGGAGGTAGGGCCGGAGGCAGTGGCTGAGAACTAGGCGGAAGGTCAGGCAACAGAGGAGGCTGCCGGGTTTTCATCTTTTTCGCCCACCTTCGAAATCCTCTTTGCAGATTCCCTTTCCGAGCCGGCGAATACTTGCAAAGGAAATGCCACAATTTAAGGCTCCTGAAACCATCCGTCAACCGATTATCGCAACATTTTATTGCTAGGACGTCTTTGTCGGCTAGGACGATTTCCTTCCTGTTTCCAAGGTTACTGCAGCATTGGCTTACTACTAAGCGTTGAAAATATCATGAGCTGTTTGCGAAGGATTCAATAGAGAACTCGAATTGTAATAGAGAATGCAAATGGCCTGAATTCATTGTTTTACTTGGGGCCACCCGTGGTGTAGTGGTATGGAGCGTTAGCACTCTACACGGTGGAGCCGGGTTCGAACCCAGCTGGGGACAAATTCATGTTGGCCCAACCCTTCGTCCTCCACACTCAGGGGGGGAGGCAATGAGTAGCCACGAACGAAATCGTCAGAATTAGTAAGTGCAGAAACTATTGATGATAATCTTCTGATTCCCCTGTGGGAACGACTGACAACGTCCACGACGGGAAAATATCCCAGTTGGACGAAAATCCAAGGTGGAACTCCTTGTTTACTTTACTTTCATTGTTTTACTTAGCGCCAATAAAATATTACTTCGCTTAGAAATCAAGATTTCGATCTAAAAAACTTATTCACCTCCGAGAACTAACGTAATTCGGATGTAATAATAGAACTTTCGTTTCATCAAGTTGACCTACTTCGCAACAGGTTAATCAGATGAGCGCTAAGTGATTGGCTACTCGAGAATACGCCATTCGCGTGAATATATTGATCAATACGTCAAAATGTAGTCACGTAAGTCCGTACGACGATCCACAAATTGTTCAATCCTTGTCGCTATATAAGGTAGTCAGTTAGAAGGGTCGTGAGGTCACCGATGTACATAATTTGGAAAATTAGAGGACCATTTCGAGGGCTGGAAGGGAAGAAAACACATAAATCCTCGGTTTTGCAGTTGCGAACAACTCGAGCGCACGCTTGACTATTATTGCTCGGCGAGGGTTTCCAGAGTTTGCCAGGCCCAAAATCAGGTTTTCTGTTTCACCCTTGGGCGACGATGGAAGAGGGAACAATATCGGTTGCAGTTGTCAGAGCCACATGACGCGCTTTTACGAATAATGTTCAACCCATTTCACGCCAGTTCGCTTTTCAACGAGCTGGGAATAAATTCGCGACAGCTTTGAACTAAGGTGCTATTCTCTATCGTTGTGTCGCATTTTATCGACCGGGGGAAAAATTATGAAATAGCGTTCGCCCAGAATTTTCCTGTCTTGAATTGCCATCTATAGACGGTGTTCTAGATTCTTGTCCGAGTTGACTCCATTGATAAGTTAGCCGTTAGATAAACGCTAGACAGCGTGATATGCTCAGGGCAACTGAGACGCGAGGACGAAGAATTTTCGCTCGCCCCATGCATACAAACTGTCCTGTTTGCTCTGCAAAGCTTTTCATTCAATTAGAAAGATCCCCGGGCGTCTCCTTATCTTGTTGGTATGCTATTCGAGTACGTGTTTTCTCCTGAAGGTCCTTACTGGGTCGGCTCCAAGAAACCGGTTGTATTATATTTAGTCGAGAGTTAACGCATGGGCGGATACGTTGTTGGAACTGATCATCTCGTCGCAATTAAAGGGAATTCCCCTGAAAGGGATAACGATCCTCTTGTGTAACTAGAAATCGGATATCGTTGGAGACGCCTCGGGCACCTTCCTCGTTAAGGAGGCATGGTTAATCGTGAGCGATTTCGGCGATAACGATTTATCGCAGCGTCATTCATTTATTCGGAAATAAGGAAAAATGTCGCTTTCAGAGAATTTTTTATAATATGTATATATTTCAGAATATTATGTAGGTACCTATATTTATCAGAATATAAGAATATCTCATGGCGAACTAAAAAAAGAGCTAAGAACGAGTATAGGTATTTTTAAATTGAAATGAAGCCACACACGATTTTGTAAGTTCTAGCAGATTTTTCATCCGAAGAGCGATCGATTGCCAAAGAAAGATTTCTGTTCTTATTTTAAGAATAGGAAACGATTTTTGTATTTTATACAGGAATCATTCACTCGAAGGGTTACTTATACTTTTCAGCCTTTTTTCAACAAAGAACATAAACTGCAAGAGCTCGGAATCACTCGGTTTACTAATGTATTTTCCTCTTTTTTTTTTTTTTTTTTAGCAAACTTTTGCAGAAAATGGTGTTTTTTGTTTCTTTCCGAAAAATCGAATTTCGACCTGAAAACACAAATTTTTATTTACACATATATTTTATATACATTTATTTTTATTTATCCGTATTTACACGATAACTGGCGTAATTATAGAGATAAGAATCTGATGTTCTGCAGAAAAATCCTTCTCAGGAAAAGCAAGTATTAGTTTGTAGGGTAGCCAGTTCGAAGCAGAGGTGTTTAAATTTGACCTTGGGCTTGTCGAATAATTGCAAAACTGTCTCTACGCGATGTAAACATTTCTGATATTGATTCGCGTATTTTTTTCACGATGAATCGAACGAGACTATGGCCTGGTATTTTTAGCGGTTCTAGACTTTTGCAGTTTCTCTGATTCACTTAAGCATTCATAAGCCTGTATAAAAATTCCATATTCGATATAACATTCTTCAAACAGCCCCGTCTTTAATACGCTTCGAAAATGCGCATGAAGGAATGCTGGAACTTTTTCGCCTCATTTTCACTCTAATTTCCACAGGATACGGTTTATTATTGATAATAAACCATCGTAATCGCCCAAGAAAATTTTTTCTCTGACCCTCTCAAAATGTGATGTTTTACGTTTAGGATCTACAAGGCATGCAGAATCCTAATATCCAATCGCAACGTTTCGCAATCGGTGCATCGGGAGTCAAATCGGGGCGTCGAGGACGGGTTAGAAGTCGTAAGTGACGGCTAAATATTTTGCGAGGGATGAAGAAGAAATTCCTAGGGCAGCCGGTGGCGGCTCGAACGGGAGGTGGACATGCGCTCTTCGTTCCACGCTGAAGACGCCTGCTCGGGGCGCGGGCGGGTGCGGGACAGCAGCAGTCTTGAGGCAAGGCCCGTCTCCGCACCCTCGCCCTAAGTCTAACATTGGCTCGTTCGTTATCAGCCGAGTTTTTATCACTAAGTTGACACAACTCAATTCCCGTTGCGTGCTGTGACAGATGAAATCGCGAATATTCGGTGACGCGCTCGCCTTTCCCTTTCGCTGCTAGGAATGTGAATAATCGCGTTTTCCCGTCGAATTAATCGGATAAAAAAAAAAGGTGATTTAAGATTCTAACTTGTGCGAGTGATAGGCGAACGCGACAGTTTCGGGATAGGTTCGTCGAGTCCCGAAAATCCTCGAATTCGCCGGTGTGTTTGAAAAAAATCGAAAATCCGACGACGGGCCTAGCCCGCGTGATGTCATTCGAATTCAACGTCGTCACGATGTCATTCGGCAGAGCGATCATCGCCGCATTCCTGTGCATAGCTTTCAGCCTTCACATGACACTAGGTAAACTAAATTATTGATCGCCAGTTTTAGTCAATAGCGGAAAAATATTGAAACTAGTGTATGGAAAATTAGAAATAAAACAAGCAACAGTACATTAAGTTACCTCTTATGGATCATTTTTCCTTTTAAAATCGTCATATTTTTGGTACTTGATGTTGAAAGTGTCAATTTTTCTCTTCTTCTGTTCGCTCGGATGTTGGTACTAAAGCTCGACTTTCGAAAACGTTGTGGACTTTTTTTTTTTCTTATATACCGTTGGAAAGAGCGTTGACATTCTGTATATTTACCTAGTGCAGAGCCAATTTTTTTCGGTTAGATTCAGCGCGAGATTAGTCAGTTAGAAAAAGCTAGATTATTCTCGAAAAACCCTACGTTTTTTGAGATTTAAGCGTGATTCACTCCTAAAAGTTTATTCTTGAATTTTTTTCGTACGCCGTTTGCAAGCTGAGCTTTTGGATTCAATGAGCTTTCATCAGATGAGGAAAATGCTGACATTATAAGAACCAGAGATAATTGAATAACAATTATTTGTTTTCTAGATTTTGACTTGATCAAATTGATTTTGCACTTATTTTACCTGCTCAAAAAAATTTGGTGGGTTAAAACCTTTAAAAGAAAATGTGAACTGCAGTTGACATGACTAGTTTCTTCGTTCGTCGACAGATTGGATTCCTGGTTTGAGTGCGATTGGATTCAGTTTTGGAACCATTTCTAATTAAAAAATCGGAGAAGAACGTATCTTTCATTCTTCCTTGATACAGTTCACGTCAATTACCGAAAATATTGGAAAACATGACGTTGAGTAGTGAATAACCGTGTCCCAAATTTTCGGTTCAGCTGAAGAGATTCTCGAACGTATTTAGACTTTTTATAAAACTCGTTTTTTAAACTTTTATAACCAACGTTTTATAAACCGTTCGTGGTGGCAAAAAACATTGATTTGATACGTGGCAAGGGTTATTTCAATTTATACTGGAAATTTAGAGTGTTTACGATTTAGCAAATAGCGAAACCAAAAAAATGAAAAATTTCCTTTGAAAATCTTAAAAATGAAAAAGGGGGAAAAAAGGAAATAAGTACGTCTAAAAAATTTTATTCGACGAATTTAATCCGTAATTAGTGCTGTAGAGTCTTGCTGGTTAGCAAGTCTGTTTCCCTTCACTTTCATATAGACGGAATATGGTTTTATCTTCGACGGAAGTAGTATTAGTGTTTAGAACTGCTCTCGTCATGAGAAGGGTTTGGAGGGGACTTGTTTGTTCCAGGCCCTCAGTCGAACAGCCAGTAAACAATATGACCGTACGCCCTGGCATACCAGCACTTTACATCTTACCGCATCAATTCCACCCTAGGCGCACTTATTCGTCGCCTCGGTCGGTGCAATTGCGTGGGCACCCCCGTCGCCTGTGAACAATTGCAACGCGTTTTTCAAATCCGGCGAAGCGCGAATGTCTGATGAACCGCAGTGAGAAATGAGCTCGAGCGGATATTTCTCATCAAAATAACGCGTTCCTTGCTAGGGGAGACAGCACTTTGAGAAATTACCGCCTTAACGGCAATTGAGTCCTTCGGATGGTGTTTTTTGTCAAATCCCCCATCAAGGATATTCAACGCCAATGATGCCCGTGTTTTGAATCTCTAGAACAATATTTTGTTAGCACTTCTAGCAGATGATTGCCAGATGGTTATTTCTTAATGACAGTTTTTCACCGGAAATTTCCAATTCCAAAAAAGGTTCTTCCGACCTCAAGTACGGGAAAATCATCCGTGGAAATTTCGACAAACATGTTGTGCATGGATCACACAGTACTTACTTGTTTGAGCTGGAAACATTTTTGGTGAACATTTCAATTATTTAGCTTTTATAATTTCGTTGGAGCAGACGGATTTTTTTTTAAATTGGATAATCGGATTCTACATTCCTTGAAACGTAAAAGGAAAAAGAGAGTTCAAAAAGATTTTTTTTTGAACGATCACAATGATTTATTATTGAATAATAATCCGATACACTGATTGTACACTGATACACTGATTGTACACTGATTGTACAAACGATTGTACAGTGATTTATTATTTCCTTGCTTCAATAATAATGTAAGGTCTCCATCCATTTGTGATAATAACTTGTCGGAACATTATTGAACGTTTCCAACTAATAAGAGATTGATAACTATTAGGGACAACTCCCTAGCAACTATTATACTATTATAAAACTATTGTAATTTTAACATTTTTAATTTTTTCTTAATTTTCATATTAAAAGCTAAATTTTTTCACCTAACGGTTCGGTTGACGAGAGCGTTGGACGACCATTCCACCGAGTATAGAGCGTTTTTTATAACTCCGAAAATTCTTGAGTTACCGAATTTCTGAAAAACTATTCTATTCTACACAAAAACTCCGATAACTCGAAAAACCATTACAGATATATCGACCCCGCAATTAAAGGTAACTCAGCGTTAATTAATTAATTAATTCAGCGCCAAGAACCTATAGAAATTAATAGCATACATCTTTTTCTGAAAAACATTGGCGAATTGTCTCTTCGTCAAAAAAAACCAAAAATACCCTTATATTGAGGTGGCGATTTGGTGAAAAAATTAAGCAATTGTCAGGCCAAGATTAATTGTTGGTGAAAATGTCAAGATTTTATTTTTTAGAGTTTTGTTAGAAAAGTATCGACGGCTTACGGATAGAATTTTTTCTACCGGATATTCGGATTTTATAAGCCTTGAAACGTCAAACATCGAATTTTGAGGAGAGTTAGACAAACAATTTTTTGCGATCACTATGGTTAATAATAATGTTCCAAAAACCGACACGGGAATCTGCCGAAATAGAAGTCACTGAGTATTCGTCTCTGGAAAATTCAAGTTTCAGGGTCGGTTTCGTCGAAAGCGATTCAAATTCACCGAATTATTTGTCCCTTTACAAACGTTCATTCGGTTGTCGCGATTTTAAATCAATCCAATTCACCTCAACGGCGATCATCCTCGGGAATCGATCCGTTTTAATTAACTCGCCGAATGATAGTGTGACAACTGCGCGCCGAAAGCTAAACCATCCGGAGAAGCTAATAGAGAAGTGATGTAGCGATTGCGATTGGTTGTACAGTCCTCGTCGGTTAAGCCCGATTGTGGTAACTTCGAGCCAATTGGCTTTCCGCAACCTCAAAATTCCCCGCACCTCAGCTTTCTTACCTCTTGCCGCTTTCGGGCGTTTCGAATTATCGATGTCGCGTATTAATCGTTCGAAAATTGATAAATAGAGAGCCGATCGCTGCCGAATTCCGCTGAATAATGCTAACCGGGATAAATATTGTGTTTCGTTAAATTTCCGGTCTTAAATATTATGCGTCTAGAAACGATTTGTTGTTTACGTAAAACTTAAAATACGCTGCAAATAATTGGAGAGTTTTAGTGCATTTTGCAATTTTTGAAAACTTAAACGTATGAGTATTGGTTACTTCATTAAATCATAAGTTTCTTATGGTTACCGCCTTGTGTATGGCGAATTGTTGTGACCATTAGAAACATATGATTTAACAAAGTAACCAAACTCCCACGTTTAAGTTTTCAAAAAACGCGAAATTCACTAACCCTCCAATAATTATATAAGTGGACGAGGTATCATTCGTGATTGCAATTATTCCGAACATTTGTGAACGTTCTCCCCGAAAAACAGATTGGTAACTATAGAAGGAAAATCCGTAGCAACTATTGTAATTTTAATCATTTTTATTTTTCTTGATTTCCTATAAGTAAAAGCTAAATTTTTCACTTAGCGGTACAGCTGGAGAGAGTGTTCGACGACCATTCAAATGAGTATAGAACGATTTTTATAGCTCCAAGAACTCTCGAACCCTCACGCCGATTTTCTGAAAATATCCCAAATTCGACACAAAAGCTGTGATATCTCGGGAACCAATGAAGCTATCGACCCCGCGATGGTCTCATTCGATTCAGCGTCCCAAAATCTACAGAAATTGATACCAAAGACATATTTTTCTGAAAAACTTTGGAAAATGCGAATTTTCTCCCCCTCAAAACCCCCCAAAAACAGCCTTAAAATTGGTTTAAGAATTGGGCTGTCGTAGGATTTTTGATGAAAATTTCAAAAATGTAGCTATTATAGTTTGGCCGGAAAAGTGATGACGACGTACGACGTTGACACAATTTTGAGACTGACAGAATTTTTTTTAAATTGGATATTCGGATTCTACATGCCTTGAAACGTAAAACATCGAATTTTGAGGGGGGTTAGAAATTTTTTTTTCTTGGGCGATTACAATGCTTTATTATTGAATAATAAACCAAAATCCTTTCGATGAGGATATCAATCAACTGCTCACATGTTTCGCTTGACGTTTTGTCCAAGGATAGACATTCGATATTCGACCCCTTGCGAGAAAGCTAACATCTATCAAAAATACTTGTTGACTGCTGTCCGTTTCGGTGCTCGTTCGTCCGAGTCGCTTTGGAAAAATTGCCCCTTTCTTCTCCAATGTTTTCTTTAGTTACTCACGCACTATTAACTTTCATTAACCGTCTGACGGTTTATTTTCGAATCAAAGTCAGAGTGTAGTTGAAGAATAAATCTAATTATTTTTATTTCCAAGAACAAAAGAGAAATAGGTTTTTTTTCACTGCGCTAATTTCCATATCCGTGGGCTGTGACGGGGAGAAAAACCAGCCGACTCATTCTCCGATTCTTTATTGGCTGGCCGAGCGCTTTCGCCCGTTAGGGCATCTTCAGGGTGACCTAAATATCGTTCAATGTTTGTTATCACGGAGGCACAGGACAATTATGAAAATTACAAAACTCTTAAGCAAAAAAAAAAAAAAAAAAAATGAAAATAACACTTCAGGACGTAGGGAAACCAGGCAAACAAAATGTGATTCAATAAAAAAACTAGTGACTGAGCCGACTTAGCGGTGGACCCTCCACGTGAGTAGCTTAAGAATCATGTGATGCCATCGATATACTTCTTTTTCTTGTCGTCGCTAAATTATAACCTCGTTCTTGGTCATCTGACAGAGCCATCACCTGATAAACTCGTAACTGGTGATTGAAAATTATTTCTATAGATTTTTCACTCCTTAATAGTCCTTCAAGTCATATGTCCTACTATTAGCAAAATAATGTTGGGGATCAAAAGCAAATTAAATTTCTGCCAAAATAACTAGTTTTTTGTCTCTCCTGAAAAATTTGGGTTTTTCAAGATACGGAGTTATCATGTGATGCCATCGATATTACCATATATTTCTGTTGTTCATTTCAATATAGTTCTCACGATAAACAATCAAGCGAGAA
Source organism: Tupiocoris notatus (assembly GCA_037159825.1). Taxonomy (NCBI): domain Eukaryota; kingdom Metazoa; phylum Arthropoda; class Insecta; order Hemiptera; family Miridae; genus Tupiocoris; species Tupiocoris notatus. Next base: position 30,940 of record JASJUZ010000035.1, on the reverse strand, counting down.
GAGAATTTCGGAATCGAAATCAATCAATTTTCCACTATTCCGATATTACAATCGAACAATTAATGCAGTTTCTCACCTGCAATTATATTCGATATCCAGTAATTACGGCTGGATTATTTTTCTAACGTGTTATTTCTGTCCGTATTAGCGCCGCATTTCTTGGCATCACTCGAAAACGATGGTATGGAACAGTTTCATTGTTTTCGCAGCGTTGTTGTAATTCTGGGTCGCAAAACATGAATACCTTGCAGGCGTTTGCAGTAAGCGAAGGCCCGAAAGTTTCCCATTCGTCGGAATTAATGTATTGTAACTAATTTTCGACCCCCGACCGAATTATTCAACGGCGATTCTGAGTTGGCATCGCATACAAAGCGGTGGCGTAACAAAAACGGCCGGCCCGTTATCTTTTTAACAGATCAGGAAAAAGATTTAAACGTTTGGGCCGCTAAATATTCAACTGCCGCGATAGTCGAGAGGATCGAGGTTGCCAAGATGAAACCTTTTGAGGCCTAAGCAGGTGAACTGAGGGTCTCGTATTGACGTTACATGGGCCGTCTGTTATAACAATCGAGCCGGAATCAGATGTGTGATATGAGAAGGGCGAAACACAAACGGGGCTAAATATAGGAAACAAGAGGCAAAGGGGAATTCGAGATGGATATCAAAAAGCACGCAGGCTGGAAGTCATTAATCGTCCGAGGAGTTTCTAGAGGCGGCTGGAAAGTGTTTTAACGCCCTATATTCATATCCTTATTAACAGAACCCTAAGGGTCAGGTATTTACATTTTAATTCAGTTAATCGCCATCCTTGATTTAACTGGGGTTCATATCCGAGGCAGGAATTCCACAAGAGGGATTTTCCCTATTTAATTTCTGTTAGGGTATTCCCGAGAATTTTTGAAAGTTATTTATGTGCCTTTAGCTTTTTTAGGCCTATAAGAATTCCTGAATTTGGTCAAGGAAGGTTAAGGTTGGTTTTGGGTTTATTATTCAATAATAAACCATTTTGATCGCTTGCGAGAACCATTAACCCCCTGAAAATGTGATTTTTCAAGTTTAAAAATACAATTCGAATCTATTTTAAAATGCTGAACTAATTTCGGAAGAAATGATAAATCTTCATACTTGAAATTTTGACCGATAATCAATCTTCGTCTCAAAATAGCTACATTTTTCAGCCAAGTCGCAAACTCAGGTTTGCGGGTATTTTTGGGTTTTTTTCCGGGGGGTTAATTGTTATTTTCCGAGGTTTTTCATGATGTATTTTTTTCAAGGTGTATTTGGTCTCAGTTAGTATAGATTTTTTGATGCTGAATCGAATGTTCACAAATGTTGAATAATGAATGATTAATTACTATTAAAATGGATACTCTTCTAAAATCATTATTGAAGCGAAGGAAAGATTAACCACTGTAGAATCATTGGCAGCGTTTTTTAAGATCTAGTTGAAATTTTTTGATGAGCTTCCACTAGCAAGTGTAGTTTAAAAACCCTGAAAATTCTATCTGCCTCCTCGAGGTTTGTGAACCGCTTGAATTTAGCAAAATTGTTTTTTTTTTCGTTCCGGTGATTTATAAAATTCACGTTCCATTTAGAACGGTGCTGAAACGGATGTTAAGTGAGCTATGTCGTCTGGCCATGAAGGTCGAAATACTCGGACCTTGCTCGCCAGGTGGCCTCTCCCGCAGAGGCGTTCGAGAAATATTGTGCCGTAGCACGCGCCCAAGTTCCTAATAGAGTCATCAATTTCTATTATGAACGATGAAGAAGTTCTCTCTTTTCTGCGAGTTTTCAACGCCGCAACCGTTTTTCTCGACCGTTGCTTCTCTTAAATATTTCAATAAATATAAGTCATTCTTAAAGACGAAAGAACCGCGTTTTAGCTTTCTGCCGTTATTCCGTTGAAGGCGGTCGAGACGAGAATTTTCCCGTTCAGCTCGGTACCCTAGCGTTAATTAAAACATCTTATCGCTAGTTCCAAAAACACGTTTCAAGCGCACTATTCTTTAATGAAAAACTTTCAATCGTGTGAAGTTTCAACGTGAAAAAATAATTCAAAAAAGTTGTTCCGGTTTTAGGTTTTTGTCTACCGTTTCGCAAATCGTTTATGGAAACTGAAATTAGGCTGCAGAGGAAAAAAATAAAACGGATCAAGGTTTTGTTGTGTCAACACTGTCAGGCAACACTGATCAGGATTGGTAACCAGGATACCGCAGAACCTGCCGCTGTGCCGGCAGTAAGCTCACAGTAGGAGCTCCTATCGTATGTGTAGTGCAGTCAGAAGTGAATAAAACAATTAGTATAAAGTACCGACCGTTTCGGCTATTTTCTCGGCCTTTTAATACACGTAGGTTTTTGTCTTTCATTTTGCAAATCGTTTATGGAAACTGAAATTAGGCTGCAGAGGGGAAAAAAATAAAACGGACCAAGGTTTAAAGATACATTTTGCCAAAGCTGTAGACCAAGATTTTCCCTTCGTCGTTGAAAATACTTCACATCTCTCTTCCCGGAATCTCGCGTTAATGAAGCGAGAGAATCAAGACGCGAAACGGTTATTCAAGCAACCGTTTCACCTTCATGTTTTCCACGCTTTTCGCGTCTCCATCGGCGTAAAACATGAAAAGCTAGCTCAGGAAAGTGATATTTGTTTTCCATTGAACATTTTTCTCCCGCCTTTTCCCTCCTTCGCGTTTATGATTACATCGTAGGCATCCTTGTAACCTGGGTATTTACCCGATATTGGTTTAACCTATTCTGCCGTGAAAAAGTGGCTTTTACACGTTTCTCTTCTCATATTATGTTCGGTATAAAAATAAAGTGGCTCTCCTCTCGGTAAGAGCCGATACTACGCAATATCGGCCGTTGCTCAAATATCTATTGCATTTCTCATATTTCTCCTGCTTTTTTCTTCGCGTGGAGGCCCGGTGAAATTTGTTTACTCACTTTTTCCAGTCTATGAAAAAGTTTTGGCGTAGGCGAGGATTTAATCGTCGCTGATATCGATACGAAGAGCATTGAAAAACCTATCAACGCAGTGAACCTATTTTGTATTACAGTTGTATTTATTTTGCAAAACTGTACCGTTTCGTTGGTTTTTTTTATACATAGTCAAATACATTATAACAGCAAACAGCATCCTAACACGAAGCTTGGACAGAAGTTTCTCATTGTAGAATAAGGCGAGGCATAACTAGCGATACCTGTTGGAGCATCAAAGCACTACAATATCAGTATCCCATATTCTGTCAAAAACATTTACCTGGCGAATTCTAACGACGAATGGAAGAACTAAAAACGTTGCAAATGATTGTACAGTGGTTTATTATTCCTTCGCTTCACTAATGATTTAAGAAGATTTTCCATTTGTGAATGTAATATAATATAATAGTAGAATATAATAATTGTCTTTTTTGTTCCTTTTGGAACGGACGATTGACCTTGTCCACAGTATTTGACCATGTTGAACCTTGTAATTTTGGATAACATCTCTGTGGATAACAGTGATTTACGGGCGACCCCTTCAATTTCAGTTAACCATCACGCCTTGGACGAGGGGTTTTAGTTGATGGTGCTAGCTCAAGATACCCTCTATCTACCCTGAAGCTCTGCACTCTCAGATTTAAGCGAATCTCGTATCCCCTTTCATCTCCATGTGCTTAAGGGCAATTAGTCTCGCTTCGTAATCGAACCTGCTCAGTTGCTTGCGTTCGGGGTCGTGAATTAATAATAAATAAATTCTGAGGATACGTCATCCGAGCGAATTCGCGGATTAGCTCTTGTCGTGGCAACAAATATCGCGTTAAGACGGTAGAGTTATCTTGTATGGCACATAACGAGTTAATATTTGCCATTTATGAGCCCTCCCTACAACGAATTAGCTTTGTAATATTCAACAGCAGGTAGAAGACTGGAAGGTGAATGAATGGTTTAAATTGTTTGGCCCTTGGAAGATGGAGGAGCACCTTAGTGGCGTAATTTTCCTTTTATCAATTTCTGCCGGTCGCTATCGAAGAGAATTACATTTCGGATTTATAAGGTAAATATTTGGCTTTTATCTGGTCGTATCTTTTCACGGATTCAGTCGGAGTTTTTCAAATTCCATCTTTCCAATTATTTCGGATTTTAATATTTTTATCTAGCGAATATAGTAGATAGCACCTTCAAGCTCTGGAAATTATATCGATGTCGATTGTCCTGATACTTCTTAACTCAATGAGTACCTAACCGATAAGATTGATTCATTTCTATTTTACCGGAGGTTAGGCGATTTTTTCTCAATCTTCTGGGATCCATTCAGGGATCTTCAGGGGAGGATAGAAGAATATATAAGAATAGAATATATTTTATTACTTGATCTGTACAATAAAAAAATAAATACAAGTCAACTTTTTCTGAAACAAAAAAGTTTGATGTTATGCAAAAATATTAATTATTTAAGAAACGGAAATTTTATACTTACCAGTGCCTACCTATTGTTTTGAACTTTGTACGAGGTAAAAGCAAAAACAGTGTCAATATGTTATTTTATGTAAATACTATCTTACTCAGAAGTCAAATTTCTTTTCAGAAGTTATTATTGTTATATTCTTTGTTCTGTGCACTAGGCAAACCTTTGTAATTCCTTACGGTTATACAATAAACAATATTTCATTTTATTCCAACAAAAATATAAATTGGAAAAGAAAACGTACTCACTTAGCTCAAATCTTAATAAAACAAAAATCGCACAGCTACAAAAATTTCCAGTCAGAACTGTCGAAGTGAAGTATCTTAGTTTCATTTATGTAACCCCCTAGTAAGATAAGTCTGATAAAAATTGTTAATACGTTAAATACTTGGTGCAATAAACATTTTTCAAAAAAAAAAATAAAATAAAATAAATAAATAAATAAAAATATATTTATATATATATCGTGCCAACAGCTTCGCAAAAATATTCTGACGAAAGCCAGGCTGTACAGAGTTTAAATTAAAAATGTCTACATTATCATTATAAATTTTTATTCCTTTACAAACGAATGGTTTGGCATAAAAATTGGTTGCATGTTTCGGCAGCTGAATTAACCCTGATGTATTTCTGGTGACCCAATCACGCACATATGTTCGAAACACAAGCTGATCAGGATAGGTCCGTTGGCTAGCTAAGTATCCATTCATATTTTGTAGTAATTTCACTCAGTATGATAAACGGGCTCATGCGTTGCGACAACTAGCAAAACGTGGAAAACCTTGACTACGTCGCTGTTAATTTTCCAGCGCCGTTACTGGCGCAGCTCATCCGTACTTTCCTTCGGTTGTGGAAAATTAAACTCGAAACCGACTTGGTTTATATGTGTGACTAGTGAAATCACTGGAGCAGATTTCCCAGGCGTCTTCTTGATTGCAATCCCTTTTATTGTTACCTCTTATTCAGCTGTCCTCGCCCGAACGATATTTATTTTACTCCCCGCGCATTCGGAGCTCCATTTATTGCCTCATTGTTGTCGCGTTAGGGAGAACTATTGCACCATGGTAATCAGCAATAGACGTGAGGTTTTTTCAAGGTTTTTTTTGACTAAGAGAATTTTTAATTTTTTTGCACGGTTTTTACGCTTCAGAAAAACGTGATCTGATTGATTGAATTTTTTGTTGTAAATTATTGTGAGGTTCACTCGTATTGAATAAATAAATAAATATACTCAAGTCATTCTTTCTTTTTATCTGTGACCTAGATTTTTCGAAATATCAGAACAAACCTTTCCTTTTTCTACTTTTCTATCACAATCAATTTAATTAATAAATATATATGTATAGTTTAGCTAGATTTTCGATCAGGGCAATTTCAGGATAACAAGTGATTCTAAATACACGAAAAAGTTTGCGCTTGTGTTTTACATCCGTTATTTACAAAGTAATTAACGATTATTTTTTCATACCGCACTAAAAGAGTGACAGTATATAAATTCGGAAGAAAAAAAATCCGAAAAATCCGTCGATCGAAATAATTTCTCCCTTCGCTTACCATTTGAAGCACTTCGAACTTTAAACATGATCGTAAATTTCAAAAGTGCCAATCGCTGTTTCAATTTTGGTCACGAATCGGACAACGATCGATGCACAAGCAATATACTTTTTATTGGCTTTATACGGTGAAAGGATTCAACCTATTTTATGCTCCCACTCGCCACTCATTCGCTTGTTTGATTTATCGCGTCAACGCTTTACACGGATTGCACACGTGTGCACGTGTCCTTGTTAAATTAGACTTCGAAGCGCTCCCCTCGACGCTCGTTGAAAGCGTTGAAGAGCTTACGAACATTTTTATTCGCAAGCTCGTTCCTTTTTTTAACGAGTGATGCTATGGGGTTTTTGAGTTTTTGAGAGCTTCGAGAGTTTCAAGGACTTTTTCTGTTTGACTCGCGTCTCAGTTGTCACTAGCCAGAAAAGGGCGTTTGACAGCCGTTCAGTAGTAAATTATGAAAATTGTTTGCACGAAACGGACGTATAAATTTTTCACTCCGAAGAAGAAAATCGAAAAGAATTTAATTCAATCAGATGACTATGATTTGTAGGTTTCTTGACTATAATAAACTTTGTTTTATTTTCTTGAGTATTGGTGGTTCAAAGACCAACCTCCTAGGAAATAAATAGAAACGCGTTTTATTTATTCCGACAAGAATGGAAAATCGAATTGTTCCTCGGTCGTTGAAGATAAATACCCTTTAGACTCTCCGTCATATTTTTGATTTACATCGGAGGTTTTTTGCTAATTTCGAGCACTCCTTCGAAATTGGCTTTATAGGGGCTGCGAAGAAGTAGGGGTTGCAAAGCCAGGGTGAATCACGTTCATCTATACAACTGATCCTTTGGAGAGTTGTGAGCGGAAGAAGCTTGCACGTGCTGGGCGAGAAGTGGCAAACAGCCAATCCCGCCTTCATCGCCTTTCCAGTCGGCCTACGAGAGGGTTTAACAGATTAAACCCCATAGAATGGATATAGAGATAGCCAACATCTTAGTATTCGGTAACCACGCATTGCACCATTGAATCGCTCGAGATCCTGGCTTGAATCGAGTACTATCGACCAGAACTGAAGCATGGTTCACAGGCATCCGTCAAATGCGTTGATGCGTTTTGTAAAGGTGGGCGCTTGTCAGTTAACTGTTTGAATTTACATTACGACGAGACAAAACGAAGAGAATTTCACACCGTTTGCAGATGAATAGTTAATTTTTAAAAAATAGTTAATAGTTGAAAAAACTGTGCGATCTCCCCACGAACTAAACGATTAGATCTTTATATTTATTATTTAATAATAACCATTTTAATCGCCCAAGAAATTTTTTAACGCCTTCAAAAATTGATGTTTTACGTTTCAAGGCATGTAGAATCTGAATATTCAATTAGAAATGACGTCAACATTTTTCCGACAATACTAAAGAGCTAAATTTTTGAAATTGTCATCAAAAATCTATCTTGGCCTAATAACGGCTCAACTATTTAACCAAATCGCTACCTCAATTTTAACGGAATTTTTGAGGGTGCCTAGAAACGTAAAAAATCAAATTCTGTGAGGGATTAGAAATTTTTTTCTTGGGCGATTACAATGGTTTATTATTGATTCAATATGGTTGAGAAAAATTATTAACTCGGCGAAGTCTCTAAATGTTATGTTTCCGCACCTGCGCGCAAAATTCCTAACATACTGTTTGAAGATTTTTACGTATTAATTCTACGTCCATGTCATTTATTTGATTCCAATACAGCAAACCTGCATTCGACGTTATCGGACGGCGCATCGGAGCGCATCGTTTTACTGCCATGTGCATGTCATTGTCAGTACGGGCCATTCGCCTTCAGCTTATTTAATAGGACCATCTTTAGCCGTAGGCCTGACTTTGTACGATGAGATTGAACGTTTGAGGTCAGCAAAACGCACGCAAACTCTATTATGATCCCTGAAGCCAATGCCGCTTGGCTCGTAGTTCTACGAGATTTCCGGTATTCCGAACCCCTCGCCTATGTATCATATCGCCCCAGCAATAAATCCCTTGTCTACTAGCCGTTCCGGGCCCCTCAGATCTCTGACATCCTTCGGCCACTGTTATCTTTCTTCATCTGATATCGATTCTGCCACCCCTCGATCGCGGCTTTCCCGTCGGTTCCGTTATTTCGGTTATAACTTCTCGTGGTTTTATGTTCGACCACGAAATACGGTAGCCTTGCCATCTGGCAACCGGTTTCCGTTATTATACTCCGTTTTCTATAACGTTTCCCTCTCTACGTTTTTCGATCGGTTCGAATAACCGGAACTAGCGTGAGGGCGAATTAAAAAAGGAAACTCATCAACGTCTCGGATTTTTTGCCGTTTCCGAGGTCACTATTTCTTCGTACGTCTTCCAATTCTTCTTTCACCGGGTGGTTTTTTGAACTATTTTTTTTTTTTTTTCATGAAACGTTTCGCCGTTTTCGATATTGATTCCACACCACATATTTTTCTACCGATTCCAAGCTCTCGTCAACACCGGAGAACGATTATAGAATTTTACAACTCTGCCACCACTATTTCTTCAGTAACGACTTCACTCTGTCATCTGCCCGACGATACAGTTAAAGATAAATTTTGACGAGTTTTCCAACGCGTATAGAACGATTATTAAAGCATCGTAAATGATCAAGCTATACCATCCAGCCAAATGTCGAAAATGTCACGTAAAAGCTGCGATAATTGGAGAACCATTAATTCTACCAAGGACTTTCGGGACTTTCTGGGCGTTCCGTCTTTTTCCAGACATTACCTCTTTTCCGCACTGTTTTTTGGTATCTGCTTGTTTCGAAATCGCTTAGATTGCAGTTAGTAACAAGGATGAAAGGGGAAGTATGTAAAAGTAAACACGCGTACTCATCAATTGCCCGGTGCCGTAGGCTCACACAAAAATTCCTCGTTATTACATTATTTCGTGCATTTTCCTATTTTTTGGTTGAAGTTCCTGGCTGAGGTATGAATTTTACCTGCCGTTTTCATTTCATTTTATCCCGTTTCTAGTTTTTCACTCCTATAAGGAGATTTACCCTTGAACATCCTATCATCGACATTGGCTCCTTCAATTCTTCTCTGCCTGGGATTGCCTGGCTTTTAAATTCAAGAATTTTCAACTATAAAGTGTCCTTTCGAAATCGTTGAAGCCAGGTCAACCTTGAATTCTACAATTTGGACGTCGGAACTCGAAGCAAGGATCCGTTCATGCGAATGCAGGTTCGTCAACTTGAGAACTGTCCAGTTAGAGTTTCTTGCTTCGGTGAGCGACTACAAACAATTCGCAAACGGCCCAGTTGACATTTTCGATAGCGAATTCGTAATTTTGGGACCAGACGAACGCATTAGAATAATAATATTGAACGAAGAAGCGTGGTAAAAACAAAACGCAACCAGTATTGAATATTCTCAACATGACCTCCATTGTAATATGAATATTCATAGTTTACACTGAGACCAAGACGGTTTTAAAGAGGAGCTGCTCCCGGAATAACATCAAAATATCGTTCATTATTCATTTAGCGATCGTTACAATATTGGTCTTCATTGCTATCGTTTTCGCAATGGTCATCCAGATTTTGACCAAAAGCGATCAATTTTGGAAATTTTTGGAATTCCATTCGTCATGGCCTGTGTAATCCTTGGATGCTGCTTCTTTGTTTAACAGTGAAAGCCAAGTCTTCGGCTGGCAGTCTAGCGAAGGCGAAAATAAGTTCTTACGATTGTAAGTCGACTCTCTGAATCACAGGCTTGACTGTTACTTTTCGTCTTTACAAAAATTAAAACGATAAATCAATCAGCGATAAATAAATTATTTCAAATCGACCTCCCCCTGCAGATAATTGTGTAGTTCAACACAATTCTGACCGGCGGCACAACTAAACTGAACTTCCTATCTCGAAGGATATTCGTTTTAAGAATGAGTTCTAACCTCGTTCGCAAGCGTCATTAATCAAATTGTCCTCCTGCTTCGCGTAGTTCCAATTGGATGGAGCATCCGGCAACTTCGGTTCGTCCCTCTGACGTATCCCCTCCGAGTTTGTGACTCACTTACGGGAATAATTCCTCGTAATTACATCCCATTTTCTGGCGTGGAAATATAATTATCCCCATACGGCAGCGAGGTGCGGCCGCTTCGAAATGTCTCTCGACTTCTGACTTGGCTTTATCCCACCAACACACCTGTGATCCTATAGTTACGTCCTCTACGAACTCAGGTGCTCCAACACCTTCAAATAACAAACTCTCTCGGTCTCTCCAAGGCCCGAAGTCCCGGCTGCGTATACAGCCGAGTTTGACTAAGCATTCTGGAGGTTTCCTCTTCCCATTTACCCTATCTCGCTCGGTGAATTAATTAGCCTACTTGCTAGCGGTTTGTGCCCAGTTTTCTTAGTAGCTCCCGTGTAGATCGAAGTTGGAAGCATTCACCAGGCCTTATGAGCCCAAAACTTCCTTCCGCTGATTCGTATCTTCTGCATTTCTGCTTTAAGATCCGTTCAATAAGCCAATTATCTCCGTTTGTCGACTCGCATACGTGAAAACCTCTAATAAGTCCAACGGAAAGCTACACCAGCCGCATTCCTTCGCGAGCCGAGACAGTTTCGAGATTTAGATTTTAAAACGTTCACCGAGAAAGGGCCAGTTGGGGTTATTTAGTGCAAAAGCGGTAAAGCAGTTTCGTCCCATTCTCGGCGAACTTTGCAAAGCACGAGGAAGCTCGCGAAGCAAAGCTCCGTATTTATTTTAACGGCCTGTACTTGGGTATTCCGTGAGTACATTAGTTTTCGCACTTTCTTCTCTTTCCACTCGACGGTTTTATACAACGTTGGAGTCCACTAGGGCCACTGAGTACCGCCACTCGTAAGCACATTCACCACTGCAAATCTCCAGTTTCACATCGGTCCTCGCTAACTCTACAACTGAGCCAAGTGTTGAGAACATTATTGCCCAACTTTTAGCCTCCCACTGTTCCATTTCCCAGTAACTGGATACTCTCAAATTAATGTTAGACACCAACTTCCCCATCAGCCACCGAAGTCCGCAGTTCGGGACGCTACGGTTCTTCGAGAGTTATGTTCCATTCATTGTTCCCCGAGCCGCTTCCGGCGATATTAGTTTGAGGGAAAAATTCACGATCCTTCCCCCTCGATGCCCTCTCATGACAGCCGGTTCATAAAAATCAGTTCCAATTTCACGTCAAGAAAGAATGTCTACCAATGAACTCGTTATCGATTTCCCCCCATGAAATTCTGAATTCGATCAGCTGAACAATATTCAGCCACAATAATCGTATTCCTTGTGGAATAAGATAACAACTAAAAAACCCTGATTTTTGAGAAGTCGCGTTCCAATTTTGGGTTTTTTCTCAAATGGGAACATGTTCAATGGAAGTGACGAAAAATGTTCAAACAATAATGATTCGACAGCTCATGGCCAGAATTTTCTTTTTGGGTTGTATGTTGGAGGGGAAATTTTATCTCGAACTAGGGGCTGAGCGCCCCTGGCGGTTTCGCCGCCTAATCCTCTGTTGGGGTGAGGGTGGGGGCTTCACCCCCTCCTGCCGTGCCTAACAGTTAGTGGGGGTAGTGTCCTTTTTGTAGTAGCGTCCTTTTTACTACTAGGTATATATTATGGTAGTGTATTATTTGTGTATGGAGAGTGGGAATCTGAGATATTATTAGTAGTTGCTATGGTTTGGTATGTAGATGGTGGGTATTGCATTGTACTGGGTTGTAGTTTTGGGTTTTTCATCTTGGGCAAAGTAGTAGCCGAGGTAAATATGACAACTTATAAGTTTTCCTAGATTTGTAACTTGTACAGTGGATAATTTAAACAAAAAGTCGTCAATTCAGATGTTTGAATATACCAAAGTATGGGTAATTTAACTGTCCACATTTTCCCCATGTAATGTACCTATCCATTTTTCAAGCGTTTGTGAGGTTTTCAACAACATTAGTAGACTATACACGAAAATATCACATTTTTAAACTGTAAACCTTCTTTTCATCTATTTAGTGCAAAAGAAACAAAGAATGAACCATATATTATTGATATACACCTCATCAACTATCATTATGCTGAATTTGAGCGAAATCGTGATCAAAAAATTTTTCGCTAAAAATCCAAGGGGTACCCCTGCGATTTTTTCGAACCGATCAGTTAATGATTTTTTACTCTTCTCTCAATGGACATAAAAATCTGAAATTTTCAGGAAAGTTGTATCATACCAAGATGTGTTTTCGTGATTTTTTTCAATTCTCGGAAAAATCTGCAAGTGGTCCAAAAAAATCGGTTTTTGAAAGCTCGAAAATCGGACTTTAACCGTGATTTTCGGGGTCAAAATGCGTGTGAATCAATTATTTTATTATGCAGGAGTCTTCATTTGAACGCCTTACACACGTACATAGCAAAAAATTTGGTGAAAAAAATTTAAACAGCGCCACAGAAATTATTTTCCGTAAATCGAGTTTTTCGCCGGCGTCATTTCGAGCTTCGTAAGAGTGAAAAATTAAAGTTTCGTTTTTAACCGTTATTGTAAGCTATTCTTATAGGAAATTTAACGCTGAATCCGAATTTGACGTCAAAACGGCGGAAATGTGACGAAAACTTTTAGTTTTTCATATTTTTAACATTACACTACTAGTATATATGTTTTCAACTTTGAAAGTTGCGTTTTTGGGAAGTACTGTTTGAGTTTGTTGCCATTTCATTGGTGTCGATATCGATCGCAATTTTCAATTATTAGGACGTCCATTTCCTGTAAATTTTCTGCATGAAGGCTGAGAAATGTTGGGAATCGGTATAGACGAAAGAAATAGAAGAATGGACTCGTTTGGAATACAAACGAGCTTCGAAATTGATCTGAATTCGATTCCGGAGAATAGTTGTTAGCCGCCTGGCCGGCAAGTGGGCGTCTTGGCCTTAGCTCAGTTAGAGGTGACGCTGTTCGGCATGGCAATGCATTACTGCTTAGGTTGAAAGGAAGGCTTACGAGAAAGAAAATCCCCTGAGAGGCGGTTGGCGGCCCTGATGAAGTTTGAGGGTATTCCCAGGCGGAATTACAGGGCAAACCAAAAGAAAGAGATGGACGCGACGAGGAGGCTCAAACGGGAAAACTCCCTCTCTGTTTTCCCACTTCTCGTTTCTACCGGTGCCGGGGGTACTTCTCATTATCCACACGTCCCTTAAGGGGATCCCTCGTGGTGAGGACTGAATTCGCCCACCGTTCTCTCAAAGCCAACCGCAGACAGCCAGAGGCTACCCACGTGTTTCTGTGCCCTCACATAAGTCAGGCCGTTGGGCGTTGACTATAATTTAATTCTTGGAGTGGCACATTTTCGAGGAAATGCCGACTATATTCCGGAACGAAACGATTCATTTAAACATCTCTAAGCTCGCTTATCAATTCCCAGCCATTCGATGACAGGCAGATGGACATGAATTTTGTATGTTTCCTTCTCGTCGCATTTCTTGATGTCCGGGGGTTGTAAGGTGGAGAAAAACCAGGCGACTCATTCTCATATTCTTTATTAGCTGGCCGAGCACTTTCGCCCATTCGGGCATCCTCAGGGCGACGAAGAGCCATGGGGTCCATAGGCTGAGGATGCCCGAATGGGCGAAAGTGCTCGGCCAGCTAATAAAGAATTGGAGAATGAGTCGCCTGGTTTTTCTCCTCCTCACAACCACCGGGCATGAATTTCGTATATAAATGTTGATACTATCACTTCATTTTCTCCATATCGAGGATTTCATTGGTCTTTTCGAAATGAGCAAGAGTACTATACGTAGTTTATTAATTAGTACAGCATCTTTCAGCAGCATCAGTGACCAGCATGTTTTCAAGAAGTACACTCTTGGGTTGTGTGACGTTTAGAGAGTTTACTATCACGTAGAAGTTATTAGATCCTGCGGCAAATTCATGTGGTGCCACTGTATATTTGTCATGTTACGAACGTCGTAATCACGGAAACATTTTTTTTTTCATCCATACGAAATGAGTAAAAACTAAAAACCTCTGATAATTATTTCTTCCAACTCTTGTGCGAGGCTGTCAATAATTCCAAAATCAATAGGGCCTGTTTAATAATTACAGCTAGCTTGTATTGTTATAATTGAATGTTACTGGAGTGCGAATCTGAGTTTCGACGGTGATCAATCATTGATACACGAAACTTCCATTTGACGGAGTTTCGGCCTCGTAAATAAATTTATTCGCTCGACTGGGATAGTTACACTTTCCGTCTCGAGCAATCTGTAAGTTTGATTACGACGGGAAGCTACCGGTTCAGAGTTGAATTCGCTAACCTACTCTGAAATTAACCGATAACCAACTCAGTAACAGGATGTGCTCGATGTAACTCCTCCAATCCTCCCTGCTTAATAACTCGCGAGCTGACAACCCTTGAATAGATGGCGCGTATTTGATGAACGCACGATCCGCGTCTGCGTTCAATATTACGATCTCGCCTTCCTCCGTTTCGGCTAATTTCAACAACCGAACGAAGCGGTTATCGGTTTCGTTTTCACTGTGTGGCGACGGTTTTGTGCTCTATCGCTCTCGCATTGGATTTTTCATAAAACGGACTGAAAAGATGCAGCAGGGCTCGTTGAAAAGAGAACGTAATTATGTTTTTCACTCTTGGCACTTGTCTCGCTCGTTAATGACGGAGGTAGATCAGAAAATTCAGCTGACTGCCTGGTTTATCGACACGTGGGAGGTGAGTGGTTTAGTGAGGAAATAGGACTCATTCCGGAAGGTCTGAAGGGGCGGGGAGATATTCCATATTCCATATATAAGCCTGAAATTTCCGTAAATGAAAAGAAGAATACGTTCCTAATAACGAGAAAATTACAAGCAATTGTATAATTCTCACATTTCACGCTTAAAAAAAATAAATAAATAATTTATCATTACTTTTCATCAATAATTATATAAGAAGGCAGTTAATTTATTTATTTTATTTTTTAACATATATTCCTTCCATAAGTACCAAACAAATACAATGAATCAATACAGAACAAAGTAACAAAAAGATGAAATAAAATCAAACAGTTCTAGAATACAGAATTTAATCCCCTATGTGGGCATAGCCCGTGGCAGGGACATGAGTCATACCTCTTGGTCAACACGAGTTCATCAAAATGTTTCACGTCGTTAAACTTAAGAAAATGCTAATTGAAATAATATTGTTACTGGAGAACAGACAAAATTGTGAACTAATTTAACAACTATACCTCAGAAGTAACGTTCGTTAGGTATCCTAAATTCAATGGGTCGTCAAATTTTGCAATGGGAGAACATTTTCCGAAAATATTTCATCGAATTTGAATGGTTTTTCAGGGAGGTGTCACGATTTTTGTCAGTTTTTGACCGAGAGGCATTGATGCAGACACAAGAATACAGACGGGAGGACAGATGGACACACAGACACTCGGATACACACAAGCTGTGGTGTTCTCGAAATTTTTGTCAACTATATAACTCTGGCGAAAAATCGAGTAGCTTTCTTTCCTTTATCTTATAACGATTTCCCATAGAAGCTGCTTTCCGAAACTGCTCGATATTCTTTCTCCAGAAGCTTCTAATACTTGAAGTGAACGGAGTTCGCAAAACAAAAGAACCCAGTTGGGAAAATTTATCGTCATCCCTCGCACAGATAGCTTCTCTACTTCAATAAACGAGGGAAGGAATGGAATAATAATTAATCAGTGCCTGGCACGGGTAATGAGCGAAAGAGCGAAGTGGTCGCGTTTTCCATTTGATGAAACGGCAGAGCAGCAAGCTGGAAATCATTAAGATTAAATAAATAAAGTAGAAGAGGGGCACCATTGTATAATAGGTCTCTCCCGGCGATGAGGATAAGTGGAAAGATCAAAGCGAGATCCAATCGCGCCAAAAGGGCATTCGTTTGCTTTCTGACTCCGCCCTTAGACAATCTTTCATGCGGCTATGGAACAGTGTCTACAGAGCGAGAAAAAGAGCATCCATTGTGCTTGAACGGAAAAATACCTGCTCCAGTCGTCTCGCCTACATTAACGTCGTCGCCGTTTCTGCCCTGCCTTTCCAACTTCTTAACCTTAGCACTCCGACCTCTTTTTCCTCCATCTTCTCCATTTTCTTTTCCCTGTAATCCGACTTTTTCCACAATAACGTCATCCAACGCTTATCCGCTTTACCGTTCGCATTCGTAGATGAGACCTTCCGCCTTTCGCCTCTCTTGTCTGGAAAGGAATTCGAGCCGCCCATTCGTCGACGAGATGACCTAGGAGCGCGTGGGGTCCAATAATGGGATTTTTCAAATAATCTTCCGCCGATGATCCTAAGCCATGATAAGGTACAATAGCTCGTCGTAATTGCGAACGGGACAGTTAGGTTGAGGTCATTTCTCGTTCGATTCATCGGAAACTTGTTCATGCGGAGCTGAAATACAGTATAATCGGAGGAAACTCTTAATTATTTTACCGTCAACTGGAATCACCTTTTTCCAATTCTTCGAAAATCTACCATCGATTATCTTTTCGTAAGGGCCCTTGGTCTCCATTGGTTCACGATAGATTGAATATCACGATTCGTTGGTGAAAGCAATGCCAAGATAGCGTGTCACACTTTTGCATCGCCGCCGCAGAAAGGTGAGCAGTGATCTGGTTAGTGTGCTTGGGTCGTGGGACGCCTGAATACAAACGATTTTGTTACTGGGATGAGGGCTCTTTCGCCCCTTCGCGCATCCTCAGGACGATTACGTATGACACGTACAAATCACCGGTCATAGCTTCCTGAGAGGCCGATGCCCGAAGGAGGCCCTAACGGTCAAATAATTTAGAGAATTAAAAAAAAAAAACGTGGAGAAAAAGTTGCTACGTATTCACCCTCTTCGTCCCAACTATAAAAAAAGGTGAAAATCGGCATCACGTTTTTTGTTACACTTTTTTCTCTACACGCCATATCAGAATACCGAACAGAAATTGAAGCTAGGCCCTCATAGGTAGATAAATTATGAACAAAATTACATAAAAAACGAAACAATCGAGCAATTTTTTCAGAAGTTGTACGCTTCCAAAGTCAAAACTTCCTCTTTTCGCGAAAATCACGTTTTCCAGTATTTCTCCAAATCTGGGGACGTAACTACTGGATGGACTCAATTAAAAAAATTAGGGGACCTACCTGGATAGTGACCCTTTCAAACAAAAAAAAAAAAAAAAAAAAAAAAAAAAAAAAAAAAAAAAAAAAAAAAAAAAAAAAAAAAAAAAAAACCCGATCGGACTTACAGGAGCAGAAGATCGGTTAAAAAATGTGGGGAAAATCTGAAGAGGAAAAGGAGACATTTTGATTTCATGAGTGAGCAGTATTGGGCATCCATTCCAGCCGGTTTCCAAAAGAACGCGTGGCAGGGAAGCGAGAGAGAAGAATGCGAGAGGGAAGAGGAAGAAGTCTGATAATGCCTGGTATCTTATTAATTTCGCGATAGCACTTTTAATTGCAATCCGCAATGGCCACCATGAATTTCTCGTGGTTTAACTCCAATTTTCGCTGCAAATAGAGAATCACTAATTTTCAAAAAATATAATCAGTAATCTCCCAATCGATTCGCCAATTGAACGACTTAGTTTCGAGTGTCAATTTGGGAAAAAACAAGGCGACGATTTTGATTATTTTCTTCGGCTACTTGAGGCTTCACCAACGCATGTAGTCGGCTAAGAAGCAGAACCAGGTTAATGAAGAAAACGATTAGCCTTATCCCTGTCCCCAGGGATCGCCTGAACGTTTTGCTTCTCGTCTTGCCGGAACTAATGGGTAATTTGACCGTTGTTTTTGCTCGTCTTCGCTCGAGCAAGAAGGCATTGTTCGGTTGTCGGAGTCGTGTCGCAGTTTCCCGTAGCTCATTACCTACTCAGCCCGAGGCGCACAAACTTTTGATAGTTCTCAGCTCGCTTAATCTACCTATCGGACAGTTTCAATACGCTGGAATGAAATTAAGCTGATTCTACTGAACATTATCTTGGAAACTTGAGTGCAAAGTGGTTGAACATTTTTTCATAAGTGGCCAAAGTTTTTTTTATGGAGATTTCTAGATAAAGGTTCAGGTGCTTCTGATGAATCTATCTGAGCCTGATTTATGTTAACTCCTTCAATAAAAATTGGTATAAAACTGTGGTTTGCCCCACAGATTTCTGAACAGTGTCCAAAATAATATGTGGACATTGTTTTGATACTGCATGATTTCCATTATAATATGAATCGTATGGAACTTTGCCTGGGAGTCGTAGCCTTAATTATGGTCAGTCAAGGCGCATTCATCGATGCTTTCAGTATTCTAAGCTGTAAGAACTAGGCAAAATCAAAATTATGTATATCAAGCCGCCTGGTTCCCTTCTAACCGAGTATATTAGATAATTATTTATTCATTTAATATCTAACTCCAATGACTGACGATAATAAATTTCCCTTTTGTTCCAGGAGAGCTACCTTCAGCTGAATGGAATCGAGGTATGTCAGTATAAATTTAGTCACATCGCCATCATCATTCCGTTTAGTCTTCGATGGAAATAGAGACGATAGCCAAGACTGGAGGGTTGTTTTAATAGTGTTAACCAACAGGTTGTTAGCGGGTGAAGCTTCGGCCCTTCTTACTTTACGTAATTATTCCACCATAGTTTTGGAATTCCGGCTTCCATCTCTCACACGTTGCGAAACGGTTTCCGCTCTTGTTTAATTAAATGTTGACTGGTTAACCTTTAATTCCCTCTTGTTCATTCCCGGTTGACTTTCGCCTCTTAGACCATCAAGCGACGATGAAAGAGTATAGAATAAATACCGGTAAAGCGAAGCTTGCGTCAGATTCGATACTGAACTTTTCGAAATCCGGTTGAAAGGCTTCTAAGCTTAGCAGGCGACGTTTGTCCTCCGCGTTGGGTGTCAACTTCAAAACTGAAACTGGCGAGACGAAGGCCCTTCGAGTCGGCACGCAATCTGATATCGCGCTGTTGTTTTCAACCCCGGCTGAATAGGTCGGCCTCTCAAACTGGGCTGAAGTAAAGACATTTTGCCACTTCCCTCTCTGCGAAAGGGTCAAATCCTGTTAACCAGCCAATTAGAAGCCCCGTCGGAGGATTACCGCACGGTAGCTATTAGCCGTGTTTTTACTTTTTATCCGGCTTCGCTCGTCCGTTTGCCGAGATTTTCCACGTCACACGCGGACGTTTCTATCCGTTTATCGGTTTTTACGTTTTGGCACGAATGCAGCTGACGCGACGGATTTCGCCGACGATCTGCCGCTTTAATTCGCTTTGCATAATTACATAATCCCCCGAACCTTTCGTCGTCGCAGGTCTTGTCAGTCCCATTCTCCCCAACTATCTGAGAAACCGACCGCTTCATCGTTCTGCAAGACAGCTGAATTGTTTGCTGCAGTCGGATCCCTCTCTCGATTTATTTGTTTCGCCCCTGGTTTAGGTCGAAGTTTGCTTCTTAGCCCGATTGTTTGTCTCGATATCTATTTATAATAAAAATTATATCTCTTCAAATTTTTTTTTTTTTTTGTAGCTTTGTCGTTTTTTTTGTTCTTGGTTGTTGGGGTTGAGGGGGAGAAAACCACGGCGACCTGTTCTCCTGTTTTTTATTGTTGGCCTGCCAAGCACTTTCGCCCATTCGGGCATCATCAGGGCTTCGTAGCACCATTACAAGGTATCCACGGCCTCCTGATGATGCCCGAATGGGCGAAAGTGCTTGGCAGGCCAACAATAAAAAACAGGAGAACAGGTCGCCGTGGTATTTTCCCGCTCAACCCCAACAACGAAGATCTCTTCTAATTGTTTATGATTGTTCTGAGTGTTTTGGGTATTTTGCGTGCTCTTGATCGAGTATGTAGAAGTTTTTGGATACTACCAGTCTATTTATCAAAATGTGATAGCTGTAAAAATGTAATATTTATTCGAAATTATGAAAAGGGATTTCTCCCGTGTACTGTTGAAATACATAAATAAATGAATAAATAAATAAATAAAAAATAAATAAATAAACCTTATTAGATACTTACCTAATTGAAATTTATCACATTACGTCAGTCTAGTGTTTTAGCTATTATTCAAGTTCCATCAACGTTTCGAATCGGCGAACTCGAAATCGATTGCAAGTTCGTCATCATTCGCATCTCTATCGAAATATAGTCTTAGCTGTCTTGGTCGTTATGCGATGTGCAAGCAGCCCTTAGTCGTCTATCTTCCATACGAGCACCAACGGAACTGGAATTGAAACCGTCGCAGGGCGATAAAACTTTCTCGTTCTGCAACATTAACAATGCGACGTTATATAGTTTTAATGGTCAATACAATCCCTTTCGTACGGGGTTTTTTCCTGCAGCGATGAGCCAGTATATCTTACTATCAATTCAAGTGGGCAGCCGCAAAGGGTCTTTCCTGCTGTTTCTACATTTTTTACTTACTTATTCATTTTCACTGGTGAAAACGGCCGTTTCGAGCGATAACTGGAAACCCCCCCCCCCCGTTTTGTTTATCCGTTGGAAATCTGCTGTAAAGAATCGTATTTCATTTTGGCGATGAAGTCGCCAGGATCCGTTTATTCGACAATTTTCATTCGAACGGGCAACAAATGCGATGGGCTAGTGATGTAGATTTATAAGCGAAAAATTAATGTTTGTCGGTTCGGTGAAATAATTATAAATAATATTATTATGTCCATTTTCTACGTTCAAATATTTTTTAGCCGCGATTCCGCCTCGGCCGAAAGTTTCAAATCAGCTAGCGTTCGCTACTTGAAACGTTTCCAACAATTGAAAAATATTCTGCGAACCATCTTCAATGTTCGTTTCAACTGAAGCCATTTTGTATTGACGGGAGGAAATCGCCGCTAACGATAACAAATGAAACGCGTTTGTGTGTATGATTTTCGATTTATTCGTCGATGAAATTAGATGCTTATTAACATCTACGATACTTGGAATTAATTGCTTTTTGTTTCGCTCTCAGAAATGGCCTTTATCGTGAGAAATTAATACAACCAATGCTTGCTTAGCATAATTGCGTCGCTCGTCGACCGAACATAAATACATTTTTGAAGAGCGTTTGTGATTTCGATAAAATATTTCAACAAAGAGATAACTGCGTCCAATTTCATCTCAGTTTTCAACGTCATTAGGTTGAATTAATTACAATAAATTCTTCTCGCAAGAAAACGACCGCCGATGGCTCTATAGCTCCTAAAGATTTTCCAAGACTTGAGTGAAAAATAGGGAAAATTGGTCCGAGGTCGGTCGTGAGCGGTTTTCTCCAGTTACGCAAAAATAACAACGTCGGTCGGTACATTGTATATTTTATAAGGAGAATGATCGCGGCAGGCTCCATTGTCAAAAGAAAGCAGATCTTCTTATTCTGACCCAAGTCACGAGCAACAAAGATACAGCTCCGAAGTAAGAGAAGATAATGCTATACCTACCGGATTTGTTTATAGAGGATGAGGCCAGGGTCGTTAGCCATTCTTAGTAAATGACTTCGGTCGAGAAACATTCGCTATCTGAGAGTTCTGGTTCAGTAGCCAAGCCATCTTACTTCCATTGGGGAAGTATTCCGTCTTCTTTTCCCGGTCCCTTTTCGGAGGGGATCGCAACGATGAAAAACAGCCACTTCCTCGTCCTAGGGGGAGCACATTTTTATTGCCTCGGAGGAAGAGAAAACTCGAAATTTCAGAAGAATCTTTCTCGTGGAAATAGCGATCGTTAAAGCGGTCAACGAATATGGCTTTTCTAGGTGCGCTTTTAATTTATTTTAGCCCGATTCGCTCAATGACTATCGATTTTAGAAGATATACTCCTCAGAAGTAAATTAGAGCTTTCAAGAACCGATATTTTGTTATGAAGCCGACGGGATTTTATCGTGAATAATTTATAAATCGTTGGTTTCTTTCAACGAAGAGAAAATCGCCGATTATTTTTCCTTCTTCCAGTAGAGTAATTGGCCTTTTCAACAACTTCGGCGTTCTTTTACGTTGGCAAATAGTTCTGTCAGTCGGCGGACTAACGTCGATCGATCCAGCGAAGAAAATTATCCCTCGGCCCGCCTCCTTTGTTGCGTTTCCGATTAAAATCTTAGACCGAAAAGAAAATTACCTTAACAAGACAACGTTTCCTCCGAAACTCCTCGCCGTTAATGCGGTGGAAATATACAGTTGCATGGCAAATTAGGCGAAATTAGGACACCGCTCTCGTATTTCGCGCTGTCGGAGGCCAGCGCCTTCCATTTCTGGCCCGTCCTGAATCAGTAATCTGTGTTTTGAAATCGAAAATTGCCCTCAACCCAACCCGCGCGAAGGGCTATTGTATTTCGAATCAGTCGCGCCATGAGGCATCGAAAGTCCACAATTTTTAGTTAATAAAAAAAAAATTCTTTCTAACGATAGCAATCTAATAATTTTATTAGTTATATTTATACGTTTTAAACCTGCGCAATATTTGAATATTTTTCATTTTTCCCCCATTCACTATTGTTGAGAGAGATTTCACTTTTTGAAATACAATTCTTTCTATTCTTTCTCGTATTACGTTAGTCATCGAATACGCTTTCATAGCAGGGGACCACTTTGAGGTACAAAAGATATCTATATTTCTCTCGTTATTATTCCGCCAGGCTCCATCACGCTTATCGCTCCTTTTTCAAATTGTTCCGGCTCCGTTTCGCATCGGGGATCGGGGAGAAAATATATGTATTCCTTGGGAGACGGAAAAGGGAACATTTTGTATTCCCGCTTGTCACAGGAGGACTTGCACCGAGACGAATAGTGATCCTCCGCTCATGCTAGTCGTTTATTCTCTAGTTTCGTACAAATAAGAAAAAGAGACGTCGGTCGAACCGTAGAAATTCGGACGTCGTTTATGATCAGTTTTAGAAAGAGAGTTCTTTGATTTTTACTTATTATTTATTCGCAGTACTATCTTTCCATATCACTTGGAATCCTCTTTACTTTTTATTTTATCACCCAATACGATAATTCGACGTAGAAAATTAATATCTTGAGATAAGTAGATTTTGCATTGATTTTTTCCAGATGCATTTTTCTCTAGGGCCATTACCTTCACCGCAATTGTATCACTCAATCTCTAATAATAGTCTCTGTCATTAGAAACCCGCTAGCCCTTCTAACTATCCACTTAACGGAAGGATCTGGTGAAAAATTGCACTTAAATTTACGAAGCCAACCGTATCTTGTTACTGCGGGAAGATTCTTTTTACATCAGTCAAGAGCACTCGTCCCGTTTTCTTCCTCGGCGTAATTCAACATTCTCTACGGTCGCTCTTGCGTTGGGAGATGAAATATTTTCGAATATTATTCAGAAGGAACTCTTTAGTGGGATATTTTTAATATTCAAGTCGCAAATTTGCCGGCGGGGTTTTGAATTTTTTGCATAAAATTGATATATCGTCCGATGGACTGATATTTCGTCAAGTGCTCGTTTGAAGTTTTTAATCGGATTTAAGGTCATTAATGATAGACGATTATTAAATGCAATTTTTTTTCCTTCATGTTTTTTCGTTTGAATAATAAACCAAAATCTGTAGGACATTCTATCTTGAAAGTACTGCGCGTTATCCAAAATCGAAAACGTAAGCTTAAATAGCAGCTTTTTGACCCACTCAGATTGCTGATTCGGCCGTCTTCGTCGACTAATTCGGCTTAGTTCCTCTAGTTAACCCAGGTAAGCTCGTCACGTTTCTTTCTTCTCAGCCGTCCCAAAACCGTTGTCAAGTTTAGAAATAACGCTATTTGTCACCGGACGAGCAATTCGCCAGATCCCTTCGCTCAGAGGAAAAGTTTAATCGAATGTGCGACTTCCGTTCAAGGAAAACCGGTTAGTTTCACGCTCTAATTATATCGTTGGGAAGGAAACAACCTCTCACCGTTCCCACTCGAGTGCCGAGGTTTAACTCGACGTTCTCGAGTGGGAAACCTTCAACCCGAAATCCTTCAGCATCTCCGCAATCCTATTATGATCCGAAATCCGCCGAGTTATTGAAAGTTGTGAAGACGAAGTTGAAACGGAGGCGCGACGCTCGAAGGTGGGGAGGAAACGGGCATCGTGATTGGAGGGTCGGCAAAGTTTGGCACCGCAGCTTGACAAAATTTCCCTCTCGTCAGTGGCTCACAATGGCTCGATTCCGTGCCTCATTTATAGTTAACCAAACCTCTCTGACGAAGTTTTCTTTGTGAAAGAGGACCCTTGTCATCGCTACCAAAACATGTTTCGATCGCAATAGTCCACATATTAAAGGAAGTCTACAGAACGGAACTAGCGATTTGTCACGTGCGGTCGAAACACGAATATTCATTAATATCCGAGTCGTCGTTGAGGAAAACGCGAGCGATTTGTTCCGCGATTAAGGTTCGTTTTGAAGTCATTATGAGGTTGCTCAACGTTCGTTCGATATATGGAAAAATAGTAGACCTGAGAATTTTTTGATATTGCGGCAATTTTCAGAGATCTTAGGCGATTAATTTTTAATATTACTGGGAAACTTACGTCGCGTACAGTTAACTGACTTCAGTATAGATTTATTCATCTGGTGCTCTATCTAGCTCTCTTTGAATTATCTCGGGTTCATAAATCCTTCCTGCGAGGGAGAACCGTAAATTATGCTCGTAAGGCTTTCGAAAGATTGGATTTTTTAATCGCAAATTGCACGGAAAATAAAATGTAAAAAATATTTCGGGATTCGGAATTTATCCAACCTGCTCGTTTCAAATATGGAGACGAGTTGAAGCCAACGGGGAGCTTAGAAGCGAGTTAGTTGAGGAGCTTTGGAACTCCCATGCGTGTCGTTAAATAAATCCCACAGCGCGTGTAGCTCAGTCGTTGGAATCAAAATGCGTTCGAGAACGAATTCGATTATAGAGATGGGTAAATAATGGCTCAATCTAAACTATCGAAATGTGTACCTAGGTTATCCGGATTCGATTTTTTAAATACTGGCAAAATGGCGGAAACATTATTGTGCTTCAGGTAGTTTTGGTAGCTCAGTGTCCCTGTTCATTGATTTTATTTTCTGCTCCAGTAAAAACAATATTAGCAGTGCGAATTTTATTGGTGTATGGTCTAGGTGGCAGAGGGTTCTAGATGTGCTAGTCAAACATCCAGAGGAAGGTACTGCAATGGAATAAATCTTCCACAAACCTTCTGCTATCATAACGCACTCTGGACTTCTTCGGTAGAATTTTAAATTTTTGCTCGACAATCGCTTTCGAACCATCCGAGAAGCTCAGGCCACGATTCTCTCTGGAAAGAACATCTGTCCAAAATGGCGAATGTAAGTTAATAATAAAAATGGCTACTGGAGGAGGAGACTTGAAAAACATTTAATTTTCACAAGCAGCTATTCCTCATTATTCCACCTCATTCCCTAGCATCCAATATTTAAATTCCACTCCCATATTTCTCTTTAATTGGATTGAGATTTTTCGAAAAAGTCAACTGCCAATGAGAAGGAATATCGTGAACTTCATAAACCTACACAATCGTATTCCCACGCTTTCCGAGAGGCTCGAAATGCTTTCCACATCTATCCCAAATCCTTCCTGCGCTGACCTGTAGATTAAAATAAGCAAGGGGTTCTATTTACACTGTAAAATGAATCTCCTATTGAAGAGATGAGTTCGCTTGAACGAAAACATTGCAAACGAAAATAATTTCGCTTCAGAGGCTGGGAAATCTCGTCTCTTGTGTCAACTGGAACGACGAAAATCCTCCTTTTCCTCCGAAGCAAATGAAGGGGGTAACGTTCAAACAATAATTATCCGCAGAGCTTCCTTTCCTTTTGTTTACGGATTTTCTTCAACCGACTTTTTTTTAGCCGCAATGTTCCGCCGCTCTTGTATGAAACGACCATTGTGGAGTGTTCACCGATTCGAACTCTTTCACTGTCGATTCAGAAGAGGACTCTATAGCTTGTCCTGGTATACAGAAAGTAAACATTTCCACGTTGGATCTGTTTCTAAACAGTTCGGGAAAAGGGAAAAGGAGAGCGAAGCGAGTTCTGCTTTTGACTGGTGAGAGGTTTTCCAATGTACGGACGGCGAACGGAATGGGAAGCCGCAGACCATTGTAGTCTGGATTCCCTTCGACTCGCTTCAACTCTTGTAAACAGATAGAAAACCTACAGGGACCATGAATTGTGCGTCTGATCGAGTCTTCCCGTTGAAACAGAACTGCCGATTGTTTTCTAGGTCCGCCGACCAGATGTTCAAAGCAGATTAAAATCGGCGAACTCGAGAGAAAAGAGGAGCCGGACAAAAGTTTCCGATGCTGTGTTAATTTCTGGTAAAGGGATTAACGATTGGTTTGCTAACTGGAAGCGCCAGTAGTTGAAATAGTTGTGGCCGCGAAATTAGGCGGGTCTGCAAAATAGCGACGTTGCCAGCTGTGACAAATGTGGTTGTGACTGTGGTGAGGGAGGAAGTAGACAGCAATGGGCGGTCAACGCTGCCGCCTATTGGCGATTTTAGAGCTGGACTACTCCTATCGTCGATTCGTTAGGACCAAGTGCGGCAACGCTGCAAAAATGCTCCCCGGATAATTAAATTTCATTACTATTCGCATCCACATGGTGATAAAAACCATTAGGTTTCCACGGACTATTTATTTGTGCTTAAATAAGATGAAACTCGGCTGTCGCGTAATTCGTCGGGAAAGCGTCTAAAATTCTATTTTTTGAAAATGATAATTTTTGTTGTTACCGTACTATTCGAAGATGTGTTCAGCGATGAAATTTGACGTTCAAATTTGAATAAATTCAGTGTGTTCTTTCAGCGTTAGATGTTGTCAAATCGTTTTCTTTGAAAAATAAATACCCATTGAGCGAGGAAGTTAATCGGTGCAGAGGTTTCTGAGGTGGATTTTCATCAGGTGGAACACATCAGGTTCCACAATTACATAATAAACTCAACAAAAAATATTTTGTATAATTTTTGCGATTTTTTGCAATTTTTGAAAAAAAAAAAAAATGCTCGCTTTTTTCAAGGAAAGTGTAGACACTACAGGTACATCGAAATGGCGCTGTTTTAAGTCTTAAATTTCAGTTTGTTTTTAATTAGATTCCTTACCTACTTTAATTAGGTCTTTACTTCCCTCGAGAAAGGAAAATTCAGAGGAAGTTCGAACCCACTAATTAAAAGTAGAAGGTAATTTAGGTGGCCCGTGTAACTGCGCGGACCTTATTATCACGTTTCTCTTCACATCTTATTTGAATGCTTCGCAAAAAATAATAGTCGAAGGAATTCGCTCACCAATAAAAAAAGAAAATTCTCGTGGAATAGCAAGAATTGTAATTATTCGTGTATCGAAAAAATTCGAAGAAGGATAAAATAGTGTGTTAGAAATTTTTTGCACATTTCTCGAAAAAAGAGAATATTATTCTTTTGAAAAGGCTCTCTTATTAACGTAAATACCTATTTTTACTGAGAGAATTAATTCAGACTGAGAAACGACTTTCCTCTTACTCTTGATTCCTCTTCGCGCTTGCGATCTACAACTGTTTTCACTCTTTGCCATTATAATTAATCGAATAATAAGTCTTAAGAGTTTTTCAAAAAGGTTTCTTGAATAATTCGTTTTCAACAATCGCCTTATCAATGTACTTATTCTTTAGGTAGCTAGATTTTTTTTCTGGCGCGTTATAGTATCATTTCACAGAAAGGAATCATGACAATCGCCCTGAGCTTTAAAGCGATGGCGTGTTCGTGCGGAAATAATTTATTTTCCCAGGCGTTTTTGCCGATTGTCAAATGACTCGGCGTTTTTCTGTTCCAAGATCAATGATGCTGTCAAGTTCCGATGTATTGCTTCGAGATTACCGATGTCCGATAAGCGTGACATTATCGAGGATTGTTTCTTATGTTTTTTTCTCACGGAAACCGGTGTAAAATGAAGCACTCGATTATCAAATGCAAATTGACCCCCCGTTGCGTAGAACGGTCGGACATAGCGTGATCATTCAATTTCTTCACTCAGCATCGTTCCGCCCCAAGAATGGCTGTTCTCGATTAAAATCGCATTCTTCACGGCGTAATCTTTTCGAAATTAAGTTCAAAAGACGGCGGGGAAAACATTGTGGCCGTCGTGTTTACAACGTTTCGCGAACCAAAATACCAAGACTCGATTTATCGCGCGATAATGCAATTTATATTCCTCAGCGGACGCCGTTGCGCAGGAGTGGGAATATTTAATTCATTCGCATGATTTCTCCTTTTTTTTTTTTTGATGACGGAGAATAAGAAAAATATGAACTTCCAACGGAATTCTGCGGTTTTAGGAAATCAGTCGGAACGGTCGAATTAGCATCGAAGATGCAAAATAATCGCTCCGAGATCATGGTTTTTATGAAATGAACCAGATACACCTATTTTCGGCGATGAAAGACAATAGAATGTTGGAATAGACTAGGATAAGATGAAAATATTTCTTCCAGAGAAATAAAATAAACATTTAATCCAGAAGAGAGAATAAATATTTATTTTAGAAGACGTAAATAAATACTTCTTCTAAAAGGAGAAAATATAGAAAAATTTAATATAAAAAAATACGAGAAAGGAAAATCGAAAAGATTAGAAGATAACACTTAGAATGAAAGAAAATATTTTTAAAAAAATTCTAAAAGAAGAAAATAAGTATTTTTCTCGGATGAAAAGTAAATATTTCTTTCTGAATGATACAATAACTACATTATTTCCTCTCGTAGATGAACATTAATATTTTTTCTAGCAGGAGAAAATAAATTTTTTCCTAGAAGAAGAAAATAATTTTTTTCTAGAAGAAAAAAATAATTTTTTTTTCTAGGAGAAGAAAATATTTTTTTTTCTAGAAGAAGAAAATAAATACTTTTTTCTAGAAGAAGAATATAAATTTTTCCCTAGAAGAAGAAAATAATTTTTTTTTCTAGAAGAAGATGATAAATTTTTTTCTAGAAGAAGAAAATAAATACTTTTTTCTAGAAGAAGAATATAAATTTTTTCCTAGAAGAAGAAAATAATTTTTTTTTCTAGAAGAAGAAAATAAATTTTTTTCTAGAAGAAGAAACTTAAATTCTTTTTTCTAGAAGACGAAAAATAAATATAACTTTTGTGGAATAAGATTAAAATATTTCTTATGGGAAAAACTAAAACGCATATTTAATCCAGACGAAGAAAACAAATAGGTACCTATTTTTTCAAAAGAAGAAAAATTGATATTTTTTCAAGAAGACGAAAATAAATATTTCTTTAGAAAAAAAATTCCTTTCAGAAGAAGAAGAAGATAAGTATTCTTTCTTGAAGAAGAAGATAAATATTCCCTCGAGATGAGGAAAATAAATATGTTTCTTCTCCTTTTAATTCTATTGAATTATATTTAGCTCTGTTCTTGCTCTTTGTTACAATTGTAATCCATAGCGTTTAACCAATTCCCTCCACTGCAGCTTATTTTTTTTTTCTTTAGTAATCCGTTATTTTCTCTTCTCATTTTGGGAAATAATCGGCTTAAATTAGAATGAAATTGATTCGCTCCTCGAATAATACAGACTGCATTCACCTGCGTGTCACCACAGTTTTCACCACACGTGTCGTGTTTCGGGACTATTTCGTTTCTTATTAACGAAAGCGTTTCCCAATAATTTCCCTGTTATGTAGATAAGAGTCTAAATACCGTCACCCCATCAACCGCGCTTGTCCTGACCGACTGGCGTTTTTCCATCTCTTTACCCAGACACGCACTCCGTTTGTGGGAACTTCATCTGATGGCGGCGAGTCAATTAAACTTGATTTTTTTTTAGTTTCGACTGCCATGCGATTCGAACGTTTTTTTCCTGCTCTTCGGCAAAGTTTTTGGCTAGAGCGCTATTTCGAAATTGATCGAAGAATGTCGATAGTCTGACTACTGTGTATAACGCGGAAAAATATTGTATCAATATTGTCACTGGGTAGATAAGTAGTGAATTAATTTCGGATAATAATACCTTCCATTTCAAATAACAATATTTTTTATCTAGACATTTTTTCTATTGATTTCTATTGATATGTAAAATGGACGCAGTGTGCGAATTTTTTACTGTTTCTCTTTAAAGAACGATCTTCACTTAATTCCGTCGGGAAAAGACCGCTTTATGGAAAGAATAAATCGAACCATCCGTTCGACACTGATTCGGTTTATTTTGCGAGGTTGAATACAACTTGCAATGCCGTCGTACCTTGATAACGTGCCAAGTCTGCATTGCTGTTGTGCTGCATTTATTTGTACAACATTGGAAAGCTTATTCGAAACCGTTCCACTCCATAATTACCATAATGTTTAAACGATTCGTTGAGAATACAAATCCACAGCATTATGATTATAACGAGACGTTTTCCATTAAAAGGACATATCGTTTCGTTTTCATCTCACATTGTTTTCGCTTCGCCGCACCGCTTAATTGTCACATTGCTATTTCGACATGACTTTACGTCGAATACATGCGGGTAATGAAATCTGAAGGGGAAATTCCAAGTTCTGGAAGAGCAAATATCATACATAACTGAATTACCCCATATTCAGATTTCAATTTTCATAATGTACTAGATTTGCGGTCATAATTCGCTCAATTTCCAGAGAAATTATTTACTGAATATACAGTCATAATTTACTGAATATAATATGATCACAAGTTGCTAAGTATAATTAACTCTAATTTAATAAGTGTAATTCCCCTATTATTCTCTGAATTTCCCCTGTCATAATTTACAGAATTTTAGATAATAATAATAATCAAAATAATAATAATTACTACTACTACTACTAATAATAATAATTAAGAACGATCACGATTAACGATTATTACTATAATTAGTTAATAATAATTTACAGATTTCGAAATATTACTGAATTTTCGCAGTTAAAATTTACAAAGTCAAGTCATAATTT